>CM067076.1:5000-1205000 GCA_033980235.1 Diadema setosum | reverse complement strand
CCATGATTATCGCTCGAAAAATAAAGATTGTGTGTATTGAGTGATAAACAGAGTTTTTCTGGATAAACTTTGTTTATCACTCGATAAATATAGTTTTTCGAAAAACTCTGTTTATCACTCGATAAACATAGTTTTTCGAAAAACTTTGTTTATCACTCGATAAACATGATAAAAAATATTTTTCGGGGATAAACATAGCTATATAAACTCAGTTTATCTCTCGAAAAACTGTGTTTATCGGCCGATAAACATTGTTTTTCTGAAAAACTATGTTTATCGGGCGATAAACTTACTTTATCGATCGAAAAACTATGTATGATTATCGCCGATAAACAGTGTTTATCGGCGATAAACATAGTGTTTCGGAATTATTGGGCAAATGGCGTGCCATATAGGGTGCCAAAGGTTAAAGGGCCCCTAGTCTGGTTTGACTTGTCTATAATGCAGCCATTGTTAATCGTATAGTTGTCTTTCACTAGCAATTATGAGCTGCCCGATATAAAATTACTTGACAATATTCTGAGAAAAAAATATGATTGTGTATTTGAACATCCAATAAAGAGTATCTGCTATGCTTTATTACTTTTAAGTCAATGTGAAATCATGCTTCGCAGTGGTCTGTTTCCCTAATTACTATTATTATCATTTTTGAACGACAGACTGATATCCTATCTATCGGGCACTACATGGTATGTTTTCTCCGTGGGTATTCCCAATGCATCAAAACAGGCTGTGCTCCTTTCTTGTTGTACCATAATTCATGCATGATTATGATATAGCCATTTCCTTTATTGCAGCAGGCACGAGCATAAGCACACAGTCGACTACAAGCTATTGGCACACAAATGAACAAAATAATTCATGCTGACATTATTTTATTTGTCTTTGAAATTGAGAGGGTGAGCACATGAAAATGAAAGATATTCGAGGTAATTAATAAATTCATTCAGATGCACACCTAAGCCTGATCTCTAGCTGGAATTTTCTCTTTGCCTGATGGGAGTTACGTTAAAGTTGATTTATTTCCTTTTTATCTTTTTTCCCTGTACATAATCATAATCAACAGAGGCTTTTTAAGGAAAATATGACGTGCCTATAGACATAATCAGTAAGAAAGTGATCGAACGTTTGATAAAATCCTATCATACCCGCGAAGATGTCGTTTTTATAGATTATCGCTCTGCAATGATAGACCTTACTATTGATTTCGTATTACAAACCTTCAAGCCATCAAAAGAATCATTCCTGTATTTACTGTGAGTGTATACAATCTGATACATTAATGTTTTTATGCATATATAGGCCGTGAGATTGTAAACAGGTTATCCTGCTTTGGAATTACAAAGTCTTTAGGTTTAATACCACCGTCTTAAAGCTTTCCATTTTTGAGTATGGTTATTCATATGTCTTGAAATTGAGTTGTTGGTTTTTTTTTTGCCAAAACAAACAAGCCGCCTGCATTGTAATTCTTCATATAACGCAAAACATGATAAATTCATTATCTACTTTAAAATTTTTCAATAAATAAATCACATATTGGCAGCTTTTATTGATTGATTGATTGTTTCATTGAAAGTCTTTATTCAAAAGAAATCTGAGTCGGCGACTCAAAGTCGAATTACACAGATATGCAAAGATTATACAGCAAAATAAACAGAATAATAACATAATCATAATAGATACAAAGAAAAACATTACATTCAAGCATTCTGTATACACAACTAAAACGGTTTTAACACAACAAATTATCAAATAAATACAACAAGGCAATCGTCAAATTGTGTCTCGCCCATTCACGCACAAAGAATTAATATTTTTTATAACTCCCAGCAGTTAATTGACCTGCTTATGAACTTTGACGTTGTGGTGACCTTCAACACCCTAAGGGACATTTACCATCCAAGTTTGGTCACAAACGGACAAAGGGATCAAAAGTAATGAGCCATAATCGAAACGCGCCATAAAAACTTAACATTCGGCCCTAAAAATTTGTTGACCCCTTTCTGTGACCTTTGACCTTGTGATGACCTTTAACTCCCCAAGGGACATCTACCGTCCAAGTTTGGTCACAAACGGACATAGGGATCAATAGTTATGAGCCACAATGAAAACGTGCCCTAAGAACAAAAC
Source organism: Diadema setosum (assembly GCA_033980235.1). Lineage (NCBI taxonomy): Eukaryota > Metazoa > Echinodermata > Echinoidea > Diadematoida > Diadematidae > Diadema > Diadema setosum. The sequence goes on along the minus strand of CM067076.1, from coordinate 1,202,870 downwards.
TTTGGGTCCTAAAAGTTTGTTGACCCCTGTCTGTGACTTTTGACCTTGTGACGACCTTCACCTCCCCAAGGGACATCTTCCATCCAAGTTTGGTCACAAATGGACAAAGGGATCAAAAGTTATGAACCATAAACGAAATGCGCCCTACAAACTTAACATTGGGCCCTAAAAGTTCGTTGACCCCTGTCTGTAACCTTTGACCTTGTGGTTATCTTCAACTTCCCAAGAGACATGTACCATCACCCAGGTTTGATTGCCATTGTAGCAACATGTGCTGAGTTACGTGTGATAAGAGAGTCTTGCAAGTAAACTTTAACGTATGACCTCAAATGACCTTTGACCTTATCATGTGACCTCTTACGGCACCATAACATGAAGGTACCCCCAGTGCATCCATCACCAAAGATTGATTGCCATTGTAGCAACATGTGTCGAGTTACGTGTGATAAGAGAGTCTTGCAAGTAAACTTTAACGTATGACCTCAAATGACATTTGACCTTATCCTGTGACCTCCAACGGCACCATAACATGAAGGTACCCCCAGTGCATTTATCACCCAAATTAGGTTGTAATCCAAGCAACTTATGTGAAGTTATTTGTCAAAAGAGAGTCTTGCAGGTAAACTTTAACATAGAAAAGAGAGTCTTGCACATACTCTTTAATATATGACCTCAAATGACCTTTGACATCATCACATGACCTCCGACAACACTATAACATGAAGATACCCCTAGTGCTTCTATCACCCAAGTGTGGCTGCCATTGCTGTAACAGTTTCCAAGTTATGCATCATAAGAGAGTCTTGCAGGTAAACTTTAACATTTGTGACGGACGACGGACGGACGACGGACGGACGCCATTTGGATCCCTTAGTCTCGCCTTCACCTCCGGTGGGCGAGACAAAAAGGGGAAAATAAATGTACATTTTATGAATAGTAAGGGTACACACCTTGATTTTTTTCTGAAAAAAAAAAAAACCCACTCAGAGCCACACAGCACATCGCCAAAAAAAGAAAAAAAAAATATATATTAATCTTCTATTACACAGATAAGGGAGTATGTGGTAGGGAAAGACGTGTCAACAAGGCTGTCATTACACAACCAACAACGTTGTTCATATCCTTTCAAATTTTCTTTAACAAATAATTTCTTATCGCTTTTACATCTATCGTGCGCAAAATATCATCAATGTGTTTAATTATTATTTTGATTCCAATTGTTACAATTGTCTTTATGAGATTATCACTACCATAACTCTCATCATCGTTATTACAATCACAATGATCATTGATAAACATTGTGAACATCATTTAAAATCAACCGAGATGTTGGAAGTAATTTCCACTGATCACATCTGTAACAGACATGAGACAGCAACAGGAACACGGTCAAACCAGCAACATCGAAAAAAAAAGTTGTTTTAGACGTCACAATAATGATGTCACGGAAGTACGTACGAACACTATTTTCCCTACATCTCAAAACCTTCCCATATAGGAAGATTTGTCGTTATTATTATACTCAACTTAAATAGTAATCACGGAAATCCTTTAAATAAAAATAATTGTACTGAGTATTTGTAACATTGGAAAGTTAACCATGAGAATTCCTCTCAGAGGTCGTCATCAAAATCAAGCTTCCGCTTAAGATGGCGATCTCCAGTATTTTTTTCGTAGTAATTTGATCGAATCATAAACGATTTGCCAGTTATTTATGTATTACTTATTGTTCATGTGTATTCATATACTCAGTATGCGTACAAGAGTAAAAACCACGCCCAAACAAAGCATGCCAAATAAAGTACAATAAAATGAGCCGCCAGGGAGGTCTCTCTTCCACCTCCCTGAAGCCACAATGTGAATTCGTATCTTAAGTAAACAAAAAATACCGATGTAAGGATAATTGCATGCTTACCAGATTTCAGTAAAGGTGATGTTCGAGTATCAAAGATATGAATCCTTATACCTGCATTCAGCTTTTTACCAGTTCGCCATTACATGCTTTATACAATACCATGTGCGACGGTTGGAATAAAGGCGGCGCAATGTTGAGTGCCAAGGGTTAAATCATGCTAACGAATGTTCGCACTATATAGTCTGGTTTGACTAGTGCCTAATGTAGCCATTGTTAATCGTATAGGGGTCTCTCACTTACAAGCTGCCCGATATAAAATTGCTTGGTAACAATCTGAGAGAGAAAAATATGATTTTATATTTAAACATTATTTAAGTGAATGATAAATCACCATTCGGCAGTGGTTTGTTTTCTTAGTTATCGTTACCATTTTTATACCTTTCAGACTGCAATCATCTGCTGGGGCTGTAGTTCGATCGTTTCCTTTGTGGGTATTCCCCATCGACACAGACTGAGACGTGTTATTTCCTTCACCGCAGTAGACACACGCAACACACGGTCGTCTATCAGTGACTGTACAATACAAACGCAGAAAATGCTGACATTAATGATAGTCTTTGACTTTGAGAGAGCGAGGGCTTGGAAATGATTAGAGATATTCGAGGTTCATAAATTCATATGTAAACGTAGCCTGATCTCTTAAAATTTCTTCAGTGTCTTATGCTATATTTAATCTATTTCCCAGGTTTCAACTCTTTTCTGTTCATATTCATAATAAATAAAGGCTCTTCAAGGAAATATGACGGATAGAAAATGATCAATTAATGTTTGATAGAGTCCTATCACACCTGCGAAGATACAAAGGCAGGCCATACAATGGGTTTGGTAAAATAAACAGTCTAGCACTATATGGAATTACTACTAGTAGTATATCACAATTGAGCTTATACATTAGTACATGCATATTCATTTTTTTTTGCATTTATTGATGTCTATTGATAATATTTGACAATGTGGGGTACGTTTTGTGAAAAAAAAAAATCGTAGTTTACTGTTCATATTACTCAAAACAGAAATTTGTCATCTATAGGCCTATTTTTAAAGATATTTCAATAGATACATCGTAGAGATTAACAGCTTTTCACACTGTTCGTATCCATTTCAACTTTTCTTGAACAACCAATTTCTTATCGATTCAACGTTTATTTGATTTGATTTGATTTCAGTTGCTACAATTGTCTTTTATGCCCTATTACTAGGGCGCTATAACACTTTTCACTGTTACATAAATCATTATGATTTATTTATATTTATAAATATAAATATTTATATATATATTTATATATATTTATATATTTATATATATATATATATATATATATATATTATATATATTATATATATTATATATTATATATTATATCATATTATTATTATTATTATATTATATTATTATATTATATATTATATATTATATATATTATATATATTATATATATATATATTTTATATATATTTATATTTATATAAATATAAATATAAATATTTATCATAATGAATATTGATAATCATTGTAAACATCATAAACAACAACTAGACTGGAAATGATTTTTATCGATCACACCTTTAATGGTTTATCAAGTCAATTACTCCCGCAGACAATAACTCCCCCGGCTAAATACTGGTTACATAAGGTTAGAGTAATGATTAGGGTTAGGGTTAGCTTTGGGGTTTTAGAGTTCGGATAGGGTTAAGATTAGGTTCAGATTAGGGTTATAATTATAGGGTCAGAGTCAGGATCTATAGGTGGTAATTGCCCTATACTACAACCCTCTAGACATGACACAAAACCCAAAGGTTATGGTCAAAACATGAAAATGAGCTATTCCAGGATAATGATTTATTTAGTTAAAGTACATTCGAACACATTTATTTCTTTTCTATATCTTAAAACCTCCCCACATAATTTTATCTAAGAATTGTTGTCATACTACTTAGTGAAAATAGTAGATAAGACAATCCTTTATATGGAGAAAATTTGTTATCTTACTTATTTTGAAAGCGAAGTTAGACATGCCATGAATGCCAGTTGTGTCTTGTGCACTAAATACATGCAATAAATAAATGATGACATGTTCTGCCACCAGTGGCGTAACTACGGGGGAGGGGGCACGTCCCCCCCCCCCCCCCCCATCCGCGGGTATAAAAAAAAAAACTTACGAAAATGGCAATTCAAGGGTTATTGAACTGCTTTTGAAATCGACATGGGTGATTAAGAAAAGAGATATTTTAATAAGATGTTTTTAATCATAACATGATTAAAGAGGTATATAGTGTGAAACATTGTTCAAAAAGCCCGGTGCAGACAAAAAAATTGTGATTCAGCTGGCGTGATTCCTGGTTGTCATTCTGAATATAAGCAGGATGTGCGCAGTACATGTGCTCAGAACATCCGAACGGCAGGGAGAGTCGCTGCAATGTTGTGCAATATGATGTAGAATGTGCCTTACGCTTCGTAATATCAAAACTGTCATCAATATTTTGCTGTTTTGCTTTATACATATTAACATACTAGTCTATAATAAAATGCCTTTGCATTGCCAATAATAAGACTTGACCTGGGCGATTTCCTAACTTTTCCATGTATATAAAACACACACACACACACACAAACACAAACAATTTTGTAGGGGATACTCTAAAGTGCAGATTTTGGATATCCTTCCCCCGCTTGGTCACTTCGACGTCCCCTCGCGACATGGTCATACCTCCCCCAATCATGAACATGAACCGACACCCTTGACTACCAGTGGCGGATCGGGGGATAGGGGCGCACCGGGCGCGACACCCCCCCCCCCCCCCACCCTTAATTTCCAAGGCGAAAAAAATATACAATAGTATAGCTATAGAAACGGCAGCTTTGGGACTGTAAAATGTCAAATTTTTCAAGCTCGCTCGCTCCGCTCGCTCGCATTTAATTGTTATGCAATTCTCCTGATGTTACTGCCAGTAATTTGTCGTTTCACATCGTCATTCCATAATCATTGTGATTGCGCCGATAAGAAAGATATGAGTTTTTGCACCTGGAACTTATATTTTTCGGGAAGATATTCTATTGGGTAAAAATAATAACATATTCAGGACACATGAAAACAGCATGCTGCTTTGGGCGCTGATGGCTCGCTTTCGCTCGCTCGCACACACAAATAAGTGAAGTAAATGATGATTCTGGAATGACTTTAGAGGGTATTGTTGTAAGGTATTCGCAATAAATTATCAACAATGCCAGCAGTTATAGCCTGCAATAAGAAAATGGAGCTACACGTCCTGGGTTATCAGAAAGATAACTTTCTCGTACATTATAAATATGTGTATTCTATACAGAGCGCTCGCTACTCTCGCTCGCGTATTATATTTATAATCTAATTTTGTAGTAAAGGAGAGAATCATAACTAATAATTTATAATCAATGCAATATTTGGATTGTGTAGATACATTTTAATCATTATCATCATCATCAATCAATCAATCAGTCAGTCATTTATTTAATGAGAGCAGAAACTATGTTTATCTAATTCTACTGCATTCATATTTCACATTCCTCAGTAAAACAATATTTCCATTCCATTTTCCAGAATCATTCAGAGTAACAAAATCATTAAAAGTCTACCAAAAGTATGCGTGAAATCGCACGATGACCAACATAAACATAAAAATTTTTCCTACCGTTAAATGGTTTCCCAGTTTTGATTGATTGATTGATTGATTGATTACTTTATTGTCCACTCTGGAAATTTGTTGTACTTTGAATATCACAACAAAATAAACATTAAATACATCACAGGTACACCGCAGACATATTACATATATATGCACCAAAACAACGTAACACATTAACCCGACATTTACAACTATACAAAAACTAATCACCTTTATACAATCATTCAACTCATAAATATATTCATTAATATCCTTTCCTGCATCATCATTATACACCAAACAATATATCACCTACATATCCCAGTGTTTATTTTTATAATTCACTCCAATAAGATTCCAAACTATATATTATTATTATATATATATATATATATATATATATATATATACGATTACCATGGCAGCGCATTATCAAAATAACACAAAATTTGTCTTACATGTGCTACAATTACCTCTGAATCAGTTACTGAGTATTACAATTGCTTGATGTCGCAGTCACTTAAACAGCCTAGGTGCGCTAGGATCCTATGAGAGACATTCCTCTGCATCGACCGTTGTCTGCTGGTTCGTCTGTTTGCGTTTGCGATGACACTGTATATAAACATCGAGTGTCATTTGTGAGCAGAATACGCATAAGTGTCAATGTCACGCCCATACAAAGCATTCCAAATGACGTGCAATAACCCAATGTGAACTCTTATCTAATATAAACAAAAAGACCGATGTAACGATAATCGCTCACCAGCTAGATTTCAGTCAAGGTGATGTTCGAGTATCAAAGATATGAATCCTTTCACCAGCATCAGCTTATTGCCAGTTCGCTATTATTTACATTCATGTACGATGGAAAACATCATTCGTAACGGGGGGACGACGGCTGGAATAATGGCGTCGCATACAGGAATATACGCTCATAGTCTGATTTGACTAGTCCCTAATGAAGTCTTTGTTAGCTGTACAGTGGTCTCTCACTCGTCTTGTAAGCTGCCTTCTATAAAATTGCGAGGTGACATTCTGAGAAAAAGAAAGAAAGAAAATGACTGGGTATTTAAACGTCCAATGACCAAGTTCTGCTATTCTTGTACACTTCGCAGTGGTATAGCATCGCAGACTGCACTCTCCGCTTTCGTCATGGGTATTCCCCAAACTAAACAGACTGTGCTCCTTTCTTTCTCTGCCATGTTTCATACGTAATGATAGGATATAAGGGCTCACACGGGTAAATATTTCCCCATATAGACGTGTGTTAAAATTCAGCATTCCAAAAATTATGTAAATTAGCTTGGAGAAAATGGTATTTCATATTTGCTGGCCTGAAAAAGTGAGATATATCCTTTCATCTGTCAAATTTCCAAAAGAGGCTTTTCAGCTCAAACTCTGTCATAGGGTTCGCAAAGCCAGATTACGAGCTCTTTTTACTCAATTCTGTACAATATACCCAATCAATATAGTCCCTTCAGATTACATGAGAAAAGCTTTCATCTTCCAACCAAAATGCAGTTTGTAGAGGAATTCATACTCAATATCTGCACTTATTCACTTTCTTCCCAAAATGCATTTCTGATTTTTAATCAATTTTTCGTCATTTATTTTAGTCGTTTGGTACGATTTTGTGATGCGGTCAGGGATATTCTATTATATTTACAGGAGTGAACCCTATATCCTTTAGTGCAGTATGCACAAGCACAGACACATCGTCGACTATACAGCATAGTCGCGCACAAACGCACACCAAATGAGACAATGGATTGTGGACTAAGTTTCCAAGGCGACTTTAAAGGGACGGGTACACGATTGGTTGAGGTGAGGTTCCACCATTTGTTACGATCGCTTTGTTTTGGATATCTCAGCCATTTTTTAATCAATTTTCATTCAACAAATTTTGAACTCCTCCTTTGTGCTCTTTCATATTTCATTAGAAGTTTCTCATTATCTAAAAAAAAAAAAAAAAAAAAAGAATCATCCTCATCATCAAAAACCGTTGGAACCTGAAACTCCATCTGAACCGAAACTGCACCTTCCCTTTAACAGAACGTGCATTTAGAGGAATGCCAGATGGTTTTTCGTTTTAGTCACCCTATGTATTATATCAAACAAAAATAAATGAAAACTTGAAATGCTGTCTAAATTTGCTCCTTGTAACTGTGAAGAAAAACGAGCATAATGCATGTCTTACTGTATATTCGAGAACAATTGTCTCACCTCCTCTTGAGTAATCAGCCATTTCGTTAGGCTCAACATCACATCACACTTAAAAAAAAAAAAAAGATTAGATAATTCATATTTGATGTTATTTTCATGAATTTCATGGTTCAAATTCAATCACCTTCGGAATCCCGGCTGTGTTTTCCTGAAAAATTATCCACAGCCCCACATCTCCTTCATATATAGAGTCTAGTTAGGGTAACATAATACCATGTATTATCAGGTTGATATTCCTGTTAACAAAGAAAATAGGAATAAAACCATCTACTGCTTTTAATTAGCTTTCATTTCAGTACAACAGTAAAAGTTTGGTGTATTCTGCTAGCAATTTCCCAATATCACTTTAAAAAAATGCCTCATACGTTTCATCCGAATAAGAAAAATGTTGGTCTTTTTGATAACAACAAAACTTATAAGCATGATACTTCACAAATATTATTGTATAAAGGGGGTTTCACACCAAGCTTTACGTAGAGTTACGTAGTGTTACGTAGTGTTGCGTAGTGACTACGCAACACTACGCCACTATACGCAGTGAGAACGCAACTCTACGTAAGAGGACGCCGAGGGACGCAAAATAGGTACGCAAGATGTACGCAAAAAATTAAACATGTTTAATTTTTTCGCGTACCCTCCGCGTAGAGCTCTGATACGCAGGTTTTACGCAAGTCTACGCAACACTACGCAACTGTGCGCCATCTATACGCAACAGTACGCCACCGAACCCCTTTCACACCAGAGCACTTTTTGTGCTCGCGTATGACATGGCGTAGTGTTGCGTACTGTTACGTAGACATTTGCGTAGACTTGCGTTGACTTGGCGTACATTTTCGTAGACTTGCGTAGGCCTGACATACATTTGCGTAGTGTTGCTTTCAGTTGCGTAGCCTATTATTATAGGTGCAGATTTGGCATTCAAATGCCTGACCCACGTTAGAAAACTGCTTAAATATAATTCATTCCATTGGACTCTGAATTGCTGGTGAATGTATAGCCTACTTACCTGTGCTCTTCAAGACTAGTACTTAACTATTTTTCTTCTGTAGGCGTAATAATTGTAAAATGCCGAAAAGGAAGAACAAATGGTGTGGTAGGAACAAGAATTCTCCTGCTCGTTATACATGCCTCTAGTGATCAAAATGCAGACAATTCGCCAGCACTAGTAGACCCAAACGCATTTTCTTCAACCCGTCTGGTTCGTGAAAGCCTATACATGTAGACTTGCTGCTGGCGAGTCATGCCACAAAATGACAGAGGCTTCATCAGCCAAGTCCTCAGCGCAAGAGCATCATCTCCCACAAGGAAGTAGTCAAATGGCTGCATGGTCATCATGGGGTAGAGAGTCTGTTGCAGGGAGGTTTAGTTTGATGGCTTAATGGCTGTCTTGAAAGGGCTCTGGTTGAACACGGGGCGATCGTTAACGATTGCCCCGTTACTGTCCAGGCATGCTAACCTGGAAATATCAAACTGCACGTTACTTGAATATGAGACCATTCTGAAGCAAATAATTTTCACACAACAACAGATATAATGTTCTCTTAAACGAATCCCACAAGGATTTGAACAATCATCCCCCAGCATTCCCACTGATTCCCACTGATCAGTTACTAGCCGTCCCTTTTAACCGAGAAGAAACTTTTGAAGTTATAAAACAAATTTCAGGTCTTTGCAGGTTTCTTGATGACAACATGTTTATAAGCAAATCGAAATCCATATTGTAGGTATATGGTAAACCTTAAAGTTACGGCAGGTTTCAGGTTCCAAAAATTCCAGAAGTTGGCATCTTGTTTTGTAATTCTCAGTGCAATTCGTGAAAGGAGTTAATTGAATACCTGTGGCGCCATCCGCATAAAATTGATTATCTTAATGAAGAAAAATCTTCGGCATGAAGTTCTTTCATCAGTTGTTCATATTGCCGATGTATGGATCAACGCCGGATCCAAGGTTTGATCCACACTCTCCTTCTCATTGTTGCAACAGCTCGTATTCTTCTCTTTTTCCGTTCTTGAAAACGTTCACATTCTGCGATGCGAATCTGTAGGCGGTCCAAAATGCTAAGGAATTAAAGCTAGTAGCAAAGGATATAACCTCCCTCATGATATTTTGCTACGTATTCGAACAGCATGCAAGAGTGAACTAAAAAGCAGAAGGCTAAATGTGGTGAAGTAGCTCCGCAGTTTCATTAATTTGTTAATAACTCGCTTCTTAATTACAGTTGTTATAATCGCTTCTAAATTATAATTGTTATTGTAATCCCTGCAGCACAGATATGCGTACTGTATATTATATCATTAATTTCCTATCATATCGTCGTTAATGCAAGTCAAACGACTGTGTTGTAAATTGACTTATGTATGTTGATTTGCAAAAAATAAAGTATCTATCAAACAAAATCAAACAAATAAATCGGCGGTACGCAACTCTACGCGGTATGTACGCCCGGCCTACGTGTATATATACGCAACTGTACGCCCGCTATACGCAAAATAGGCTACGCGGATACGTGCTTCCTACGCAACCATACGTAACTCTACGCCTGGACTACGCCGGGACTACGCCAGTCCTACGCGTAGCATCATGATTATTTTTCATGAGTACGCAGGTAATTTCGGCGTAGACGCTACGCAACTCTACGCAACTGTACGCAAAGCCCGGTGTGAAACCCCCTTAAGGAGTTGTGCCCTATCATTCATTATAGGAATATTGATATTTGCTCTGCAGATTTTTGCTAATAATTTATTGAACAGTGTCTCGCCTGTCATCAATCACATTCCAAAATACATCAAATAGCCTCAACAATATTTTAAGTTGGTATGACTTGTTAGATGCTTAAGGAGTATATTATGAGATATGATACACAGTTATAAGAACATTTTCGCAGTAATGGAGGGGTGCGGCAGTCTACTTTTGTAAAGGTGCCTCCGCTTTACGGAATTCCGTGATCCGCCCCTGTGACGACAGGGTTACTTCAACAGTAGAGGGAGCATGAGAAAATGGTGGCTGTTAAGCAATGTCAACCTTATAGAGCAAAGAATGTCAGATATGGTAAAGAGTCATATATACAACAAATATTTAAAAGAAATCCTTGGAAGGAAAAACATCAAAAAGGAATCTGGAATATATTGATATGACAGAAAAAGAAGGTCAAATTCAAACTATCATATGCCAAACTGCACTTGGTCAAAAGATGGAGACATCCTTTTTATTTATTTTTTTTAGCAAAGATTTTCGAATAATACACAACATTTATTTTTGCGTTGCTGACTTATTGTCAAAATCAATTTGATTTTTAAGATTAAAAAAAACTGTCACAAATCTTTCACAACGAGATCGGCTTGCTTTCGCATATTAAAGCGAAAACGGGGTTCTGGGAAGTTCACTTTAAGCATGTCTTTTAGTCAGCACTCTCCATTGATGTTTCAACACAATAAAGCATTGTTTTGGGTTTCTTCTTTTTTTCTGGGAGCATTGTTTAGATATATAGATATATCCGTCAGGAAGTACAGTTTGTTGAGGATTGATGAAAAATGCTCGATGCTTTAGACTATATTAGGTGTACACCTTCACGCTTTGACGTCTTATCCACTACCTTTTATTACGATCACTTTGTTTTAGTTTCTTTTTTATGCCTCAACCATTCCAAAAAGCGATTTTCATCACATAAACTTTGAATTCCTCTAAATGCTATGCTCTGTACTACAGGGTATTTCATAAGTGGTTTCTGGTACTCTCGCAAAAAGTTAAAAACCAAATAAAATCATCCTCACTAATACTGTCATCCCTTTAAGTTCCATGCATATATCACTATGGACTTTAAATTTGATGGAATGCAGTATGCCAAAAGAAAAATAGTAATAATAAAGCATATAAATCACAGTCACGCAAATGTCTGGAAAAGTATGATTTGCCTGACCGGCTAAAATGCAGCTCGCACATTATCGTTGTTCATAGGTCCTACGTACGCCTCCCCCTCATCCACCCCCTGAACGGGGACGTTTCATCAGAAAAAAAAAAAAAACGGAACAAAACAGAACAAAACAAAAAACTAATGTAATTATGAATATCAGTTCAAAAAGAGAGAGCAATACGTGCTAAATATCCGATGTCTACAAAGATTAACTCAAAGTAATTATAAGGACACCAATTAATGTAAATCTCATCAGCAGATATATAGACAGCGATTATAATGAATGAAAAGTAAATACATGTAGATGAATAAAAAGATAAATGATTAATATTTAAAAAAAAAAAAGAGCAGGCGCGAATTAGTTATTGGAGATCATGCGCGAATTAGTCATTGGAGATCATCACATTCAATGCAGTAGACACCCCATGTCAATGACGAAAATTAGAATGACTGCTGTCGTCAGGGGAAATCTTCGTGATGCGTGCTGGATAGGACTGGATATGTGCTCTGGGAATACTAGGATATCAGAAAATGAGGAAAACAAACATTATGACGCATTGGTCAGATTCTCGAGTAGACAGAAGCGAACTGAATGATAACACGGTCATGCATCAACCCTTGAATGAATCTTGATTACCATAACAATAGCCAAGTCACCAAGTGGGGGTGGGCGCGGCCGCACTACCTTGCTAGGGTAGGGAGCGTAAAAATCAACCTCCAGTGATTCGGCGCCGTGCGCGTGCCTGTCTTGTGTAGCTTGTATTGTAGAGAAACCGACCGAGAAGTTGTTGGTTCCCGATCGAACTCCAATTATGTTGTCTAATAAATGCATGTAGCGCATGCAGACGCGTACTGTACATGTGAAATGTTTTGCTCATCTAGTTACGAACTTCACACGATTGCACCAATCGTTCGTTAATGGACCGATTATCGGGGATTTTTCTTGACATTCGACATTCATTTTGCTGATCGTGCTGTAGGATTGGCGAGGAACTTTTTCGGTGAGTTTGTGACACAGATGCAATCGTTTTGCGAAGATGTTGTTGTGCATGCCCTTGAAGGCCTGCAGAAGCCGCTCGCTGACCCACCGGAGGAGTAGGACGAGACTATCTATGGGCCTACCAACCGTGGCTGGACGTGGAGCCCTCACATGTGAAAGCAACTACAATAATTATTCGGCACATGCTCAATAATGTTGTTTCATTGTGTTTATTATATAGCCGCGCAGACTCACTTACTGGTGTTTATTGGTATGTCTGGTTCACCTTATGAATCTATCCTTAGGGCCTAAGATAGATCTAGTAATCAATCTGTATTCTGTGCCTTTCATGTGAGTGTGTTGAATTTGTGATTGTGGGTTGTTGTTTTTTTGGTTACAGTTCGTTATTCCGAAGGTTCGTTATTCCGAAGATTCGATCGTTATTCCAAAGGTTTCTTAGATCGTTATTGCGAAAATGTGATAAGGTTTGTTATTCCGATGGTTCATTAAACAGAATAATGAAAAATGTATTTCATTGTCGAATCAACGAACCTTTGGAATAACAAACCCTATTTCATTTTTGGATTAATGAACCTTTGGAATAGTGAACCCTATTTTATTTTTCAGATAAACGAGCCTTCGGAATAGTGAACCCTATTTAATTTTCGGATGAATGAACCTTCGAAATAACGAACCTTTGGAATAATGGCACAAATTACATGTATGTTCGGATTAACAAACCCTTTTTCATTTTCGGATTAACGAACTATAATTTGTGTTTTGGATTAACAAACCTTCAGAATAACAAACAGCACCCATTTTTTTTCCCCTAAGAGATCCAATGCAACCAATGTTGTAATGAATGTGCCAACCCCCCTCCCCCCCCCCAAAAAAAAAAAAAAACTAATATCATGTGAATAAATGATATTTGATCAGAGTCAGTCATCAAGGGTAATGTTCATTATATTAGACTTTTGTAGGACTGGATCCAGAAGCGGATCTAGAGGGGGGGTTGGGGGATTGCAACCCCCCCCCCCCCCCCAAAGAAAAAAAAAAATCCGGGGACCATTTTTTTTTATCTTATCTTTTTCTTTTAACTTGTAATTTTATTTTTTTTCTATTTATGGCAATGACCTCTATATCAAAAATAGTGGTGTTTTAGGTGCAAGAAAACGCCATTTTCACACAGATTTTCAAAAATTCTCCCTGCTGGGCAATTCCACGGTAACTGACGTTACACGTAAGGATTTTCAGGAAATTGTTTACCTTGTAGTTTTGTGAATGAAAGCACCTTGGGCTTGCAATTAGCATTGATGAATAAGTTCATGAGAATGAAGAAATAGGTGGAAAGTTTTTCTCTCAAACTGCATTTCTTATCTCATAGCAAGTGAAAATGTGTCGGTAACTGACGTTACGGAAAAAGGACATGGGAAATTATGGTGTAGGTATAAATGGAAATATCTCATGTCCCTGACTTTTAGCCTTTATGTGTTTAATATGGCAATACACCTAGGTTCTTAGGAACAGGTGTGCAAAATAATGTGCACTTTAGTTGTCTCCTTTTACCACCATGCCAATTTCAGTGAAGGCATGACGGTAACTGACGTTACGTAACTGACGTTACGCTTACATTTGCCATAGGGTTTACACATGCAAAATCATGATTGGGAATAGCTATGTGATATTTCATAATTCTGACCATTCAGAATGATTTGGTTGATATGGAGTCATACCTTGGTTCATCAGTCATAAATACACAATATAATGAAACAGTAGTCCATTTTCTTTGTGTTCTATGAAAACTTAAAGGTAAACATGTCAGTAACTGACGTTACGTAACTGACGTTACACATACTTTGCTGTGGGGTTTACAGAGAACTAATTTATTTAACAGGTTATTATACTGCTGCAATGTACCAGTGAAAATCCCAGGCAACTACAGCAACAAATTAAAACAAAATCTAAAGACACAAATAATATTGGGTGGGCCCTTAGGGGGCACCCCCCCCCCCCCATGCCATAGCACAGTTGGGCAAAAATAATGTAAATGCACAAGAGGATATTTCTTGACATTTGTCTGAAGATTTAATTTTTATTCCACATTTATGATTACAAAGAGCCATTAATACATTAAGCAGTTCCAAGTATAAATATATTGACATGACTAAGGGCTTTTTTGTTTGTTTGTTTGTTTGTTTGTTTGTTTTTTAATGAACAGGAAAGTTTTTATCTACTTAGAGTGCTCCACCCATAATACCTTGTACAACTGTAGTACTACACAAAACATGGATATTTTTGTGCTTGAAAAAAATATCAAAATATCTTCCAGGTCATGGGGAAAAAACATGTATCAACTCATAAATACGCATAAATACGTATGAAATCTATTGTGATATATTTCTCCTTCTTTTCTTTATTTTACTCCTGATGATCTCCATCATCAATTGATTTAAATGAAAAGTGTCGCACTTTTAATATTTCTCTGTGAAGAAGAAAAATAAATGCTTTTTTGGTCAAAAGAGCATTATTGTTTTATTCCTAGCTTGAAGTAATTTAACTGTTTTTCTTTTCCTTTTCACTGATATATCACGGCTTGCAAATACATTTGAGATACCAAGAAATCAGCCTTTGCAACGAAAGAATACTAAAATCAATATAAAAAACTCTTCCTGTTCATAATTATCATGTGTTGTATTACAAAATGTCCCTGCATGAATAGAACAAAGTAATCAACAAATACACACTGTATGAACAATTTTTTTTTTTAAACCCTATAGAATCCTCTCTCTCTTTGAGCAACATCAGTGTTAAGTTTCAAACAATAGATGAGTACATGCCTTACGTACCATAATACAAGATGAGCCATGTTAACTACACCACACATTTAAGTGCAAGAGAAGAAATATCTGTTTGTGCATTTGCCTTGAGGTAGAAACTTGACTAAGCTTCCTGAAAAAAAAAAAATGCCAGCATAAGCAAACATTGGTGAAGATTCTTAACCTGTTGGTATACAGTTGTGCAGAAGCTTTTTTTTTTTTTTTTTTTTTTTTTTTTAAATGTGGTTAACATGCAATCATGTCACTGATTAGGCCTACAAACTTTGGTAGCTTTATCATCCCGTAGGACTGGGAATGTACTAATTTGAGTGCATATACTGCATGTGGCAAACTAAACTTCCTGACGATTTAACCTTAAACTCGTGCTGAATCAAAAATCGAAAGTTCAAGCCCCCCCCCCCCCAAAAAAAAAAAATAATCATCATCATCATCATGGTAAATGAATGAATAAATGAATTTAGAAATAAAATAAAATTAATAAAAAATATCCATGGACATACCATGGTAATGACATCATTTCCTATGAAAGGATTTGCTGCTCTTTGTTGTTAGTTGACTTCCCAGATGTATCGAAATGGCCAAAAGTCAAAAAATTTGCCTCAGTTATAAGTACTGTCATGGTAACTGACGTTACATACTTGTGTATGTCGTTTCGGTAACTGACGTTACACATTTTGTAGTGTTCATTTTGACTCTCCAGTATGCCAAGTATCCTTATTTCTGGTATTAAAATAAAGGCATATGGGCATACATTAGAAATCCCAAGTTACATCATACAGCTCACTTCCTTTGATGAATAAACTTAAAAATTCCTTGTTTTTGGTAACTGACGTTACATCCATCATTATCAAAGTAATTAACAGTTTTTGTCAAATTCTTTAAAGCTACCAGCTTTTTGTTCTATCGTGTGGTAAAAGACTTCTCTGGTAACTGCATACATATGAAAGATTGTTGTTTAGAGTACTAATAAAGTGGATATACAGAGAGTAAGTTATGCGACAACACACTCTTTTCACCATTGAGTTATAGGCATATTTTGGCAGCCATTTTGAAAATCAAAATGGCCGCTTTTGTTGAAAAACATAATGATTCTTAAAACTTCAACTCAAGTACTGTCTGAAAATGTATGGTGTTTGAAACAAATATCATTTTGAATTTTTGGCACCTGTGTCCTAGTTACCGTGGAATTGCCCTGCTGTGGGAGGGGGGACACCCCCCTCCCACACCCCCCCCCCTCGCTCCGCTCGCTCGGGCTCGGTCGCTACGCTCCCTCGCATACCGCCCCAACCCCCTCCTTTATAAAAAGCTAGATCCACCCCTGGGATCTGTGGTTGAGATACATGTAGTGTTTGACTGACTTTGTAGTAGTGATTGCATGATGTAAGAATTAGCACCTGCACAACATGCTATGCGGAATGCAAATTATATTGAAAACTGTGTTGTGACACTAGTGATTTGCATGTTCGGTTCTTGCTAAAAAAAAAAAAAAAACTTCTGTGTCTGATAATGATGAAATTATATGTAGTAAACTGCCTGTAAAAGTTACATTGTAGTACTGGTACTAAGATCTCACGGGAGAGATCTCACGGGATATGTTGGTATTTCTACAACATGAATATATACATGTATATAAAGCATGTTTTATGTTCATAGTCAGGTGTAAAGAACAAATCAGAAGATGTTATCACATTGTCGGGGCATTTGACTTACCCTTTATCTCTCACATGTATTGTATCTAGACAAATTCATTTCAAAGACCAGCACTTGGCAAGTCCACCTTTTCTTAACCGAGCACCGAAGATGGTGAACCCATTATCTATAGAGTAGAGCACTGTAAATTGTCACCTTGCTGTGAGTGATGCAGTGTGAAGGGATTGTACTTTGCCATGAATGCTCACCATGTCATGATTTGTCAGATGGCACAGCTGTACAACTGATGATCTCCTGAAGGTATGATACAAACTGTATACAAATATTGTACAACAACTGTACATTGCAATATATGCATAATGAAGAATCATGGACCACATCGTGTGTACTAACAACTGGTACATTCACCATTTTGTGGATTGTTTACCAAATGTTATCTCTCTCCCTCCCTGTCTTTAATCCTGTGCCCTCCTCTCACATGGATGGGACGTTCAAAAAATTTGTATTCATGAGTGAGATTTTCATGACTTGGCGTCTCAGCGTTTGTGCATGTGTGTGAGCGAGGGAGGGAAGCGACTGAGTGAGGGGAGGGTGTGGGAGGGGGGTGTCCGCCCTCCCATGGTAGGGAGCTTTTTCAATTTTTAGCTCTTAATGGTGCAAACTGGTGCATACTTAAGTGATTATTTTTTACTTATTTTAAAAGAAAAAAAGGGAAATATGCCTTCAATTGCAACTCTCACTCAAGTCCTTTAGGCTATGCTCCCATTGCGCGAGAAAAATGAGTGTCATCATGAGATCGTGAAACGAACCCTCAATGCTTGAGTCTCACGCAGAATGCACAAGACTTGGTACAGTAGCTCTGCTCTCTCCCCACCTTCACCCATTTTTCTTCTCACTTGCTTAGTACATTGTGGTCCATATCACCAGATTTTATAGTCTCATTTCAATGCCTTCACGACTACACACCAATACATCATACTGGCTAATGTTAGGTTAGCCTGTGGAAGTCTAGTCTCCTCTCTTGGTCTCTTGTCAACAGCTGTAGTGCAGTGATTATCTTGACACATTTTCTTGAAATTGTGATAACTCAAACTTCTACCCATTTGGGATCACAGTGCAGCTTACAGTACCTCCTGTTCAGACTAGTATGAGCTTTCATGCATTTTGTGTAGTTTGATAAAATGATGAACAGTGAATACAACAGCCAGTTGTCAATTCCTATAACAGCAGGTGCATCACATTCAAAGAACAGTGTTTGCTTCTATTGCAAATGTTGCATGCCAAGAAAATCATTTTGAACTTTCAGTTTTTAGAGCCTGCATCTCTCTCTGTGTAGAGAATATGTCACACAAACTTGTTAGAGCTGTGCAGACAAATAGGAGACACACTTATAATACAAACATCCTCGACAGCGGATCTCCTGGTAGATTTAAGCATCATGGCCATTCATTCTGTCTCTGGCAGAGGTGTATTCACAGTCTAACCTCATCCATTCCTTGCAGTGTTATTCAAATCTGAAAGTTCAATAGAGACGTCGGACTGTAATCCCATTGTACCATTCAGCATATTGTAGTCAAATGCTCCCCATGGATGTGAGTGTGTACATAACCCCTCTGGGAATGTTGATCACTGGTAGGATGGGTGCTCAGACATGGTACCGGTAATGTACAGACTGTACTTGTAATATTTAAACATGTTTTTCTTTTGATGTCTAGTAGATCTTCTGTACTCAGGTGCCCTTTCCTTATAATCTTTGGAGCACCAAGAACAAAGGCACATGATGTGTGTCATGTTGTCATAATGTAGTGTTGTTGTTGTTGTTGTTTTGTTTCAGGGCATCCAAAGACTAAATTTATTGTTTTGTAAGACATGCAAGACCTTCATTTCTACTATAAAGAGAAAAAAATGGCCGTCAAATGCTCAGTTACAGCTACTACATTGTATAGGCAATAATACTAAGTAGAATAGTGATAAAAAATTATGTAGTAATAACAGTTTGTGTCAGAATTCAGTCATATCACACTAATTTGTTGTGTTGTCTATAGTTCAACATGTACTGTTTATACACTGTATGTTGTGATGTTGTGTTCCTACTTGTAGGGAACTACACTCTATTGTATAAATCTCAGACACCACTTGGAGGTAGACAAATGACAAAAGGTCAGTCAATGACCTGTGTTTGTGTGTACAAATTTGTAGCTATTCAAATGAATTCACTATATCTTGTCATTTAATAGGCATCAAGTTTAATAGCAAATGTTCTGTTTCTGTGTGAGTCATGCAGGATTTTAATTTTTTTTTAATTCTCGCAAGGAGAATCTCTATGTGAGGTCAAAAGCAACACAAATGAAAACTAAGTTTTAAATTGAAGTTGTGACTTACGATGTTTTCAGAAAGTTCTGGCAAGAATTATACAAAACTTGGCAACCATTGGTAACCATTGGCAATACAGTATGTAGGTAATCATCAACTAAAAAATATTTATACTATTCTTTCTGTAATCATGCAAAAAGAAAAAAATATATAAACAAACAGACATCTATTGTATGGTTCCTTGTATTATTATGAGTAGGGTCATTTTAAAAGCCTCATTTCTATTTTCTCCCTAGTTGCATCACTTCTGATGTGTTTTCGTTGTTTCTTTTTTACAAAAACACTTTTTGTTTGGGAATGGATTGAGCTTTATTAAGTATTTACCTTTTTTTTAATTGAGGTGAATGAAGCTAGAGAATTAAAATCAAATCTCATATGATGGCTCCTGTCCTTCATCTTTCCACAGGAAGTTCACTGGGAGCAGGGCATCATGGGAGGAGGGGGCAGCAAGCAGAAATCCCAGGGTGCCGTGGGCCACTCCCTCCGGCGAGACGAGTACTACATGCTGCAACACTGCCTGTACAGTCTTCCCTTTCCTCCGGGAACGATAAATGCAGAGGTGGTGGCAGCCGCCTCCAAGATTACAGAGAGGATAGAGTACAAGGATCCTGTCACACTTCTCTCCAAAGGTTAGAAATGATCTGCATAGTGCTGTGTCGCATGGCGATTGTCACAGGCCACCCCCAGTGCTTTAGCCTTTTACACACTGTGTAAAGTCCCTGGCACAGAAAGGGTTAAACCTTATCAGAACTTTATCTCAAATATGTAGATTTGCATTGTGCATAATATGTTTACTCTTACTTACCTGTGAAAGAGTTAATTATCATACAGATGTGAAGTGTATATCCACGCCATATTTAAAACCAACAGAATCGAGTGTAGCAAAAAAAAAGAAAAAAAAGCTGCTGAAATAATTTCAATAAATTCAATAGAATTGAATCTGCAAACAGAATGGTAAAAGTTTCGTTGATCAGTCAATAAAAGTCTGGATAGTGAGAAGCATAATGCAAAGTGCAGATGCTTTGAATTTAAACTGAAGCTAGAATACTGTATTCTTGTAACACTGCCTGTCAAAAATTTACTCTTTTTTATACCCCCGCCAAACGAAGTTTGAAGGGGGTATATAGGAATCAGCGGACGGTCGGGCGGTCGGGCGGTCGGTCGGGCGGTTGGTCCGTTGCAAATCTTGCGTCGCGAACTACTTCCTCAGTTTTCAACCGATTCCCATAAAACTTGGCACAGATGTGTGCCTTGGGTTGTAGATGTGCAAGACGTATTTTTTGACAGTACCCAAAAGTACGTTGCCATGGTAACGGCATATTATGGGCAAAAATGGGTACAAATCTTGCGTCGCGAACTCCTCCCACAGTTTTTTGATCAATTTTTATGAAATTAGGTACAGATGTTCATCTGAATATGTTAATGTGCAAGACACATATTTCCGCAGTGGCAAAAAGTGTGTTGCCATGGTAACGGCATGTTATTGGTAAAATATAGGGCAAAATGCTTCATGGCAAAACTGCTTCATCAGTGTTCTTCCAATTCTCATGGAATTCATATTGAATGTTTGTCTTAGGATATAGGTCAGCATGACACATTTCTTGACAGTGACAAAAAGTATGTTGCCATGGTAACAGCTCACATATTATGAGCCAAAATGATGGAAAATTTTGTGTTGCAAACTACTTCCTCAGTTTTTGCCCAATTTCCATGAAACTTGGTACAGATGTGTGCCTTTGGTTGTAGATGTACAAGACGCATTTTTCGACAGTACCCGAAAGTACGTTGCCATGGTAACGGCATATTAATGGCAGAAGATCAAGGAAAGATCTTGCGGATTTAACTACTTCCTCAGTTTTTTGACCAAAGCTTATCAAATGTTGTTTTTACCAAAGCTTATGAAATGTTGTTTGGCGGGGGTATAACCAGTCGCTGTAGCGACATTTCTAGTTTAATAAGGAGACTCTGTTTAGGTTGTTGCTAGTAAAATTTGATAACTCATAAAGGACAAGTTCACCTTCATTAACATAAGGATTGAGAGAATGTAGCAATATTAGTAGAACACATCATTGAAAGTTTGAGGAAA
Source organism: Diadema setosum (assembly GCA_033980235.1). Lineage (NCBI taxonomy): Eukaryota > Metazoa > Echinodermata > Echinoidea > Diadematoida > Diadematidae > Diadema > Diadema setosum. Next base: position 1,181,258 of record CM067076.1, on the reverse strand, counting down.
ATTGGACCATCGATGCAAAAGTTATGAATTTTTAAAACTTTTGTGTTGGAACTGCTGGATGAGGAGACTACTAAGACTCGTGATGTCATATGAGTACAACAGTATAAAGAAAATGTAAAGAAAATTCAACATATTTCACTTTTTTCGCATAATAAAAGAGCACATAACTTGCCTCTTTCTAAAGGCAATGGGAATAATATTACCCATAACATATGTCAGTAACGAGTCAAGGGAATGTGTAATTTTTTCAAAAGATGAAATTTTGTGAAATTCTCTTTATATTTTCCTTATATTGTTGTATGCATGTGACATCATACACTGCAGTAGTCTTCTCATCCAGCGGTGACTGCACAAACACTTCAAAAATGTATAACTTTTGAACGGATTGTCCGATTTTCCTCAAACTTTCAATGATGTGTTCTACTAATATTGCTACATTCTCTCAATCCTTATGTTAATGAAGGTGAACTTGTCCTTTAATGAAGTGAGAAACAAACAATGTTTACAGTCAGCTAAAGTCAGTCTGTTGATTTCAGTGCTAAACAGACAATATCATGTCTTTCTTATTACCTTTGCCATCTGATCTGTACACTGTAGGTGAGAGAGCAAAGGGCATCTACATCCTGGTCAAAGGTCACCTCAGTGTCTTATCCTCCTCGCGCGACCTCGTGGCAGAGCTTGGACCAGGCACCTTTGTGGGGGAAGTCTCGACACTCTTCTACCAACCTGTTACAGCTACAGTCCAGTCAACAACTCAGTGAGTTCATACACGGTTCAGAGAACTTGAGAGATAGATCACTCACATGCACTGGCAGCAGTTGGCATGTGTAGAATAATCGTGTGCATGGTAATTTGGCTGTTGATAATCTCTGAACAGTGGTGATGTGATTGTGAATAATCTAACTTTCTCAAGCGCTCAAATCACCATAGTTATTCATGATGTGTCAAATGAAAATTTGATGTAGAAATTTGTCCTTATAACATAACAAATTCACTATGTAACGTCGGGAATAGAAAGAAACTGTTACAAATTTCAACCATTATGAATTTCATCTATAAAAGCGAATGGAAATTCTACACATTCAAATTAGTTTAACCACACCCTCTCCTTGTTTACCATGGTGACAGGTCACAGCTGCTACTACTAAAGGAGGGGACCTTAAGGAGGGCAATAGGTGAGGTGGTCTCCACAGACCTGATGGATTATTTTGTGAGGAGGAGATACTTCGACACCAGTGGCATGCTAGACCAGGGGGAACTGCTTCATAGGATAGCTATGGACACTCTATCCAAGGTTTGTGCAGTGTGCTCTAAACAGCAAGTGTGAATTTCTGTTGAGTGTGTAGGTGCAAGGAGCTTGTTTGAAGCTCCTTGGTAGGTGTAACCAAGGAAGCTCCTTGGTGTAACCAATCTGTAATATTTGGTGAATATCTAACATGGTGATCCCTCACATGCATTCTAGAATGATGCATGGTGGCATATCAGTGCAGGTAAGCATTTTGTTCACACTTATAAACCATGATATTCCTTTTGCCTGCCATGTTCCCTCGTGATGTTTTTTGTATTGCTCCAAACGATGCTGGAGGCATTATGTTGTCAGGTTGTTTTTCCATCTGTCCGTTCGTCCCACACCTTATCCTTGTGATTTAAGGAAGAATACAGTGAATGAATTTTCTGGTGCTTGGCTATGGTATGCTAAATGATGTGTAGATGCCCTGATCAGATTTAGGCAAATTCTGTTGAAGGTACACCATTGTAAATTGTCAACCAACACAGGACATTGACTAAAATAGTATTTTTCAGTATCAACTAGATTTTAGTGACTGTCATGGCAGTCTTATTCCTCAATTGTAAGTTGTTTTCTGTTGTGAAATTGATAATATTTTATGTTTCGTTATCCGTTTTGTATTCCTATGATCCCAATAACAATGAACAACATGTGTTTAGTGAGTGGGCTTTAAGGGACTTTTTACCTGTTCTCAGCAAACTTGAAAAATCTTATTTTACATTATACACTGTATTATCAAAATTAAAAAAAAATAAAAATAAAATTACGCATCACTATGTAAAGCAATCAGGGACTAAGTCAAATTTGGTTATGTAAGTCATTTTTCTAAACTAGTACCTGTTAAGACTATTTACAATAACTGCCCAGTTTTCTGTGCTTTTTTCTCATGGCTTGTATTCCTTGTCACACACAAAATTGGCAGCTCCCGTTGTTCAGCAAGTGGAATGCGTCGGCACTCACATCACTGGTCAAGCAATGTAAGGAGGATGCAGGCATCCCACATCCAGTCCTGCTGATACCAAACAACTCAGTGCTTGCCACGGAGGGGGAGAAGACAGAGGAGGTTGTCATAGTAACCAGGGGCAAGTAAGTTCGTGTCCCACTTCGTAGGATGATAGGTTCGTAATTACTGTAAATGGCGAATATTTTGCAAGGTTTTTATTTTCGCGAATTTCACAAGTCAGATGCTATTCGTGAAATTAAAGACATGCAAAAATAATGACTCTGATTCCGGTATGAATGTGACGCACATTTCTCTGATCAGTATAGTACTCCATGATTGCGAATTGAACCACTCGCAAAATTGTCGGGAAGTTCCGATTAGTGAAAATTTAGACTCACTAAATATATGGCATATACAGTAGATGACATATCGTCGCTGGGGGGACAAGACCTCGTATCTACAAAATGTCAAATGTTCAGGAGAGCCAAAAAACATGGCGGCCAAAGCACTATAGCGAATGGGAAAGCCTTTCCTTTGACATGCTGTGGTGGCTTTATTTTTGGAGTATGACAGTTGGGATTTGAACAGAACATCACTTAACCCATTATTTGACCATTCATTCAAAAAAGTCATTTTCACCAATATTTTAGATACAAGGTCTTTTCACCCCAGCGACGATATGTATGATACAGTCGTGAATATTTTCATCTATCCTCCTGAAACTCTTGTGTTTTCTGTTCAGATATTGACTGACTTTCCACTTCTAGTGTTTCAAAGTGTGTTTTAGATGTCTTATGCAACTTTTTTAGTCTGTGAAACAAGTTGAACAAAAAAAAACAGTGAACAATCAGCACCACAAAAATGTAATATAACACTAATTGAATGAATGAAATTTGCACCATTTGTGTCTCTGACACAATATTTGATCCTGCAACAATTTCTTCGGTCTTATATTCTCCAAGGACTTAGGGGTAGGGTTAGGAATGTGTCAGGGTTTTAGGTTAAGTTTGATGTGAGGATTAGGGGTAGAGTTATACTTGTGGGTAGGGTTTATATTTGGCTTAGCTTGCAGATCATTGGAGCAATTTCCGCGGGAGCAACTGTCATGGAACCATGCATGACATCTTGTCAATTAACTCAACCCGTTGAGGACGAGTCCCGAGTATACTCGGGCAGGTGTCTACGGGAAATGCGTGTTGTAGCAAAATCAGTCTGTCCTCAACGGGTTAAAACACTTAAGCAGCATCTATGATGTGAGTGCAGACAAACATTTGATTGTAATGTCCCTCCTAGGAACTGTGGCATCTAGAGACTGTTGATGTAGAACCTAGCTCACTCTTTTCTTTCTCCTTCATGCTGCAGGGTAGAGGTGAGGCTGGAAAAGGAGGTCATAGCAACCTTGGACTCTGAAAGGTGGCCGGTGTGGATCGGAGAGGAAGGTAAGATGTCATCATTATCTGTCAGACTGTATCATGTCTTGTCTTGTCTCGATGGGCCGAATTCACAAAAGTAGTTTGAATGCAGTCCGCAGATTATGTAAGTTTCATCTGCATTTATTTGTGTGGAAGGTTGTGTTTTCCAACAGACATCAAATAGTGAGTGAACACTGACAGCCGCATATACAGTAATATGAAGGGTGCGCCTATGTGAATGAGGCACCTATTTCAGGCCAACAAACATCAAATAATGATGCAGAAAACTTTCATCAGTTGGGGGGATCATTGAGTAAAGGTTGGTAGAAGCCTAAATCTCCTATTGATTCAATAATGATTGCATGCTGACAAGTGCATATGAAGTGTACACCTACACATATGTGAATGAGGCACTTATTTCATGCTTGTTTCTAACCCATTAACAAAATTTAACAATAGATTTGATTTAGCTACTTAATGAATTCAGGCCTTTGTGTCTACACAGGTATCTATGTTCACTGATTTGATCTTCCTCTTCTTAATGTCTTTTTTATTACTTTTTCTTCATTGCATTGTGTGACAGGTCTGTTTGTTAATGCTGACAATCTGTGTACTGTGTGTGCCAGTGGAACTTGCCAGGCGGTGAGGCTACAGAAGTCGACCACACAAAGCATCACCAACAAGGTACGGTACCATGAGGCAATTGGTCAACGGCAGGGATGGCAGTTTTTGAGGCAAAAGACTGAAATCAGGCCCTGGAAGTATCAAAGTTCAGGCTCTTTCGTGTACAATGAGGCTCCACTTAGTTGAATTTCAGACTCTCTCTGCCATTCTATAATGTTTGTAATTGGCATCCCTACAACAAACATCCATTGCCCATTAACCCGTTGAGAACAGTTTGATTTTGCTAAAACATGCATTTCCGATGGACACCTGCCCGAGTATGCTCGGGCAGGTGTCTATCAATGGGTGTCCCTCATGATCAATGGGTTAAGCATCCATTGCCCAAAGTAGAATGTAGTGATATTCTGCATCAGTGTAGAAAGTAACCATCACATGTACAAGAACATGTCCCAGTAATGTCAGTGGAGTAACCATCACAGCTATGTATCAAAGCATTTAGCTGCAGGAAGCCCTCATATCCACCCATGATGATTGTTTTCATCACATAATGCTGTAGAAGATAAGTATTTCCAATTTTTACCTCCGCCAAGGGAGGAGGTTATGTTTTCGTTACCTTTGATTTGTTCGTTAGTTAGTTAGTCAGTTAGTTTGTCCGTGTGCAAAATAACTCAAAAAGTAGTGAACGGATTGGGATGAAACTTGCAGGAAAGGTTGAGAATGACACAAGTAACAAACGATTAACTTTTGGTAGTGATCCAGGAATTTTGGGGGAATTTATGAAGGATTTTGATATTTTGGCAGGTAGGGTCAATGAACTTGGGAGTTCAGGCTGGGCGTATTTGAGGTTTGCATGCGCGCACTAAAGTGCGTGCTCTAGTTTCTGCTAGGGCGAGGCGCACCGTGCAGCTGAGGGTTTATGACGTAACAAAGGCTTCTATTGGGAAATCGGGTGACTTTCAGCACACAATGCTGTAAGTACGTATGGGTGGAAATCACTGATACAGTATCTCTATGGAAGAACAAGATCAGTGGTGGAAATGAGCTGCATGCTTGGTGGAGGTCTGCGCTCTCAGAGTGCTTCTCTGGTTTATATTGCAGTGAAAATCCAATTTGCTATAGCTTAGACAGATGGAAATACGTACATCCATATGTGTTTCTTGTAGACGGCATATAGATTTTTCTTCTATAACCCTTATTTTGAAGAATTTATGTTTATAGTAAAAATTGAAGACTGTTTAAAGATGTTGCAGAAATATCTTATCATACTGCTTATCATATTTCAAAGTACAAAAGAAGATGCAAAATAATAAGAGCATTGAATGGCGTACAGTTAGTCAGTGTGACTACTCTGGGTAGTCAGAAGTGTGAGGTTCTGTGATGTCTTTTTCATGCCAAACTTTGCCCTCTATCTCAGTAATGATATAAAGCACACAAGCACAACATATATACCACATATTTTTTGTGCAATCATGAAAAATGTTTTAGAGCAAATTTCTCACATACTGTGTAAAAGCCATGATGAACAGAAACCCACAGTGCATGATGAATGCCAAGATGGCAAGGAAATTGCCACTTTAGAATGAAAACATCACTCTCAATAATTTATTACAAAGTGATACTTTCCAAAGGATCCTTTAACAGTCTTTTAACAGTCTTGGATATAAGTACTCATTTGATTTTTCTTCCCATTTACTCATTTTAGTACAAGGCTGAGGCTGGACTGGCATTTGAGAAGCTAGCAAAAGTCTGGCAGAAAAGACTAAGTCAACAAGAACAATTCCCAGACAGGATGAAGGCAGAGCTACTTCTACCGGTAACTTCACCCCTCATATTGATCAGTGTTTTTAAATCGTATTAGCTAGTTTAGTTCGCGCTCACAAATCCTTGTCTGTTGCACAGGGGTCTGTGCCAAAAAGACTACATGTACCACTGGCAGTGTCCCATAGGCCATGTACTGTAGCTGCTCATCAGGAGTAGCTACAGTGGTGGGAATATGAAAGAGATGTTTTGTTTGGCAAACTAATGCTTGCTAGCAATCATAATAGCCCCACTCAGACTATTGGAAAGTATGCATCGTTTACTTCCTGATCAGTTCCTTTGGTTTTGAACATGTGATCACACTGCAGACAAACTCTGTGTAGCTTGTAAGGATGCAAAACTACTTGTAGTTTCAGTCCCCAACATGCACGCTCCACACAGGCAAAATCCTTACACCCTCCATGATGGTTGTGGAGATGGTGCATACTGTGCCTGGAATGTGATTTCTGGTATAATAGTGATCAACTTGGAAAAAACATGAGAGGTTGGTGTAGACTTTCTTACAAACTGACAAAAAGGTCTGTATCTTGATCATTACCATAGCTACAAAAATATCCAGTTTACGAGAAACCTATAAAATGAAAGTTTGACATGATCTTTATGTCACTCTCAGTCAGTTCAGCATTTGAGTGCAGACTACATTTTAATATATGTGCAGCTCATTATGCATTCTGCTTCGAAATTCAAATGTAAAATTCACCTTCCACTGGACCTGGTTATAACTGTCATTGATCAGTTTGGTCGTGTAGTAATACATATTAGACCCCGTTTACAGTGCGAGGCTCGGCCGCGGCTCGGCCGCGGCCGAGTCCAGCCCCGCTTCAGTGTAAACGCGCAAAAGGCCAAATGCGAGGCCAAAATTGGCCTCGCATTTGGCCTCGCTCTGGAGGTGGTCTCGGCCACGGCCGAGCCCGGCCTTTTCTTGGTGTAAACGCAAACTGGGCCAAATGCGCGGCCAATTGCGCGGCCAGTTTTAGTCTGGCTTCCAAACCCTCTGCCTGTATCTTTCGCTGTTCAGGATATTAACCCCATCAACAGCGAAAACTAGTATAGTTTAAGGTGGTTTTGTCCTGCAAAGGATTTTTTCTTTCGGCAAAGGCCTTTGCCCGAACGGCGACTTCGTTGCCACGGAATTGAGTTTGCAAAGGGTCTGAAAACCAGACAATACCAAATTGCGTTAGTTTACAAGCAGAGCGCCACTACGACCAAATAATGAAAGGTTTGAATCGAAAGCACGGCCGAGCCCAGCAGTGTAAACGGACAAAATTGCGAGGCTCGGCCTCGCACTGTAAACGGGGTCTTATTGATTCAATGTTTGACATTTTCGCACTATGCACTTCATTTGTCCTATGTAGTATTATACAGATATTGCTTTTTCAGAGGTGCATTGTAACACTTGACATCCCCGTCGGAGTTTTATTTTCCCCAAAGAGATTCTATTTTCTCCAAAGCATGCAGTGCTGAGGAAAGATATTGTCTGGAGGGGGAAAGTATACATTACAACAATAGACAGGGCAATATGGATACATTGATGGTCTACACAAATACACATCATTTCATTCTAGCCTGCCTGCAACCAGTCAAATTCTAGAATACATTTATACCTGAGGGTACATTGCCCACTGCTCAGAGTTTAAAGATTTTGATCCCTGCTCCATTAATCGCATGATTACATTATGACCCATCACTGACCAGTATTTATGTAGGCCGTTTTCATATACAATATTTCCCTTGTACTATCTTGTCTTTCCTGTGTATGTCCCAGGTTCTCCTCAACACACTGTCACAAGTGGAGATGTTTTCTGAAGCTTCCCTACCGTATCTCTATGACATGGCAGTGTTGGCTCGGGCCAACTTACATGCAGACAATGATGTTATTGTAGGTAAGACAATTTAATACATCAGATTGGTCTTGTCCTATAAGACCATAACATCGGAATGGTCATGTCCTAGTATTCTGGTATGGTATTAATGATTGGGGGGAAATTGTGAGCACTTGTCTTACATTGATGAAGCTGACAGTAGAAGGGCCTATTTTCAGTCAATTTTGGGGGGCATATTTGTACAAAGTAAGAATTCTTGATTTAATTTTCAGCTGCAAAACCTGCTTGTGGAAAAAGTATTTGCAAGTATGAGCAGCGCTTCTACCCGCAACAATGTACCTTAGTCCATATAATTCAAAATGCTTGTAAAGCTCTCAAATTATGAAGAATGAGTTCAAGATGTTTGTTGGTACATATGTTGATGTAGCCGTAAAGAACTTCATGGATTGCCCAAGGTAGAGTGTTATAGACAGGTTCGTACCTCTCCAAGCAGCATCACAACCAATTCCCTCAGAGTCTTTCATTGAAATCTAGTGATCACCTGAGCTGTCACCATTACTCCTCCTGTTGCCATGGTTACACACACCTGCTAGTCTATAGAGAGACATGTAGCTCTTACAGGTAGGCAATGCTAGTGACACTGTGCATCATCTTTTTAGACTCTCAAAATGTTATACTATCCAGTAATTGCAGAGATTCCTCTATTGTCTGGTCTCTGTGATGTGACCACCCACCAGTGAACATGAAATTTGATGTCAGTGCCTTACACTCATATTATTCTTCTACTATTCTTCATACCAGACCCAGATCAGACAGATTTCATTTTCCCAGAAAAAGAGTGTTGCTAGGAACACTTTTGAGTTAATATCTACACCTTGGAATCTGTACTATCAGCATGAAAAATGAAAAGTAAGGACTCTTAGTTAGTAAATGCTGGCTTAATATACCATGGTGTATTGTTCCCTATCAAGTGCAATAGTCTGGCATCAGACCTGTTAACCTGCTGAGGACGAGTCCCGAGTATACTCGGGCAGGTGTGTATGGGAAATGCGTGTTGTGGCAAAATCAAACCGTCTTCAATGGGTTAAAGTCTGAAACGGGTGTCATCAGTTACTACATCCTTGGGACCAGCAGTTTTCATTCATTATATGGAAATGATGTTATAGTGGAACTAATAAGGGATATGAAGGAACATGTATCATAATTTTAGGACCTGAATTTTCATTTTGTTGTAACAGGATTTTGTCATAACCATGTGCGTTGTACTGTAAAATACAATATATTCCCGGCATGAAATTTTCGCGAATTGCCACTGGCATTAAATGCATATAATGTAGGTAAGAACTTTCAGGAGCATTTTGATTTCGCGAGTCTTGGCTCTCTCAAAATTCATGAAATTAAAATGCACACAAACATTCCTCGTTTTAGAGTAACTGGAGTGCATTATAGTGGCAGCACACTCTTTCTCTGTGCTTTAACCAGCTGAGGACAAGTCCTGAGTATACTGGGGCAAGCGTCGATGGGAAATACATGTTGAAGCCAAATCAAACTGTCCTCAACGGGTTAAGATATCGCCTCTCAGATGAGAAGTGTTTAATTTCCTGTGCAGATGGTTCAGGTAATGTGGCCAAGGTGAAGAGAGCTCTGCAGGCCAGAGAGACCAAGGCATCTCAGAGGAAGAAACCACCTGCTAGTCAGGAGCCAGCCTTGAGGAGGATACAAGGAGATGAGGCTGCATCAGTCTTGGCAGGTTAGACAGAGGGATAGATGCTGTGTGTGCCATATATTTCACATGGTTTTGTTTTTGCAAATCTCACCAATCTGGTGTGCTTGGCAAATTTAATAACACATGAAAATGTTAAAGACATTATTAACCATTTGCAAATGAAACAAAATAGTTCTAAAATAAGAGTTAGGGATAGAAGCAACCAGTGTTAAAAAGTTAATCAGTACAATTAATGTTAAGTTTAGTTAAATATACAAAATGTGAACAATAGCTGTATTAAAATTGTCTCTAGACTAAACCATCTACAGTTATGGTTTAGTGAGAAAAATAGTGATATCTTCTTATATTTTAAGCTTTACTGCACACTTTTCATATGGTAGGATGTTTTGTGATACAACTGACCTACACACATGCATCACGTGTGGTAAGTCGAACATTTTTCAAGTCACTGCTCCCAATGGTAAATAGCACCTTTAATTCTGATCCCAACATGAATACAATGTGCACAATTGTATATCTCTGTTCATTGCTGTACTCCATAACTTTGAATTTAACCACTCGTGAAATTGTCTGAAAGACCCGCTTCATGAATGATTAGACTCACTATTACATATACAGTGTACACAGTGGAAGACTGAGAGAAGGACGAAGAAACGGAGAGATAGATTGATTGGCAGAATGAAGGAAAAACAGGTAGAAACAGGGAGGGGGGAGGTAGACCAAGCTGGCATTATAATCACATCTATATGTGGAAAGATGCTAACACATGACTGAGAGAATCATGACAAAATAACAAACAACTTTCTGTTGCTAATTTGGCAAGTGTTCCCATGTTTATCTTTTTCCACTTCCTTAAAGGGGATGGCTAGTAACTGATCAGTGTTAATCAGTGGGAATGCTTGGGGATGATTGTTCCAATTCTTGTGGGATTCATTTAAGAGTACATTATGTATCTATTGTTGTGTGAAAATTATTTGCTTCAGAATGGTTTCATATTCTAGTAATGTGCAGTTTAATGGTTCCAGGCTAGCATGCCTGTACAGTGACGGGGCATTAAGCTGCACATTACTTGAATATGAGACCGTTCTGAAGCATAATTTTCACACAACAATAGATATATAATGTACTCTTAAATGAATCCTACAAGAATTGGAACAATCATCCCCCAGCATTCCCTCTGATTCCCACTGATCAGTTACTAGCCATCCCCTTTAAGAAATAGTCACAGTTGTGTATTCTTTTCAATAGGTTGCAAGCAAATGTAAGAAAATACATCATGGTAGGCAAGAATTACATAAAGTTATACGTGCTTGATGGATGCAAGGAGGATTTGAGGTGGACCTTTGTGAACACAGGAAAAGTGAACTTGTGAGTAAACTTCATGACAAACCTGCAATTATTCTTCATCAAGGGTCCAATTTTCTCTTTCTATCTCAGAAACTGATGTCTTCCTGCTTCCTCTGAGAGGAGAGATAGCTGTCGGTGGTGTTGACAACTTCATCTTTCCAGAGAGAAGCCTCATCTGTAAGTCATGAGGCTTAAAAGCTATATTCTTCCTGATACTGTGAAAGTGGAAATTTTTGCGGTGTTTAAATTTTTGTGCGTTTCACGCAAACAGAAACTAGTGTGAAAATAAAAGCACGCAAGTATTTTGCTTGCCATGTCTTCGAAAAATTAGTCGCACGAAAATATCCCCTTTTACAGTGTAAACTTTCATATTATTTGAAGGGATTTATGTTTGATATCTATAACAGGACTGCACACTAATCCATCTATTCTACTGGTCCAACCTGTCTGTTGGAGTATGCAAGCCCATGATTTATTCTGTCATGGCTACTACTAGAACACTAATCAATTCAGAGTGCTTATTTATGTTGATGTAGGGCAATTTGTTAATCACTTGCAATGATTTGATTTTGTCAGTAACCCTGGACTGTTTAAGCATACATTTCCCAAACTTCTCCACAGATCTTCCAGAAGCACAACTCAAAGAGGTCAGACTTGTTGCTAAAGGAGCTACCCTGGTTCTGACAATAGAGGGCAGGCGTCTCTTGAACCTTTGCAACGTTTACTCAGACGTACATTTGAATGTACCCCGCCCACTTTTATGAATGTGAGAGGCTGTGAAATGCCAGATGTATTTACTCCAAGAGGAGCAATATCCTTCCTATGCAAACAAAGTGATGTATATTGCAACAGTGAGAGTCCATTATGAAGATGTTATATATATTTTATTCCAGTATTGAATGTGGCTGTGGTTCCATCTAGGTAAAGGATGCTGCTAATGCTTTGATAATGGTACACATGTTGGTGGTTTTGTAGTGGATGATGTGTGGTGAGGAGAGAGCTATTAAAGGTTTCACACATATGTAAAAGTGCAACAAGGTATTAAGTCAGTAAAGATCTTTGCCCATAAAATATGAAGCAATGCCAAATAAGTGAATGAATACATATCAGACTTATGTTATATTTTTTATATTTACCTCCTATATAGATACTGCTTGTGAAAATATCTTCACTCATTGTGAGATGATGTGATTCAGTGTATGAATAAACACAAAGCGTGGATTTTTTTTTTTAATTCAGTTCAGTATTAAAACTTATGACCGTTGTTCATCAAAGCAGCACACACACACACACACAAAAAAAAAAGAATAATAATTTGTGTGAATGTTGCCAATCATAATTATTGGCTGTTTTCAGAGATGTACGACAAATACCTGGTAAGAAAGCAGGACTTAGCCCTTCAAAGCCAGGACCCCATTTCACAAAAGATGTTAGGATAGCAACTCCTGCTGAAATGACAACTTCCCATAGGAACAGCCAATCAGGAAGCTGGATTCTTGTCATTACCATGACAATTGCCATTCCAGCACAAGTTGTTATCAATTTTTTTTTTAATGAAATGGGGCCCAGATTTAAGAAGGGCATATCTTGGGTTTCCATCTGGACTTTGATATAACCTTGTAATTGAAAGCAGATTCTAATATTTTGTGGACTCATGCCCCCCTCGTTTTGGACTTGTATTTTCAGGAAAGAATGTTATATTTTGTATGTGACCACACAGCTCAAAACCCACAAAAAGTTGCAGATGTTATGATTCTCTGTAATGGAGCAAAAAAGGTAATTTGGGCCGACCGCTTCAAATTTGTAGAGATTGTCTCACCTATGAGAGTAATATTTTCTCCACCTTCTGTCCAATTTGAAATCAAGATATATGCAGTTTTTCTTAACCATATTAATTTTAAAAGACGCTGCTTTCACTGGGAAATAGAATATATTTAATTGCTACTTCTGCACAGCATGCCCGAGTGACCTTAACCTTTAAAATCTCCTTTCTATGAAACTGTTCCTTTCAGTGCTCTCATATTTCTGTCACTTTTTTTGAATGGGTTAGGATAGTCGAATTTCGAAAGCTACATGTATACATCATTTTAAAGCTTAGAGCTTACTCTTTTACACCATGTATAAAAGTCAAAATTCATTTTGGCCTACTTTTTGTGGGTTTTCAGCTAGGCAGTTGCATATTTATTCATGAGAGTATGTAGGAATATAAAATAGTAAATAAATGTGAAAACTGTGACCATGCTCTGAATATGTCTGTACTCTCACAAATTGAATCATGTTCACCATCCATGCATCTTTCTTTGCAAGATGTGCATGAAAGTTAACTTTGACCAAGTATAAAGTATATATGATTATGTCATAGCACTCAGCCAAAAGAAGGCTCATATCTCTGTCACACCAGAGACAAGAATGCCTTTATATCCACAAAGTACTTTGCTTTACTATGTGTGACAATGTGTAACAATGCTATATTTGATTATTTTGGTTCATAGCTGGCCATTTCTTGTGTTGGAGGCCGTTATACTCAGATTGTTTCTTTCTTTGTATATTTTTCTCTCCATCCTGTGACAAACTAGTGGTTGAGTTGATTGTGTCCCTGTCACTCAAAACTCAAAACATTGTAGAATACTTATTGAATGTCTATGGATCTTTCCCAATTGTATCTGACCTGAAAAATTTCAGATTTGGGTTCATTGTTTGGCTGGATACCTGTATAATCCCCATGTTAGTGTATAAAAAAGAAAAAGAAAAAAGCCCAATATGAGCAAGTGCAGGTGATGTCTTGCATTTCATCAGAAGTTTGTGTTTAAATGCTTGACAAGTTTCTAGCGCAGGCATCATTAATAATATCTCCACAATTCAATACAGACCATTGATTTTTAGCCTTCTGGATGTAGATTGGTATTCCCTGAGTGACTTGAAGCTTTCACTATGCAGAGTCAGAAGCTGTTGTGGCTCAGAGGATAAGACAGTGGACTCTCAATCATGAGGCCTATGGTTCAAATCCCCTAGCTGCAGTTGTTTGTGCCTATTCCAGGCAAGGCACATGACTAGTCCTTCTAAGGAGACTTCAAGCTTTCTGTCTTGTGATTGGTTGCTTACAAGCATTCAATTGCTTTCTTAGTGGTAAGGTAAAACCAGTCGTAATTCATATTCAAGACTATTCAAATTCATTCAGTCTTGAAAACTTGGTTTATAATTTTGTAATGATGGAATGTCAAGAAAGAAGAGGACTTTTTATATCTGTGTTTACAGATGATTTATGCAGTTGGTTCTTCAGAACTCAAATATTCTTGACATCTTGATATGCTATTTGTTAAACTTTATTAAAGAACATTCTTGTCTATTTACTTGCAAACATTGCAGATTATTTTGCTCATTATAGCTTGTTACAAGAGAATTTTTATAGTACATATTAGGATATTTTTTCTACTTCTTTTTATTCTTTATGTTGTAATGAAACGAGGCTGGAGTAATGACAGTGTCAATATCATGTAGGACTGAGTTTGGGAATCTCCACTTCTTTCTGAAATAACTCAACCTGTAATAATCTACCATGACATTTCCAGCTGTATATTGAAAAATAAGGCTAAAGATGTCATTTTTTTTAACAATATTTACTCCTCACTGTGGATTTATCCTGCACATACCATAGTAAATTATGTTATTGTATTCAGTGTATACGTATTACCAAAGCATTGCTACGTGTATGTTATTGTATTCAGTGTGTATTAACAAAGTACTGCTGGGCACTATCATCAATGTTTTTGCAAGGATATATCCTGAGACTATTATACACCTGTAGCATAAACTTAAGGCAGTTCATGATGAGTATCCAGGGTTGCCAACATACCTACATCAAAGAGAAGGAAGTTCAAAAAAGCATTCAGGGTGATTCATTCAACCTCATGCAAGTCAAAGCCAAAGACAGTGGAGAAATTCTTCCACTACAGTGAATTTTTACTTACCTTGTACTGCAAATGCAAGAATTTTCGGCGTACATATATCTGCATATTTCACACTAGTTTTGGCTAGCGCAAATTCTAAAACCCATGAAAAATATTGTACAATTTTCTATGCACTTTTTGAATGGGTTGACAATTACGCAGCACGAATTCAAAAATAAGCAATTATGTTTTTTAGGTGCTCAGCGTGAAAAATTAATTGCACAAAAATATTAATGTGTGAAGTACAACAGAATTATCATATTCATCTCCAAGTAAAAGATGTTTTTCTGCGAGGTTGACTGTACATTTGTGTGTTTCATTGATTTCAATTAGCAAAAAGAAGAGAAAAGACGTAATGATAAAAATAATTTCCAGATTAAGGAGACTTGGAACAAGCCTCTTTTACGGCATGAAACTTTCGCGTATTGCCAACCATAATGGGGTACAATATTGTAATGGCATTTCTCTTTCAATGCACATTGCAAACAAGACTTGCACATGCATTTTACTTTCCTGAATTGTGGCTTCTTGTAAACTTTGTGAAAGTTTCTGGTTTCACAATAGATGGATGAACTGTTTAGTACTTATAATTCCTTGACTGAAGGCTCATAGAAGTATGTTGCCCTTCTTTGTCTACTGTAGATGTGATGGGAAAAAAAAGGATGCGTTCGAGCGCTCTCCTAAAGCGAACTGTACCGTACCGTACCCGCGCCAGAGGAGTGCTCGAACGCTCCTAAAGTGTACCGTACCGCACTGTACCGAGCCAAAAGTGGACCACTTTCCGATGTGCTCCAAAAGCGTACCAAAGCGTACCAAAAGTTCGTTGTAAAGCATGCGCGTATCATGTGCATACGTCAAAATGCAAAGACATCATTCTCTTTGTTCGGGACAGGTGTAAGTAGTTCAAGCGCCAGGTGGATGACATTCTTCCTAAAAAATGCGTGACCTTTTCGAAAAATAACTCTTGAGGTACGCTTTCTCCACAGAGCGCTCGAACGCTCCAAAACTGGCACAGTTCGGTACGGTACGCTTGGGTTCAGTTCGCTTTGGTTCGCTTTAGAGCGCTCAAACGCACCCATAGATTGTTGCCAAAGTTCAGTATTCTATTCCTGTACTGGTATGGAAATATCTCCTTCTTGTACCATGTCATTGCTAATAACATGGTATAAAATTGTGAATTGTAGTCAAAATGATTGATAAACCAAATAGACATTCCAAAAATCAAAAGCAATCTTTATAATACTGTAAACGCTGTTATTTTCGCAAGGGTTTAATTTTTGCGAATTTTGCAAATCACAGTTGGATCACGAATTTAACGCGCGAAAATGTCTCCATGCGCTTTGTTAATAGAGTATTAACGTAAGCGTCGGCATCGATTCGCGAAAACAACATCTCACGAAAATGTCTATGACCTTGTCATTCGCGACAATATCTGTCCGCGAAAATAAAAGCGTATACAGTAATCAATATTTAAAAGGAAAAAAATGTAAAAGTAGGAATGACGGCTTTGTGGTTGTTGACTTCATAGTAGAAGCGCCCATCTGTTTCTTGACTGTTAATTTGCTGATCATTGCTGTTCTTATGACAAGCTCTTCTGAAATCTAAAATCATTTCTAAAACCTCACTGTTTTTTAACTCTCCTCTCTTCATCTTGCCTGTCATTCATCTATGCACTAACTCACAGAGACCAATTACACATGCAATGCAAGAATTTCATCTTTTCTCTTAATTCATCAGTTTATTTGAATGTATTCATGTGATGGAAGTTTATAAATATGCTATAATTCAATAAAAAAATTATATTTTATATGTTTGTATATGAATTTGAGTTTCAATGTGTCATGTGGGCATCTTGTCTTTCCGTGTCACTCAAACACATGATAGAGTTCCTAATGATCATAAGCAGACTGACATATAAATAGACAAAAAGGCAAACATGTTGCACCTTTAAAGGTATTATTTACCGTTTGCATAAGAAACAAAAACCCAGCTTTTGTGCTTCAAAATAGATCTAAAATGTGATTTAGGGATAGAAACAACCAATGTAAAAATTGTAATCACTAGGATAATCAATGTTAAAGTACATGTATTGTTAAATATTCAAAATGTGAACAAAAGTTATGATAACATTGTTTCTAGACTACACCGTTTACAGTTATGGTTTATTGAGAAAAAATATTGACATCCCCTTTTATTGTAAGTTTTATTGCAAACTTTTTATATGGTAGGATGTTTTGTGATACAACTAACCTACACATATGCATGAAATGCGATAACTTGAACATTTTTAAAATCACTGCTCCCAGTGGTAAACTGTACCTTCAAACACAGGGGCTGGTATTCTGTTTTTTTAACCCCCATATTGTCGCAAAAACAAACAAACACCATTTTGCACCTAAACCCTGACAAGTGAGTACTGTACAGCCTACAAAAGCTGGCCCACCTCTAGAGCAACTTTTCCAAGAGTCACAGCTAACACTATACATATTAGATTGCATGGGAGGACACCCATAGTTTGTCTCCATAATCAAGCTTGTATGAACTGCTGATACACTGTAGTTCACAGGTGATGGTATTCACACATGTTGAAGTAAATCTATAAAAATTGCCTTCACACGGCATTACCAACACGCTCTGCCTGTGGTTGACATTCGTGGAGCATATAACCAGAATCACAATTCCCTTTGGTATCTTGGTAGAGTGCAGTATACAAATATGTTGGGCACATTGTAAATACACATTTCCCAGCCTCGGCAATGTTTTCATAAATCTCCGTAAATGGTTTCATATCGTCAGCCTAAGATATCTTGATGTATCAATATCCCTACATGTACACCAAGATGCATTACAAAAAGTCTGTGGACTGTTTGGGCTCATCTTTCAGCTGATGATGTTTGTGCTTTCAATGGTAAGCAGGAATGATCTCTTTTACTCTTTAGGGCCCATTTCACTAAGCTTTAATATCAACCCAAAGTTCAATTCAACTGATCTTTTTAGTGACAATTTTGGGATCAATCAGTCCTCAGAAGTTAGGAAGAGTTTCACTAAGCCAACTGGAAACAATGTCTTGCACCCACCTTGCCAGGTTCTTAAATGCATCTTGAAAAGTTTGTATCATCCCAAAATAGATCTGCTCTGAATCTGTCCAACTTTGGGTTCATTGTTCGGCTTGACATAGTTCCCATGGTAGTGAAACAGGACACGGGTCTTCATGACCTCATTTGTTTTGAAAACAGACACGAAGTTGTGCATCCCTGATTCAGACATGGAAACTGTTACTTTTTTTGTTGTTGCAGTATTTTGTAATTCTTTGCCACAAATAGTGCTGGTTTCATGGGAAATACTATTTTTCCAAAACTGTATGTCTGCACATCTATTGCAGGAAAGGTAAAAATACCAGTACTGCTTTCCCACCAAAAATACACCTTTTCAGCCCCACAGAATACTGCACTGTTGTTTACAAGGTTGGCATTCTTGCAGTGATTTTCACATCTTCTGTGGTCTGCTATGATAAACTCCTCTCATAAATTCCTCGCACATTCTCATACAGTTTTTGGCAAGTCTTTTGCGAATGACAACGAATATGCTTCTTTGCTTTTAGTTGCCAGCACAGCATTTGAGGAGCAAGTTTCCATGAAAATCAGGCTGAGATTTCAAAACGTCTGACAGCACATTGCACCAATCCTTCATCAAAAGTCCACTGCCTGTTGGACTTCTTTGACATCCGGTGATGAGGTGGTGTGAGATGCTGACTTCGATGATGACACTGTAGATGAGGACCCCCCAGACACAGCTGAGCCACTTTTTCCTGCCGCATCAAGCTGCGTGAAGAATCAAAAATATATCCTGAAAGACACTGGATTTTGATGATACCCACTGATTTATATCCTTATATTTTTCATTTGAAAAATTACATTAAATCAAAGGAAACCCGGCCATAACCAAGGATGCACACTGGCACTGGTTTGACGGTCCCTAACTGGTAAAAATCACTGTCAGACCAGTAACTTTTTCAGGCATGGACCAGTAAAAAAAAAAATTAAAAACCGGGTACCTACACCATGTACTGGTCTGACAGAAAGGTCAGACCAGTAGAAAAAATGGGTTAGTGGGCAGCACTGCCATATTAAACAAGTCTTGAGAATCCAGATACAATGTACACCCAATTCTTTCTCATATCCAGTACATACTGACAAAGGATTCAAATGGTAACATGCCAGACTATGTTGTGAGACTACATGTACCTCCTTATGCACTCCATCTGCTACACTTTTTTTTAATGTTGCAGTTTATTACATCGAGCAGAATTAGTAATCCCAAATCCCACTGAACCAAACAAGGGTTAAACGACATAAAGGAAAACAAATACCATATCATATCATTAACATGGACACATTAAAGCATTGAATAGCAACTTATCTCATGGACAAATGCATTAATTAACTAGAAAAGCACTCTGAGAGCACAGACCTCCCCCAAGCCACTACTTTCCACCAATGATCTTGCTCTTCAATAGAGATCAGTGATTTCCACCCATAGGCCTATGTATGCATGCTGAAATATCACCCGATTTCCCAGTTACAAGCCTTTGTTACATCATAAACCGTCAGCTGCACAGCATGCTTTGCCCTAGCAGAAGTTACAGCACGCACTTTCGTGCGCGTATGAAAACCTAAAAAATGCGCAGCTTGAACTCTCAAGTTCATTGACCCTACCTGTCAAAATATCCAAAATCCTTCATAAACTCCATCAAAATTTCCGGATCACTACCGAAACTTAATCATCTGTTCCTTGTGTCATTCTCAACTTTCAACTTTCCTGCAAGTTTCATCCAAATCCGTGCAAAATTTTTAGAGTTATTTTGCACACACACAAACAAACCAACCAACCAACGGTAATGAAAACATAACCTCCTCCCTTGGTGGAGGTAATTACAAATTGAAAACTCACTCTCTGTCTTGCCTTGTGAGGTTTTCCAATTCCAAGCCTGAAACAAAAGGAGAGAACACTCACTCTGGTCATTACACCACAAGACACCATTTCTACCCTAGTGACATAATGATCATAAAGCAATTAATCTCAATTGTAAGATCATCTGGTACTTTTGTGTCAGTCCTACATTTGTACATAAGATGATGTACCTTATCACTGGACAAATAAACTGCATGGATAACGCTGAGTCTGCCAACATCATGTTCCTAAATAGTCCCAAAATCATTGTGCATTACCATATTTTTATATATTATATTGTTTGGTCATAACAAAAGAAAACTGTCAATCCAAAGACTTTGTTATAATGGGAGTTGCTTGCATATGGTTTTCAGTGTCAACCAGCACTTGTGTCAAATAGAAGGTTAAGCAATCGGAGCAAGATAATAAGACAAGTGTGCATCCCACTGACTTTGGTAGTCCCTTGTTGAGTCCCTCCAGTAGAGTACAGGCCTTACAGACCGGCTGGCTAGAGATATAGTTACACCTGGAACAGGTTCCCTGGGTGGGCATCTTGACCTCCTTCCTAACAGACAGAGACTCACCGGAGTGGATGATGTCTGGAAGATGAGGATGAATCAAGGGGGCAAACTTTCACTTAACCCGTAGAGGACAGGTCCCGAGTATACTCGGGCAGGTATCTATGGGAAATGCGTGTTGTAGCAATATCAGTCCATCCTCAATAGGTTATTAAAGATGCTTTTGAGAGTGATCACAGCGTGATAATTTCAATTTTCAAATTCCAAATTCTATTTCCAATATTACATAAATTCCTTCAAGTACAATGATCAGACATCAATGCTATATAAAATATATAAACATACATTAGAAAGTGGACAAAAAAATTAAGAAAGAGCATAAGCTTCATGTATATTTAGACTGTTTAAAAAAAAAAATCATATGTACGAATGAAAGAGAGATAATGACATCAAGCTGAGCAAATATTTGTAATGAAATGTCCAGCAACTATTACTACCCACATTACATCATATCACATAGTACACTTTTCATTACAATTGAAGATGGATATTAAATCCTCTTCCGCCCCCCCCCCCCCCCCCCCCGGCCCTTTTAGGGTTAACAGATAATCGTAATGCCTTCGACGTCTCATCTGAAGAGAGTAAAGCATCAATGCGCAAAACTGAAAATGTAACTTACTTGATGCTAGGCAGTGAGAAACCCTCAAGTTACGTTTCACTCTCCTCAATCATTTAAGGCACTTCCATTGACCCATGGTTTCAAACTTGCAAAAAAATATACATCTCTTTTAAGAATCATACATGGGGTTATGATTTTAATGCAATTGAAAGGGAAATTAAGAAATGTAAGAAAATATCAGCATATTTACTAGGCTACAAGGGAGGAAGTGAAAATTCAAAAATAAATGTCAGGTGCCTTGAGTATGGAGTCTAACAAGGGATTCCTCACCTATGATTGAGGTGGAACGGATCTTCTCCAAGTCCTTGAGGTAGGCCCTGGCGTAGCCGCGGTAGGCATTCGGGGAGTAGATGCACTCCGTCGAGAAGTAGTCCAGCTTCTTAAAGTAGGCGTACATGACAATCTCCTTCTCGTAGGTATACTTGAAGGGTTTACATCGTGGTAGGGCTCCTTCTGCTCCCTGCCAACATACAATGTTATAAAATGGGCTTTAGAATCTCTGCAATCTGATTGGTCAAATGTCATGCATTGATGTTTACTGATCCACATCGAGCCATGCATCCCGTAAAATCCGAACACATGGCTCAAGTCTTGTATAGTGTTTTAGGTGTACCGGACGCATGATGGGGAAAATGGTTGTATTTCATGAATTTACCGGCCCATTTTATATTAAAAAAAAAAATGATGCACAGGCCTATTTTGTGGATCAGTAAGAATTGGATGCTCTCGTTTTAACTATGGAACAGTCTAAAATCCACTCACTGTGCTTGTGGGTTCAAACAGTTCCAAAGTTAAACTCATGCATCCAATTCTCACCAATCCACTCTGTCCTGTTCATCATTTGTATATTATTTGATGATACCATTACAGGAATTTGGTGATGCATGGCATTAACCATAAGACTCATTGCACAACACTGAATAGGCTACCCTGGATAAAGAAAATGATATTATAAATTATAATATTACGTCTCATTTTTAAGATTTACATGTATTTATGACTGTGAGATTCATTTCTTTATCAATGTTTCTGCAAAAGATATCATGGGACATAAATTTTATTGTAATATGCTGACACTTACATAAATACTGTAAGTTTGGCCCCCTCATTAAAGTATTTGCATCAAAAACATATCAATCAGACTATTATTCCATTACAACGTAACAATTCATATCAACAGATAGCCAGATTCCTATATTACTCAAGGGTCAGTAACTTTAACCTCTAACATGTCTATCAAACTGTAATCTCAAGGCACGTAATTAGGAGCACAGAGTAAAAGGGTTAAAGCTACTCACTGTAATGATGTCTGTGCACCTCCGCAACCTTGCGATGTCTCCTCGTAAGACTGTAGGGAAAGAGATAGTTTGTGAGTACGGGGAAACTCGGTCATAATGAGGTCAACAAGACCGTAGATTTTATGTTGTTATAACTTGCACAGGGCACTCCCATTACAGCAAAGACCTCGGGACCGTCGGTTTTCTTTCATTATATCAAATTTCGTTATAACCGAAAACAAAGTATAGAAAGATATATAGGTGATAATTTGGGGACCTGAGTTTTTACTTCTTCTTTAAAGAGAATTTTGTTATAACAGTAATTGTTATAATGGGAGTGCACTGGACCTCATCATAGACATATATAAAGGAGACCATCTAATTCTTCATGTATAACTGTCTGGATTGGTTGCAGAATTTTCAAAAGCCTCTTCATTTCTAAATCTTTTATTTTGGAGTTAACTAGTATCTTAATTGACAACACATGTCAGTTCTTACTTCTCTTTCAAACAGGCATACTTTTGAGAATTTTTTTTTCCCTTGAAGCTGATTTAATCAGTTCAACCAGTCACACTTCACCTGTATTACATGTAGGCATGCAGTCAAATTCAAATTCAAATTCAAACTTGATTTTCTTTCGTTTTTTCAACAGAATATGCAAAGTACTGACTGAAATGGAAAATCAAATGCATCTGAATTATGCATAGAAAGCAAAAATTACAGTATGTTCATGTCAAAGATCAATAAAAGAACAGACATAAACAAACACACATAAATTCACCAAAAGGAAGAAATGAAGGTACCTACTCAATTTGATAGTGACAAGAAAATTAATTCTGCAGCAGGCCTGATTGGGGGAAACAGGAAGAACTCACTATTCATGAGAACGGTCTCTGCGATGTCATCGGCGTTGTGACCAGTCACAATCTTGTCAGCCTTCACCAGCAGAGCACCTCGGTCCAAGGCTTGGCGCCGGAACACACCACAGAAGGTACCTTTGGTGGGGAACCAAGATATTCAGTCAGTTCGTCACTGTTTCATGGTGGAACTGGAACTCCCACTATCTCTCCCTCTTTCTCCCTCTTTTTCTCTGCTCCCCCCCCCCCCCACCGCCCTTTCTTGCATCTACACGTATCGCATAATTTCTTAGTTTGACCTTACATTGACTTACAATAAAGCCATTTTAACTACCAGTAATTAGTCATAATATTTTTTTATGTTTTTAGGTTGTCACTATCATTATTCTTATAATGATAGTGATAATAATAGTATTAACAATAATTTGTATTGTTATCATCATCATCATTACAATAATTATCATCATCAGTATTTCCTCTGCTTCGCTACCTATTTCTTTCAATCAAGCGCATCTGAACTGAAATATCTACTACTTTCTATTAAAATCAATTTGATCATTTTCCAACTGTTGTCTTTACAGGTTCCTTTCACCTTTTATCTTCTGGATGTTTTCAGGCCAAAACTCTACTCTTCCTCGATATCTATTTTCTTTGTATTCAACATTACAAACTGAGGTACACTTTCTCATCTACAATGTATATTGTTTATACTCACAATTATTCTTGAGTCCGATTTGCTTGACTATTGCATCCATTGTCCAGCCATATAATTCCTTCATAAAAAAATGAATACAAAATCATAACTCATGAACACACAAAGTATGTATCATGTTGTATACTGACATATTGTATCATTTGCATACACAAGATGATGACATAAACAAGAACATCAAGAAAATATGTCATGGGAGAAAAATCAAAACTATCTTGGTCTTGGTACATTGTACATGATAAAAAGAAGCTTTATGAATAATCAACTCATTTTCATTTGACAAGTGTAAGAATATTCCCAACAAATAAGTAAACTTGAATATATTGATCTTTAGAAAAGATATAAAGATCACTGATAACAAAACATACATTGATACTGTCAAGTTGTTACAGATCAACTGTAACTGTCATATGACAAAGGTATCTCTTTCTTTAGTCTTTGGAGTAGATAGCATAATATGATGGAGGAATATGGAACTAACTCAAACTTGACTTGACAGCTCAAAGAAAGAGTCGAGAGAAAATAAAAGAAAGACAAAAGAAAGGATAAGGGGAGAGAGAGATAATACAATATTCTGCATTTTACCTCATATGAAACTATCTTGAGTGGCAAGTCATACTGTTGCTGATTCCTCTTGACAGTCTGTGTGAAAAGAAAAATACTTAATGTAGAATTGTACAACCACCAACTGAACAATTCAATGTAAAATTTTGATCATACATCTTTCAGTCATAACAAGCTTTTTACCTCAAAGGTGATTAAAAACTATTCCTGATTTCCATGTTCCTGAGATTATTATTTTGCTAATCTTCACTCATACCTTATTTCATGTCATATTTCATTGGAGTATATCCTAAGATGGTTTCATTCACTTTATATCACCTAATATGAGAATAATTTTTGGTATGATGTTCATTATATAAAAAGAATCTTGATCCATTATTAGTCACTCAGATTGCGCTCTTAGCTCCTGCATCATTTTATTTCAGTAGTACTCAAAACTTGTCCAAACCCCAAAATTCATCACAAACCTGTAAAGTCTTTGAATGACTTCTTACTTATCAAATCCCACAATCCGATATCTTGCAACCCTACTAATAACCTGGAATTTAGTGATTAAACTGTTGGTACTTCTTTGCTTACCTCTAAAGAGTCGTCCCGGTACCCTGTGATACCTTCATCTACCGAGAGAAGAACCAGCTTCAGCCCATAGTCATATCTCTCATTCAGCAGTTTCAGTGTGTATGCAAGAACTGTAGAATCTAAACATGACAAACAATCAAAATATGGATTTATAAATGGCCAAAACCCCCCCCCCACACACACACACAACACACACACAACACACACACACACACACACACACACACACACACACACACACACACACACCAGTATTTCAGAAGATCAGAATAGCATTGCAAAATGTGTGTATGCCAGAACCATAGAATCTAGTCACGACAAAGAATCAAAATATGAATTTATAATTGGAAAAAAGGAAACACACACACACCAGTATTCAAGAAGATCAGAATACATTCTGTAGCTTGCAAAATATTGCAGGAGTTGACATAAAGAAGAAGGAAAATCTCTTATCATTATTTAACTGGGTGTCCACAACATATCATTTATGGTCTTTGAATCTAGGACTTGTTTCATAAAAAAAAAAAAAAAAAATGTTTTCAATTCTTATTTTATATTGCAGTTACCATGGTTATTAAATGTTAATACTCAACTATTTGACTGCTGCTTGGCTCTACTACAACAACAACAAAAACACATCAAGTTCAATTGTTTTGAAGCGCTTTAACAAATGGAAACCCTAATTAAATGACATGAAATTTTGGGTAAAATGCTTAATATTTCCAGGAATAGGCCTAATCTTCAGGATGCAATGAAATCAAGTGAGATAGAACAGGTATCATATAGGTTGGGTTGAGGACCGCCACTCCCTACAGACCGCCCACCTTTTCCTCCCGACGCACCGATTGCTACCGTCTCACCCCTGGTGAAGAGGTTGCCAGTCACTATTGTGTGATGTATCTCAGCCTCAAAGGCTGAAAAGAAACACTTCTTGCACAAAGCATCTCCCTAGATTGATGAGGAAGAAGAAAAAATGAAATCATTAGATTTTACACAAGAGAAATGCCATGATGCTGCATTCTACAATATTCATAAATATGATGATTGACTTCAATTTAGCAAACTCTTCGTCTTGTGAACTTCAGCATATTCCAACTCCATTACTTCTGTCTCAATACTCTAATCTGGTTAATAAGCCCATTCAACTCCTCATTGACAGCATCAGTAACTACCTATACAAGAAATTGGGCGAATGATGCGAATGTATCCCTCGTGGTTTGCCCCCAGGTGACTAGCAATAGTCGGCAAATGGTGTTAACCAGGCACATTGTGCCATACGATTGAATGAATGAATGAATGGACTGCAGAAAGGATGACTAAATTCCATGAATGAAAAACCTTTCACATCATTGACAGTTGGTGGCAGCAGCACAAAGGAATGCACGTAAGCAGTGATGCACAAACTGAGAATGACTCCCCTTGTAAACAACAACATCATAACCGAATTCCCCTCCACCCCCCCCCCCCCAAAAAAAAAAAAATCAGAAATGTATCTAAATGTGTTCATTTGGTACCATACAAATTGTATTTATAACTCTTGATACAACACTATGGGAGCTATTAAGCATGAAGGGTGCTGCTCCACAAGGGTAGAGTTTTCTCCGCTTTCACCCAAAATGACAAACATATCTTTCTGAAACAAAACCTCCACAACCTGTCATGTACATGATGTGTTTACACTGGCTAGACACACAAAGCTCAGCTAAATGAATTACAGTGAAGTCTTGGGTCACCACAGACGGTTCCTCCAAGAAAAAAAAAAACTGCTTAAAGGCATGATATTGATTTGATTTGATTAGAGGACATCCCATCCTCTCCTTCTCTTCTTCCTTCGCTGTAATTTATTCCTTCTTTTCTGCTTCCAAAATCTACTCTCACCCCTCTCTCTCTCCTCCTCCCTCTCTCTCTTCCTTTCCTTTGTCATAATCTCTTTCTAGGTCTCAATAAGCCAGTTCGGAGTTAGCTCATGGGCACATTGGTCCGAATGACCTTTCTTTTTTCTCAGTCGGTTAGGGGCATTTCACTCGTTTTAGAGCAACATAATGCGTAAGCTTTACATAACAATTTTTGGAATTCGTTGATCCTGTTCAAACAAAGGATGAACTTGCGTAGACCAGATGACCAGAATGATCCGTCAGATAACACTTGGGAAAGCATCTTTCATTATTTTACACTGAATGTATTAACAATCTCTTTCTATTGATATTGCCAAATACCACTTTTGCTGCCAGGTGGATGTGCTGGCAAGCAGCATTTATAAGTATTTCATGAATAATCACTATATTACAGATGCTTATCCCAGTGAAATTAAAAACCAACATGCCTGTTGGTCCGAATGACCTTGTTTCTGCTCATGCGCAAAGTGGAACTCTGAACTGGCTTATTGTTGTATACTTGGTATCTGTTTTATCAGCAAGGTAAATACATTTTCATATGTTAAATTATTCTCCCTTTCAAACAAAACATATCATCCCTTATCTATCCCATCACTTTTAATGTCTCTACAGAACAACCTGCCTCAAATTCCTCCCCCTCTCTCTCCCCTCTTATCCTTTCTACAATACATTCTTTAAGTTCTCTCCTATCTAACATCTCCATTCTAATTTTCAATACTTTTCATCTTGTTTCTCAAGCTCCTCCTCTTCTTATTCTTTACATGCCTTCTTTCCCTTCATTTAAATCCCACCTCCTGCTTTCTTTTCCTTCATAAATCTTTTTGCTCCAATTCTTTTCATGGGCACCTTTCTCTCATTCTATCTCTCCCCCCACCCTCATCATTTATACTTCGCTCCCTCTCTCTCTCCCTCTCCGATCTCCCTCCTGCCTTATGTCTGTGTGTATGTTTGTATGTGTGTGAGTTTATACCCATCTTTTCTCCCCCTCTCTCGCTTCTTCCTAATTGGTCATAATGATTTTTGGCCCTCTGGCAACCACTAACATGTTTTTGTGCCATCCACTCTTCTCTCACTTTTTTTTTCCCCCTAAACATCAAAAAAGTAGCTTCTGCTAGTCAATTAACCCATACATCATCCCTACAGACTGCAGTGGCCACTGGATTTGGAAAAGAAGTTTCTGGTTGAATAGTCAAACCCTCCCCCTGAGTCAGCGAGATGGTATGAGAAATAACTAGATATATCGCTACGGCGACTGATATGCCTCCGCCATCATGCATGGTTCTCCTAATAGGTCTATAGTACAATGTCTTGACAATGTGTGATGACAGTTTCACACAATTGGCAAAATATCAAAATGACAGGTTTGCCACAAATGTGCTGAATGTTCACTTTCCTAGAACTAGGTTCAATTGGATGAATTATTCAAATGTCAGAGTGCAGGTATTTGGGGAACTAATGATTTCTACTTGACTTTTGACCCTTTTATAAGTTTATGCTTTGAGTAATTTTCAAGGTATTGAGAAAAAGTATAATTTCAGTATCAAATGGGAAAATAGCATTATCTAAACCTGGTCTTTGACCGTTGACCTCACAGTTCCACAGAGAATCACTGTTAGGTAGAACATGCATAAATATGTAAGTTTCATGATGATACCTTGAGTTATTTTCGAGATATGGAGGAAAAAGTGCAATTTAGTACTTTCACTTGACCTTTGACCTTTGACCTTTTGGCAAGAAACTTCCCCAAAAATATATATTGGGTAATACATGCCATACATCCAGTTAAAAAAAAAAAAAACCTTCAGGCATATTGCATTTTAAGGAAAGTAGTGATATTTTGAGGAGTTGGCCTTGACCTTTGAACCCCCTGACCTTTGACCCATGACCCCCAACTTCCCTAGATAATCACTGCCCATCGGTACAAGCATATATACTAAGTTCTATGAAGATACCTTGAACCATCTGCGAGATATGGAGAAATATGTGGAATTTCAATTTTTTTTCACAAAATAACCTGTGACCTTTGACCTTTGACCCTGTGACCCTAAAATCCACACAAAGTATTATCCCCCAAGGATATACCCTCATACCAAGTTTGATGTAAAACCACCACACGGTTCTTGAGATATCGACAAAAACAAAACGGGACGGACGGACGTACGGACGGACGGACGGACGGACGGACGGACGGACGGACGGACGACCCGAAAACATAATGCCTCCGGCCACTTCGTTGCGGAGGCATAAAAATCAAGAAGCCATATAGGAATTTTTGATTGGATTTTGTCTATGTTGCAGTCTTTTCAAAGCAGTATTATGGTAACTGTCTATGGAATGATTTGCTTTCTTGGTCAAACATCTGTTATGATTTGATGAACTTTCTTAACTGTGTCCTCTAAATTACTGTAAAACAAGAAATTTTCATGTGCATGAAACTGTCACAATTTTTTCCAGGAGCCAAGATTTGCAAAGTGAAATAAACACAAAAGCGTTTGTCTACACAATGCATTAAATGCTAGCGGCGATTCACGAAAATTTCCTGCCCTGGAAAAAGCCATTGGCTCCAATTTGTGAAAGTTTCATGCCGTGAAAGTTTAATGCCGTGAATGTTTCTGGATTTATAGCACTTTAATGACATCCCTGCAATCTGTTGATTGCATATTAAAAAAGATAGCCATAAACTTTCCCCATTAAAATGTAAGCTTGCTGTTTTGCATACCCGGTACTTTTTTTTTTTTTAATAGCCAATAATTCATTACTGTCAAATAAACAAAATAATAAAATTAGCAAAGAAAACAGATAACTGCACAAGGTCCATAATGCCCTTAATTTCAATTGAGTCCGATGGATTGCTGATGTATTGGGTAGAATGTTACAGACATGCAGTATAACTGGAAAAAAAAATTGCCCAACCACAGAAACAAAAACATACAAAATCACAGGCACAATCACTATTATCTCTGTAAGGGGAGCATCAGTAAGTATTTCCCCTTTAACTCTGTACTACAGGAGATGAATATTCCAAAAATGTCAAGTTCATGAACATGTGAGATGTGTGTTTCTCACTAAATAATTATTTTGCCACATAATTTCTACAACAAATTTATCAAAATCTATTCCTGAACAGTCTCAATGTAACTTCTTGGCTAAAAAACAAAAAAAAAAACAAAAAAAAAAAGCTCATCACAGGATTTCATAACTTCCAAATGATTCAAATTATGTGGCACACTATCATCAATTTAATATTTTGGGAACTTTTTCCCCAACTAACACATCATTAGATGAAAAGGGCAAATGTGTCACAAGAAACACAAGCTTGATCTGTACTGGCTAGGGTGCTCAATAATCTTGACAATGGAAATACTTTTTAATTGAGGACCAGAACACAACCTTCCTGCTCCCCATCCCACCCCACTCCCATCCTTACCCCAATCTCTAATACCCCCTTCATTTCAGCTCCATCTTCTGCTTACTCACTTTAGTGCCAGACATGATATGTAGTCACACCAAATCAAGACCACCCCTCCTACCACTCTCTGAAGCCATCCACACCACATCAGCCCCCCCCCCCCCCCCTCAAAAAAAAAAAAATGAAGAGAGAAAAAAAAATGATAGAGAGAAAAAATAATAATTGCTGTAAAAAGCTCACACCAGCCTCCCACAGTCTGGTGGCTGGATTTCGACAATGGCAGTTTGGAAGCCATGACAGGTAGCAAGACGTATCCCCGTCTGACCCTAGGGGTACATTAGGATCTCACACCCGGTCAGGATACGCTTGGGTGTCGGAGGGACGGTGGCGGCGATTTAGGGATACTTCTCACCAGTACAAAACTTCACAACGTATCATTACCGACTTCTTCCCTGATTAACAGATCTCATAAACATTTGCACATACAACAGCATACTTGAAACCTATACAAAGTCCATCACTGTGAAAACTATGTCTCCTTCCTTTCTTATTTTATCATCTTTGCTTTCACTTAAAGTTAGTTAGGAACATCAATCATAAATAATGTATCAATTAACATCATTCAATATCAATACCTGTATGTTTCAATTTATTGCCTTGATATTACATAGCATTTCACTAGTCATTGCTGTTATTACTGAATACTAGGAAAAGGAGGAGATATGATTTGTGTGTGTGTGTGTGTGTGTGTGTGCGTGTGCGTGTGTGTAGCTTCTTGTGAAAAGCTGCACCAGGGATTACTTCTTCAAGGTTCAAGGTGTGTGTGTGTGTGTAACTTTTCTTGTCTGAATACCTAGTACTTATACTGAGGTGAATGAACATAATGAAGAGCGCAAATTGTGGTTCACTTCATTCAAATTTGTGAATCACACCAACTCACAACAGTTTTGTCTGAACTAGATTAAAATAAAATTACTCTGACTTACAAAATTGGTTTTCCACAGCTTTCATAAGAAGTCATGTCTAAAATGAATGTCATGATATAACCTACACCTGACCAATTTCATGTAATACAGACAATTTTGGGTAAACTGAAACAGCAATGTGTGATATTTGAAACAATCATGATATTATTGTGAACTTTGCCAGCAGTGTGAACTCTCCCTTCACTGCTATTAAGATGGTACAAACCGTACAGTAAACAATCACACACATATGCTGACACATGTCAACTTCAGGCATCCAACACCATGCGGGCAACATTTCCCTCAATTGGAATCAAAATGCAAATGTATGAGGCAATGAGATGACAGCCTCAAAGGGAGAGGAAAAAGTCTTCCCCCTCCTCATCCTCCTGGTCCTCTATTCTTTTCTCTCCCTTTCTCTCTTCCTCATCATATGTCTCCCCACCTCCCCTCCTTTTCCTCTTCGCGAGCCCGCTAACAACTGACGAATTGTGATTTAAGTCCCAACGAATTTGGCCCGGGTAATTATTTGCTCAGGGCAGTGGGCGAGTCCACGCGTGGACGGTGTGTATACACACGCACCAGCTGTCACAGTATTTTGGGGCGCACTGTTTCGAGTAGTGGTGTGTTGGGCGGGGCATGTGCCGGTGTTTACAGGCGGAAGGCACACCGCATGGTCCGGCAGCATGCACCCCTCGTTTGATCTACTGAAACAGGCTGCTGCCTCCACTGGTAGGATGCTATCCAGAGACTTTACAAGAGGGAGAGGAGACAGGAAGGGGAGAGGAAAATTCACTTTCTTTCCGCTCCTCTTATCCATCACTTGTCATAAACTACTTAATCACTCAAGCATCAAGATTTCTCCACTCAAGAATCACAGCCCTAGTTTCCTGCTTCAATTCAATTTCTTCTTCACCTCCTCAAAATGTTTTCATGCTTTTCATTTTTAAATTTTCTCAATGTCTCGCTGTGTCTCAGAAACTCGGTTCCATTTTCAAGTTGACATGAAACAACAGACACAGAAAATACATTATTGTATTGAGTATACCAGTGAAAGCTTCAATAAAAGTTGGCAAAACATGGAAATTGCCTGAATTCTGAGAGTTTCAAGAGTTTTCACTAAGCAGTGATATCTGATGCAAATCACTTGCATGCAAATTAAATGACATGCTAATGTCATCTTTTCTCCAGTGTCCATGAACACAAATCTTGACTAAACCTCCCTTTGAAAAATGAATAATGATATCATAACAATAACAACTTCAGCATTTATATTGATCTAGTGACTACATTTGTATTCCGATGCTCAAAGGGACATACATGTAGTTAAGGCGAGACAGTTACAATTTATCTGTCAATGCAAGAATGAAAAGGGCTCTAGATAGAAATACATGTATGTGACAAATATTCAACCAAAACAAGAGGAGAACCTGTATGACTTGAGATTCATGTGTTTCTATAGATTCTGCTGATTGGATCTTCACTGGAAGAGTATTCCAGAGAGATGGGGCTGCAGAAGAATAAAAGCTTTTTCCTCCTCAAGTGAAGATAATTCTTTGGACTGTTCATTGTTTGGTAATAGCAGTAGAAGAGCATAGATTTCTGTCTGGAATATATTCTGAGACAAGATTTTGCACTTATTGCAGAGCCCAAAAATGCATTGCTTTCCATGTGTGGAGCAAAACTTTAAACTGTATTCTTTTAGACACTGGTAGCCAGTGAAGACTTTTGAGAGCTGAGGTAAAATGGGAAAAGAGAGATGTTACACTGAAGACCTGAGCAACAAAATTTTGAGCAATGCGTATTATTGCAGTTTGGCAAGTTGGTATTAGATGAAGCCTTGAACAACGATGTGTAATTTCCATTTCAACCAATAGGAGATATAACATACCGGTACAAAAAACAGATAAAAGGGTCTGCAATTCTATTGTACTAAGATACTGATACTGTGAATACTATGTGACTGAAAAAAAAACAACAACATTGAAACAACATCAAGAGCATCCAATTATTGTAAACTTGCGGTATAAGATGCCGCTAAAGCCAGGCTGCTTGACTGTGTGTGTGTGTGTTTTTTTTTTTAAAGGTCAATTTTCCTTCAAGGAAAAATTTTGTTTTCAGTAGGCCTTCTTCACAAAGGTATTTGCACACATTTTTAGCCCTTTGAAGTTTGTAACTTTGAAGAATAAGTGGTGCATTGGTGCTTACTTTTTTTTTTACCGACTTCTGCACAGAATGGTACTTCAGACTTAGTGCACCACTTCATACATTTTCCTGACTGTTCTCTTTAGTTGCCCATCGAGATGTTTGCATTCACACAACAAGTTGAGAAAGATTGGACAGAATTCTATTCTATCAAATACAATGGAAGTGTGATTGATCAATGGGTCTTGAAGAAATCTCATGAAAGTCCGGGGTCAAAGGTCAAAGGTTAAGGGGAACTGTGAATTTCTAACTTTATAAACTATAACTTAAAGTTATTCAACCCATTTTCACATACTTTGCATGCACTAAGAATAAAAGTGCAACTCATTCACCCAAGTTAGCAAATATGAGAGGTCAAAGATTGATACACACAAATGGTGTAAAAACAAATTTGCTACACTTATCAAAACACAAAATAAAAATGGATAAAAGTACTAGAGAGTTTTCAATTACAACTTCAGAGAAATATACATGTATTTTCATAAAATCTGTGTGGCATTACTGTATGTGCATATTACAATGTTGATATGTGTCAGTCAGTTAATGATGTCAGATATTTGGGGATTCCTTCAATTTGTAACTTGTTAAATATAATTTGACATGCCATCAAAGAATATTATCAGCTAATTAAAGAAAAAAAATTGTCTCAAAACTTCTTTTAAAATCACATATGATTACTGACTTTTTGTGATTACGATAATGATGCAATATAGTAACTGGAAAACAACACCTAAAAATGAGGGTACAACTAATTCCATTTGAAGACCTGACTGCAGCATCATTCATCAGTTTGAGTTGCCATGGTGATATGGACTTCTCAAGTTTAAGTCAACAATATTAGCACATATTTTTTACACAGACATCAATAGAACATCTCATCACATCCATTCTAATCATTTATATGCACTAACATTGCAACACCTCTTTTCACTCCAATCTTCCAAGATTTCATCAATATGTGGTAATAGGCATATAAGAAAAGCATGTATCCTAATCTTAATTTAAACCCATCATATTGTTGGATGTGTGTAGAAATCACATATTACCAGTTCAGATGGTACTCACTCTCTGCTTCTTGTGTAGTAAATACAATACTGTATGCATGTATGCAAGGCAAGGTGTACACATGCATGATCTGCTGAAATTAGCAAATCAGTGCAATGAATTTTATTGAAGATCAAGTGGCATCTAAAGCACTCCTGAACTGTGGGACAAGTGTAGCAATTTCCCCTCCGTAGGTTTTTGTTTGTTCTTTAAATCTTATTGTTACTCTCAGTCAGAGTGACAAGAAAGGGAGAAAGAGAAAAATATATAGCAAAAATCATGTCTGTTTAGGACAAGTCCACCTTCATATACAAGTGGATTGAGTGACTGCGGCCCAATACAAGTAGAACATAACATGAAAGCTCGAGATAATTGGACAATCCATCCAAAAGTTATGAATATTTGAAGTTTCTGCGCACTAACTGCTAGATGAGAAGACTATTAATAAATTTTATGATGTCACATGGAGAATAATAAGAACAATATAAAGAAAATTCCACAAAATTTACTTCTTTGAAAAAAAAAAGTTCATATTTCCTTGACTGGTAACTATGCTACTAGGGTAATATCACCCCCCGCCTTCTGAAAGAGGCAAGTCAAGAACTCTTTTATTACATGAGAAAACTGAAAATATGTTGAATAAATTTCTTTCTATTTTCTTTATATTGATCTACTCATGTGACCCCACAAGCTGTAGTAGTCTTCTCATCCAACAATGACTTTAAAAATTCTTAAATTTGGAACAGATTTTTTGATTTTCCTAAAACTTTTACTGAATATGTGTTGTACTGCTGAATTCTCTCAATTCACATGTAAACGAAGGTGAACTTGTCCTTTAAAACAATCTACTGAGGGGAAATTGTTGCATTCATTCCTCAGTTCAGGTTGCTACAGAAGCCAACATACCTTGGCACAAGTCATCATAACTGCTGCTAAGGAATTTAAGCCAGACTTGCATGGATGTTAGGCATATTGACATCTTTAATCATACACAGATTAGTGAGTGAATAATATTAATTATTGTTGCTTCTACAGCATTGAGCAGTATCAACTGAAATAATTTCATTTTCACTGGTCATGTCTAGTTGGATCATAATTGCTTCGGAGTAGAGAAGCGGAAAGTGAAATATGTGAAAATACCATTGTCCATTTTGAGGTAAAAACTGTGCATAACCTCAAACTCTAGCTCTACTAAACCCCTGGATTGTATTGGTTTGGGGGAAAAAGCTGTTGCTTTTTAACATAAAAGATTAGCTACAGTAGCTGGTTGACAGGAAAATCCATTGGTCCAGAGGAGTGTTTTTAAATATTTTTTTTACTTTTACGGCCCTCCTCAGGGGATTCTGTGAAGTCAGACGTAGTCTCCACAGAACATATCCATGACGACCAGATACAGACTGATCTTTCGGTCAAGTTACATGTTAGCTGGATATGGTAGTATTACTTTCAACATTGATAGACTTATCTGGACATGTCTGCACGGCTACGATGCACTTCCATAAATAAACTTATATTTTATCTTAACTGCGACCAGCCCAAACGCAAAGCATTTCGCCTGCGGATAATAGGATTTTGGGTCTCTGACGGGGTAGTATCATGCCTAAATTCCTACTTAAATACTAAAAATTGCTTCGATTTGAATCCACCCAATTATTGATAACAGGACACAATCGGCTCCTCCAATACTCCATTTCTGTCCAAATTGATTACTTTACATGCTTCGGTCAAGAAGAATCTGTGAGAATGACAACTGTTCCACACACTGTACAATAGATTTGAAACCTGTGCACATGCGCTAGCCAGTAGCAATGTACAGTAGCCTTTTGACCAGGCATTCTTGCTGCGCTACATTGTGTGGCACCTGATGCTGGGCACATTTCACTCTCACCCCTTTGCTCGCCACTTAACAGCAAAAGGGCCTTATCCAAAGGCTAACAACATCAAGACTTTCATGCATATATCATATCGCGGATGCACAATGGCCACACAAAGGTTGTTTTAAAAAAATGAAGGAATGAATGGAGGGTATGGAGATGATGTAACAAGAAAACATCTTTTCAAGACCATGACCAAATGAGAAAGAGCACAACTGGTATGAACTGACTGGATAGAGGCCAATGTGACACCAGTCTTTAAAAAGGGTGAGTAGTATGATCCTTCCAACTATAGGCCTATTTCCTTGACTAGTGTTTGCTGCAAAGTTCTAGAGCACATCTTGACCAGCACCATAATGGATCACCTCGAACACCACCACATCCTGTGTCCTCAGCAGCATGGTTTTAGACGGAGGAGGTCCTGCGAGACACAACTCCTTGAGTTTGCCCATGAGCTATTCAACAACATGGCTGGGGGCAAGCAGACTGACATTCTGATATTGGACTTCGCCAAAGCCTTCGATCGTGTCAACCACTCCCTGCTCGTCCATAAGCTTCATTACTATGGGATTCAAGGACCCATCGCTCTCTGGATCTCAGATTTCCTTGAAGGCAGACGACAGGCAGTCGTGATCAATGGTACAAGATTGGAATCTGTAGACATCCAATCAGGAGTCCCACAAGGCAGTGTACTGGGTCCATGCCTGTTCTTGGTGTACATTAACGACATGTCCGACTTGCTTACCTCACCTGTCAGACTGTTTGCAGACGACACAGCAGGGCAATTCCGTATGGGAAGGGCAAAAACAGTAAAATTCAAAGTTAAGTAAATGCTCAGAAATTTCAGTTTCCCGTACAGATGGATTGTTGTATTTACGAAAACAAAAAACCCTTTTCTAATAACTTTCCTCGTTTTTGTTGTACACACTTTTAAAGTTGGAAGACTATTTATTGTATTTATCTAAAATTTTACAATATTAAATGAAAATTTAAAATGAAACAACTTAAATATCTATCTGCTTTATCCATACTTCCACATCTTTCTTCCTATGCTTCAACAATCACATGTAATGAAGCATTCAGTCACTCTCATTATGATATTTTTTGGAGAAAGTTTCAAAATCTACTGACAAATTGACGTAATTCCGTTACCATAAAATTAAAAAAAAGTTTTCTCCTGAACAAACTAATCACTGATTTTTTCTCCCCTTGTAAATTTTTTCTCTACATGTGACTCCCTGAAAAGTCACAAAACATTTTGTGAAATATCTCCTTCAGTTCTTCTGTAATTGTGGTAACGGAATTACATGGTAACGGAATTACACGCACATCTAATATGGAAGAGAATGACATATCCTACTTTCGTGCCAATATGTATGTGAACTGTTCATGAAATAGCTTCAGGGCATTATTATTGAGCTTAACAGTGTTAGTGATTGGCAGTAAAGGAGTGAAACTGTATGGTATGATACACTGACATGACTCAGCATACAGTGTAGCTGGATGCCTCTGACAGTGAGTCCTGACATCAGGGTACACACTTGACAAGACTTCTTGTGCTGAAAGTCTCCTCCCTTCTTTCACCTTTTCTCATGTACAAGAACTACATGTGTTAATGGAGACTGTGCTAACTGATAACTTTATAAGGTTTGCTACAGATACTCATTCTCAAATGTTCAAAATCATATTGAATTCTGAGATATCAATGTATATTTTCTTGCTTCAAAGTCTCATGGTTTCATACAAAATCTAAGTATAGTGATGAGGGACTATTGAATGGGTGTGATGCAGCATAAATTGAACAAAGGTTACAAAGAAGAGGAAGGACATAAAATTTCTTTAAAAGGAAAAGAGAGCACTGCTACTGACAGAGAGAAATGAACAGGATAATTTTTGTGAGCAAAGATCAAGAATTTAAGAGAAGGATCATACACAATGTGATAGAAGTCATTAATTGACACGGGATGCCCACTGAATGTGACACCTTTGATCTTTCTGTATGCTAAAGGCTTTATTATCACCAAGTCGATAGTCTGACCTTTTATTGAACATGTCCTGTTTTCATCCTCAAGTCCTTTATCTTTAATGGTAAGTGTATGACTATGACCTTCTTTCATCTGTTTCTTAGATCTTTCCTCCACTATTTTGATTTTCATGCCCATTTGATACAGAACATCTGCTACCCTTTGAAATTTGTTCTTTAATCCTTTCTTTTTCGAAGGAATAAAGACAAAAACACCATTTGTGATGAACATTTACCCAGTCAGTAATTGTGATACAGCTCTATATTAAAAATGTAACATTTAGGCCTAGACTTTCCCATCCTAAGAAGATTTTAAATATTAAAGTCAATGGGCTTCTGCTTCTACCTTTACTCTTCACGTTACCATTTGCTGTACAATCCAGTTTCCTTTCATACAAGTGCCAGTACAGTTATTTTACAATTTGCTTTCAGGCAGTCAAAATACATCTTACTGCAAAAGAGAAGATGCACACTTCTTGTGAGTAAATATATGGCAACACTCATGATGAGAAAATAGACAAAGTCAAAGAAGAAAGACAGAGACAGGAAACTTGTAGGAAATTTATAAGCCTGGTCATGATTATTTTTCTGAAGACATCATTTGGAAATTTTGTGTGGTCAGAAGTAAATACTAACATTATTCACAGGTTGATTACTCTAACTCTAACACAATGAGCTGCAGATGGATAAAAGAGGCCCTCTTACCTTTCTATGAATACATTGTAACAGAATTTGGTGGACTCTAATGGTTGTAAAAGTTGTAGTTTGTTGAAGTTATTTTGCAGTTTCTATTTCCTTTTAGTTTAGTTCATTTTATTTTGGTGGGCTTAAGTAGGACTTACACTGTAAGGGAATTATCAAATTATGCACTACATTATATGCCATGGGGCAACTTCAGCTATTAGTAAAATGTCACAAGTTTTTAGTGATTAATATATGCCACAACATATATCTATAGATAATAATGATTAAGCACTGGTGCAGTACCATAATCATATAAGAAAATGTTCTTTTCTATTTATGATTGAATTGTAATTTTTATATAAATTGTCATTGACCCACAACTGCATCTTTTCACTTAACAAATTAAAAGTTTCAAGCATCTTTAGTGTTCATCCTTAATATTAAACATTGTGTTCAATGATGGGGCTGCACACTGTGCTCTTGCACTGTAAATTGGCACTTTATGATTGAGATTTAAATTCAGTGTCAATCCGGACAGTTTTTTTTATTATTTTCTTTATGCATGTGCACATAATATATATGTACAATACTTGTAAGTAATTCACACATATTGTCAATTATTGGCATATTTAGGAAGAAGAAAACAGAGAAATCTGTCTTGCATGATATCAACAAAAGAAATACAAGAAAATTTGAGTATTGTTGACTGGATTTATAGAATTGTACTTGTGTAGTACTATTCTAGCGTAATTCCGTTACCATGTGTCTTAGATGTCATTTACCTGCAGAGTGTGAAATTCTTAACTTGAAAGTAGACAAATTTTGATGGATGTGGTACTTAGACGTTACGCGATCTTGATTGACATAGTTACGACTTCAAATCACGGTCGTTAGCCTGAACATTTTATGTTTTTTGACAATAAAAACTCATTTGGCACCTATACACTTGTACCAGTTCAAGGTCAAAGGCTAGAGAGTACTTATTTAGTGGTTATATTATAGCTTAAGGCATACACAATCTTTATCAAGACATTTCAGAATACATGAGTACCAAGAATGTGTATTTTTTCCAGTGTATTTCAGAAGGCGTAATTCCGTTACCATTTGTGTAATTCCGTTACCACTGACTTTATAAGGAAAAAGCCTGCTGCTTTGAAAATGTGATGAAATATTTGAAAAACAATACAACTGAATTGAAGTCAATACAATCAAAGATGAAATCAGACAACAACCTACAGTGTATGTGTTATAGATTTCAGAGAAACAACTCCCAAAGTCAGAGTTGAAGTTGTGACTAAATTTTCTGGTAATTCCATTACCATCGCACATAGACCTCCTTTGTAACCAACCAAGTGAGAACATTTAACAAATTTGTATTTGGGGTGACAGTGTGAGTACCTCTGCATCTTTTAAATGTATCAAGAGAAGGCAAAGTAATCAATCCTGTATACAGGGTGAAAGAATATGAGCCAAAATTCTCTGATTTGTAATTCCGTTACCGCGGAATTGCCCAGCAGTTTATGACATAATCACATCGCCTGAGGATCAGACCAAACTACAGCACAACCTAGATCAGCTCGTGGTGTGGGAGAAAAGATGGGACATGCTTTTCCACCCAGGGAAATGTGTCATCCTCCCTGTCACCCAAAAGAAGCGACTTATTTGCCAAGAGTACCATCTCCATGAGCATAAGCTTGAGGTTACTAAGAGTGTGAAATACCTGGGAGTCACACTCAGCTCTGATCTCAGCTGGAACGAACACATCTCCAATGTTTGCGTCAAAGGCAATAAGACCCTAGGATTCACGAGACGGAACCTGAAGATCTCTTCCCGGAGGATCAAGGAGACGGCATACAAGTCCTACATATGACCGACAATGGAATACGCCACCACTATATGGGATCCCCATGCACAACAGGCCATAAAAATGCTGGAAGCTGTACAGCGATGTGCAGCTCGTTTCGCCATGAGGCGCTATCACAACACCTCAAGCGTATCGACCATGCTGGAAGAGCTGCAGCGGCCCTCCCTCGAAAACAGACGATGAACTGCCCACTTGTCTATGCTGTACAAGATTCAGCATAACCTTGCCTGCGTAAACAACGTTAAGACTCAATTACACCCACTCACATCTAGACAAAGAAGGGGACATAATCAACAGCTGGTCATCCCACAGTGCAGAACACAGTACCATCAGAACTCATTCCTGCCACGCACAATTAAGCAGTGGAACAGTCTTCCTCAGGAAGCCATCGAGACCAACACCATCGACACCTTTGTGTCATGGGCCTCGAGACAGGGGTAATCCAAGCATCAATTTTTTTTTATTTATTACTTATTCTTTATTTCAACGAATGAACTTTTATTATTTCTTGGGATTATGTTTTATTCAACGAAACAAATTATATTGTTGTTAAACTCAAAATCTACTGCACCGTGCAATACCAACCTACCTGACAAAGTGACAGAATAATCAGCATGTTGATTGCGGTCACTCACCAGGAAGAAGAAGAATTAGATACAGAAGTATATCAGAACGGATGTATAGCCTTTTGCTGTACAGTGGTAAAATATGGCACTTTTAGAGGCACTTAAATTTGTGTTTCTTCTTTCAACATACAGAGACACCACTCTGTTGACTCTGGGCGCTCCCACAGTACTGAGTGACACAGGAGCTCCTCGGGTTCAATCCAATTTCAATTCAATTTCAATTCATTTTCAAAAACCATTCATATGTAATACAAACCACTTGTGGGGACACATTTTTGTTTTGTATAATTACAAAAAAATAACCAGGATTATGTTAACATGGAATGTTGCGTGTGGACCTTGAGAAAGCACAGCTTTTTAGGTCCCCTCAAAAAAGAAATATTACATGCAGATGAGTGGAAATGATATACAATGTACTGCAAAATACATAAGGGGCTGAGGTGAGAAACAAAAATAAGAGGGAGGCGAGGTGAGCTAATCAATTTTACCAGTAATAATTATGGTGGTTGGAAATTTAACATGTGCAAGTACGTGCACATGCAAATGGTGTGTGCTTTCTTTGATGCGTGCCATTATCATGTGGATCATTTATACAGCCACAGGGCTGGGTGCAGGCTAGCCCCGGAGACCGCCGCTGTGCGGCGGGGTCCTGGCGGCTACCCCGCAGTTTCGTTCAAGTGAGAATCACGAACAACTCCCTATTGCCACATATACGGCAACTTCACAAATAAACCATGGCTAAATGTCCATCATAAACACAGTGACAATATAAAATGAAATATACACTACCCCATTGCCTTGGTCCTTCTCACCAATTTATCTAGAAACTGCATAATTTTCCACATTTTTTAGGAGTAGGCGGTCTGCCCTAGTGGAGAGCTTTGCTGCTATTTTGAACGTGTATATCCATCAGTACGCATCTACGCATGCGTAAATAATGACGTCAACGTTACGGACGCAAAAGGATTATGAATAATGCATCATCGCACGGTGAATATGCATCATGTAGCGAGTAATACAGCTGTCAATGCACTGCACTGAATGCATTGTGTGCGCATGTGCAAGTGATTGTGAGTTTTAGTGAGCATCGGTGAGCTGAAGATATTTGCCTTATAAGACAGCATTTTCTGCATCATAAGCAATGAAATGCATCAAACAGTCGCCGATGTGAATCATTTAGGTTTAGTCCACCCATGTAAGTATTCCCAGTAGTTTTTGTTGAAAAATTAAGGAAATACAGCGCCGGAACGGCACCCGTTTGGTACAACATTAAAATATTGAGGCCAAAACGGCGCAGCCCCAACACTGTACGTTGTACGTTGGGGCTGCCGGTCGCAGTTAGGTGTAGGCGAGTTTTATTGTTGAATTCAATTTACCGGTAGTCGTGGGCTAATTCTAGCACCGCACACTCACTGCGCTGTTTGCTCATGCTTTGCCACTTTTCAGTAGAATTTGTGTTCTCCATATCCAGACTCCAGAGCAATTGATTCTTCAGTACAGTTGAACCTCTATTATCCGGCCTCCCTTTATCCGGATCTCTCTATTATCCGGACGCAATCTTGCCGTGATTTTTTTAATAATTACGGGAAGAAAGGGGGATTCCCAACTCCTTGAGAACTCCTACCCAAACACACATGAATTACATGTACATATTACTTCCAATATGATTAACATACATTGCATCAAGTTTCCTTCCAAATTGCTTACCTTCAGACCGTATCCGGGCAATTACCCCCAGAGGGCAATTACCCCCCGGCTAAATACTGGTTAGTGGTAAGGTTAGAGTAAAGATTAGGGTTAGGGTTGGGTTTAGTGTTAGGAGTTTGGGTTATGGTTAGGATTAGTTTCAGGATTAGGATTAGGATTAGGGACAGGGGAAGGGTCCGGGGTAATTGCCCAGGGGGTAATTGCCCTAGACCCCTTCAGACATTTCAACATCCCGAAACATCCCCAAATGTAACAATGAAAAGGTTGCAGTATACACATTATTACATGTGGACAATGGGCTACATCAGTACATGTGTACGTATATGTACATGTATAAAACATTGAGTCTCCCGTATCCGGCCAAATCCCTTATCCGGATGAGCCCCGGTCCCGACTTGTCCGGATACGAGAGGTTCAACTGTAGTTCACTCTCATCTTACTAACGTTTTATGCATAATAACAACAATTAACATGGCAGTGTAGGTACCTACGTGTCTACAGTACGGTATACAGTATGAGTGTTACAATCGTACTTGCTCGCATACCAGAATGGCCATCTAACCGTTTACTGATCTAGCATCTATACAAGTAGATAGATCTAGTGTAGTAATATGTAGTGACCACCAGGAAAAAAGGAAGGCAAATTATGCCGTGCTATCCAACACCGAAAACAATACATGGGACTGACACAACAAAACAGTTGGCACCGACATTAATTACACTTTGCAAAATGTACATTTCATATGAAAATACTGGTATGCTCTGCCTGTGAGTCCTGGTCAAAACAAGAAATACTTACGGTTTTGGGCCTTTTCAAAATTGCAGATCCCCCACACAATTTACATGGAACAGGCATGATGACAATTTGTGGATAGCACAATGCAGAGATCACATCAGTTTGTACACAACGTGTGATGTCGTAGTGTCGCAATCAGAAAGATTAATAGCCTTTTACAAGGCGTTTGTAATTTGTGTGTTGTTTGGTACAGGTTACTGATCTGCCCCCGCTTGAAAGTCAGTAGGGCCTTCATTCATTACAGTTCAGTTTCAATTTCAGTTTATTTAAAAGTAAAAACCCAAAACACCCTTGCATACATATATCACTAGCAAAGAGTTGGTATACAATCTCTTTGGATTGCAACGTATGTTTTCGATATGGGGGGGGGGGGGGCAGTCTCACCGCTCGCATGGGATCTTGGACTTTTTAATTTGAAGAATTTTCTTTATTGGCAAATAGTAATTATTTTCCAAATATCGTTCCACTGTTATACTGTGACATCGCAGATAGTTGTAGCCTTATTCTGCGGTGATAGAAATTAATATTCTAAATCTA
This sequence comes from Diadema setosum, assembly GCA_033980235.1. Lineage (NCBI taxonomy): Eukaryota > Metazoa > Echinodermata > Echinoidea > Diadematoida > Diadematidae > Diadema > Diadema setosum. The sequence continues at coordinate 1,136,565 of CM067076.1, read as the reverse complement.
ATAACTTTCGTATGGAATGCCTGGTTTTTCTCAAACTTTTTCTTTCTCCATTTTACTGCGCACTGTCTGTATAATGTTCGGCCGGGATAATACATGTATCCCAAAATATGCGTATAGATCACGGGTTAACTTTTTACAATGCATTTTTGATTAACGGTCTACTTTTCAGTAGGCACCCATCTGCTTATAGGTCCTAGAGAAACAAGTTAATAACAAGTTCATCCAAAACTCTAATGCTGCGCGAGTATATCCAAAATCAAGAAACATGAACAAATTTCACCAGTGAAGCTTACACTGGCTTCCAGTGAAAAATCGGATTCAGTTTAAGATACTGTTATTAGCATTTGAATGTTTCTATATGTTTGCTCCACATTATTTAAGGGAGCTACTTCAAATCTACACACCAGAGAGGAACCTTCGTTCAAAAAGTTAAGATTTATTTGTTATTCCAAGAAGAACCAAATTTTACGGAGAACGGACATTTGCTTTTAAGAATGCCCCTCTTACTGCGTATTAATAGATTCAAGTCTGCTTTGAAAACGCATTTGTTTACAGTGTAAGCAAACATGAAGCTCGGTACCATCACTGTAATTGGAATGGTGAGACGTTTTTGTATAATCTTTTCATTTTTTGAGCGCATATAGGGACATTATCACTTTGTGTTATGCGCTATAGCAAGCACTGACAATTATTATCATTATCAACACAACTCAACAATTCAAGATTTTCTAAACTTAACTTCGCATTATTGTACGAAGTGATAAAGCTGAGGGTTGGGTGTTAATAATTCGACAACTCTCAGTTCAAAATGAAAACTTTTTAGATATCATGGCCTACCTGTTGAAGATTTCGATTCTAAAATATTATTTTTGCAAAGAAAAAGGGCCGCACATCACACATTTTGTTTCATGCCTGTGTGTTCTTCTATGTCGTATATTTAGTCCAAACAACAATTCTTCTTCTCAAAAGCTCGTCCGATACAATATGTTTTAAGGCCTACTCCTCACACCAGTTCAGAAGCGATTTTACGGTAACATCTTGACCAGAAGAAGTCTGTGGAGAGGCGTTTATTCTAGAAAATTAGAGTCTTAAATGCATGACTGCGAGATACTGAGATACTCATAAAACTCAACATTTTGGATAGATCTGTTCTTCAGTAGGATCGAGCATCCTGAAATAAAATAGAAGAGATTGATTGCAAAACGAATTAAAAGCGTCATTTTTAAAGATTTTAAAGTAAGTCCATCATCAGATCTATAGGCAAAATAAAAACTTTTCCAGTGATACCAAACTGTTACATAACACGGAACGTTCTTGAAGTTATGTGATTAAAAGATTCCGTATTTTCTCATTTTTCTTTGTTTTTAGCGGCTTTGATCACAATTGTCTCAAATTAAGAAGAATTATGTTATATAGTTTTGCCATGAAATTCCTCAAGCAGCTATTAAGTGAAAAAGAAGAAAAGAATACGCCCTTATATTAATAATGTTGAATGTTTAATCAATTTGAACACATAGCTCGCTTCGTAATTCGAATTACGGCCTCTGCATAAATTATCTTGTTCACTAATGATTTTTTCCACGCATCCTAAGGAGCAAAATTAAATTTACAGTAGGAGTAAAGTGGAATAATTTTGTTATCTGATGAAATGATTATAAAGATTTGGACTCATAATTAATGTATACAGTGCCTTAAATCCGTTCAGGATCTCAATGATCTTTTATATAAAACTTATTGCAGATGACACCATTATGTTTCCACTTTGACAGACAGTCATCAATTTCAATAACGAGGTTAATTTAAAAGATATATATATATTATATATATATTTTTTTTTTCAGTAATTTGTTGAATCATTTGCAGTGAAAGAAAGATTCGACGTCTTTTCCGATGAATTATCACTTTTGAATCCATCCTCTTAGCGTTTAGCTTTGCTGGAAGTTTGGAATGCCTCCTTTTGCACTTAATGATTATTGTTTCCAATTCAGAAGAAAAGTCGCGGTTCAAGGTTGGAAACACGACGTGTACCACTCAAAAAGTGAACATATGGTTGGCTGGTGGGCGCGCTAATACCCGAGCGTGGCTAGCAGCAGCCACTGAATAGGGATAGCCGTCGGGGCGATTGGCGGCCAAACACTCGACGAGGGGGTGGCAGACGTCGCTGGTGTGGGGATGTCGGCGCCACGTGCGCGCCACATAGGACGCGCCTAATAAGGGCGATAGATACGCGTGCGTCAAGTACGGTATCTCTTTCTCAAAAGAGACTTAAAGAAAATGAGCTCATTATAACGTTTGCATGGACAGCCTGTAGAGATGACAGATAAAAACAACAAACTCCGGTAAACAGCACTTAATTCAAACTGTCACCAGATTTTCCCGGCCATCACTCCGCTGATAGGAGAAAGAGACACAAAGCATCAACAGTGTGTGATCAATATTTTCAAAATATTGCGTCAGGTCGCTTCGGAGGTGTCACCCTTTTGTCTGCGAGTCTCAGTGCAGGGGTTACCCCCTCCCCCCCCCCCCCCCTCAAAAAAAAAAAATACACTTATGGTATCCTCAGTACAGAAACGCAAAAATCTCAAGAGAAATGTTTTTAAAAAACAAACTTTAGTATAGGTCTGCTTGCTATACTCATGACACGTCTTATGCTAATTATAAGAAGCTTATAGAAGAGGGGAAGAGATATCTCTCTTCTCTCTTCCCCCTCCCTTCTTATAGGTTTGTACATGACTGTGTCATTATGGGGTATTTTCATTTTTTTTTTTGTCGGAGCATGGATATTAGAAATTAATCATAGTACTAGAATCCTAACTGAATTTTGATTTTTTATGTCTCAAGTCTATGAGCTTACTGCATGTCTGCGGGATGAGTATGGCTGCAATATACAGTTGTGTGCAGTTTTTACAGAACGATATTTTATCATCATTGTCAATATAGTTGACATACATTTTTACGGATGCAAAAGAAAAGGGAAAGCGCTTTCACCCGTTGCTGCTATGAGAGGATCTTAAACTTCACCCCAAGCGCCACTCCCGTGGTGATGCGGAGTATTTATACCCCCCCCCCCCCAACGTGCCATACGTGCGTCATTGCATTATTTACCACCACCACTCAAGACAACTCCAGCGAGCAGGTTGGACGGAGGAAAGGGGCTGGATGAAGGAGACCCCGCCCCCAGCACGCGACTAATGGTCCGAGAGGGAATATTAAAAATCAATTCGGAGCTCGTTCGTCTTCCATTCTCACCCCACCTGTCACTGAGAGGAGAAGACTTTTCGTCCGGTGTTTGGTTCCTGAGCTGGCCTCTGGAAACTCCTTCTGCCCATCATGATTTCCACTAAAAATAATTAGCAATTAATTTCTCTTTCCGATCACGCGTTTCTCGTCAAGGACTTGTCTTCTAATAGACAGACTTTATCAGTAAATACTCTCACATAGCACTCGCATAAATGAGCTGCGGCTCTCACTACTTTTGGAGAAAAACGAGTGCGCTGTCTTCGCAAGTTTGTTCTGAATAATAGCTTATAACAACGCCAGATTTTGATTCTTCGGGTTGTGTAGTTACGAAATTTACTTTCGTCGCCGCATCTGCAGAAAATTTGCTAACATGCTAAGAGAAATCAAATCACCTGCGTCGGATTCTGGAGCTGAGTTGAGCGACGACACAATGTCTGTTCAATCGACATCGGATTCGTTCTACCATAGCTTCGATGCCGGGACAATCGCAGGCTTCTATCGCCTGGAAGGTGACGACGAGCCCTCAGTGGGTGAGGTCGACGACATCACGAGCGGCTTGAGAGCAATGACAGAGGAGCGTCTGAACGCCTTGAAGAGTCGTGGAATGTCGGACCTGATGGACGGTTTGAAGAAGTCCTCCAAGATTGAGGCAACGTCGTCGGCAACGGAACACGACCAGCAGGAGCTCCGACTGAAAATCAACAGCCGTGAGCGGAAGCGGATGCATGACCTCAACAAGGCACTGGACGGGCTGCGTGAGGTCATGCCTTACGCCCACGGCCCGTCGGTCAGGAAACTTTCAAAGATGTCGACGCTGCTTCTTGCCAAAAACTACATCTTGATGTTGCGGAACAGCGTGGATGAAATGCGACAGCTGCTCGCCGACGTCTACCACGGTCAAGGACGACCACCGTCGACCACGCCGCATCTCCGTTCGTCCCACGGTAATCGTGTTTTGGCGGCGTCGGTTCAGCATCCTAATCTCGCCCCTCCTCCTGTTCGTCAAGGTGAGCTACGACATCAGCCACACTCTATTCCAGCGTCGACAACACAACCCTCAATATTGCCTCCGAAGCTCCTTTCGCCTTTCAGTGAGGGCAGTGAAACTTTACGGAAGTCGCTGAACAACCCAGCTACTGAACAGCCAGCACTCTGCCGAGATCAGCCGCCTAGCGTGCAGTACCAATCCTCCTCATTGTGCAAGGTGATGGGAAGTGTCCTGAATAGAGATGAACACTCCTCACCATTTAAACGAGTCGTTCCCTCATCAAAAATATCATCATCGTCATCATCATCATCATCATCTTCACTACATCATTCATCGCCCCCATCATCGTTGCCCTCGTCATCGGAATCACTGCCGAGCTACCCTCTACGACCATCTGCCGTTCTCCCGCTCCACCTGGACTTTGCTCGTCAGCATTTCCAACCTGGACATCGTCTTCCTGCTCGTGTATCGGATCATTGCTTTCGCCTCGCCCATGGTCGACGACCTTTGGCGTCTGCTGAGACGGCAACTAGAAATGACACCCATATGCCTTGGACGGCATCTTCCCTATCGACACCGTGTTCGTGCTTGCAGTGCTCGAAGTCGTCGCCTTCTGTCAATGTGTCATCCACCTCATCGGCTGTGAAGAATAGTGTCCCGCACTGACATCTCCTTCTTAAATGCCTTCAGACGTCTTGAATGCCAACAAAATTTAGGAGTTGCTGTTCTGGGAAAAAACAAAACAAATATGACTACAATCGAAATTGCGTTCCATGTTGTAAGCATAGCTGACATGACTGGTACTGGTATTGGCTGATGAACATAGAGTTTGTTTGTTTGTTTGTTTGTTTGTTTATTTTTTTTTTGTTTGTTTTTTATACGTGCAGACAGATTCGTTTTTAGAGTTATTGTCATATTTTCTATGTCGAACTCGTAAGAAACTGTACTGTCAAATCGGTAATGGAAAGGCTGACAGGTATCTATTCAACATGTTAATGAATGTTCAGTGTTAACAAAAAAAAAAAGACATTGTGTCTGTCGTACGTGTCAATGTTGTATTTAGTTCTTCCATTGACGTCAACTGCTTTCGATGTTGTATTTATATGTTCTACATGGTTTCAGATCTCTTGGATTATCATACTGCTGTAATGAGAAATGCAAATCCAATTATTTTAAGTTAGCGTCTAGTTGACGCGAATATCTGTCATCGGGGAAAAAAAAATATATCATGGGACATGACCAATTGTTTTTTGTGATTAAGTGAAAAAGTACTGCCAATTTATGAACTACATGAAAAAAAAAATGAGTTGTTTGTTAATTTGATCATGTTCATCACGACTGTTCTGATGTTGGCCATCTGAAAGTAAATCTCTTGATTTCATTGATTTTTCTCTTGTCAACACCATCGCCACTACTCTTATTACCATCACTGGTCCACTCCTGCTGCTACTGCAATTACTTTTATTTACTGCTACATCTCATAATGTTCCAGCGCTGTCGGCTCTGTACAGGTTTAAATTACTTTAATCACAATTATTCGATGATCATTAAGATAAGTAATAATGGAAGTGTTCCACCACATGAGTAAGAGCCACACTTATTTCTAACATACACTATGCGATCAAAGGGGCCTTTACAACCTTGCCCAAAATAAGTGTTTTGTCATTACAGTTACGATTCACTGACAGAAAATGATTCTTCCGTTTTAATGTTTGTCTTTCATTGTGTTAAACGGAATTTGAAGACGAAATAAAGGATTTTTCCTATAAGGGGAGAATTTAACCTGCGCAGTAAAAAAAGTGCGATTAGAGTCGGCAAGGAAACAAAAGCTACATCTGATAAGAAGAAGGGGGAAAACAGTAACAGCCGCTTGAGTAACTTGAAATGTGGGTAACTAACATACAGTTTTCCTATAACTCGACAGCTTTGTCAACGCGCTATAGTCGCTGCTCACATTATGCAGGATTTAAAGAGAAAATCCGCTCCAAATATAAGTTAGCCTGATAAAAAATAGTACAATAAAACAGTTCTTGCACAGTGGATATGAATATGCAAATAAGTGAGCTGACCATGTCATACCCTCACAATATTTCATTGATCGTGTACAAAAAAAAAAAGAATGACGGAAATTCAGTTTTTCTGTCATTAAAGTCTGAAACATGATGTTATTCCTGGTTGAATAAGTTTAGAATATAGTGATCAGTTAGATACACAAGGATTTGATCTTCGGGCATAATTGCGTTTGAATGAAAAACTGGAAATTTCAAAAAAGGCATAAACTATAATTTGATTATGGTAAATTGTAAGGGAAGGACATGCTCACTTTGCCATTTGCATACTCATAATATTGACTATTCTAAAACTGTTTCCCCCAAAAAATAACGATACTTCAAAATGTCATAACTTCTTTATTTTTTCATCCAATTTTGATCAAAATTATACCGTTGACCTCGTAATATTTTACTCTTTCTTTTCAGACTAATATATTTGGACTGGATTTCATCTTTAAGTATTTCAGTTATGAGAACCAAAAGTCATGTATGCAAACGCTCGTGTTTTGAAAATTTGAAATTATTAATCATTCACGTCGAAAGATTGTGATGAGAAACAGAAAACGTGAAGATCACTTCTAGTTTAACGTACGACATGGAGGTCGGGCAATACAGGAATTCCAGATGACTGACTTGCTGCCATTCAAATAATGAAGCCATTGCCTTCTTTGTTTGCTTGTTCTATTTCACTCCGGAAGTATTAGGTTGATATTGATTAGCATGGTTGTGCTCATTCAAATTAAACAGTTGATTTAAACGTTTACAAAAAATCCCGATGTGTTGGGTTCTTGTGCACAGGTATAAAATGTAAATGATTAGCGTGGGTGTGGTCATTTAAATAAGACGTTATTTTGCTTTAAAACATTTTCCTTGACGTGTTGGGTTCTCATGAGCATGTATAAAATGTATTTATTTGGTCATATCGAGATCGTTCTTTTAAGGTATATTCGTAACCACGGACATCATCGTTATCATAATTATCATTATGACATGCCCACTACCTTCCGCTCAAACATACTAATAATTATGGAGTATGACGTAGCGCCATACTATAAGTTGCATGTCGTTGTAATTGTTTTTTTTTCCATGTTATATACCAACTTGTCCCTCAAAATAACTGAAAGCACAATTAAATTTCTGTTATATAAAATCGTATCCCATTCCAGATAGACATGAAAATGTCAGGAGGTTGCGATAAACCACCTGTTTTGTACGATACCAAATGGTAGTAAACGTAACAGATTAAATGTGCTTTGTGCAATTTGTAAGCGACGTCATTAAGTTGACACAATAGTTATATACCTATGTTGATTTAATCTTCTCCTTCATTCAAATTATGAGTTAAAAGATGTTTATAGCTATAGTCGTTTGTTGCAATCCACACACTCATTCAGAAAAAAAAAAAGACGAATGAAATGCAGGCAGGGAATGTTTAGAGTTTTTCTTTCGTTTGTCATTAACAAAAATTGCTGAAAGTTTGCTGTCGAACTGTCATGAGATAGATGAGTGGACACATAATCAAAGACAGACACAAAACAAAGAGAGAGAAAGAGATATACAGACAGACAGACAGACAGAAAACGAGAGGGTAGGAGGGGAGAGAGAAGGAATATATTATATATATATAAATGTACATATATGTATGTGTGTGTATGTGCGTGTGTGTGTATGTGTGTGTGCGTGTGTGCGTGTGTGTGTATGTGTGTGTGCATGTGTGCGTGTGTGTGTGTGTGTATGGGTGGGTGTGTGTGTGTGCAATAGAGAGGGAGAGGGAGAGAGAGAATTGGTTTAGAGGAAGACTGCAAAAATAGGAGTGAAATAGAAGAAAGAGACATTTTTCATTCTCTCACACACCACACTTACAATATTTTCCACTCACTCCATACACGACAAACTTGCTTAACGACGATTATAAAATATTCGATTTCAGTGGTTTTCACATCTACTGTAGTACTTGTTGTGTGACAATAAACACAGGGAAAGATTATCCGTAACATAATTTTCGTCTTGTATATAGTATGCTACAGTCATTAAATATTATTTATCTGCAGCTGATCTGAAACAGTGACCTCATACATTAAAAGTTACTCACTTATAGCATAATTCAACATGTAAAGTGATTATGGACAACAACAACAAAAGAAAGGAAAAAAAAAAACGATTCAAAAGGGGAACGAATAGTGCGCCGGAAAAGGGATTTTTTTTTTCTGTTCAGTGCAGTGCACTCTTAGAGCTTATAGGTCTGTAAACTAAAGTAGTATCATTATTGATAGAATATACAAGCTGTATACGTTCTTGTAATGGACGTTTTTAGAGCAAGCAGACATAAGTAAGAAGACACAAAAGATCAGGCAGCCGATTGAGCAACTAGTAAATGTGTGTATTAACATAGTGAATCACGGGGATAGCTGTCTCATCACCTTTCCCTTGACCCTAACCCTAATCCTAATCCTGAACCTAATCCTATCCCTAACCCTTACTCTATACCCTAAACCTAACCCTAACCCTTATCTTTACTCTAACCTTATCACTAACCAGTATTTAGCCGGGGGGTAATTGCCCTGATACGGACTCAGCTATAATCATTTTGTCAAGTAAGTCTGATGTTATAGCTTCTAATGATATCCCTGTGTCTCCGCTGCGTAAGTCAATAGCGATCAACATAGATTCATCGGGTACACGTCATGAGACCGTCATCCACGAGTCATACAGTCTACGAGTTAAACAGCCCACGAGTCTATACAGCCCATGAGCAGTGGAGTATCTAGGGGGGGGGGGGAGGGGGGCAAGGGGGGCACGTGCCCCGGGCGCCACTCCTCTGGGGCGCAAAAAACGAAAAAAATAAACGAAGAAGAAGAAAAAAAAAAAACGAAGAAGAAGAAGAAGAAGAAGAAGAAGAAAAAAAACTCGCCCGGAAAGGGGGGGGGGGGAGGGAGAATGGTGGGAGGGGGGGGGGCAGAAAACCAAATCAAACAAGATAAAAACAAACCATGATGATGACGCGGACAAAATGACAATGTTTATTGTGTTCACACAAAAATTCCATGTTCTGTGAGCTGAAATACAAAAATTTTCGGCTCGCTCGCTACGCTCGCTCGCCAAAATTTATATAAAAAAGAAGGTAAGAACAAAACGTGACGATAACAAAATGACAGTGTCTATTGTGTTCACACATTTCATTTTATATTTAGCAGGCAAAATGTTACACGGAGCAGCGGCTGCAATTTGTTTCGTTCTGATGCGATCGCCAATATTGGATCAAAAGAAGGCGCCAACGGTTTCGAACATACGGGGGGGGGGGGGTGCAAAAAAACCCCGAATCAAACAAGATAATAACAAAACGTAATGATGACGCGGAAATATACAAATTTCGGCTCACTCGCTCGTACTAATTTAAAGTATTTTTTCAAGTCCTCAGTTTGTTGGTATAAATCGTTATCCATAAGGCCGTCACTATTATCTTGATTAGGATTGTAAGATTTAATAAGCAAAAAATGACAAGAGTTTCATGATTTGTAAGCTGAATTACAAAAATTTTCGGCTCGCTCGCCAAAATTTATATAAAAAAAGAGAAGAAGATAAGAACAAAACGTGACGATGACGCGGACAAAATGATAATGTCTATTGTGTTCACTCATGTCACTTTATATTTAGCAGGAAAAATGTCACACGGAGCAGCGACTGCAATTTCATTCGTTCTGAAGCGATCGCCGATTGGATAAAAAGAGCACGCCAATGGTTTCGAACATACGGGGGAGGGGGCGCAAAAAAAAATAAAAAAGATAAGAAAAAAAAACCGTAATGATGACGCAGAAATATACAAATTTCGGCTCACTCGCTCGTACTAATTTAGAGTATTTTTTCAAGTCCTCAGTTTGTTGGTATAAATCGTTATCTGTAAAGTCGTCACTATAATTGTGAGATTTAATAAGCAAAAAATGACAAGAATTCCATATTTTGTAAGATGAAATACAAACATTTACGGCTTGCTCGCTGCGCTCGCTCGCCAAAATTTACATTAAAAAAGATAAGAACAATATGTGATGTTTACGAGGACATATACAAATTTAAGCTCACTCGCGCGCACTAATTTAGAGTATTTTTTAAAGTCCTCAGTTTTTTGGTATAAATCGTTATCTATAAGGCCGTCACTATATCTTGATTAGAATATTGTAAGATTTGGTAAGCAAGAAATGACAAGAATTCCATGTTTTGTAAGCTAAAATACAAAAATTTTCGGCTCGCTCGCTGCGCTCGCGAGCCAAAATCTATCAAAATTCATTACAATTAAATCACCCTCAAAAAGATCCCTTTTAAGTGCTTGAAAAAGCATCATGTGGACTTTGTTTAAAGTCCCTACCGGGATGGGGTTGGGGTTGAACACTTTTTCAGAAATTAGGGGCGCAATTTTCGTGCTTGCCCCGGGCGCCGTTTTCCCTATATAGATACGCCACTGCTTACGTTCATGCTCAGGTCTGCAGACTGAAGTTGTACTACTTGATTATCTATGGTAGCACTTCATTAAATTGTCGATCTGTCTCAAGAATAAACAGCCCTGTCGTTGCTGCCTCAGCAAGTCACGAACGTGCTTCACACAGTAGGACACTGTGCTGTGCACAGCACTTGATCAGGTTATAACATGCCATACAATGTACTTTCTGTTAGTGTTGTTCTGTAATTGCATAATATCAAATGAACTCTAAGTCTGAAATCATCAAGGACCATGCCCCCATCTGTGTGTGTATAAATTGTACTTGCAGTTTGATGGCGGAATATAAAACGTGCTTATCATTTAAGGGAATTCATGAATTATCCAAAATTGCAGACTGAAGAAAACAAATGCTGTGTGCGTCATGTGTTACACATGTATATCGACATACTTGTATTTAATGTATGTAATACGTAGTGTAATTTGGTTTAGCTTTTGGGCCCCAAGACCTTAGTAATTGGTTGAAATAATTATAACTAAATAAGGTATAAATTTATGAAGCACAGAACATGTAGGCCTATATAATATTGTGGGTTACATGCAAGTGCTTCTGATATGTCCAATGATTAACAATGGTGAATAGTTGAATAAATGTGTTTATCTCTTTACGTGTTTGTTAAGTCTATTCATGTTGCACTTTTTTACCCAAATGGTATATTTAGAGTCTACTCTGATTATCATAAAAGCCTAAAAAATATTCTTCCCTTTTGTCACCCTAAACAGGTCTGAGTAAAAATGAAATCTCCAAGGACTTCATACAGGAGGCTTCTCACAATGTTGAAAAGGAAGAGTGGAAAAGGAGCAGCTGGAAACTGGTTGTCCTACAGAAATAAATGAATTGTCTCTGCAATTTCTGAGGACACACATTATGCCAAGAGGATCACTTACCAATTTTGAGACTGAGGTCGGTATGTTAGAAGATGAAATAAACAATTCCTCATACTTCCCAAATTTTTGATGTGACTGCATGTGTGAATACATCAGTTTCTTCTTTTTTTTGTGTGATGCCTTGACAATTTTAAAAAAAAAATTACTTCAGTTGTGAGAAAGAAAGAAACTAATTCAAACAGTGTAATTTAATTGTTTCCTACATTATTTTGAAAGAAAGTCAAAATTTCATTCATGCTATTCTAAAAGTGATGAAAAGATTATCATAAACTTCAATATAATACAGTTCATCAAAAGCAGTTTCTAGAAATTAATGAAAACATTATTGCCCTGAAAGAATGAATCCATATTAAGGCATGTGGCAATCATGCATCCCTCGTCATCATTCTAATTCAATACAATATGTATTCATGTTTCTCTTTATCCTTCTTCTCCTTTTTAGGAACTAGAAGATGATGAAGACTCTGCCAGCAAGCCGCCATAGGCTGGGCGAAATGCTGCACACAAGATGATGGAGTAGGAGCAGGAGGAGATGCAGGAACTGTCAAAGCAATACCTAAGAAGATAAAGAGGAGTCAAGAAGCATAGGAAACCAGCATTTTATCAGCAGTATAGGTACCCTACTCATGCACTCCTGGGAAATGGTTTCCTTTGCCCCTAAAAAAAAAGAGAAAGAAAAAAAAAGAAAGAAAAACACATGCTTGCTGATTTTTTTTTTTCTCTCTCTACAGACAAGTGCAACATATTTTATGTATTTGGGGTGTACCTGTAAATCCCAAATTTGATTTACATTGTTGAGTAGGCTTTATTTTGAGAATTATGATCCAGGGATACTTCTTTTTGTCAGGGGGTTCATAATCTAAGATCCCTGGCTACATTTGCTGATTTAAAGTTATCACATGAAACATGGACTATTCAGGCGTAAGTTCACTAAGTATAAAAAAGAAACATGTCACATTGTTCCTCTACTTTTTCAAGAAAAAACAAATTCCACAGTCAATTCCAAGGTCAATGAATGTCATAAAAACTCAACTCAATAACTCAACCATGGTTGTCAGTTGCTGATGTATGTAGTTCAAGTGCTGCAATCACTCTAAGCAATTAGGTGGAAAATTGGAGGTATCCTAATCTACAAACAATTGCTACACAGTGTACCTTATGCATTTTGGTAACACTTAATATTTTCCCCATTTTTCTCTTTTTATGCCTCCGCCACGAAGTGGTACCGGAGGCATTATGTTTTCGGGTTGTCCGTCCGTCCGTCCGTCCGTCCGTCCGTCCGTACGTCCGTGCGCTTTCGTTTACGCGATAACTTGAGTAATATTTACTGGAATTTTACCAAACTTAGTCCAAGTATGAAGTATGATGGGGCAATTATTTGATTAGATTTGGGGTGAAATCGGCTGGAGGTCAAAGGTCAAAGGTCAAGGTCAAATCATGAAATTTTATCCGTTTACGCGATAACTCAAGACTGGATGGAGTAAATTTCACCCAACTTTGTTGGAGGATGATGTATGATAGGACAATTACTTGATTAGTTTTTCAGTGAAATCAGACAGAGGTCAAAGGTCAAAGATCAAGGACAAATCCTAAAATTTATCTGTTTATGTGATAACTCAAAACTGGATGAAGCAGCTCTCACCAAACTTGGTCCAAGGGTGATGTATGATGGGACAATTAGTTGAGTAGATTTTAGTGACATTGGCAAGAGGTCAAATGTCAAAAGGTCAAGGTCAAATGCTACAAATGTTGCAATTTCCCCCATATCTATGCAATGCGAAGGTATTTTCTTGAAACTTGGTGTGGACATGTACTACTGCGTAAAGATTCTCCAGAGAGAGTTTCATGTCATAAGGTCAAAGGTCAAAAGGTCAAAGGTTAGATGAAAATGTTGCAATATCACTTTCTCGCAAATGGTTCAATGTATCTTCGTGGAACTTGGTACATACGCATGTACTGACTAGCAGGGATTATCTAGGGAATTTAGGGGTCATGGGTCGATAGTCAGGGGTCAAAGGTCACTGTCAACTCCTCAAAATGTTACTATTTCCCTCATATACTAGTATATGCAATGCTTGCATTATTAGTTTCAAAACTTGATACATGCATTACCTAATGCAGATTCTCCGGGATATTTCGAGCCAGAAGGTCAAAGGTCAAAGGTTAAGGGTCAAAGGCCAGGTTTCAATGCCCCTCCCCCCCCCCCCAAAAAAAAAAAAAAATATATATATATATATATATATTTTGTACCGTCATTTACACTCTTTCTTCATACTTTGGAAATTACCCAATGCATAAACTTACAAAAAGGGTCCGTCAGAATTCAAGTAAAAATTCTCAATTCCCCAAATATGTGTGCCTGCACTCTTAGAAAATTATAACAAACCCACAAGACATTTCTGATAAACCTGTCATTTCAATATTTTGCTATTATGTGAAACTGTCATGGATCACACATTGTGAAGACATTGTACTATACGCCTATTGGAAGAATCATGCATTATGGCGGAGGCATCAGTCGCCATAGCGACATTTCTAGTTTTTCTCTCTTTTTCTTGTTTGTTTAGCCCTTGTCATGCAGTTCACCTCAACTCTTACATCTGTAACTGCAAGATCGGTGTAGGATGACATTGCTGTCTCTCTGGGACTTGCTGGAAACAAAATGTGACTTTTCAAATCAAGAAAGTGGCAGCTACTCGTGCAAGAAGACATTCAGCAGGCAGCCCTGAAAGTGGAACTTGAAGAAACTGACATAGTGACTTTTTCTTTCATTTATGTTGGACCAATGCAAGTTTACATGAACTTTACGTACATTTACTATCAACTTACAATGGTTTGATATCTGTTTTCTTTAACTACAAACACAGCTGCTCTTGAAAAACTTGTCATGCTCAAATTTACCTTGCAATCACCCTGTGCCAAATTTTTCTGAAATACCTACAAACAGTTGAAGAATTTCAATGTGCAAGGCTTTGTCATGATTTTAGGCGATTATGCACTGTTACTCTAGCAATGCACATTTACTTTCTATTTGAAATTTATCCTGCAACTATAAATCAAGTACAAGTGTACCAAATTTTTTCTGAATCGCTGCAAACCTGGAGAGGGAAAAAAAGATCCACGAGCTTTTTCCCTGTTTTGTGAGGGCCATTACAATGTTATGTGACAATAGCAACATTCTTTCCACTACAGTTTAGAAATGTATGTTTTGCATAACTTTACCTTAAACTCAACATGTGTGCCAAATATTGTTTGAATGGCTTAAAAACGGGGGAAGAAAGTTGTTCCTAAAGCCTTTACATAATTTTGAGGGCCATAAGTGCTGTTGCCATGGCAACACACATTGCATTGCGGTGAACATGTACGCCAAACTTCTTTTGAATTGATGGAAAACTTGAAAAGAAGTTCAAGAGATGTTTTGCCCTAAAGTTGTACTCTAGCAAAATGGTAGTGATATTATGACATCATATTTCTTTGTCATTTACAAGAATGTGCAGAGTAAAAACACCTTACATAGGGTGAGAAAGTGTGAGCTATTTCCAGTTTTCTAATCTTAATTTAACTTGACCATGGAACAACTTAGTTTTATAACTTATTAATCACCTTAATAACGCCAGTCTACATCAACAAGGTCTTAATCATTGATAAATGATGGACGAATTGCATGCACAGTGTGTTTCCATTGCCTCGTCTAAACGTATTCAAATGTGACTTTGACAATGATATTGCCAGAAATGTTTGAGCTAATATAGAAAAATGGAGAATGGCCCATATATCCTTGCAATAAATTTTATTGCAGCTGCAAACAAGAACTCATGTTACTGTGCAATTCTGAATTTAGAGCAAAGTGATTGCAGCAGTCAGCATTCTGAGATAGCTCTTTTTCCTTATGCAGTCATATTCTGCTACTGTATAATTGTTTGGTATGTTATTCATATATATATATATTGTTTAAGTCTTCTGATCTTAACCACTGATCCCCCCCCCCCCCTCCCCTGCACACAAAATTATGTTTGTTTTTGTTTTTTATACTATCTCTATCTGTATCAACGGATAACATTTATTACTGGACTCACCATTGGAGGGTTTGAGTCAGCAAATTGTTATAGTTAGTTTTGCTACATCGTGGGCTACAATTTACCACTTACCCTTATCATTCAAATATTTCAAGGCAACTCAGTGTTCATTCATTTGTATCTGCCTGATTTACTGATAACATTATTTCTTGCTTATGTCATGTCTGGAAAGTAGAATGTGTGACCAAAATACATGTACACTGGCCTTCAACCTTTTATCTTATTTTTTTTCCTTTCACACATTTTAACCAGCACTTTAGTCTTCTTCTTGTGAAGAATGCCCAAGGTTGACAGCAAGATAATCTGGGATGGACAGAAAATAGACAATGTTGAAGATGAGACCTCCTGTATAGTGATATTACGGCGGTATACAATTGACAAGGTTGACACAGTTGGAATTTCACTCCAAATGGCTGCTTGGCCTCAGTATTTTGCAGTGCATGCATTGTCTGATTAATCTGGATTAAGACCGGTAGCACATTTCAGTGCATCTCCTAGCAAGCACCCCTTAGAATGCTGGTATGATCATTCTTTTTTGACATGTTTCAAAATATGTTTACAGTAGTGTTTATGTACCGGTACCTTCAAGAGCATTGCTTGTAGAGTATGTTATTGCAGCAATTTGCACTGTGCTGTTTATGGCAACATGATTTGGGAAATAGTGGCATAAGTATAGTTGTCTCATGCAAATTGTAATGGCAACAATCACTCATATAGCTGAACTTCTTGTAAATGTTGACTATTTTTTTTTTTTTTAATGCCTCCGCCAACGAAGTGGCCGGAGGCATTATGTTTTCGGGTCGTCCGTCCGTACGTCCGTACGTCCGTCCCGTTTTGTTTTTGTCGATATCTCAAGAACCGTGAGGTGGTTTTGCATCAAACTTGGCATGAGGGTATATCCTGGGGGGATGATACTTTGTTTGGATTTTAGGGTCACGGGGTCAAAGGTCAAAGGTCACAGGTTATTTTGTGAAAAAAAGGTTGAAATTTCATGTTTTTCTCCATATCTCGCAAATGGTTCAAGGTATCTTCATGGAACTTAGTATAATTTATGCATGTACCGATGGGCAGTGATTATCTAGGGAAGTTGGGGATCATGGGTCAAAGGTCAGGGGGTCAAAGGTCAAGGTCAACTCCTCAAAATATCACTACTTTCCTTATATTTATGCAATGCTTGAAGGATTTTTTTTTTTACTTGATGTATGCATGTTTAACCCAATATTCTGTGGGAAATTTCTTGCCAAATGGTCAAAGGTCCAAAGGTCAAGTGAAAGTGCTAAATTGCACTTCTTCCTCCATATCTCAAAAGTAACTCAAGACATTATCATGAAACTTACATATTTATGCATATTCTACCTAACAGTGATTCTCTTTGGAACTGTGAGGTCAAAGGTCAAAGGCCAGGTTTAGATAATACTATTTTACCATTTGATACTGAAATTATACTTTTTTCTCAATACTTTGAAAATTACTCAATGCATAAACTTATAAAAGGGTCAAAAGTCAAGTAAAAATCATCAGTTCCTCCAAATACCTGCACTTTGACGTTTTAATCATTCATCCAATTGAACCTAGTTCTAGGAAAGTGAACATTCAGCACATTATTGTGGCAAACCTGTCATTTTGATATTTTGCCAATTGTGTGAAACTGTCATCACACATTGTCAAGACATTGTACTATAGACCTATTAGGAGAAGCATGCATTATGGCGGAGGCATACACCAGTCGCCGTAGCGACATTTCTAGTTTTTTTGTGGAAGAGAAATAGAAGTTGCTTAGTTTTGTCACTTTGTGTGCTATTTTTATGAACTATGACGTCCATACTTCAGTGTCAAGTGAATTGTACAGCACAATTATGATATTGCTTTGGTAAAGTGCTACAGTCGTGCTAGCTTTGCATTTTGTGTGTGCTTTATTTTGACAGTACAATTGCCATTGAAATAATTTAAGCATGCACCTGTATTTTGGTGTACAGCAAGAGTGATCGATGAATCTATATCAAATTCACTCAATGACTTGAATATGAGATCATTCTCTTTATTCTTGTCACTTTCTGTATATGTGAATCAATATACGTGTATATTGTAAATAAGTGTGATTCCTTTACATCTGGATAGTAAATACATACAGAAAACCAGAGTGAATTTTTCAAGGACCAACCTGCAAAACAGGTCAGCACAATATTGTATGTGTTTGCAAAACTACAATGTTAGACTTGCACTATCATGGCTATAGAAAAGCACTCAGAGAATACAGACCTCCGCCAAGCAGTACATTTTCACCTACATTGTGATTTCTACCCATTGTTGTAGTTACATAAATGTTCATAAAGTATGCTGAAAATGACCCCATTTCCCAATGATCAAGAATCCTTCGACCACCCCCCCCCCCGAAAAAAGAAAGAAAAACAGGCATTGCATCATCTCTTCCTTCTTGTATCATCACTGACTTTATTTCTTTGACTATACGGTATTATTCGATTCGTATCTAGTATTTTTTAAGTTATTTTACAAACAAACAAACAAGCAAGCTTCAACAGACTTTACAAACCAACGTCGCCAAAAACATTCACGAGTACACTTCATTCATGGTTAATCTGAACAGACCGGCGCCATATCGTTGTACGCATGCGCACAATGTAAATCGTATGATCGTGTCCTACAAATCGTATAGTGTAAGGGCGGACTCACACTGTGCGATTTTTACTGCGATTTACCCTTGCGATGTCGCACGACGAGAAATCGCACAGTGTGAGGATGTCTGCGATACGACAACCGGCGATTTGGGGGCTATCGCAGGGATCGCAGCCCCATCGCAGAACTTTGAACATGTTCAAAATTCTGCGACAATCGCTTGCGACGATGATCGAATACTTTCAGTGAAGTAAGGTGGTAGAAGACGTACTAATCAAGATTTGGCTGGATATGCTTCCTTCATTCCACATTTGTTCACCGATCTGCCTCAACATGATGACGAAGATGAAATTAGGAGGGAGTTCTACAACGACTTAGAATGTAATCGTGAGTAATTCTACCATGAATATGGGCTTGTCGCGTCCATCGCAGTTGTTTGGTCCATACGTAGTACCATGTATAGAGTTTGACCGAGGGCAGATTAAACAGTCTGTGGGTTGGTTAAAATTTTGTGTGCGTACCGCCGGACCGGTACTGTATGCATAGCCTTAACCCTTGGACTAACTTGTTCAGTCAAAAGTGTGAATTGATCTAACGTTAATGTTTAAATTATGCTAGACATAGGCCCTACTGAGTATACTATAAACTAGACCCATATCTAGCCATGCCTAAATACGTGTGTGGGCCTAGTAGAAGTGGTTCTACTTCTGGAAGTTCTAGCCTAGGCCTAGGCCTAGTATTAGTTAACGCTAGATCCCTACTAACTATACACAGCCCAGTCGCTGTACATGGTACGTCGCGACAGGCTGTTTTCGCATAGCGTAACAGTGTCTGGTCGGGCTAGATCCCTACATATGATACGTGTTCCAGTCGAATTTTAATAAATCGACATTAATTTACAGGATATAAATCTACTACTACTACTACTACTACTACTACTAACGTTTGTACTAACTAGGCCCTGGTATCGACATCAGGCCCTAGATCTAAATCTAGACCATGTTGGCTTAGTATTGCACTGCCACTGGATCGACTGACGTGGACGTGAACACTAACAGTTAGTAACACGTAAACAGCTAAGTAACGTTAGGGCCTAACGTTAGTAATTATATGTGATTTCTGTCTAACTTTGAAAAAGAGTAACCTAACCAACAGTTAGAGAGATCCAGATAATTTTTTTTTTACACGTTGATAGGAAAGGATATTGATATTGAATGTCTAGCCCAATACGTTAAGATGTAACTGATAAGATCTCTAGAAATCTACATTCTTTAAGTCTTAGGCCCGATAGATTAACTAGTCTGTCTAACGTTAGACCTAACTACACGCAGCCGCTGTCGCGAAGCGACTGCTGTGCTGTGCACAGCTGTCTGTTCAGGCTAGTTTAAACCTAACTGTGACCAGCCCCAACACACAGGACAGTAAACTGTGTACACGGAGCGTACCTGGGGTTAGTCTAGACCCTAAGCACTAGATCTAATAAAGCACTAGGCAGTAGCAGTCATAGCATGCACTAACGTTGACACTACTCGCAGTCAGCAGGCTTCTTCTTCTTAGATTTAGACCCGTTCTACAACATTAAACGATAGTAATGTTTCTACTCCCTAACATAGCTTACGGTGATCTACCGTAAGGGTACTAACGTTAGATGGGTCTAGGCTCCTACTTTTGTTTTTTTCCAAAAATGTGCTCGTGGATTTCAAAATTATACGGTAGGCCTACTCTGGTTAAGCTAGTGATGACTACAGAAATACAGTGTAGATTACTACTTAGGCCTAGGCACCTACTGGATCTAGATTGTCAGTAGCTGTGCTAGCCTTTCCTGCCCTGGGCTTCGACCTTGGTGGTCTAGAACCGTAGGCTTACATTTTGTATTAAACGATTAGAGGAATTAGAACTCTTGGCGTTTAATAGACCTACACTGTATATTTGAGATCCATTGCTATATAGTTACAAGCAGTATGAATCCAGATCCTAGACAAAAAATAAACAATATGTACGCAGGAGTTTAATGACATAAAAAAAAATAAAAAATCTTTGACGGCTCTCGGATCCTCCAAAACATTTTTTTTTTTTTTGGAGAGTAGACATAGGGTCTAGTCTCATGGAAATTGCCTAACTAGGGCAGGAGTATAAATTAATAGCACTCTAGATTTTTAAGAATAAGGCCTAAATGGAGCTGAGGTAACTTTGATTGATCAATTGTTCTTGCATGGAGATTTGTACGGAAATTGTATTCTAGAATTGTAGAAACACACACCCACACAATTGCAATGCAGTGAAGTGACCCTCTCTACATGTAGGTAGCTAGGTGATTAACATTTTATCCATGTTTGTCACTGCGAGTTTTTATGCGATGATCAATCATGCACTCCAAACTGAAAGTTGTTACTGTATGAGGCTGTAACATGTTCATGCCCAGGTCTGAAGACTATTGCTACAAAGCATTTGATTATCTGGTATTTGTTAATCTGTGTCGATAATAAACACAGCCTTGTCGTTGCTGCCTCAGCAAGTCACAAACGTGCTGTGCACAGCACTTGGTAATGCTATAGTATACAGTATACACTGTACCGGTAGTACCGGTATACGTGTCATACTCTCTGTTAACTTTAATTGCCCTTTAATTTCATAACAAAGTATATCAAAATGAACTCTCAGTCTGAAATCATCAAAGACCCTGCCCCAATTTGTAGGTGTACAAATTGTACTTGCAGTTTGATTGCAGAATATAAAACATCATTCAAGGGCAATCATGAATTATCCAAAATTGCAGACTGTAGGAAACAAATGCTGTATGTGTCTTATGTGTTACTCATGTAGGCACCTATATTGACATACTTGTACTAAATACACTATATGTAATGCATAGTGTAATTTGGTTTAGCTTTCAGGCCCTGAGACCTTAGAGCATCTAGTTAATGACTGAAATAATTATGATTATGATATATGAATTCATGAAGCACTTATGTACAGGCCTCTAAGATGTTATTCTGAGTTACATGCAAGTGCTTCTGCTATTTCCAATGATCAACAATGGTGAATAGTTGAATAAATTTGTGTATCACTATATGTTTTTGTTAACTCTATTCATTCCCCAATGTTGTCCTTTTTACCCAAATGGTAAATTTAGAGTCTACTGTAATTATCATAAATGCCTAAAAATATTTGTCCCTTTGTGTCACCCTAAACAGGTCTGAATAAAAATGAAATCTCTAAGGAATTCATACACAAGCTTGTCACAATGTTGAAACGGAAGAGCAGAAAAGGAGCAGCTGGCAACCGGTTGTCCTGCAGAAGTAAATGAATCCCTCTCTTACCTGCAATTTCTGAGGACAAACATGCCAAGAGGATCACTTACCAATTTTGGAGACTGAGGTACAGTATATGCGTTAGAAGATAAAATAAACACTTTTTTCATACTTTCCAAAATTTTTATGTGACTGCATGTGTGAATACATCAGTTTATTTTTCTTTTTATGGTGGCTTGACAATTAAAAAAAAAACACTAAGTTGAGGGAAAGAAAGAAATTATTTCAAAAAGTGTAATTTAATTGTCTTTTACAGTATTTTGAAGAAAATAAAAATTTCATTCATGCTAGCCTAAAGTAATGAATAGTTTATTCATAGAACTTCTAATACAGTTCATTGTTAGCAATTTTTAGAAATTAATGAAAACATCATCTCTCTGAAAGAATGAATCAATTGTAAGACATATGAGAAATGCATCCCTCTTCATCATTCTAGTTCAATACAATAATAATATTATATGTATTCATGTTTGTGTGTTTTTTTCTTTTTCTTTTTCTTTTTCTCCTATTTACTGGGAATTACAAGATGATAAAAACTCTACCAGTAAGGCGTCAAAGGATGAAATGCTACACATAAGACGATTGATAAGGAGCAGGAGAAGGAGATGCAGGACCTCTCAAAGCAAAACCTAAGAAGATAAGGAGGAGTCAAGAAGCAAAGGAAACCAAAATTTTATCAGCAGTAGGTACCCTGCTGATGCAATAATGGAAAATGTTTGCTTTTATTAATACCCCTCAAATAGAGAGAGAAAGAAAAACAAAAACATGTTTGTTGTTTTTGTTTTTCTCTCTACAGACAAGTGCAACATATTCATGTATTTGGGGTGTACCTGAAAATCCCAAATTTGATTTACATACTTCAAAGAACATTGTTGAGTTGGCTTTATTCACAGAATTATCATCCAGGGATACTTCTTTTTGTCAGGGGGTTCAGATCTAAGATCACTGTCGAAATTTGCTGATTTCAAGTTATCACATCAACAAGGATTATTCAGTTGTAGGTTCTCTAAGTATAAAATAAGAACATGCCACATTGTTCTTTTACTTTCTCAAGAAAAATAGAATTCCACAGTCAATTCCATGGTCGAGGAGCTTCATAAAAACTCAACTCGATAACTCAACTGTGGTTGTCAGTTGCTAATGTATGTAGTTCAAGTGCTGTAAACACTGTGAGCAAATGGGCGGAAAGTTGGAGGCATCCTAAACTACAAACATTTGCTTCACAGGAAACCTTATGCATTTTTGTAACAATTAATATTTCCTCTGTTTTCTCCCTTTTGCTCTCTTTTTTTGTGTTTGTTTAGCCCTTGTCATGCAGTTCACCTCAACACTTACACCTGTAACTGCAAGATCGATGTGGGATGACATTGCTGTCTCTCTGGGACTTACTGGAAACAAAATGTGACTTTTCAAAGCAGGAAGATGGCAGCTACTACAGCAGGCAGTCCTGAAGGTGGAACTTGAAGAAACTGACATATTGATTTACTATACATGTATTCTTTCATTTATGTTGGACCATCAGTGCAAGTTTCTATGAATTTTACATGCATTTAATGTTAACTTACAATGGTTTTATTTCAACTACAAACACAGCTACTCTCGAAAAAGTCAAATTTACATGCAATCACTGTGAGTCATTTTTTTTTTCTGAAATACCAACAAACAGCTGAAGAATTTCAATGTGCAAGGTTTAGTCATGATTTTAAGGCGATTATGCACTGTTACTCCTGCAATGCACTTTCAGTTTGTCTTTAAAATTTATCCTGCAACTTTAAATCAAGTACAACAAATGTACCATGTTTTGTTTGTATCACTGAAAAATTGGAGAGGGAAAAAACTCCAAGATTTTGTTTGATTTGTGAGGGCCATTACAATGTTCAGAGACAATAGCAACACTCTTTCCACTACTGTTTAGAATTGTATGTTTTGTGTAACTTTACATTAAACTCAACATGTGTGACAAACATTGCTTTAATGGCTTAAAAACTGGGGAAGAAAGCTGTTCTCAAAGCCGTTACGTAAGTTTGAGGGCAATTAGTGCTGTTACCACGGCAACACACTTTGCAGTGAGCTGAACATGTAAGCAAAACTTCTTTTGAATCGATGGAAAACTTCAGAAGTTCAAGAGATGTTTTACCTTGAAGTTGTTGTACATGACTTGTACTGTTGCAAAAGTGGTAGTGACATGACATCATATTTCTTCGTCACTCACAAGACTGCGCAGAGTAAAAACACCTTAGGCCTATGTGGAAGTGAGAACTTATTGTACCTTTTCTAATATTAGTTTAACTTGACCATTGAACAACTTAGTTTTGTAAACTTATTAATCACCCTAATAACGCCAGTCTACATCAACAAGGCTTTAATCATTGCACAATGATGGATTTGCACAGTGTGTTTTCATTGCCCTTGTCTAAGCGTATCAAAATGTGAGTCTGACAATGATACATGTATTGCCAGAAATGTTTGAACTAGAAAAATGGAGAATGGCACATGTATCATTGCAATAAGTTGTACTTTAGCTGTCAACAAGAAATCATGTTACTGTGCAATTCTGAATTTAGAGTAATGTGAATGCAGCAGACAGCGCTGAGTTGGCTATTTTTTCCTAGGCAGTCATATATATGCTACCGTATAAGTGCTGCATGGTATTTTAATCAGACATATTTTAACTACTGATCTCCCCCCCCCCCCCCCCCCCCGCACAAAATTATGTTTGTTTGTTTGCTTGTTTTTTTATCATACCTCTATCTGTATCGATGGATAACATTTAGTGCTGGACTCAACATCTGAGAGTTTGAGTCAGCAAATTGTCATAGCAGTAGTTGTTTTTGCTACATTGTGGGCTACAATTTGCCACTTACCCTTATCAATCAAAGCAATTCAATGTCCATTCATTTGTATCTTCCTGATTTAATATTGGTAACACAATTGTATATTTCTTGCTTATAAGTCAATTCTGGAAAGTAAAATGTGTAACCAAAAATACATGTACTCTAGCCTTTAACCTTTTATCTTTTTTTTTCGTTCCACACATTTTAACTAGCACATCTTCTTGTAAAGAATGTCTAAGGTAGGCACCAACATAATCTGGGATGGACAGAAAATGGACAGTGTTGAAGATGAGATCTCCTGTAATGATATTACATTATTAAGGTATACAATTGACAAGGTTTACACACAGTTGGAATTTCAATTCAAATGGCTGCTTTGCCACAGTATTTTGCAGTGTATGCAGTGTCTGATTAATCTGGATTAGGAGCAGTAGCACATTTAGTGCATCTCCAAGCACCCCTTCGGATGCTGGTATGATCATTTCATTTTGGCATTTTCCAAAATACACTGTATGTTCACAGTAAGTGTTCATGTACCTTTGTACACAAACTCTAACTGTAAACATTGCTTGTAGAGTATGTTAGATTGCAGCAATTTGCTCTCTGAGGTTTGTTTGTTTGTTTGTTTGTTTGTTTTTGCAACATTATTTGGGAAATTGTAGTGGCATAGGTAGTTGTCGCGTGCAGATTGTAATGGTAACTCGTTGAGCTGAACTTCTTATAGATGTTCAAGTTGACTGAATTTATTCATTGTTTATGTGGAAAAGAAATGGAAGTTGATGTTTTTGGTCACTTTGTGTGATACTACAAATTTATTAAGAACTATGACATCCATACTAGAGTATGTATATGTGAATTGTACAGCACAATTATGATATTGCTTTTCCTACTAGTTTTGCATTTTTTTTGCCTTTTTTGACAGTACAATTGTATTGAACTAATTGAAGCATACAGCTGTAGTCATGTTATATAAAGACAAACCAACAACTTGTACCGCTTTGTACCATCTTCTCTTTTTCTTTTGTGATGAGGGAAATAAATAAACTATTGAATTGACTTTCATTGTGATCAATTAATCTATATTGTATATCTAATTTAATGACTTGAATATATTATTATCTTTATTCTTGTCACTTTTTTATTTGTGAATCATTGTAAATAAGTGTGATTCCTTTACATCTGGATGGTAATATTACATACACAAAACAAGAGTGAATTTTTCAAGGGCCAACCAGAAAAATATGTCAGCGCAATATTTTATGTGCTTGAGAAACCACAATGTTAGAATTCCACTATCAAAGCCATAGAAAAGCATTCAGAGAATACAGACCTCCGCCAAGCAGTACATTTTCACCCTTAATGTGATTTCTACCCATTGTTATAATACATAAATATGCATAATATGCTGTAAATGACAATTTCCAATGATCAAGAATCCTACAACCACCCCACCCTCCCCCCCCCCCAAAAAAAAATAAAGGGGGGGGGGGGGACTTTGATCCAGGCAGTGATCCAAATTGATACCAAAATATGGCATTTCATTTTTCTGAAATTATTAACTTTATTTCTTAGAATATACAGTGTTATTTGATTCATATCTAGTAATTTCTGTAGTTACTTTAGAGTCAAACCAAAAGAAAAAAAAAGCAAGCTTGGACATACATGTACTTTACAAACCAACGTCGCCAAAAAAAAAAAAAAAAAATAATGAATAATAATAGTAATGAAATACACTGTACAAACATTCACGAGTAACTTCATTCATGGTTACCGTTCTTTATGATGAACAGGTGCCATAATGTACGATGTACGCATGCGCACGGTGTAAATCGTAGGCCACAAATCGCACAGTGTGAGGTATACATCGCAGCACCTGCGACAGAGTGCAACAGGCTGCGATATCGCACATTGTCGCAGCGCAGCGTATCGCAGTAAAAATCGCACAGTGTGAGTCCGCCTTAAGAGTTCTGTGGGTATGCATCGCAGCACCTGCGACAGAGGGCAACAGGGCGCGATATCGCTCATTGTCGCGTCGCCGCGCATCGCAGTAAAAATTGCACAGTGTGAGTCCGCCCCTACGTACGTGCGTACCAATGCATGGATTGGTAGTAGATTGTATTTTTCCATCCCACCACTCTCACACTGATCACTAGCACAGACTACTTGAGCCGAATTCGTGATCCACCATCACATCTCTGTATACCATAACGCCAGGCCAATAGCTTTTATAACTAGAACTGGGACCGGTCATTTTAGGTTTTTAACTTCATTCTGTGCGCTAGAAATGAAATGAACTAGTGAAGGCTAGAATTTGTACCCCCGTCTCCAACTTGGCTTCACTGCATCAAGTCGTTCGCCGAACCCATCGAACTCCCACCAGCCAGCGAGCAGGGCGAAGTAACCTCGCTACGCTTCGATTGATAGAGTCGGATCCCGCTGCCATCCCATACCATGGTTGTGGACGAAAAGAGAGGCGGGTAATGAGTAAAGCCGCATTCTTCTTAACGTTAGTTGACACTTGACGTAGACTGCCTAGAGATAAGATAAAGTAGCACTGTTTTTGTTTCACCATATTTCTGACGGTCTGTCCTACGTACATCTTTCTTGAAATGATTTTCTTTGAGTTTGAATTTCATTTGTGAGAGGGTCCCCTGTCTGTGCGCATCAAACTCCTGATCCATGAACTGTCTTTCGGCTCGCTCTGGGAGGAAAGGGGAGGGGCCAAAATATTGATCCCCCCCCCCCGTGCCCCCCCCCCCCCCCCCCCCCCGGAACACTTTGTTGGTTTTGGCGACCCCTGTCCACCTGATGCCCACAGTGATGGGCAGTGTGAAACCTATAATCGTAGAATTAAGCATTTGTCTTCCCATGGTATTAAACCTTGGCTTTGGTTTGCCTAGAATTGACTTTCAATCTAACCGTTCCCGATTCCTATTGCATGTATTGCGCTCACCTCACAGCATGACTACAATGTCTACGATGTACAAAGCAATTTTAGTGTAGCCGAAGATGTTGATACAGTGTAGATGGTGTTCAGCATATTACAATACACTAATATTCAAGTAAAATGGAGTGAGTAAGGATGATTATTTTTGTGAATTGAAGATACAATAACTGATCAGATGGACAACTATTATAGTGAAAGATCAAGGGAAATTTTGCTAGTTTGCAAATGATTGAAAGAGATAATGGTACCCAAATATAGGCGAATGTGAATCAATTGTGTGAACATATTTCCATATCAAATGAAAGAGCACAAACTTGACTTCACCTCTTTCAAAAACAAAACAAAAACAAAAAACTGGAATCAGACTTATATCAAGAAGAGGAAATGTCTACTTTTTCGAAATTGTTGAAACCTGATCTTCATACATTTCTTAACATTATTTGTTTTCCATGCATGATAACACAACTTGGTGTGGTTTTCTCATCTAGCAATTGGATGTTGGCACTGAAAATTTGAAAAATCACAACTTTTGAATTCACTATCCATTTTATTTGTGTGTGACTTTACTGATGTGTTCTGCACATAATGTTGCATTCACTCAATTCACATTGAAGATGAGCTAGTGCTTTAAATCCTGAAACCACATTTTTTTTTTTTGGGGGGGGGGGGGTTTGATGATGTGTCTTGTACTTTTTGCTTTATATTCATTGTCAGTGTTTATCGGGTAGAATATGAAATTATCTTTGATTTGGGCTATCACTGATCCTTGAATTGATATTGCATTTTAAAATTTTATAAATGGGTTTCATTCTTTTTAAAGTCAGCTTGAATGTTAAGGGTATTCTTAAAGGGGCATTTTTAAACTTTGTTTCAAAATAATGGTAGTGGATTTATGATAAAACATCATGCAATGGTCACTCAGCACTACTGAGCCATGTCACGTCGTGAAGATGAAGACATTGTGATGGTTTAATATTCAAAAGAAAAACATGCCACTTGTGGAGGCAAAGATTGCATTATCTTTAAAGGCCTAATTAAATAAAATTACCATTTACTGATGAAACAGAAAAGACCCAGCATAAGTGCTTTAAAATAGTTCTGAAATCTGAGACAGGGATAGAAACAACCACTGTAAAAATTTGAATCTATCAGTGTTAAGTATACCCAAAGTGCGAACAATAGTTTTAATAAAAATGTTTCCAGACTAAACCGTCTACAGTTATGGTTTCTTGAGAAAAATACTGATATCTCTTAATATTTTAGGCTAAATAATATTGGGTAATTCCATTAAAAAGGGTCCCACTAGTTAAATGCCCCTTCTATTTGCTTCATATTGTCATTGCTTAAAGGGGACCTCCGGATGATTTTCAGACTTTTACATTTGAACAACTATAAATTAGTTAAACTGAGTACAGAGTTTCAGAATTTATAGTGATTGGGATGAGGAATGAGAATGTTTTCAAATTTTATAACAAATTGCAATGAACAAGGATGATGACATGGCAGCCTCACCATAAGAATGTATGAGTTGGGGCTCAAGGAAGCAGAACAAAAGAAGAAGGCATGCATAGATTTTTCACAGGTGAACTTCTTGAGCATGTGGTATTGTAATGGAATTACACTGCCACATTTCTGAAATATATGAGGCTCCGATGTCATCAACTCTGTTCAGTGTAATTTGTTTAAGATTTCAAAGGGACATTCCAGACGATTTTCATAATTTCACATCATGTAGTACATAAATCGACAACTCCATGTATAGATTTGTGGAATTTATTGTGGTTCTTGAGCAGAGAAACAGTACTTTGAAAAACCTTAAACAAATTACACTGAACAAGGATGATGACATAGGAGGTTCACATATTTCAGAAATGTAGCAGTGTAATTCCATTACAATAACGCTTGCTTGCGAGTTCACCTGTGTATAATCTATGCATGCCTTCTTCTTTTGTTCTGCTTCCTTGAGCCCCAACTCATGCATTCTTATGGTGACTCTGCCATGTCATCATCCTTGTTCAGTGCAATTTGTTCTAAAATTTGAAAATATTCTTATTCTTCATCCCAATTATCACAAATTCTCAAACTCTGTCCTCAGCATAAATAATTTATAGTTGTTCAAATGTAAGAATCTGAAAATCATCCGGAGGTTTCCTTTAAATTCATTGGTTTCTCTGCTCAAGGACCACAATAAATTCCACGAATCTATACACGGAGCTGTCGATTCATGTACTGCATGATGTGAAATTATGAAAATCGTCCGGAATGCCCCTTTAAAATTACATACCCTAAATCAATTTTACTTCTGAATACTCTTATTCAGGTAAGTATCTTCCTTTTCAAAGTAAAATATAGAAATTGCTCTTTCAAAGTTCCACATGAATTTTGACAAAAAGTGCAAAATCACAACGTTTTTGGGCAAAATTGTGTGACATTTTACTGTAACACCAGTTAGACAAATTTATAGCTTGTTTGGTCAAAAATGATAAAAGACGAGCAAATTTTGAACACTATAAATATAATTCATGCATCAATTGATACACATTTGCGCTACGTAAATCCCAAGAAAGACATTTCACATGTAATTTTGGTGTCCCTGTAATTGCTTACACGAGAAACCTTAATTTATGAGTGTGGAATCCATATTAAGGACCAGTGTTGAACTGTTTGTTGCTATTTTGGTAGCAATCACATAGTTTAAAAGATTTCAAGAGAAAATTGGGGTAAAATGAATAAATTTGAAAAAAAAGACCAAATTATAATTTTCACACATGTGGCTTTGGTGTCCCCCTAAATATTACGTCGGGGCACAGTGATAGCTAATTTTTTTTTGTCTTATCACAACAATAATTGCTCCTCATTAGCATATTTTACAATGTACAGTGTAGCTGTGGTTTTTTTGTAACAGGTATCAAAAATTGACCACTCTATTAATTTGAAAAAAAAAAATGCAAAAATAATATTTGGTGTCCCCCTTACACGAGAAACATTGAAGAATCTTTTTCCTGGCCAAAAATAGGGGTTGTGTCATTTTTTCAATAGTATAGTTAATTTCTTACTTCAGAATAATCACTTCTATTGAAACAAACATAGAACTAGTTTGAAATATGTGGTAAGATCCCAAAATGGATGGTTCACCGTGTAAGGAGGACACCAGTGGTGTCCTCTTTACACGGTGAACCAGTTTTTCCCCATACACTGCAATTTGGTATGCTGACTTCCTTCAATTTCAGTTTAGAATGTTAATTTCCAATCAGTTTTCAAGGGACTTACTCAATATGAATGTTTTTTTAAAGTTATGTTGAACAAAAATCTGATTTTCTGATTTTATTGGCAAAATAGGCATGTCACAAAGTGGGTCCCTATTTTATGGAATTACTCTTTCTTGCAAAAATTTCATATGGAAGGATGTTTTGTGATACAACAGAGCTGCACATATGCATCAAATGTGATATCTTGAACAATTTTTGAATAACTGCTCCCAAAGGTTAAAAGAACCTTTAATATCAATATGATATTTAAGATATCAAATGATGTGGTACTGGTACGACAAATGTCACCACATTCAGTAAAGGAGAATGTTACAAGGTCCTCATCAAAATAGATCACTGACCAGTGTGGTGAATAGTAAAAAGTGTAAAGCCTAGTCTTATCTTCGAAACTGCATAGCGGTTAGAAACTACTAAATAATATGACTGATTGCCACACATTGCTACACAAATTGAACTTTATAAATTTGTTTTTGATATTTCATGATTTTTTTTTTTCATACATTGGTCTGGTGCATTAGTCATATTCTAATGAAAAGTAGATACAGTTGTATCTTTCTTTTTTTAAAAGAAAGAAAATGATTTGTAAACTCAAAGCAATTTAATCTGTTCAGGTATCAGATTGGAACATCAGTATGAATAGTACATAATGTACATACATATATCTCATGCATTTATTACTTAGAAAATAGAATTCAAGGTCGGACAAGTACAATGTAGGTGTACCCAGTTTTTCCATGTTTTACTGGTCCATTCCTGAAAAATATACTGGTCTGACAGTGATTTTTACTGGTCAGGGTCCATCAGACCCTTTGCCAGTGTGCAGTATTCTTTCAACAGGTGGGTTGCTGTTTATGATTTTGATTATTTGCAATTATGATTTCATGTTGTGATTAAGTGATTTTATTGCATAATCCAAGCTTATCTTAAACAGCAACATTTTGTGTTTCATCTTGCAAAATAGATTACATTTTTGTATAATTTCATTTGAATCATTCGAAAGATAATCTCTGTGATATGTGTAGTCAAATCAAGAATGATTTTTCTCTCACATTCTCCAGCTTATTGTATCGATGTCTCACGTTTGACAAGATGAGCAAGGGGGAGGTGGCGGGAGTCCGCTATCATAGTTACCATGTACGTGGCTCCACCCTCCTACATCCAGTGATGAACCTCTTTTGGGAGTGGTTGGTGGCCAAAGTGCCCCACTGGCTGTCCAGCAACCTGCTGACAAGTACTGGACTGGTGCTAAATATTGTGACCTGTCTGCTGTTTCTCCACTACTGCCCGACAGCCACTGAAGAGGTAAGACACATGCATCTGGATGCATTGTACTATCTGTGCCCTGTTTTATGAAGATTTATAATTGATTATATACAAAATTGTAGTTAATTTCTATGGTAAGTCTATGGCAGCCTGTGTGGTAAGGAAATTTATAATCGATTATATCTTTTGATGAAACGGGGCCCAGGTACGCTACATATTCATGGGTACAAGGATTAGAATTACCTTGGTATGAGGACTTAAAATCCCCAACTCAATTTCAGAAAGAAATGAAGTAAAAACAAACAAACAAACAAAAGAAAATGTTCTCAAAAATATGGGTGTAGTCAGTGTAGAAAGTCCCAATGTTTTGTGCATAAAATCATGATCAACTTATTTGAACATAGAAACCCCCCCCCCAAAAAAAAAAAAAAAAAAAAAATATATATATATATATATATACAAATATATATAATATGTGTGCACTGGGCACAACTAAACAATGATAGGTTCTAAAGGTTGTTCACTTAC
The DNA here is from genome assembly GCA_033980235.1 of Diadema setosum. Taxonomy (NCBI): domain Eukaryota; kingdom Metazoa; phylum Echinodermata; class Echinoidea; order Diadematoida; family Diadematidae; genus Diadema; species Diadema setosum. Next base: position 1,104,047 of record CM067076.1, on the reverse strand, counting down.
CTCATTTCGTTAATATCCTCTGCTTCCTGTTTATTTTCCCTGACCCTTCTAATGCCTCCACCATGAAGTGTTTTCAGGTTGTCTGTCCTTCTGTCTGTCCGCCCTTCTGTCTGTAGTCAATTTTGTGGATAGCAAAAATAAAAAGCTGTTTGAGGTATCCTATGAAAATTGGTATGCATACATGAGTTGGTGAAGTTGTGCCTATATTAGATCAACTTTTGGGTGCACGTGATCAAGGTCAAAAGCCCAAAATTGTACTATATCTCCCATTATGCAATGCCTGAAGGTATATTCTTTAAACTTAGTGTATACATTTACTACCAAATAAAGATTCTCTAGAGAGAGTTTTGGGCCATGAGGTCAAAGGTCAAGTTAGAGTAATTATTACCGTAAGTGAAACCCTTGCATCATTTTCCTATAAACCATACTTAACAAGCTTAATCAAATATTACTGTATTGATAAGATATTTTTTCTTTTTGCAAATTGTTATTTTTGCTGTTCAAAGGTCATTTGCAAAATAATGAAAATCAAATCAAATCAATAAATCACTTCAGTAATTAAAGCTGGAATGCTATTACATTAAAAAATTAGTCATTCTCAAGGGAGTGTAGTGCAGAGATATTAAAGGGAACTTGGTGTTCCCTGGGGATCCTTGGGCAAGGACTAGGTACCGATTGAGTTTTCAACCGTCTTTCCACCATGGCTATCCCTGTAGGCAGAGAATCATACAGTATAGTTGTTTGTAAGACAACCTGAAGATGCATTCTGTATTTTAGGACCTTATAGAGGTTTCACCAAGGTTGTAAGTATCTGAATTGCAGCCAGGAATAACAGATGCCTGATAGCCATAATATTCTTTTTCTTTCATTTGACAGTACATTTGTCTTTGATATCATCATGTTTCTGCACAAAATGCAATGATGCTGCATATATCATACGTGCAAGTAATATAGAGTTCATAATACGAGGAACACAGTTTTTAGCTCACCTGAGCCAAAGGCTCAAGTGAGCTATTGTGATCGCCCTTCGTTCGGCGTCAGTCGTGCGTCGTCCGTCGTGCGTAAACTTTTTACATTTTCATCTTCTTCTTGAAAACCCCAAGACCGATTTTCATCAAACTTGGCAGGTAGCATCCCTAGGGGATTAAGAACTCAATTTGTTAAAATGGGCACCATGCCCCACCCAGGGGGCCCCCCTGGGGGCCCCAATCCCCCCCCCCCCCCAAATTAAGGAATCTTAAAAAATTTGTGCCCTTATTGTACATTTTCATCTTCTACTTGAGAATGCCTAGTCAAATTTTAGTAGAGCTGTGAATAATTTAGATTAGGCCAAAAAAAAAAATTGTTGCATTGGCGTAACATGAGATTTTCAAATAGGGTTGGTCGGGCAGATTTTTTTTTTTTTTTTTTTTTTTTTGCTACCTGCATTTTACCTGTAAAACTCGTGCTCAGCTCAGTAAACAGTTGCAACTGCTGCACCGAATGTGCTGTCTCATCTATTCTACAAATCATTTATGAGGCCGATATTACTGGAATTATACCCCTTCACAGAATTTAAAGATGTTGAAATCCCTATCCTGAATGTTTTCACTTCATATTTTACTATTTTGACTTAGATAAGATAGATGCAAATTGACCCATATGTACGCTCTTTTCATCGCACACGGCGATCTCTAATACAGTCCCACATATACAGATTCGTGTAAGTTCTCCACACAAGAAACCTATGGCAAAACTGTGCACAATACATTGCAGTCTGAATGCTACGTATACACTGAATAAATCTTGTTAGAGTACGTGTCCGTGTTGGAAACAGATGACGTACTGATCAAGGAAGGCTTATGCGAGGCGCTAGATCTCTCTCTCGTACATCCGATATCCCCAGAGCCGTTTCCACATCCGGGTTTGTGCGATCGCGATCGCAATCAACAAGATATTTGATATCGATAGCAAAAAAAATAATAAAAAAACATGGGGTCGGCGGAATTTTTAGGGTCGGGCGGGTTACGCCAATGCAACAATTTTTTTTTTTTTGCCTTAGTGACTGCGTGAAAGGTGAACTTGCGATACTCAGGTGAGCGCTAGACCCGCGGGTCTCTTGTTTCTTCTTCTTGTCCATTATTTATTACTGGGATGGATGATTTGACTACAAATACCTGCTGGGAAGCAGTTTTGAATGGAATTTTGATTCATTAATTACTCTATTTGCCTTTTCATGCAATAAAGTTTATCTTGAAGTTGTACAGAATTGTACATCTCATGGATGGATAACCCAATTTTGATGGGAGGATTGCTTTTGTGAATACTTTTAAAGGGACTGTACAGTACTGGTTGAGGTGGGGATTCATTTTTTGAACATTCTTAAGTGAGATAATGAAAGGCCTCTTATGAAATATGAAAGAGCATGTAATTTTAAGAAGGATTCAACGTTTATTTGATGAAAATTGGTTTTCAAAATGGCTGAGATATCAAAAAAATGCTAATAATAAAAGGTGACATGCCACAACTTTATTAGGACCTCTTTGTTTCACCATGTTTTGGGATATCTCAGCCATTTCAAAACCGATTTTCATTGAATAAAATTTTGATACCCCCTAGAACTGCATGCTCTTTGACATCTCATAGAGTGGTTTCTGAATATCTCGCAAAACGTTAAAAGCTAAATCCTCACCTCGACCAGAAAATTTTCTACGAAAATGGTACTGACCCCTAATTTTCTCCAAATATTAATCATATCATGTCAAACAAAATTCTTGAAACGTTTCAAGATAATCCATCAGTCTTTCTGTGACTTATGCTGAATCAAGCATTTTGATGATTTTCCTTTTTTTCAGAAAAATATTTAAAAAATGTTTTTTCCTTAAAATTTCAATCTAGTTATCACAATAACCCACAAAAATGGTATCAACTTGTAGAAAATTTTATTCTCTTTCATATGACATCAAATTTGTTGAAATCTGATGTTTCTATCAAATTCTATCTTTCAAATAACAAATTCAGTAAATATGGCGGCCATCTTGGAAGCCATCTTGGATTTGGAGGATTTCGCAACAAATTTTTTGAGGTAGACCAGTGGAATATTATTTGTTACAATTAAAACTTGAAAATAAGCATGGTCTTCTTAGTTTGTAGAGAGAGTGGATCTCACTCGAAAAGTAGGCGAGTTTTGGGGTTTGGCCCTCCGGTTACAACTGCGAACTTGTCATACATTTTCTCCAAAACAATATTGTGTCCGTGGTTACTCGACTGAACATCTGTGTCATGGAGAAGATTTTTTTTGGCAAGCAAAAAAATTTGTCCAATCTATTCAGCCCAGCAGTTACAACTCCTGAACACAAAGTTGGACAGACTGTAGATTTGACTAATAATTTCTCGAAAATTGTCAACGTGCATTCATAAAATGGGCAACTGTGAATCTTACTATAAATTTTACATCGGAGAGATTTTCAGTTCAAATTCAATAAGGTCATTGAAAATCTGCATGAAATCAGAAAAAGTAGCACAACATGTTATTTGAGATACAACCTGTAGAAGCATCGACTTAGTCTTTTAAAGTGCAATATCGATTTAAGGATCAGTGACAGCCCAAATCAAAGATAAGTTCTTATTCTACCTGATGAGACATTGACAATGAATACAAAGCAAAAAGTACAAGATGCAGCACCCCCCCCCCCCCAAAAAAAAAAAAAAAAAAAAAAAGTGGTTTCTAGGATGTGGGAGGTTAAGACCAGGTTCTCAAAAAAATACCCAGGATGTGAAGGAGAATTTTTGTGAATCACTCATTACCAGCATTAGGATTTCATTTACTGTGAACTTGCTTGATCACTCTTGCAGTAGTTAAAAAAAAAACAGAAAAAAGAAATATTTAATTTTAAGAAAAATTTTACCCTGCATGGATGGAGACATATATGTCTTATTTTTAGTATTGTGTTTAAAAATGCAAGTTGAAAGATTTTCTTTTGTCCCCTTGGATTGGATTTTATCGTAGAAAAAAAAATGACTATATTAGTCTACATTATGATTATGAAACTCTATTCGTAGAGGTATATGATCCTTCAAATGTTTTCATTCACTACTATTAACTGTTTTGGATAAAGTCTTCTGTAAACTGCCTTTACCTTTGCTGTTATACATTTGTATGTCAGAAAGCATTTTTGCAAAAAAAATTTCATGTTGCAAAATATTGCAGTACACTGTGAAATACCATGGTATAATAGGGTGGTAATTCACACTTTCTAGAAAATATCGAATTAGAGTGAATGATGTCACAAAATACCACCATTTTTATGGCAATTTTTTTTTTCTCTCTGTCATGACCTGACACTTGACCTGTCTATTCCATGCAGGATTTGTGCCTGAACACTTCTAGCCAGGAATACTAAGATAATTTTATTTTGTGAATGGTATCTATTTGCCATGGTATTTCAACAATGAGAACAGCACCAACAAAGTAGGCATCGTTAAATGTTCTTTTAACTACAGATAAATGTTGGTATATAAATGCTTTTCATCATCATCATCATCATCATCATCACGATCATCGACAAATCACCATACTTTGAAGAATTTCTAGTCTGTGGGCCACTCAGGCTTTTAAAAGTAATTCAAAAATGTAATATTTTTATTTCATATGTCATGTTATGCACCATTTTAAAGAGGATTAAAAAAAAAACATAACATTTTTTCACCAACAAGAATTCATTTTGAATAATTTCAGCTAATGTATTACAATATCTTATGCCAAATATAAAATTTCATCTTGAAAGATACCATATTTTCTTTTTGTTTTTTTGAATATGAAAAGTAATATTTTCCTAAGTGTACTTTCAGGTTTTTCAAATGTTCCATCTAATTGTGTAGATTAGTATGTTAAGAAGCCAATTATGCAGTAAATTCCTAGGTATTTGTCTCTTTTTTTATATTTGAGTGATCATGAAGCATGTCTGTCGTCCATGTAATGCATCTATGATCATTTTTCTCCCGTACCTGGTGCAAAAACTGCATAGTACATATTTTGACATAATTTGTAAGTGTCAAATTTCATTTTTATTAGGAAAGCTCATTGTTTTTTTCTGTAGTACTTTGATTGAAATGAATGGATTTATATGTTCCAGGAAATACTGAGTTTTCGCCAAAATACCGGCTGTTATTATCAAAATGATACGAAATGTACCATTTTGGCCACTGAAGTGGCCCTGCTGCAGTTTATGGGTTAATGCCATAATTAATTCAAATATGAATACACCTGGTGATGATGGTGAGTTTTTCTTGTATGTATGGATCTGTGACAGTGTTTCAATCTGAGAAGACTGTACATTGAAGCCAGCTGCCATGTAGTGTGCTTTAGCATGCACAGACAGGGATAATGGGGAAGGGATGCAGATCTTCAATAGAAACCAAGGGCATAAACAGTGTGAATATCACAATACTGACTGGCACGATGCCTGCTTGTTTTGCTGTCGTGAATAGGAGGTGCCTTAGTACAAATAATAATTATGGCCACTTCAATAATTGTGTGTTAAGTAGATTAGATGGTGTGTTATTCCAGTATACTGGAATAACATGAGTGTGCCATGATATGATATATCACAGCAAACAGAGGTAAGACCATTGATTCCAATGTAGAAATACCTGAAGTGGAGGCACAAGTGTATGTGCATACATAATCATGGGACTCTCAAGTTTGAAATCTTTGATACTATATTTTTCTATCTTTGCTGAATTATTAAAGCTCTTGTTTTATTTTAATAGTACAGGTCATCATTGGCAACGACAATATAATAAAAAATGTACCTGATGTTTATCGAGTTTGTGGTTAAAGAGTCATCCTAGGTTAGGTAGTTCACCTGATGATTCTCAGAGCTGATGGATAAAATATATGTGCATATTCCATCTACTAATTAGAATGCAAGAAAAAAAAACAAACATTGAATTCCAACAGAAATACATACATTTTTTTAGTTGCTGAACTAACTTTCACTGGAATGATAGTTGGACCTTCAGATGTAATTGTTAATACCAACATACATGTATGTTCAGCAAGTAAGAAAAGTCGGGAAATGTAAACACTTCATCACCAGCCAGAGATATGAATCATATTGAATCTTGGTGAATCTTGTACACTGTGTAGTACTAGTAGCCAGGATCCTGTACACTGTGCCCTGTCTTTTTTTCAGTGGTTTTATTTTAACCACTTCAGCAATTCCTTGGGAGTTCTGATTTGCAAAATGTGCTGGCAAATTATATAGTATATATTGTAATTCAATATGAGGTTGCTTCCTTCAAAATTGAATGCTGTGAAAGAGATGAATGGTAAAATGTGGGTGTAGGTTTCTGTGTTATCAAAATGCCAGGTAAATTAGTTTAGCAGACTAGGCAATTGGTCCTGATATTAAGCAGTGTGATAAGAGCAAGAAGTTGGGAATGAAACATGAGGGAAGAGTGAATGCAGCAATATTAGTAGAACACATCATGAAATTTGGGGGAAAACCACACAATCCATTCAAAAGTTATGAATTCTAAAAGGTGTTGATGCAGCCATAGCTGGATGAGAAGTTACTAGACATCAGGTTGTGATAATACACAAGAACAATAAGAGAATGAAAAGAAAATTCAACAAAATTTCTACATCAAAATTTCATTTTTCTTTTAAATGAAAGGTACACATTTCCTTGACTTTTTACTGACTGAAAATGTGAAGGGTAATATTCCTCCTGCTTTCTGAAAGAAATAGGTCAAGTGCTTTTCCGTTGTGATGGAAAAATAAAGTGAATGAAGGATGAGCCAATTTTTTTTTTTTTTTTTTTATAATACATCTTTGCCATTCCTGTGCACCCCTACATGATTTTATGACAAACTTGTTATCTGTGGGGTATCTACAATACAAAACTATGAACCATGGCAAAACAAGCTAATAGAACTGCTACACTAGTTGCTGAGACAATGTTTGCACAAGGGTCTCTGCAAAGTGTGTGACCTGGATGATGCATATTCATAAAAAATTGAAATAGAGATTTAGATAGAACTGCATACCGAAAGCATGTAAGCAGAGAGTAGATTTACGTGGATTAATGTCGCTGTATGTGGCGGCAGAGACAATGTAGTATTTGTACAGACTGTTCGTGTGTGACTGAGTCATTGTAGTTCAAGTTCAAGTTCAAGGTTTATTTAACCAATTCATTAAACATTTGACATTTTACAAAAGGATACAGCATTAAGAATAATGAATGGTTTGGGACCCCAAAAGAAGCAGAGCTTGTAAAAAAGGGGTCCCGGATAAACATATAAAACAAAACATACTAAAGTTTTAAACATATTAACAAGAAGTATAATAGTAACATATTTACATAGGACAGATGCAACACAAGCACACATACACACACATTCAATCACACAAACATGTGTCATTCAGTGTATGTGGCATGTTCGGCCTTGAGGACTTTTCCATGGAAAATTTCCTGTTCTCAATAACATACATGTACATGCATTAATGCCATCAGCAAAATGAAGGACTTCACAGTTGAACAGTTGATAAGAGAGTCACCTAGTCTCTTTCACGTGACTCATGGTTGGAAAATTTCCTGTTCTCAATATTAAACATACATGTACGTATGCATTAATGCCATCAGCAAAATGAAGGACTTCACAGTTGAACAGTTGATAAGAGAGTCACCTTGTCTCTTTCACGTGACTCATGGTAAAAGGGATGGTACAGTATTGGTGGAGATGAGAATTGGGCTTTTAAAGGGAAGGTACAGTATTGGTGGAGATGAGAATTGGGCTTTTAACTTTTTTGCGAGATACCAAGAAAACACTGATGAAATAGTACAGAGCATACCATTTTAAGAGGAATTCAAAGTTTATTTCATGAAAATTGGGTTTGGAATGACTGAAACATCCAAAAACAAAGTAAAACAAAGCCATCGTGATAAAAGATGGGTTCCACACTTTATTAGAATCGCTCTGTTTTGGATATCTCAGCCATTTCAAAATCAATTTTCATCAAATAAACGTTGAATTCCTCATGGAATTACATGGTCTTTCATGTTTCATAAGAGGTTTCTCATTATCTCACCAAAAATGTTAGAAACCTGAAATTAGGTCTCAACCAAAATATGATCCCTTTAAAGCGAAATTTTACTTCTTGTTCAAGGAGGCTCTAAGTCAAGGGAAATCAAAGTGCATTGTGCATGTTTGTTGCAACTGGACAAAAAATGAGAAAATAATTGAGTTCAAGAAACATTTTTCTTGTTTTTGTAAAAACATTGTTTGTATCAATGTATTAAAAATAAATGAGACAATCATGCCAAAACTCCATTGCTCTTGACATGAGTAATATCCTAAAAAATCATTCTTTAATAATATTTCAGCTTATAATGCATTGTAAATCTCCTTTGAGCCATCATTGATAGACTACCATTTGTACATTCACAGAATTTAATGGGAAGATTTGCTGACATTTTTGTAGTCGATTCATTAAAGAAAAAAGAACATCCAGCATAGGATTTGAATCATATTATATTCTTTGTGCATCTGCAATTACAAAGAAATGCAAATCAGCAGTACTTTATCTTTAAGCATATTTTATAACATGTGGATTATTATGAAGGTAACAGTGCAGTCATATGACCAATATGACTGCATTGATGTTATTCTTTCATGACAGTGTGGATATTTTACCAATACTGAGATGGGCATAGTTTCTACAATCTATTTGCCTTTGCCCCAAGCTTTTGCAAACTTGTTACTGTTTGCTGTATTCACAATGTAATTTGACCCTTTGAGTTAGGTCTTAGGCTTTGCTTCCCCACATGTTTGTGTGCAGAAACTGTTCCAGCACTGTCTCACAGTCTGATGAAGATCTGCTAATTAAAGGGGCATAGTCCCGGAAGTGTAGATGGCGCTGTTGATGATACTGCCGATCATCGTTAGCATTGATACAAAGATTACCGAAGTTGAGCTGTCATCAAAAGTAAAGTGCGTAGGTGTTGCTAAGTAACGTTGCCTTTGTTGCCTTCTTTACGCATCGCGCAGTCTGTAGTAATGCCAGGGTGCGTGCATATGTGCTTGTTATTGTGACATCACAAAAGAAGTTTGCTAGAGCTGTCATCCCTCTCAGCCGATTCATGAGCCGAACTGTGATCCAACCACTGACTACACTGAATCGGACTTCTTCGGACTCGGGAAAGTGGGCCAAAGCGTATGCGCCAAAGAGAAGTCGATAGCGTAGGTCTCTATAGGAAACTTGCGCCGTGCGCCCACGAACGCATTTGACTAAAACACCGGGACCATGCACCTTTAATATAATTGTAGCTAGTACTTGATTCTGAAAGAGAAACATAGACTGCATCAGTGTACTACATGACAGTATAGGCCTACAAATGTACACTTCAAATCAGACCATCACACAACAAAATTATGACAGTGCTGATGGTGACAATTTTGACCATGAGAATAGTAACAGTGATGATTAAAGGGATCGTATAGTTGTGGCTGAGACCTAACTTCAGGTTTCTAACATTTTGTTGTTGTTGTTTTTTGTGAGATAATGAGAAACCTCTTAGGGAATTATATGAAAGAGAATGTAATTCCAAGATTGATTCAACGTTTCTTTGATGAGAATTAGTTTTGAAATGACTGGGTACATTGGTATTATCCAAAATAGAGCAATCCTACATGTAGTAAAAGGTGGGACCAACCTTTTATTAGGATCGCTTTGTTTTACTTTTTTTTTAGATGTCTCTGCCATCCCAGAACCAATTTTCATGTAATAAACTTTAAATTCCTCCTAGAATGGTATGCTCTGTATTATTTCATAAGTAGGTTTTGGTATCTCGCAAAAGGTTACATAAGCCCAATCCTCATCTCCACCAATACTTGTATCATTCCTTTAACATCATCATAACAATGACTACCGATATACGAATAATTGGAAAATGAATTATTATGTACAGTACTTTTCCACACATGTAGTCCCTTTTCATAGCGTTAAAAGCATTTGTGTACCAAGATTGGATGGATAATGATTGTATCATTATTTTGTTTAGCATGGAACAAAACAAAAACCATGAGGTATTTGGAGTCACTTGGTGTCATTTAAATATGGTCACCAATTCCTGGATAACCTTCGATGTGAAATATCAATAACCCAGTTTTCTTCTGTTATTAGTGGAAAAATGAGCAAAGAAAAAACGACGTCATACAGATAGTTTGATAGTTTGATAGAATGTCCATCTTCAAGTCAGTTACATTTTACACCATATTGATACAATTAACTGTTGTAGTGTGCATGATGCACATCAGTGCATACATGAACTAAAGACCCGGTCCCACTGGCCGACGGACACAAAGCGTATGCAGAAAGGACACAGCGGACGAGCAAAATTTCGGGGATGGCTTCATCCACTTTCATCCGCTCCAGAAATTGACAAAATTGGCGAAAATTGGTGGTAACAGAACGGAAATAGAACGGATGTGGGTAGTATGTAGCGGGTATATTAAACGGATGTTCATCGGAAGCCTAGCGAATGAAAGCGGATGGAAGGGGGTGACAGCTCCGAAGGGGTTACCGGAGATAATTGCGAAACGGACGCATAGCAGAAAAAGCGGATGCAGAGCGGATGCAGAGCGGACGTAGAGGGGATGCTTTCGAAATGCTTTATATACGAGCTGCATACGCTAAACATCCTTTTAACGTGCTAGTAACGATGTAAAGACGTTCCACATACCATATCTTTCCTCCCTCTTTCCGTTTTTAGCTGCAGCGGATGTTAGTTGCAAGGATGCCCAGAGGATGCAGAGAGGATGCAGCGGACGTTTAAGGGATGCCGCACGGACATACCACGTTTGTTGCTCGTATGTCACGGATTTACATCGTACACAGCGGAAAGTTCATCCGTTCTAAAAGTTTTAAGCAGCTTAAAACTTTTTGCGCGGATGAAATCACAGTGGACGGAATGCTCGACGGATAGAGCGGATGAAACACGTATGCGATGGGTACACAGCGGATTCATAGCGTTTTCCAACGGATGGCAAGATTTTTTGTACGCTTTACATCCTCTTTGCATCCGTAAGTGCAGTGGGACCGGCCTTTAAATGTATACATCAAATCATCAAACCAAAGAGTGTGCTCTTTGAACGTGATGGGTTGAGTGATCAAGTGAGCTAGAAAGTAGTAATGACTGTATGACGCCCTCATTGTTGACTTGTTTTCCTTTCCTCCCCAGGCACCGGGCTGGCTCTACCTGTTTGCTTGTGTGTCAGCCTTTACCTACCAGACCTTGGACTGCATTGATGGCAAACATCAGTTTCGAACTGGCTGTAACAACGACGTGGCTGAGATTTTCGACCACGCATTCGATGCTTTTTCCAACAGTAAGCTCACTACACCTTTTTATGTGTATCAGTTTAAGAGAATATTTATTAAAGGTACTTTTTACCATTGGGAGCAGTGATTTAAAGAATGTTCGAGATATCACATTTGATGCATATGTGTAGGTCAGTTGTATCACAAAACATCCTACCATATAAAAATTTTGCAATAAAGCCTGAAATATTTAAGTAAATATCACTACTTTTCTCAGTAAACCATAACTGTAGACGGTTTAGTCAAGAAACATTTTTATTAAAGTTATTGTTCACATATTGTAAATTTAACAACAAATTAACACTGATTATACTGATTCAAGTTTTTATATTGGTTGTTTCTATCCCTAACTCACATGTCAGAGCTACTTTGAAGCACTAAAGCTGGGTTTTTGTTTCATCTGCAAATGGTAAATAATGCCTTTAAGAATCCTTTAGATTATAAAATTACATATAAAACAAACATTGATTTTTTAGTCTTCTAGGAGTAGCCATGATGAGAAAAAAAAAAGTTATGGGGGTACAAATATTTAGATCCCCCCCCCCCATTCTTTTTATAACTCATGGCTGACACTGAATACTGGTTATTGGGACATATTTATGTCAATGGAGGACAGTTTGTCAATCAATAGCAATAATTTGTGTTATACAGGTCTGTAAATTGTGAACCTGTGTGCTTTGTCTGCTACTTGTCATGCATGCTGGAACATACTTCTGATACAGTACTTTGCTGATCAATTTGAATGGGCATGTGGAAAATTTGATAGAGTTTTACCGATGGTATTAACCGGTTGAGGACATTAAAACACACATTTCCCATAGACATCTGCCCAAGTATACTTGGGACTCGTTGTGTGGTTGTGTGGCTGCTGCAAACTTAACTATGCTGTGGAACAATAGCTGTCAAACACCTGCATGTGGGATGCCGTCAACCCGGCTAAATTCATATTCAAATTCACTTCCTCCCAGACTGGAGGGTATTTAAATTAGATTTAAATCAACTCCTTACAATGGCCTTCTTGTTGGACTGATGCACATCAATTGCTACAACTGAGTGGACTAGCTAACTACAATGTAGGTCAAGTTTAATAGGTTTTACTGAATAGGCCTACTGATGGAGGACAAGTAGGACAAGTTTCTCTATTAAAAACTGCATACAACTGTATGAGCAGGCTAGAGTGGGCTTGCTACTTCGTCAGTAACCAAGTCAAGTTTGAATTGGTATGACATCCCTAGGCTATACTGAATTCTGATGGAAAATCTGGACAACTAATTTACTCCAAGTGCCTTTGGGCATACTAATACAGTGTATGCATATTTTTGGTTATAGCATGTATTTTTCCCATTCCCCCAAGAATTTATTCACTTCCATTCAAATAATACCAAAAACAGCAATTCAATTCAGTATTACTTTACAACGTAGAAATAAAAGCATTTTGTTTACATCATTGCACGGCACCTTGCCCGAGCAGAGCATGCGCTTTAGTGCGTGTATGTAAACCTCCACTTCTATTATACAGCTTGAACCCCAAGTTCGTAGACCTTACATGCCAAAAGACAGAAAAATCCTTCAAAAATCTACAAAAATTCCCGGATCACTACCAGAATTGAATGAGGTGTTCTATGTGTCAATGTCAAGATTTTATGCAAGTTTCTGATGATCACCTAACCTCCCCCTTCCTAGGCGGAGGTAATTAAGAAAGGCAATGATTGAAACTCACATTTCAATTTTCATCATAACAAGTAAAATGAAAACAAAATACAGTAAAATTAAAAAAAAAAATGGATGTTCTATCTGAAACGAACAACCCATCCCCCTCCAGCATCTCTCCTTAGCTGCCCTTCTTTAACCAAAACGCTTCTACCACTGTCCAGAACAACAAAAACCCTCCATACTTACATCTGTCCTCCCCCTTTGAATCCAGCCTATTACCAAACGGACATCCGTTATTCCTCTCATCCCATATATACCAGTATCTTTGTGAAAATGCTACTGTATATGCATGGCTCGACACTAACTTTTTTGTTTGGTGGCCCGATGGGGCCATCAAAATCCTAAATTTCAAATTTTTGGTGGCCCGAGAGAAAAATTTGGTGTCCTGAAAAAAAACCAATAAAAAACATTAAAAGTCCTTTTTTCTTAATGAGTCAAATATTTAAGATTTATGAGAGTAAGAATTAGAAGTTGGACATATCTACTCATAAATAAACTTCAACAAACTTGCAACACTCACTCTCAGGCATTCATTCAGTCCTTTTCATCCATCCTTTGAACAAATTTAACTGCTAATTTCCGGCGCAAAAAATTACGAATTTATTGACATACTTTTCAAAAAATTTTGGTGGCCCGAGGCGGGCCACCAAATTTGCCCTTTTTTGAAATTTGGTGGCCCGACTTTCATTTTTGGTGGCCCCGGGCCACCGGGCCACCGTTAGTGTCGAGCCCTGGTATATGTACATATCCTGTCAAGTTAAAAGTTAATTGTGGTGGTTAGATGCTTTTGAATTTGCAGAAGGAGGCATCATAATCAATTGTACCATCACACGACCGTCATTTGGCAGAACTATGTATCTCGATTTTTTTTTACATTTTTTGTTTTTGGGGGGCTTATTGAGTTTTTCATAACATCATGCTTAATATGTTAAAATATGATGTTATAACTCTTTGCAACTTTTTAAATTTAAATGCTCAAATATCAAGATTTTGGGGTAAAAATGACGTCATTGAGCTGGCAGAACTACATAACTTGAGATATGTAGCAGGTAACTGTAATGATAGTTACGTAGTTTTGCCTGATCATACTCCTTCATTGAGGTAGCTTGAGTGGCTGGCAGAACTACGTATCTCAAGTTCCGATCCGTATGCACGTGTCGTATTTGTACACAATCTATGAGATTCTCATGATCAGGCAGCGAACTATGTATCTTACGAACTACGTGTTTTACATTAACCCCCCATCCTGGTCCAGCAGCCCCCCACTAAAAAAAAAAAAACATTCAGTGGCCCCTACCTCTGAAAAATGCTATCTGTGCATCCTGTTGTGGTGGTGAGTAGATGCTTTTGTGTTAATTTAGAATTGCAAAGAGAGGCATCTGAATCAAAGGTTCAATAGTCAAATTGTGCAAATTTTCATCTAGTGCCCTTCCTTCTCATAGCAATTCCACATTTGATTCCAGGGTTTTATTCCCTTTTTGCCTTTCTTGTCTTCGTCTCTGTGTGCCTTTTCTGTCTGTCTGTCTGTCTGTCTGTCTGTCTGTATGTTTGTATGTCTTCGATCCTTCTCTCCAATCCCTCTGTGCCTGTGTTCAATCGTGTTCCAGGTCTCCTTGCTGTAGAGATGGCCTGCATGCTTCAGATTGGATCCCACCCCAACCTTGTCCTAGTCTTTGAACTGGCCACCATCACTCTGTTTTATGAAACCCAGTGGCTGAATTACGTAACGGGATACATGAATTTTGGCAAGTAAGTACTGCTATACCATAACTCGGTCACTGATATCAGACCGTCTATATGTTTTGCATGTGTGTCCACTTTGCTTGAGAGTGCTTTGTGAATAATAAACAGGAAACATAGTCGACTGTTTGAAGAATCTTTTGCCATTGTTTGTGGCACATGTACTTTGTTGTGTTAAGAGCGTATTAAAGCCCATCACATCCATATCAACTGGACACAAATTAATGAAGAGACTGGTTCAGGAGTTTTCAGATTTGTTCAAGAGGAGCAAATGGTTTGACATAAACAAAATGTGCCTATAGTTTTCTCTTGATATGCCATGAAGGAGAAAAATGATAAAGAAAAAAAGAAAAAATGTAGTTGGTACAAAGCAAATTTAAGCCACCAAGCTTTGTGCAAAAGCAGTTCCATTGAATCAAAAACATGTAGTTACACAGAAAGATTTTAGTATAAAAGTCAGGTTGACTTATTAGTTCGAACATTTGTACTGCTGTGAAGTGCACATTTCACATAGGCATATGCATGATAACAACAACTTGGTTTTCTCCCATATTGGAATGTGACAAGAATGTGACTAGCTGTCTTGAAAAGGACAATTCTGGACCATAAATAAATTGATTTTAAAAAAGGCATTCAAACAATTTACAAGCATAACATTTTTTTTTCCAAAATATGATCAATGGTAAAAAAGTTATGAAATGTTGAAGATTTGCTAATTTTTGCAAAACAGTTCTCAAACAGTTGTTATGATTATGCAAATGAGTGAGCTGACAATGTCATCACCCCACAGTTTTCCATTGAACAAGGACTAAAAACCTGATGAAAAAAAAAAAATCAATTTTTCTGACATACATGTAACATTGTATATCATTCTGGTATAATGTTATTTCTCATGGAATGCTTTCTAGAAATAATCAGATATATCAGGATTTGAAACTGGGCATAATTGCATTTGAACAAAGAAAAAAATGGGAAATTTCAAGATCTTGTGTACAAACTATATGCAAGTTGTAAGGTGATGACATCATCAACTCACTCATTTGCACATTCACACTGAACATGCAAGAACAGTTTTGTGAAAAAAAAGCAGAACTTCACAACATCTTAACTTCCCTCTGATCTTGATCAAATACTTGCTGTTGTGCTTAGAAACTTTTACCCTTTCTTGTCAGACTGTTTAAAGTTTGAACGTGTCCTTAATTGTCCTTTAAGCTTGCTGAGTCAAGTGTCGACAAATCGCTCTTGGCTGCAGAAGTATGCTCTTCCTTATTTGCTACGTGATACAAGCATGCAGACATGTAGAATTTTAATTGCCCCTAGAAGCTAGACGGATCGCTGAGTAAGAAGCCAACATCCTGTCGGTCTGTCTGTCTGTCTGTCTGTCTGTTTTTCTCAAGTCTGCGGTGAGATTATCTCCTTTGGATATTGTCCCCATGATAATCTCTTTGATTTTCTGACCCACCAGACTCGGCTGCATGTGACACAAAGTAAATTCGTTCCTGACCCAGGAAATAACAATAAAGAGGGGTATATTTGCTTGTTCAGTCTATAGTGTTTCTTCTTAATTGCTATACAACCTATACTGTGTCTATTGTGTGGACTTTGTGCCTGCTATGTACAATTGATGGTATAACAATATGTCGGTTGTTAGAGTCATGCCTTCTCGTACCTGACCTAGATCCACTCTAAGGTCAAACAGTATCATTGTTGTTGTTCTTTCCCCCTCTACAGTCTCATCCATTCACCAGTCTCAACACTGCAGATAAAATTAACTCTGTTGTTTTTTTTTTTGCCTCTCTTTCCTTCTTTGTTTGCATTTTTCCCCCCCACGTGATGTGCGTGCCAATTTCACCCCTTTGATCAGGATCGACGTGACCGAAGGCTTGCTTATGTACTGTGGCATGCTCCTCCTGACGTCTGTGTATGGACCGCGTCTATGGATGACTCAGGTGAATGAATTCCAGGCCAGTTTTAACCCCGAGTGGCGGAAGGACACGGCTCCGAGCTCTAATAGCGACCGCTTCTCTCTTACATCTCACCTTTCTAGATTACATCCTTCCATAAACACCTATCACATTAATTTCTCAGATATTAATTAATTGTCACATAGTCACACCACATCATGCATAATTGTTGATGCTTACATGTCACAACTGGGTGCCATTATTCCGTCTGCATTCATTGTCATTTATTATTTAATACACTTATCACTATGTTCCTTATGCTGTGAATATGATATATTTTTTTATCATATCCTTCACTATCATGGAAGTAAACCATGATGATGTACATTCCAAGAATGGTGAAGTCTATGGATTTTAACAAATCATAGTTTAGGTGAAATAATAAAGGAAGTAGATAAGATGAGCCAGAATGTATGGTTCAGTCAAATAATTCACTCAGGTCTCGAGTCTTAATTCATTTATTCATTCATTCAAATGGTTTTAGTCATCTTATTCATCAAAAAGTCTGAAGACTATACAGTGTGAGTACACATAGACATGACTTTGAAAAACAGAATGTGTTTACACAGGATTGCAAAGTTGCAAAGCATATAAAACACATCAACATACAGTTAAAAATCATATAAAACACTTACAAAGTTACATTTGAAACCAAAGCCTAAGAGATTTAATACTTGTTAT
Source organism: Diadema setosum (assembly GCA_033980235.1). NCBI lineage: Eukaryota > Metazoa > Echinodermata > Echinoidea > Diadematoida > Diadematidae > Diadema > Diadema setosum. Next base: position 1,086,584 of record CM067076.1, on the reverse strand, counting down.
TGTCCATGTAAAAAGTTCATTCAAATATGGGAGGTGAAGAAGGGTGAATTGATTCATTGGAAGCTACTAAGGCTGGATGGTCCTCACATATATCGTCCACATTATCTGATTTCTTCAAGTGCAAGCATCCATAATTAAATGATATGTCTAACAGCTTAATAGAGCCGGATTGTGTGGTGTCGAGTAGATGAGCGTACATATTACTTACAAGCTAATCGGGAGAGTTTGTAGCAAACAAGTTGATGGCTCTCATCGAGGAGGTTGTGCTAGACAGGTAAGTAGTAAGATATAAATCGTACCTGGCCACTCTGTAAGAGAGTGCATCTGTGTTCAAAAGTGGAATGGTGCCCTTCACAACACCTGCCATCCATTATATTTTCTTTACCAGCTCATCCGTTGCGTCAAGCCTCAAACCCAGAATGGCAAGTTGCCCCCCCTTGGATTTGATCGGCATCTGGGTCAGATTTGTGACTGAGTAGATCCCCGTCTGATTTACTCTGTCATCGTTTCATCACTTTGAATTATACATTTTGTTTTAGCTCAATTTTCTTGACAACATCCAGAACTCAAACTGGGAGGTGTGGACCTGTCATGAATTTTGTGTTGTGTGATCAATATTCAAACTTCAGTCATTCTCTGCTGTTACTAATAGTAGAGTACGCAAAATTTTAAGTAACACTCAAGATGATGAAAAAAGGATAATATGACCGGTAAGAATGCAACATGAACTAAAATGAGTGTTTTCTTTTAAATATTTGATCCATGTGTCCACTTTGTGCATCCATAATGTTGGAGTTTGCAGTCTGAATAAGACTTGAACCAAGCACGGCTGTGAAAGAGGGCAACCTAGACGGCTGACCACTGACCACAAGCTGACGGCTGACCACTGACCATGATGTATGCAGCCAGTAGCGGTCATTGGACAGTCCAGCCAGTGCAACCTTCCAAAGAATTTACACCATCACACTCAGATTCACAGACCTCTAGCAGGTCCAAATAAAGGGAGCTGCTTAGCTGGACCGTGGGGATTTTAAATTCATATCTGGACCACATCTGAGATGCAACTCTTATCCACCAGATAGCGGTCATCTGGTCTGGCTCTGATGCAGTTGGGGGAGACAGCATGACTGGTATGAAATTATCTACCAAGTACAATTAAGGGGAGCCAGCCAAATAAAGAACCTGTGATTGTTGTGTTCCCGAAGAAGCCAATAGAATTGATCTGGAGATTTGGAGATTGAAGTGTTGTCCACTACCTGATCACAACCAACAAATGGTTTCTTGTAGTAAAGAATAAATGAATAATTCATGACTTTTAACACTGTTCTCTGTGTACTATAGCATGTTTCTCATTTGCCGAGATTCTTCGCGTTTCCATTTCACCAGGCTCCATGGATCGGTGTGGAGCTGCGTTATCTCATCCTGGGCTTTGGTGTGATCACGTTTCTCAGCTGCACGGTTTCCACGCTGCATGAAATCTACACCGCCCGACAGCCCACATCCAAGGCAACCAAGACGGGGCCCATTGTCGCTGTAAGAGACCCACAATCATTCCCTTTGTTTCCATCTCACGCAATCCTTATCATTCAGCAGTAAGGAGAAGTCAGATTTGTGAAGAAACCTTCCTCCCAAGATTTGAATCATTGTAGGAGAATTTGCCTTGTAGAGACTCTTGGCATAACAAGTTCTTTTTTATTCCTTATTTCCATGGAATGAAGCTCAGAGAACTCTTGGTCAAACTAGACAACACAGATGACTCTCAATTCAATTTGTCTGTTGTATGAAAGATGCTGTGCTGGATATATGCTTTGTTATATATATCTCCTACTGTAAAATCATGTAATCTATTTGCCACATACAATTAAATTTTGCATGTTTTAAATTCTGCAGTATCAAGACATCAAATAGTTGTACAGTAGTGTACATATTACAAGCAAAAATATTCACATACTTTGATTTCGTGTGGTATTGTCTGGTTGCGCAAAATGCGCATAAATTTCAACACGGTGAAAATTTGCTTTTTTACAGTATAGCATTCTTATAATGCTGTGCTTTTTGCTTTTTGTCCAGGACTTTGGAAAACTGCCCCCTATCTACCCAATGGTGGCGCTTGTCGGTCTGACAGTCCTACTCTGGGTCTCACCCGGAAGTGATTCTATCTACCAACGACCCTGTGTCTTCATGCTCATCGTTGGAGCTGCTGCTGCAAAGATCACTACAAAGATTATTGTGAGTACATCAGTATCTTATTTTGGATCAAAAATTCATCCTCTTAGTTATTGGTTGAAGAACTTCATGTGATTTTCAGAAAGGTTGCATATTTGACACTCTGTGGTATGATATGTGGAAAATGACATCACTTTTTATGACATTATTTTCCAAATAGAGCATTATTTGTGAAAGGATGTCACAATGCACACGTGACCAAAAATTATAAATGTGTGCTCAGTGGTGCACCGAGTGTGCTTTTTAATCATTGATGGTGACATTATCATTGCATTGTTCAGTTATTGTTGGAACCCTCTACTTGCATCCACTAAATTGCTTCTTGCCTCATTTTGTCCATCCTCTTGTTTGAATGTTTGATCCAAAATATCGAACAAATTTACTCTGCCTAATTTTGAGTTTCTTGTTTAAAATATGGGCCTCGATGCCTTTAGTAGTACTTACTATTCACTTGAAGTGTATCCCTCAGTAAACAGTACTAAGTTTGAGTCACCTGTGCTCATAGAGGGAACTCACAGCAAAGTATAATTGTATTACATTTGCATGAAAGATGATATAATCCTCTCAATTATTTATTTGTCCTATTATTTATTCAATGATTAATCTCTGTAGTATTCATTCATTCATTCATTGATACATTCATACATACATTCATTCATTCATACATACATACATTCATTCATTCATTCATTCATTCAGTCAGTCAGTCAGTCATTCTGTCAGTCATTTGTACATACATTCATACATACATTTATTCATACATTCATTCATTCATTTATTCATTCATTCATTCATTCATACATTCATTCATTCTAGTACAGTGAAACCCCGTTATAACGAGGTCTGTGGAACCAGCGATATTACCTCGTTATAACCGGTACCGCGTTATAACCGTACGCATCAAAAACAAAGAAAAACATAAGCACGACAACGGAATATACTCATCAATGGAAGAAACTTAAGAACATCCTTTGGGTTGTTATTACACAATTATGGATCATTATTATTGAGATAATAAAGGGAAATTATTTGTGAATTAGACGAAAAAGTAGGGGTTGAAATGAGATAATTCTTTATTGTAATTCTTGTTTGTTAATTTTTCCTAACACCAGCGCAAATAGAGTAAAATACAGGTGTTGTTTACCATAACTTGCGAGGTACTTCATGAATCATTTTGGCTGTAATCTTGTACAATATATGATCGTTGCGCTCAAAGGGATTAAAAATGCGATTTTTATTTTCTTCCGAAAATCTCTTCGCGTTTTGTACATCCGTTCTTGAAAAATATGCGACAGGATTGAATGTGGAAGGTTATGTTGTGATCCTTTTTACGCAAATCTGTACCTCACAGACCATTCTGAAAGAAAGAAAAATCTTCATTGTAAAATGCAGTGTTAAAATTGTGATAATGAACAAACCCAGATCTATTCAAAATAATAAATACGTTTGTTTCTTTTTCTGATTTAGGTTAACATGCGTTATTCAACTATTTTTACGCTACTGTCACCGACGGGATCGCGATGATTTCATTAATTATTTTGGCTTTAATCATCCACACTCATATTTGCTAAGCAGCAAAAGAACTGGAAGTCGGAACTAAAAATGGAAAGGATATAATAATGAGTTGCACACGCATTCCAATTGTCCATTTTTGGCCGCAAGTGTCGCTACATGAAAAGTTTTTGAATGCGTTATCTTTTTTATTTCTCGTTGCGGTGTGGTCTGTCCTAATATCATGCACGCGTATCTCGCGGAAAAGAAAATCGACTGATTATGTTTAATGATTTAGTAGGAACATCGGAAGGCATTCCTGTGTCTTATCGCGTGATTTAGAAGAAAACATGGAAGGAACGGTTCTCTGCAAAACGGAAAAAGACGTGGATAGTGTGAATTCGGTTTTCAGGGTTTCGTTTGTCGCGTGTTTGAAAGCGGCAATTTAGTCAAGAAATGGAACCTCGTTATATCCGATCAAATTGCTTATGTTTTTCTTTATCATGATGCGCCGAAATTGTCCTCGTTATAACCGGAATCTTGTTATAACCGAACTCGTTATAACCGATTCGTTCTGCCATAGGTTTACACGCAAAGGAAAACGGGACCAACGCGATCACCTCGTTATAAGCGGTTCCTCATTATAACCGAACTCGTTATAACGGGGTTTCACTGTATTCATTTAATCATGTATTGTATTATTCTTATCAGTCATTATCTGTTTGACCTTTAATCCCAGACCATGCACATTGCAAAGGCAGAGATGACCTTCACAAATACTGCCTACCTGGGGCTTCTTGTCCTGCTGGTCAATTCTGTCCTGGGATCACCACTGGACACATTGGTCCTCTGTCCCATCATTCTGGTATGTAAGATGTCATCCTGTCTTTTGCCTAGGCAAGAAAGGATGGTACAATGTAGTTGTTGAGTTTGGATGTTTGTCGGCTTACTGTATAGGAAACACTGTGAGAGTGCAGACCTCTGGCAAGCATGCAGCTTATTTCCACCACTGATCTTGTTCTTTCATAGAAATTGTTGATTTCCACCATACATGCATGATGAAAATCGCCCAATTTCCCATTGTAAAAGCCGTTTGTTTATACGTCATCAACTTTTAGCTGCCGGGCACCACCCGAGCAGAGCACGCATTTTAGAGCGCGTATGCAAACCTCCACACGCTTTAGAGTGCGTATGCAAACCTTAACACGCTTTAGAGCGCGTATGCAAACTTCACCACGCTTTAGAGCGCGTATGCAAACCTCAAAATATGCGTAGCTTGAACTCCCAAGTTCATTGACCCTATGTGCCAAAAGATTCAAAAGACTGAAAATAGGTGAAATGGGTCACCCTAGCCAATCATGCATCCATCTAGTAAAGCAAAAACATGTAGAAGATATGATCATTGCTCGTTCTTTTCAGTAGAAAGTAAGAAACATGCAGAGTGTGTTCTCATCGTATTCTCTCGTTTCCTCTCACCTCGTGTCAAAGGTCGTATCTTTCTTGGACTACATGAGGTACTTCTGGCTGGTGACATCGCAAGTTGCCGACGAGAACGGCGTCTTCATTCTGACCTCGCCCGACAAGAAGACCCTCTGGGCTAATGGCACGGCAGTTGGGGGCGCTCTTACAAATGGAGTGGCGGAGAATGATTGCCATGGCAACAGCTCTAATCATCACTGAATGGAGATACTGGCTATTGAGGAAGGCATCTGTACCCCAGCATCCTCAAGTCCCATTCTCCCCATTTTGTTGTTGTTATTGTTATTGTTATTTGTTTTGTTTGTTTACTTGTTTTTTTAAAGGCTTGTTTGTTTGTTTGGTCTTTTAAAGGCCAGAATGGAGAAGTAGGAGTTGTTGAATGTAAAGTGTGGAATTAACTCTGAATGGTAGGATATCAGAAATGATGAAAAATTGAGAAACAACTCACAACAGAAGTGATTACATGTTAGACATGTGTATATATATATTTTTTTTTCTGCGTGTATGTGTGTGGTGAAGGTCAGCTGAAAGAAGTGACAATACTATGTCAAACATGATATTTGTGACAACTATTAATAATGAGATGAAATTTTCATATATTGTGCATTAACATTAAATGATTTGTGTTTTACAAATCATTGACACATAGTGAAATATTTAGCTATAATGATGTAAATATGAAATGCAATTTTATTGCTCAAGCATAAGAGTTCAAGACGAGTTCTTTCAAACTATGGGAGGAAAAAAAGATTATCATCATGTGTGCCCACTTTGATTTACCCTAACATGTGTTTTTCAGGTTTGTGCTTCATAAAGGCATCTGCAACTGTGCAAGCAATGAATATTGTAGATGCCATAGCTTACCCCACAAACGGATGTGTACAACCAAACTGGGGTGTGGTCAGCCTGTTGCCATGGCAACTACTTACTATCGTGCAGTGTCACTGTATTTTAGCGTACAGGATCCATAGATACCTCGGCTCTATGTGTATAATATTCCTTACGTTTTGTGTAAGAGAAAAAAAAATATGAAAAAAAATACAATAATAGTATAATTAAAACAAAATAGATATTAACCAATCTAGATAGCATATTATTCACCCAAAAGGTTTTCTATTTAACTGTTTTACAACCAAAATCATTTTTAGTTTATGATGATTTTTTTTTCCCCGTCAAAAGAGCTTGTCAACACTAACACTGTGTAATAGGAAGTCCTTGGATATTGATTCTTACTGAAACAATTACTGTAATATCACCTTGTGTAGTGCAAAATAATTTTCAGATAATGATATCTCATGTTGCATAGAGCTCAATTGACCATCTGTAGCTGCAGAAAGATGATCATCAAATATTAACCTGTTAAGGACGACTCCCGAGTATACTTGGGCAGAGGTCTATGGGAAATGCGTGTTGTAGTAAAATCAGCCAATCCTCAATGGGTTAAGATTTAGAAATTGAACCAGTACCAAGAGTGTGATGAAATGGCAGATATAGCACTATTCAGATGATATTTCAAACTTTTGCTAACATTACCAGAGGAGCTTCTTGGCATGGTGCTGTCAGAGAAGATGGTGATGAATTACTGTAAAAGTGGAAATTTGCGCATTGTTGGAATTTTCACGCATTTTGCACAACCAGAAACTATAGCGTGAAAATAAAAGCACGCGAATATTTTTGCTGGCCATATGTTCCTGTGGGTGATGTCCTGATTACGCGGAATTAAAAACATGCAAAATTGTTCTTACCCAGCCAAGCGCGAAAAATTAGCCATGCGAAAATATCCACATTTACAGTTTTCAGGACCATTCCCAAGATTTATCCTGCATGGTGATAGCTGGTAGTGAAGGTTTGTAATGCACAGAATACGTAATGCTGTACTCAAATAAGTGTTTGTAGTTTTGTCCAAATATATTCTATGATTATTTAAGAAGCTTTAGCATTGACCATGAAAGCTCTAATGAAAATTTTACTGATTTTAGAATTATGACTGTTTTAAGGTAAAGAAAATTGAAGATGCTGTGATAGTTCCTCTCAATTTATTTTGCTTTACGTAGTTAGTCTTGACCTGATCTGAATTTCAGACAGATTTTACCCCAATTGATTGGCTTGTTTATAATATTTGTCATTATTCTGATATACAGCAATGCATGAACAGTTATCAAGTATTGTTTCAGTGTAGACATACAGTGTAGAGCCTAAAGGTGTTGTTTACCATTGGGAGCAGTGATTAAAAAATGTTCAAGTTGTATCATATTTGATGCATATGTGTAGGTCAGTTGTATCACAAAACATCCTTCCATATAAGAATTTTGCAATAAAGCCTAAAATATAAGGAGATATCACTATTTTTTCCCAATAAACCATAACTGTGGACAGTTTAGTCAAGAAACAATTTTATTATATCCATTTTCCACATGTTGTATATTTAACAATACTTAACATTGAGTAGATTGATTTACATTTTAATGTTGGTTGTTTTTATCACTAACTCACATTTTAGAACTATTTTGAAGCACTAAAGCTGAGTTTTTGTTTCGTCTGCAAATGGTAAACAATGTCTGTAACTTGCTTCACTGTTAACGATCTGCTCGCTATTCGATTATTTCATAGATATCATTATAGAAGAATGATAAGAATTATCTAAATGAGCCCAAGTTCTTTCTTTGAAATTGTGTCTTTATTGTTCTTTGGCACTGTTGTATGCTGCCAGTTCACATTGAAATGTCTGTAAGGCAATTTGAATATTCAGAAGGCACATTTCAATGCAAATTTTTCTTCTACTTCTGAAGCTTCTGTAACAATGTATGTATTTATTCATTTGTTCATTCATTCATTTTCATTCATTCATTCTTTATTTCTTTGTTCCTTCCTTCATTCCTTTCTTCCTTTCTCACTTAATGACATACTTTAAAACGAGGAATGTTCGCATGCATTTTAATTTTGCGAGCGCCAAGATTCGCGAAAATAAAATGCACGCGAAAGTTCTTGTCTACACTGCATGCATTGCACACCAGTGGCAATTCGTGAAAATTTCATGCCACAAAAGAGGCTGTCAGCTCCAATTAGCAAAAATTTCATGCCGTGAATATATTATGTTTTACAGTACATGCACAAATACCAGTAAAGACGTCACAACAGTGTAACAAATCCAGTATGTCAGTGTGACAGATAAAACAGAGCATTAGGTGAAGTGGTTTTTGAGAAGACAATGGAGCCTTACAAATCCAAATCCAGGGAAAGTAACTTGTACTCGTACCTCATAAAGAGCAGAAAAGAAAGTGCTTAAAAATCACTGCCAGTTGTCTCATTTCACTGTGCTGTTTGTTGTTGTCTTCAGATGCTTATCGCAATGTAGACATATTTCTTGTAATCATGATTATTGTAATCACGATTATTGTAATCATGATTATTAAAACTAAAGCATCATTTTCATATAAGTGCACAAACTGTCAGTTTATCTTCTGAAATAGAGATATATACGTATGACATGTGTGAAATAATGTTGTGATAATGTGATTTCAGTGGGGTTACAATGAAAATACAGTACAAATTATTACCCAAAAACATACGCTGGTGGTATTGTATTGCAGTCTCAGATCATTCGTGGTTGTGGCTGTTACATGATGTTTTTCAGTTTCAGTATACCAAGCCATATTAGTATCAATTGCACGCAAGTGAATTACATTTGCAGCTTGTTATAAATTGCATGTGATGTAATGCTACTGCTAGGGCACATGTCGATCATGTCATTCTGGTATCATTCTACCTATTGTGCGTGCAAGGGAATGGGGAGGATGCTTTAGAATTAAAGTTGAGTACACTTCACGCTTGGAAATTTGATCTCGAAATATGTTCAAATGACTTGTGATCCAGGCAAAATGGGTCAGACAGACATGTTTGTTAGTAGATCCGTTTGAAATATCACGTGTACAAGCAAGTTCCAAATGGTAGGAGATAAATTTTGAGTTCTTATGGGAATTATGTGTTTAGCGTTAATTGTCATACTGAAATCTGTTGGATAAGTATTTTGTGTCTTTGTTGTTATTGTTGTAATGAAAAACAAGTGGTTGTACCATTTCAGTGCCAGCTAATGGGAGAAAAATTGTGACACGATGTTGCCTTAATATTGTCCACACTGTCACGCAAGTACTCTTTGATATATTACAGGGGCCTACAGACTATTGTGTGTGAAAGCCGTGTGTATTCACAGTTTGCGTATGTCATAGCTTGGAATCATGGAGTGACAGTAGAGGGCAGTTTGTTACCAAAATTCTAGAAGTTACACTTGTTCCATTATCTCAAATTGCTGGGCATTCAATTTGGTCCTCACTGAAATCCTGTTTATTATGTTCTGTATAATTTTCTTGGTAAAATTGGGGTGTTTGTGCGTGGGTTTAGACACACAGACCGGCTTTACATCATTCACTCAAATTCGGGTTTTTTTTTTGGAAATAATCCTGAAATACTTTGACTTTCTTGCAGACTTTGTCATGAAAGCATTGTGCAAGATGTGCAGCTAAATGCGAGTTGAATTCTATTTCTCTCTACACTCTCACATTCTCTTGTAGTTTTTGAAATGTAAATTGTACAAGACATGTCTGGAGTGCTATTTGTTTTACTCATGTTTCGTCACAGACAGTCATGCATGAGACATGAAGAATGGATACTTTAAAAAGATTGTATAAATGTGGGCAAGTAGTCGTCTCATTATATTCACAGTCCTTCGCTTATTACAATATTTTGTGCTTATTTTGTTAAAGCTACCTCAAGCTGCTTCTGATTACAAATTTTTTCTTTCTTTTTTGTTGTGTAAAATTTTGTTCTGATAACATTTAAGTGCATTATTCCATATTTGTATATTGTATTTTTTTTCTCTTTTACATTTAATCTGGAATAAATATTTGAACATTTATAACAGCTCAGCTTTTCCCAGTTGAAATCTTTGTTACATTGAAAAGATTCAAGTTGTGTGCTTCTACTTCAAATGCTAAAGTGTAAGGTGGATTGCTGCCAGCTATGAATCAGTCACAAGTGACAAGTGTTCTTAGAAAACCAAAAAGAGACCCCCCCCCCCCTTTCCAACATCCCTCACTCTGGCCTTAGTCTGATTCCTTCAGTTGTTTTATCCATTGCATCCTATCTCCAGCCAGCTACATATAATTAGAGTACCGAGGTGATGAAAATGTTTACTTTTACAGTACAGTTTAACCCTTTGTTAACTGGGGGGGGGGGTTCAAATTGACCCCCCTCCACATTTTACGCTATGATTCCGCAACACGCAAAGATTTTGCCGCGCCATTTCATGACTTTTTCCTTTGAAGTCTCCCGCATCTTGCGAGACCAAATTTGCAACATCCGGGTACACAATCCTGAAGTTACATAATGTTTTGCATATGCATGTCAGCCTGAGAAAGGCTCAAATTTGTGATACATGTACTCTGTGCAAATCCAATGCAAATGTTTTGTTTTGTTTTTTTGTTTTTTTGTTAATTGATATAAATTAGATTATTTCAACTTTTATTCAGTGAAATTAATTGATTCTTATGTAGATAAGATTGAAAAAGGTACTCTGCAACAAATTTTGGCAAACAAAATAGAAAACAAAAGGTTAAAAAACAGTAAAATACATAAGAAATTAACAAAACAATAAAAAATAAAGGAAAGTGATTGTGCCATTTTTGGGCAAGAAAATTGTTTGATGTGTCTTGAGGAATTCTGACACACAAAATTAGCAATCCTTCAGCCTTTCTAATAGGGTTTACACGCGAAAATGATTTCATGCATAAATTTGCATAATTGATTAAAAATAGAAAATCAATATTTTCCACTTGCATATAACCATGTAATCTTGTTGTTGACATGTGGCTCTATGTTGGGGCAAAATTTTGCAGCCATTGTGCCATTAAGGGCCGAGATCTGGGGGGGGGGGGGGTTAAAATTGACCCCCCTCAGTAAAACTTGGGTCTCAAATAGCCCAGTTAGAATAAAGTTACACACACAAATAATGATACCCTTCCTCCAAACTGCACTTTTTGTGTTGTGTCAAGGTTTATGCATGGGAGAGTCAACAAGACGATTTCATATGAACACAGTCTTTGATGCATCGGTCTTTAATTGCACTGATAATACAATAATAATCCTTTCAATGGCGATAAGTCACAAAAATTCTCTCAACACAGTTTCAACATGAAGAATGTCTACAAATACCAACTCAGTGTAAGTTTTTTTTCAGAAGACATTTGATACAAAAATAAGTACATTCACTAGAAATACACGTTAAGAAAAGAAATCACAGAACTTGTGCACTTAGATGTGTCACATACATTAATTGCATGACATCATGGAACGCATCTCAAAGCAAATTGCATCCAAAGACATTCCACAGTACTCGAGGAATTTATGCAAAACAACGTTAGCCAGAGAGACGTGCGACAAATAACCGCTCATTATTTTTTTGACTGGTCAAAGATGTTAAAGATACAGTAAGTAGAAACCTTGCCATACATGCCTGTGACGGAAACTTGACCACGAAGTACGTATCATAAATTCAATTTTTCTTTTTTGTGGAAAGATACAATGTGGTAGATACACAGACAAATCAGATACATTGTGTAAATACAGTACAATGTACAAAATGGTATAAACTGTACGGATTGGAATATCAAACATCTCTCGAGTACATTTCAAGCAGCAGAAAGAAATAGGCAGGGTGGGATGCTGCACATGAGAGAAATACAGGTACACTCTGATGGTCATAGAACTATCACCTCTAATGAACAAAGTAAGTCTATTGAGATAGTTAGAAATGCAAACCTGGCCTATGAAGGGCTGCAAAACAGTCCATTTGTGTGGGTATTAAATGTTCCAAGGTTAAAGGGATGGTACAGTATTGGTGGAGATGAGAATTGGGCTTTTAACTTTCTGCGAGATACCAAGAAAACACTTGTGACATAGTACAGAGCATACCATTTTAAGAGGAATTCAAAGTCTATTTGATGAAAATCGGGTTTGGAATAACTGAAACATCCAAAAACAAAGTAAACAAAGCGATTGTACATTTGTAATAAAGTGTGGGTCTCACACTTTATTAGAATTGCTCTGTTATGGATATCTCAGCCATTTCAAAACCAATTTTCATCAAATTAACGTTGAATTCCTCATGGAATTACATGCTCTTTCATATTTGACAAGAGGTTTCTCATTATCTCACCAAAAAATGTTAGAAACCTGAAATTAGGTCTCAACCAAAACTATACGTATATGATCCCTTTAAGATACCGCAGCCAGCGATGTACGCTACCACATACAGTATTTGCCTTCCCCTCTTGAGGCAGCCATGTGCCTGGTAGAATTATTTAGAGAATACTGAAGAACGTCCCAGATGGAAATGTTGGGAATTCAATGCTAACATGATAACTCTCTGCTAATTACATGACTCGACCTTGACAGATCTGCCCTAAAAGACAAAAAGTATACATTACTTTTGCATTGCATACATTGTTTCATACCCTGACATTAAAGGAAAAGTTCACCTTCATAGACATGTGGATTGAGTGAATGCAGCAATATTAGTAGAACACATCAGTGAGAGTTTGAGGAAAATTGGACAACCCGTTCAAAAGTTATGAATTTTTGAAGTTTCTGCTCAGTCACTGCTGGATGAGAAGACTACCACAGCTTGTGATGTCACATGTGTACAACGATATAAAGAAAACAAAGAAAATTCCACATATTTTCATTTTTCTCGCATAATAAAAGAATGCTTGACTTGCCTCTTTCAGAAGGCAGGGGGAATAATATTACCCTTAACCATAAAAAGACTGGGGGGGGGGGGGGCATTTTGGGCCCCCCTCAACATTTTTCACGATAAATCTGTAATGTAAAAATATCGCGCCGTGACATTCTATGACTTTTTTCTTTTAAGTCTTGCGCAACTTTTGAGACCAAATTTGCGATGCCCCGGTACGCAGTTACGCAATATTTTGTAAGTGCATGTCAGACCCGAAATTGCTCAAAAACATGATTTCATGTACGAATCCAATGCAAATTCTGTTTCTGACCAAAATTCATAAATGTATCATTATTTTTACTTTTACTGATCAAAATCAATTAATTTCATGTTGTTTATGATTGGAATAATGTCGCCGATGATTTCCATTGAAAAAAAGCAATAACAAACAAAAAGTCGAAAACAAGGAAATAAATAAGAAATTTAAAAAACAATAAAATACATAAGAAAAAAATTTGATACTGCCCTTTTTTTGATGTACATTCAATAAGAATCCTACAAAGAGTACCTTGACCAAAAATTAGCAGTTTTGGACCTTTAATTACAGATTTACAGCCATTTTTTTTATTTCATGCATAAATTAGCATAATTAATTTATTACAAGTAAATTTGAATAACTGTAAAATCATTACCTATTCAGTTTTATAGATTACCTTGTGGGTGACTCGCGTGCCGATTTTCCTTGCGATCACGCGGTCTACGGCCGAGATCTTAGGGGGGGCCCAATGAGCCTCCGGCCTACGAGGCATCAAAATAGCCCAGTCTCTTTATACGTCAGTGACAATTCAAGGAAATGTGCACTTTTTTCAAAAAATAAAAATATGTGAAATTCTTTTTATATTTTCCTTATATTGTTGTACGCATGTGACATCATATACTGTAGTAGTCTTCTCATCCAGCAGTGACTGAGCAGACACTTCAAAAAATTATAACTTTTGAACGGGTAGTCCGATTTTCCCCAAACTTTCATTGATGTGTTCTACTAATATTGCTGCATTCACCCATTCTACATGTCTATGAAGGTGAACTTGTCCTTTAAGTTTCCTGATTTACAGTATGAAGCATGACTTCACACTGACCATAATCATGCAGAAATTCTGCTCATTGAATCACAACTGTGACAATCATTGCTTTCTAAATATAACCATCAATTATGACAAGTCCTTTTCAAGGAAAAGACTAAGCATGTTTCATTAAAAATCTCCAAATTCATAAAATTATTTTTTTTTTTGTCTTTTAACTTGCCTTCAAGTCTAAAATCCCCTTATTAAGCTGTGATTCTTTTTTATTTTGAATTTGAATTTTGATTTTCATTTGTTCAGCTTTTGATTTTATCTTTTTTAATTTATTCACTGTGATTGTAAATGTTTACTAGTAATTATTCGGTTGCATTAAAGCACACAACAGCTCTAATCTGCTGAAGTGCTTAGAAACACTTGTTACCAATTATTATTACTGAACTGTATTATCATTACCCACAATCCCATCATTTTGCAATATACTGCAATGTTTATGAAGCAGCCCCATACTATAAGAAAGTACACACACTGAAATACTTAATGCCTTTATTTTCTACACTGGATATGCTCTCCTGAGAAAGCTGCCTCGCGTGAACAAGCTTTGCCCCTTCCACTGACCTGACTGGTTTTACACTCGGTCAAACTTACATTCAGATACATTGGGACGTATCATTTACACAAACACAATGGCCCGAATTCACGGAGGTGGTACAATCTTTGTCCATGGTTTTAACCATGGACAAAGACCGGGGCGCTGAGTGTCGCATGGCCAATTTCGTTATGAAATCAGTCATTTCGTTGACGAAATGTTTATTTTGTTACAAAATGTTAACAGTTTGTTGACGAAATGATCATTTCATTAACGAAATGGTAATTTTATCGACGAAATAACTGATTTCGTAACGAAAAAGGCCATGCGACACTTGGGGCCCCATACAAACTACGGTCTTTGTCCATGGTTAAAACCATGGACAAAGATTGTACCACCTTCGTGAATTCAGGCTTATGTAGGACAAGAAATACAACCATCAATGAATGTTACTTCAGAGGTGATAATGAAAGACAAACATATTTTTCTTTTTCTGTATTAACCAAGACTTTTACAATGATCCTCACAATTAATGGAACCTGAGTTGTCATTGAAAATGCACATGTTAAATATTCCACTTGTGTTTACACTCACCAAATATCATCAACAATCTTATCATATGTAGTATTAATAGTAAAGTCAAGTTTTGCCATATTTATAAAAAACTTGGTATAGCATCACACAACATCAATATTCCAAAATCTACACTCTCTTCTTGGTGATTAAGTCTCCTGTACGTTGTGATTATCACATAATATTGCTTCCTCCAAGACTAGAAAAATGGATAACCTGTGTACCTTGTGGTTACTTATCAGAATAATGTTAAACATGATGAACCAGAATTCATAGTGCTCTTTGCAACAATTTGTAAGTTACAGCAATAGCAGCTTCACTGGCAGCATCCATGCTGTAACCAATCAGATGCAAGTGTTTGATCTATTACCATGGCAACTGCACTTTAATACAGCAACTTTAAATCACTGCCAACCCCTCTTTGGGTACATTTGAATATCAACTCACTTCTGGTGCAGAATTAAGGTTTCTAAACAACTTTCAGGGAGTTTTGGGCAGATGATAAAAGCAAAGCTGTTTCAATTATGGGGTTAGAAATGCTGAAAAAATGTTTATGTAGACTTGATAGATGCAAATTTGTTTTAAAATGCATTTATAGTTTGAACATGCCCAAGCCAACCACTGCTAACTACATATCTCCGCTCCTCAAGTCAAACTGTCAATTGACTTCACGACAGAATCAAAATGCGCAACAACTCCAGAAATGCAAATATGAAAGGCATTTGCAAACATATTTTGATAGTGGGAATTGAAACGCCTTTCAAACTTGGGAAAGTTGACAAAATAATGCAGCTTTATGACATGGGCTACGAGGATAATGGATAACCATTTCACATATCCCATATACCAACTCTGTAATCCTCAAGATGGGAATAAAAGAAGGACCTTTGATAGGCCAAGGGCCTTTGTCATTCCCTCACATCTGCTGCATTTTTTGTACCGTTTTACTATTTTCTCTACTTTATGGTAACAGTCCTTATACTATTTGTGTTTTGAGATTGTTTTGTGTACAATGTATATTTCTGTGTTACACATCCTGTTTGTACATATATGTCTATGTTTGTGCATTTTTAAGAGATGTGAAATGAATTGAATTGAATTGAATTGAATCTTGACCCCCTCGCGACACCCCTACACTCGTTCTCTGGTGTCAGTCTGTACAGCTGACCTATGCCGGTCAGTGTCTGAATATATCCAGCTCTCTTTTCATGAGATGGATCTGATTTCCATGCAAAGACAAATTCTGCCCAGAAGTAAATACTGTGAAAAACGCCCTCAACTGTAACATGATATCAATCTATAAAAGCCAACTGGTAGACTTCACACTGTGTAACAGCTTCTGCATAATATCATACCATAATATATTCCGACATAGTGTATAATGATAAGCAACCAGGTTACTGGTAGTTATTAATGTTGAATACAAACATATAACATAATAATGGCCATAGTAGTTAACAATCATGAATATTACATCCTGCTCCATATTATAACATTTCAATTTGCCTTGGAAGATGTTAAATGACCGGAAAAACATGTATGTTGAAACTAGCTCCTGATTCCGTATAATAACTGCAAGGCCTTTAAATGAAATGAGTCCAGGTCACTGGATAAAAGCTCGACCCAGAAATGTCTTTAACATGGGCACATTGGACATTGTGCTAACTCTATAAGACTTTGTGCACATCTTTGCCTGATAAAGCTGACGGAAAATTTGGACAAAAGGTAAGTTGCAATGCCATGGCATATGGTGTGAAGAAACTGATGAAATCCAAACTACAACTCGAGGAGAAATGAAATGTAAATGCAAATACCGGTATTAAATGAAATCAAGGCATCTGATCTATCACCATTTTATTATTTATTTCTTGCCTCCTCTGATGATAAGGATTTACAGTCAGGTTTTTGTGACATTAAAGGTTGTACTTTGTGTGTGTCAGTGTGTTGAATATTAAATTATGACTTAGTTTACATTTCTTTAAAACAAGTCTTCATATTGAGGAGGGAAGATGGAAGCTTTGCTTCAGGACATGCAAAGAAAGAGGGTCAGAGTGGGAGTGAAATTATATAACTGGGTGGTGTCTTCGACTTGTTCCCAAACTGCAAGGAACATGAGAAACTGGGTTTGGAAACTTTATCATTAAAAATTTGCTATATCTTCCTTTAAATAGTGATGATAATGATGAAGATTGTAATGGTGATTGTGATGATGATGGTGATGACGATAGTGATGATGATGATGATGGTGATAATGGTGATGATGATGATGATGGTGATGGTGATGGTGATGATGGTGATGATGATGATGGTGATGGTGATGGTGATGATGGTGATGATGATGGTAACGATGATGATAACAGAGAGGAGGCGGAGGAGAGCTGGGAGTCAGCAGTGATGTCAAAGGATGTGTGGGGAAAATGGCATATGCAGTTTGATAGAGATTTGTGATTACGTAATGGACGGTCAGGAACCTGCCCTGTTTATTGATGAAATACATATAAAAATTAGTCTGATTTCCCTTTGGCTAAATATTTTTCATTTTTGGTTCATTACAGTCAAATGATGAGGAAATTATGATATAATTTCCTGGTTCCTGCCTCCACGAATAAATCAAATCTGACAAAACAAAATGCCCTAATACATACATTTTGGTGATGTTGGACCTCTGGTACAGGTGTCTCCCACAATACTCTTTGAAAACTGGCTTAACTCCCACCATTAAGCACAGGGAGTTACAAACTCCCCAGCATCATGTTTGGTCGATGGTCCGCAAGTTTGCGGGATATGATTGCTATATTGATTGGCATGTAAACACAAGAGTAAGGTACAATGGTCTCTAAGTAAGCATGTTAAGTTGATGTGATGGTCAGTAACGTGAAGCTCGCCGGTCATTGTCAAATCTGGTAACGGCTGCACATCCTGTGGTCCAGTCGTATGCTTGGGTTCGGCATGGTGCTGCACCCTTTCTTCTGCAAGATCTCATCTATCTGCTGCCGCTTGATCAGCTCCACCCAGTACTAGTTACCATGACAACAAGATACAAGGAAATATGAGTATGTTTAAAATATGATAGCATGTATGATATATGGTAGAAATATATGCCTCAACTTAAAGGACAGATAGGAGAGAGAAAGTCAGTTAAAGAGAAGAGTATAGCAAACGAGGGAAAAAGATAAGAGTGGAAGGGACAAAATAGAAGAGAAAATGAGAAAAAGAGAAGAAAAGGAGAAAGGCGAGGGTAAAAAGGAGGAGGGAATGACATTTAGAAAGACAAAAATATCAGGAATGTAAAGCTGTGCCACGCATAGAATCACTGAGCCTACTTGTTGTTTGTTTGTTCGTTTTGACTTGTACTATGCTTGAAACTCTTAGCATTTTTTTTTTTTTTGAAGCAAAGTAAAGATCATAATAGTGGTGAAAGTCACTTTTTGAAATGCCCTTCTAATGATGAGCTAAACAGCACACAAAGCTAACCTTTGCCTGCCTTCCTAGCTGCTGTCACTATATCATTAAGATATAAATGAAATGAATTTAATTCACCTACAGGGAATGTTAAAAAGGGTACACAGAAGAAGCTATATTATATTCAGCTTTTGGGAAGACTTGCACAAAAAGTAATAACCACAAACACAATATTTGGCAATAGAATTCTGCATTAGAATTGGTTCCAACACTAGACAACACAAAAAGGGGAGACAAATTGTATTTGTGAACTTTTATATGGGGTGGGGGGGGGGGGGAGATGAGGGGAGAGGGGGGGGGGGAGGGAGAATCCCACTTACTTCCACAATCCTAGAGTCACCGTCCATGAGACCTAACTTGGCCAGGAAGGACGATGGACTGACTCTGGGGGGTGTGTTCATTGGCCGCTGGTAGCTGTCACCACTTGAAGTACTGTAACGGAGTCAAGAGACAGTGAGGCATAATGGGATATGGAATTACTATGGTATCAGAAACTCCATCTCTACTCCTTTTAGTTTTCTTTTTCTTCTTTTTTTTTGCATCTTTTGAATAAGAGTACTTAAAAGTTTTTTTTTTAAATAATGAATTGAGGCGGTATGCAGCATTCTTTCATTTTGATGTAAGCCTATAGACACAAAATTTGGGCAAAACGATGAAGAGGCCAGACTCAGGGGTACCTCATTACAATAAAGACCTACAAACCATGATAATTATCTTGTTACATCAGGCTTCTCACTATTCCAGGGTACAAAAAAACAAAGAAATATAAAGAGTTGTGACTTGCAAAATCACCGTCTTATCCAAAAGAGAGTTTTGTTGTATAACGAGGCTTCAGTGATTAAGGGGCAGACTCTTGAGATAAAATGGGTTGGGGCCTGACCTGTTAATGAGCTGTGAGTTTGGCGAGTTGAGGCAGTAGGAATGATAGTAGAGGAATGCTTTCGAGGCTAGCTCCAGGAGAACACTCTGGATGTAGGCCAGGTAGCTTTGGTCTGTCTGAAAGTGCTTGTGGCGACTCACGATGGCATCTAAGCATGTTCCCTGCGGGGTCAAAAGTTCAAAGGTGAAAACTTAAAGGCATAATTTACCGTTTGCAGATGAAACAAAAATCCCAGCATTCGTGCTTCAAAATGATTCTAAAATGTGAGTTAGGGATAGAAACAGCCAATGTAAACATCTGAATTAGTATAATCGATATTAAGTACTGTTGAATATACAAAATGTGAACAACAGTTATAATAGAAATGTTTCCAGACTAAACCGTCTACAGTTATGGTTTAATGAGGAAAACAGTGATATCTCCTTATATTTTAGACTTTATTGCAAAAGTTTTATATGGTAGGATGTTTTGTGATACAACTGACCTACACATAATATGCATAAAATGCGATATCTTTAACATTTTTAGTATCACTGCTCCCAAAGGTAAACTTGTCCTTTAATAGCTTCCATGGTTCCACGACATTTGCTCCTGCAACGATTGCTTCCATGAAATATCTGCACGCTAAGCCAAACATAGGTTCTACCCACAAACATAACCCTAACCCTAGTCCTTATCCTCACGTCAAACTAAACCTAAAACCCTGTAACAATCCTAACCCTAACCCTATAGTCCTTGGAGAATATAAGACTGGAACGATTGTCACAGGAGCACATGTCATGTTACCAGCTGCCAAATGACTGATATACATGTACAATGTACCTGCAGAAACTGTCAATTTTTGGTCTAAAAAGGACACAACAGTGTAAGATATGTGTTCAATAACTGTGATAACACAATTTTAGTTGGGTAATGAATAAAATGTGAGGTAAAAATGTGTAAAAGGTACCCTGACGGTATTGCAATCTTGGGGCATATCCAATCGTGGTTGCTATGTAATGTTTCGTAATCGATTACAAATCAGGCCACAGCAACATGCATTGATCTTCCTAACTCCAATAAGGTTAACAATGGGATGTACACTGTATATCAATAATTCTTGGAAATGCCAATACACCAAACAAGTAGGGCAATTTGTCAATCAGTTGCATAAAATTCAGGGCACTGTTGGAGAGCCCTGTCACAGATGCACTATGGGACAGCTTTGGTGACACTGCTGTTATCAGTTGTCTAGCTTGCATCTATCTATATATACGGTGAAATGGAATTTTGAAATGGTATTTTGTTTACTGCTACCCTTTTCCTCAGTTTGAATTTAGCATAGAAAGAGAATCCAGTTTCTCACTTTCATTGATTTATGGCCCACTGGAGACCACTGGTACCGAAGAATGAATACCTACCTTGTACGGAGGTGTATAAAGTGTGGATTGGTCAAAGTCGAACAAGGTGATGTAGCGGCGTACAGAGCCTGGCACGACCCTGGATAGAGACTTGGACACGGCGAGTCCGACCAGCTTCATTCGGCTGAGGTCAGCCATGCAGAGCGGCTTGGTGTGCCATGGTACCACCAGGTGGTAGCGACTGGTCAGGGGAAGGGGGACAATGACATAAAACTCCAATATCACTGAACATCTCTATTATATAATCATTTAAACCATTATCCCCTGGGAGAATTCTGAAGCAGAAATGATCACTTATACTCCCTAAATTGGCAACTCTTGAATCTAACAGCGAATCATTTTTCACAGAAAAATCAGATGAACTTGTGAAACCCATTAAATCTGAACAGAATCAGTAAAAATACAACAATTTGATAATTTTGGAAAGATACAGGACCTCTCTTCCACTGAAGCATGTTGCCAATTTAAGGATCAGTTACAAATTTAGGGATCAAGAGGCTTTGAAAAATCTGCATTTGGAATTAAACGATAACATATCAGCAACACAGCTCAGCTCAAATGAAAAAAGTGACAATGTATTTTCAATCTTCCTGATGTAACATCCACAAAAAAAAAAAAAAAGTAAAGATCACAATAAAAAGGTAACAAGCCAAATTAAAGAAGTGTGTTTTGGGGAACATTTAAGATTAATCAGCCCCAAGCAGTCTTGTGTGATTCTATTCCATACTGCCATACTGATTTCAAACTTACAGGCTTGAGCATACTGTACATACATGGATTACAATTCCAAAATACATCTTTAACACTGCGAAACTTCACAGCATGTACACTGTAATTGCATCTTAGCAACAGCATAGTTTTGTGATATAAGGGGTCCATTTAATGCTATAAAGTTCATATTACAAGACATTCATCATGGAATAGGTTGGGGTTTCCACATGAAGATTGGAGGATAATCAATTGAAACTCAAAATACCTTCACAGCTTCAGATCCACCCTGCTTAAATTTAATGAAGTATGGACTCTGGGTCCTGCTGCATGTAAGTTGAGATCAAGTATTGATCAAACAAATAAACATAATTCTCTGAACACTCAATTCCTATTGGCTGCTACTTCACTTTTCTTGGATTTTTTGGCTTATGTTTGATTTCACCTTTTTATGTTTGATTTCAACTTTTTATGCAACAGAGCCCTGACCTTATACACATCTTTAAAATTGTGAACTGAAAGTGATTGGAAGGGGGGGGGGGGAGGGGCTTGAAATGCGCGAGTTTCCTCTTAATAGCAAAGTAACGTACTTACCTTGAATGGCCTGGGACAAACAACCATAGGGTCCTAATGAGTGCATTTACCTCTCTGTGGAAAGAATAAAAAATAAAATGAAAATAAAAATTACTTCTCGAAAAGTACAAATAATAGTAGAGGGATAAGGCACTACGTATGAAAGAAAATGGTACAAAGAAATGAAAACTAGGAAAGAACTTAGTATATAGATTATAGAATATGCCCCCCCCCCCAAAAAAAAAAAAAAAAAAAAAATGAAATGCACAATGTTACAATTAATGAATTGAATTGATGAATTCAAGAAATTATGAGTGAAAAAGGATGTCACAATTATATTAACAATCATACACAGCTTTTTTTGTTTCCATGTTTTCTTTGTTTCTTTGTTAGTAGACCTCTTCAATATATTGCAAGCAAATTGCAAGATGAATTTTTTAACCTTCTGAGAACTATGCTTTGGCTTTCTTCAGAAATTAAAAGCACGCCAGCTGAAGTGTCAATCGGCAAACAAAGAACAGTGATAATTATTGCTAAGTCGTACTGGGCTTAAACTCATGTCTGACCTTTCTCTGGGGGGAGACGCTGCTATGACGACCGTCCTTCCCGACAGAAGAGCATATATTAAGTGAACAGCGAAGACGTAGCGAGTGATGAAATCCTTGATTCCCGACCCTGGTCATGTGATCAAAAATAAAGTCAAGCAATCACACAAAAAAATGGTAAATCTCAGTGGACATATATACACTAATTTTGTGCAACACCTACAACAGAATGTAGTTATCTGACTGGTTGATTACTCATCACATGACATGCAGTTAAAAGTTCCACTGCATTGCTGGCGCTGTCAGCCAGGAAATTTTGTTTGAGCAAAAATGGATTTCACATGGCTGACGTCACCAATTTCCATTGACTCTCGTTTTAAACTCTTGATTGACTCAAAGTTTTTGTTTGGATGGCTCTGATATCACAATAAATAAACCTTTTTTGCCCTCAACAATTACAAGCGCGCTTACAAGCACATAATTTGTCATTCATTTTACTGCAAACAACTTCAACAAATCGGTTTTGTGTACGTACACATAAGACTAGACTGACTGTGACTATGCTACTCATTCGCCTTTCACGAAAAATGGTTACCATTTCTGTGCTAAATTCAAGAATCTGTGTGGACCATATTTGTTGACGTCTGAGGTGTTGTAGAAAACAAATAGTGTATGGTCTTCATTTGTGCAATGCAACAAGATTTCGCACTTGGTGAAAGATGACGTGAGCTATTCAACTTGGTTTCGCCTCATTGAATAACGCGTCTCTTTTATTTCGAGTGAAATCTTGTACCATCACACTAATAACCATTCACTATTTGTATAACAGCAGAGGTAATCAACACACAATATCGAATCAAATCCTGTTAAAGAAAAATAATAATAATGGAATTTCTGTGTTGGTATCAAGCCTGAAATGAGACTAGTTTACCTGGTAGGTCTACATTGACACTTGATAACCTAGAGGCATAACAACCGACAGGGACTCGGCTGTTCCTCTGTAGTACTGGCTCCTCGGTGGAAGGCACTGAGTTATTATACCTCTCTAAGCTGTCTACACTGCTACCTGTGGGGCATACAAAACACAAATACAATCAGCACTGGCCTTTTAGTCCCATAAACTCACCTTTATGTTACTATGGACAATCACATAAATATCTCCAATACTGAACAGTGATTATACATTGTACTATCACTTAAACTCAGTAATGCTGCTCGTACTGCTTTGAAGTGTCCATATACAATGTAGTTTTAACACTTAAAATGTTTCATCAGAAAATACTGATTTTCTGAGAAACATAGACTGATTACTGTATCATGAGGCTACTGAAGACGGAACCTTCTGGCCATCACATCCTATGCAATCACATGAAAAATTACACAAAATAATTTGTGCCTTCCAAATTTAGGATATTACAGATGTTTTACAATAGTCTCATCAATAATGATCAAGTTGTTTTTCCACTAAACAATACTGATAATTTGACACTAGAAGTAATTTGATGACAGCAATAATATGAAGAATGAAAAAAATAATCACAACATCTATAATAATAATAATATGAACATAGTAAAAAATGACAGAAAATTGTATATTCTCTTTTGATCAAGTTAACTTCGTATAGGTGTTAGCAATTCATTGACACATGATCCAAGTTGTTAATGATGTTTATGAACGTTGAATATTTAATTTTATTTTGAATTATTTGGACGAATATGAGTATTCATGAATATACGCTGGTGGTTTATCAAAGTAGACCTATTCCATAATATGACTATTATGATTCTATATGTAAACCTGTATAAATCTTAGCGTATCGGCATGTATTATCAGTACGTATGCCAATGTTGTCAATACGAGCATACATAATGCATATACAGATGTATGTGTTAACGTATACGGTACTTCAGTGCTTTTGCATTCTTCGCAGCTGATCACTAAGATTCAGAGCATTATGTAACAGCAACAGTGTGAAGCTCTATGTTTTGTATAAGTGTAATTTCAAGATCAGCTGTTGCCTGTGATTTTGGTCAGGGTACTTGGCTCCGTTCATGCTACCGATTTTATTCGGTGTAGTTTAATGGCATTACGGATTCCAACAGCTCTCTTTGCGACCAATTATTTTCAGAATGTTGAGCTGTCTCGTATGTAAATTAATGTATTCTCCATTTGGATTTAAACATTGCTCTGTTTTCCCTTACGGGATTCTTATCATTGATTTGTTATTTTGGTGGTGAGCCAATCCCTAAGTATATGTCGTCCCCTCGTCTCTTTGTTGGTTGCTGATATTGGTTTTTTTTTTTCTCGTTCGAAATACGCTCGTTACAAGCATATGATTACATTGTACGTCTATGTAATTCAAAAATCATACGTCATATGGTAATTTCTGTGAAATTCCACACAAATTTATAACACACGAGGGATCTCGTGAGCCAAACTTGTTTATTAGCATGTACCCTGTTAAGTCCGACATAGTTTGGATTCTCTACATTCGTTGTTGTTATTATTTCGGAAGCCCACTGAGTCCTTCGATGTATCTTTGTCTGCTCGTTGTATGTGTTCCATGTTTGTCTTCTTCAACGTTACTGTGTTTTCTTGTCTCCCTTCTCTTTTCCGTTTTCCGTTCTACTCCGCAGCGTTACTCTGCTAGTTCTGATTCTGACGCCGTTCATATTTCCAATGGCTGAGAACATGAATGCGCCGTTTCATTCCGTTTCAAATGATGACTTCTTTGAACTATTTAGACATATGTCAGAAACTGATACATTGAATGGGACAGATAGTGCACGAATTACCCCATATGATAGTCTTGTTCTTGATAATTTGAATTCATCCACAAATGAATTGCCTCATGATTTCAGTCCTGACTTAACTCAGAATGTTTTGTGTAATTATATCACTGTGAATCATTGTAAAGACATGTATAACAATTTTCCTAAAGACACCTTTTCTTTGTTGCATTTGAACATAAGGAGTATAAACAAACATTTTGAGGACTTTAAATTTCTGCTGGAATCTGATACAAATCAACCATTTTCAGTTATGGGATTATGTGAAACCTGGTTAACTTCTAATTCTGGAAATTCTTTTGCAATAGATGGGTATAACATGTTTTTCAATAACAGGCCAGATAATAGGAGTGGTGGAGGTGTAGCGTTGTATGTATCACGTACTTTTGAATGTACTGTTCTTGATGATATTTCTAGAATGGATAGCTTTGTTGAATCTCTTTTTATTGAAATTTGTATTCCAGGAAATAGAAATATCGTTGTCGGCATATTGTACAGACCACCAAATTCAAGCTTCAAAGATTTTTGTATTTATCTTTCAGATTTGACACAATCCCCGGTTTTTCAAAATAAGGACTGTTTTTTACTTGGTGACTTTAATATTGATCTGTTGAAATTGGACAATGATAATATCTCAAGCGAGTTTCTTCAAACATGTTTGTCTTCTTCCTTTCTTCCGCTTATTTCAAAACCCACACGTGTTACAGATCACTCTGCTACCCTTATTGACAACTTCTTTTGTAATGTTTTACCCCTCCCAGATTCTTTTATAATTCTGTCAGATATGACTGATCATTTTCCAATTATGACTCACTTCCCTCTTAAGACAATAGCTAATATTGTCAAACCTTCTGTACTTCCCTTATTTAGTCGCAGAGTGTCGCCTGAAAAGCTTGATAGTCTGGACGCGGCCCTGGATGATACTGACTGGTCGAGAGTTTTAGAAAGTGATGATATTAATTTGTCTTTTAACCATTTTACGGAAATTTTTAATCACCATTTGGATGAAATAATTCCAAAACAAAAGAATAAATCAGATTACAAAAAGACACCCAGATTACCGTGGATCTCAAAATCAATTCTCCGTTCTATCAACAGGAAAAATCGATTATACTATAAATACAAAATGGAAAGGAATGAATTATCTAAGAATAAATATACATTTTATAAAAATACTTTAACAATGATTCTACGATCTGAAAAGAAAAGATATTATTCAAAGTTATTATTGAAATATAAGTTTGATATAAAAAGTACTTGGAAGGTTTTAAAACAGGCCATGAATGTTGCAAGTAAAAATTCAGATATTGATAACATTAAGATGAATGACGAAATAATTCATGATTCTGTTCACATTGCAAATGCTTTTAATTCCTTCTTTTCAGAAATTGGTGAAACAATTGCTCAAAATATTCCTGCTACTCAGAACCATTTCACTGAATTCTTAGGACAGTTTAATCCCAACTCTATATTTTTTACTCCTACTAATAGATATGAAATAATTGACATGGCATTTTCTTTAAAGAATAAACGAAGTTCTGGTTATGATGAGATTGATAATGTTATTTTAAAAGGTGTTATATCTTCGATCGCTGATCCTCTTGCTCATATATTTAATTTGTCAATATCCCAGGGCGTATTCCCTGAAAAAATGAAACTGGCAAAAGTAATTCCAATATTTAAAAAAGGCGATAAACTTGATACCAGTAATTATCGTCCAATTTCATTATTATCTTCCTTGTCTAAAGTTCTGGAAAAACTTATTCATAAGAGAATGACTAATTTTCTGAAACAATATAAAATATTTTCAAATTCTCAGTTTGGTTTTCGTGAGAAGCACAGTACCAGTCATGCTCTCTTAAGTTTTGTTGAACGAGTGGCTCGTGCAATTGATGACCACTCTCATTTGATCAGCATTTTCTTGGACTTCTCCAAGGCCTTCGATTATGGAATACGTGGGAAGGCCTTGTGGTTCAAGAGTTATTTATCCAATAGAAGACAGTTTGTTACAATCAAAAATGATAACTCGGTGATTAGAGAAGTTAAATGTGGGGTTCCTCAGGGAAGTCTGTTAGGGCCATTGTTATTCATTATTTATATCAATGATTTTTGTCAAGTATCTGAAGCTCTTTCTTTCATTCATTTTGCTGACGATACTAATGTATTTCTAGTTCATAGCGATATTGATGTTCTTGTACGAAAAGTTAATAGCGAGTTGAAGAAAGTAACAAATTGGGTCAGAGCTAATAAGCTCTCTTTGAATGTTCAGAAAACGAAATATATGCTTTTTAGTAATACTGTTGGCACTTTAAGTACTGACATAGTTTTGGATGACACTTCTTTGGAAAGAATTTCACATTTTAAATTCCTTGGGGTTATTTTAGATGAGAAACTTTCTTGGAAATTGCATATCGATTATATTTGTAATATAATTTCACGTAATATAGGAGTTATTAATAGACTAAAATTGTGTTTACCTAAAAAATCACTACTTATGTTATACTCGTCATTGATATTGCCTTACCTTAATTATGGACTTTTAGTCTGGGGCAACACGCACCAAAATCTGTTGGATAGAGTGTTCCTTTTGCAAAAGAAAGCTCTTCGTGTCATTTGTTATTCTCCCATACGTTCTCATACAGATGCACTGTTTGCCTCTAATAAGTTGTTAAAATTTAGAGATTTGTTTTTATTCAGTTTAGGTCAATTTATGTATATGTACAACAATAACCTTCTTCCTGATGTTTTCCATTCCATGTTCCTAAAAAATCAGTCATTTCATGAATATCCAACTCGACGCTCTAACGAATATCATTTACCTCTTTTCCGTACGATTTTAGCAAAGAACACATTTGTTTACACTGGCCCGAGCTATTGGAATTCCATGCATCCTGATATTAAAAATGCCCCCTCAATATATTCATTTAAGAGGAAATTGAAAGTTTCTTTGTTGCAACCTTATTCTACTGAATAGAATTAACCAGCTGTTATAACTTCTTTTCTAAGAACCCACGTTTTCACATATTGATTGCCAAGTATACTTTAGCTCTTGTATACTACATTCATATAATGCTACGATATTTCTCCGATCATAGGCATGTCTATTGCCCTGTTCTTTCTTGCGTCACTTTTTCTCACCTTCTCGACATACTTCTTACGAGATCGCTGTCTGTAGAACGTTTTTGTCTGTTCTGTTCTTTTCTATTATGTTAGCTTTGCCTCATTTTGTCTCGTCTCATAGTCAACTCTCCATTGTATTGTTACGCCTACTCCAGTCTCATTTCATGTTTATTTGTTTGTATATCTGTCTGCTTTTGTTGATCTATCTTTCTAGTGGGCTTCCAGACTATTACTTTTTTTCTCAACTGATGTTTTTCCTCTGAGGGGCCCACAATCTACAAGCTTTGTCTTTTTAGTGGGTCCCTCCATTTTTCGAATTTTGCATACTGTATAATTACTTCTAGTCACTTGAGTTATATGATAGTGTATAATTATTATAAGGTGGTACAATCATTGTATATACATTCTTTCATGTTATACTTTACGCACCTTAATTTCTGTTATCAAAAAAGTGATGTTCATATCTCTTTGTCGAAAAATGAAATAAAACATTGAATTGAATTGAATTGAATGCTAAATAATCTACTTTGCTTCGATTCATAACAGTTTACTTGACAAAACAATAAAATTTGGATTTGATATTGAATGGTATCACAAAGATACCACATTTTTTTTTTTCAAAGTAGTATCACAATAACATTGCCTATTTTATTGCTTGCCTGGACTTACGAACAAGAAATTAATGATTAATAAGACAGACATTTAATTTACCTTTCACTCACTTGATGAACAACATAATCATTGAGGATAGCATTATAATGTGAATGTCTCATTCATTAATTCAAACACAGTGGAACATGCATTAGGCTTTACAGGTCTTTATAATGGGACAAATAACTTTTGGGATGCTAAATCCTGGATACCCAATTAAGGAAAAACAAACTTATATTATTCGCTCATCACAGCAAAATATAAGCATATGTACATGTAGCTGCCATCATTATAATAATCATGAATACATGGTAAAGTTATCAGCTGTTCTGTAAATAAATGTTTTCATGGGAACTAGAATTCAATGCTATAACTGAGGTTTCTCAATACAATTTTTTGGCACAGCAAAGCTTTGCTTTAAAGTGGAAATAACTTGACACTGGCAGATCACATTCTAAACTACTTGATGAGAAGCCAAGCAGCTGAAAGATTTTTGTTATTGTTGCTTAAGTTAGATATTATCACAGAATTTAAGCTACGACACTATAACAGGGATGCCGAACTTGTAAGCAGCATTGTGAGTAAATAAGTAATCTCCGAGGTCCCCCCTCGACGTTTCGCGCGATGTATCGCTATCGCGAAAAGCTATTGCCGCGACGTTTCATGACTTTTTTCTTTCGAGTCTCCCGCATCTTTTGACACCAAATTTGCGATGCCCGGGTGCGCGGTTCCGAAGTTGCACATAAATATGTACGTGCATGTCAGACCAAAAATTGCTAAAAAATGTGAATTTGTGTACAATTTCAATGCAAACTGTGTTTACAGGCAAATTTCATAAAAGCATGATTATTTTGGGGTTTCATTGAGTAAAATCAATAAATAACATATTTTCTTGTTATATTTTCTTGTTCGGAACAATGTCACGGACAAATTTCATCGAAAAAACAATGAGAGACATAAAGGCGAAAAAACAAGGAAATACATAAGAAATTAAAAAATCAAAAAATACTTAAGAATTTTTCCTGATTGCACAATTTTTTCTCTTACATTTTTAAGGACATTAAAAAGAATATTTACACACAAAAAATGTGCCTGTTTTGAGCTTTATTTAGTGATTTATACCAAATTGTCTGATTTCATGCATCACTATGCATAAATTAGCATAATTTAGCATAAACGATAATTTTAAAAAAATTAACTTCATGGTACTTTAGATTACGTCATAGGCAATGTGTGTGCCAATTTTCGTTGCGATCGCGCCGTCGAAGGCCGAGATCTAACCTGGGAGGCCCCCCACCCCCCCCCCCCCCCCCCCCTCTGGCCGTATCATCTACCTAAAGAGCCCGGCCTAGTTAGGGTTAATTTTGGGGGGTTTGCCCCCCCCCCCCCCCCCCCTTGGGGCCCTCCAGGTGAGACATGGTGCCCATTAGAACAAATTGAGATCCTACGCCCCTAGGGATGCTACCTGCTAAGTTTGATGAAAATGGGTCATGGGGTTTTCAAGAAGATGAAAATGTACAATTTAGGCCCCATCAGGACCCCTCCCTGTCCCCCTCCCCTGGGTCCCAAGGGGGGGGGGGGGGCAGGAGGGGGTACCCCTGAATCTGCCATGAACAAACTTGAAACTACAGTCATCAATATACTAACTCATAGTATTAACTTAGCTCTATCATTTCTGGTTCTAGAGAAGAAAATCGATTTTTAAAGATACCTTAATTTCGGGGGGGGGGGGGGGGCCCCCCTGGGGGTCCCCTGGGTGGAGAATGGTACCCATTTTTTTTTAAAAAAATTGAGATCCTAACCCCCTAGGGATGCTACCTGCCAAGTTTGGCGAAAATCCATCACGAGGTTTTCAAGAAGATGAAAATGTACAATTTAGGCCCCATTTGGACCTCTATGGCAGTGTAAACGGATAAAATTGTGGGGCTCGGCCTCGCAATTGAGGTTGGGCTCGGCCGCGGCTCGGCCCAGCCCCGCATTGTAAACAGGGTCCATATGCCAAACATTAAACAGCGCTAGCTTCCTTTTAATTCTCATTCTTCTTACAGTGTTTCATGTAAAGGAACAAAGCAAAATGGACTACGGCAAAAACTAAGGCTGTTTACATGATGAGATGAAAAAATTGGTATGAACAAAGCAAGAACTTTTCAATGTACAGTGTATTCAAGAAATGTGTGCATCGTGTTGGATGATTGATCAACAAAATTAGCTTCAAAGTTCAGTGCTGTATACCTTCCTCCCTTTCACTGGTCTTGGAGATACTATCTCCTCTACTTGATGCGGTTCCCATGGAGACACCCTCTCCCTCCTCCGCTTCATCCTCCTTCTCTTCTTCTTCTTCTACTACATCTTCTTCTTCCACCACCACCTCCTCCTCCTCCTCATCACTATCGTCTACTGAGGGGAGCTTGGAGGGGTTGGAACAGGATGGGAGGGGCAAAGACGGCTGGTCTCTGGTATCAGAGGAGACTGAGTGGAAAGAGCAAGACGAGGAGTCTGGTAGATTCAATCACACAGCATGCAGAGATACCAGGGAGTAGGGGTCAAGATGGATGCGAGGGAGGCCATGCCGAGGGGATGGAAGGGAAGGGTGATGGTGGCAGGGGGTAATAATGGTGATGATGGTGATGGTGGTGGTGGTGGGGGGGGGGGGGGATGGGTGACGAGGGGTGTATCCCAGTATATCACCATGGGTGATGCATGCAAGGATGAAGGGGAGGTATATGTTGCACCAGCAAGAGTCATGCAAAGTCCAGCAACCAATACAGGAGATGATACCACCAGGGACCAGAAGTGATGATACCATGCCAGGGAGTGGGTTTATGGTGGGGGGGGGGGGGGGGGGAGGATGGGTGGTGGGGGAGAAAAGGGTGATGTGGAGCACACATACAGGAAGACAGATAATACAAGCATGGGCAACGAGGGAACAGATTGTTTTTATGGGGGACGGATGAGATACATCAATGCAGCCACCATACGAATACAAGGACAATTCCATCATGACACGGGGGAGGACAGGTTGACATGGACACAATATGGAAAGTTCCATTTCGCATGCGGGGAGAAGACGAGAGGGGCAGAGGCGTGGACAGCAAATCAAAATAAGCAGGAAGGATGTACAAGGACAAGTTGTAACTTGCCAGGAAAAGGGAAGCACGTAAGAACATTCAAAATCCATAAAGGTATGACTCATACATTTTTTTTTTTTTTAACAGAAATATAACAAGAATATGGGCATGCACACAGCGATAAATATTACAAGAATAGATATGAGCAGTATAACACACATGATACAAGGATTACATCAATCATATTCAAGAATGATGATTTTTGATCAGTAAATGAAGCATGCCAGCACATTGAACATTTGAAAACAAAAACAATGGAAGTGTGAAGTAAGCAATGAAGGAAAAGCAAAAATGGATTGAAGAGAATATGAATGGGGAAGCAACATTTTAGTTTTGAGGAAGTATATTAAAAAACATTTAATGATGAAGAAAGCATTCATTGTTTTTTAAAGTGTATTAATATCTCAATGCAAGTTGTTAACATTGACATATGAAACAGCATTATTACCATGCATAGGCAAGCAGAGTGACAGAGTAGTTGAATTTTGCAAGCATTTTGTTTTTAATTATTTACATCATGAGCAAATTACACAACAGACAGTAAACATACACAATGTTCACAGTTAAGAATTATTTCACAATTGCAAACATTAAAACAAAGGCACCCACAATTTAACCGACAAGAAACCAAAACATCCAGAATCATTTTAACGGGACACCGTAGAGAAAAGAAGAACAGGAACGTGTAGAAGAGAGAAGACAGCAGAGGTGTTTGAGAGAAACCGATTTGTGGAAGCAGTGAAGGTAAAACAAAAACAAATGAAACGAGTTGAGTTAGAGGCCTGAAAATCAACGCAATGAATGAAGGTGCATGTTAATGTTGCCACACATGGATCACTTCAAGCCCTTGAATATACATACAAATGAGTTTGGGCAACAAATTTCAATTTGAGGTCAATGAATTCTCCCCCACATTCACTTTATTTGGAACACTGGACTTTAAACTAGAGAATAACATTTGTAAAATTCCATGGACAGCTATAAATACATTGGCATACCTGAAAATATGGGATTTAAAATTAAAGTGCATTTGCCTTTGATGTTGATCATGGTGACAAACAAAGAAACATTTTGAATACACACTGCACACGCAAAACAAATTAAAGCATCTGTACACACAGCTAGCTCGTATCAAGACTACAGTTGATTATCTGTGATACACACTTGTATTTCCACTGACAAAGCATAGATTTGCATGGAATGTGATTTTTGTGTCTTTAGATTAATAAAAACATGACAACTTTTTTTTTTTCCTTTGATGTCTTGACGTTATTGGCTCATGTAGTTTGCCTAATCACATGTAATGGGTGCAGTAATTTTTTGCCATTTTGTGTCACACCTATGTAAAGCTTCAGTGACTATGTCATCAAGAGACAGTGAAAACTGTAGGCAGCATGGACCTAAAAAACATGATAATAATAATGAACTATTTAAAAAATGGAGTTGCATTTCAACATTTGAGCTGTGGTTAGAAACCTTTTACACCATTTAAAATCAAACAAAAAATTAAATAAATATTGAAGGAGAAGAAGAGACAATGATTTTGTTAAAGGTTAATTAACCCATTAAGGATGAGCAGATTTTGATATAACACACATTTCCCATAGACACCTGCCCTTCAATTCAAGCATACTCAGGACTAGTCTTTAACGAGTTAAGCTTGTAGACTAACCGGAAGAGGACCTGTGTTGGTCAGCCTGTGATATGTCGATCCAGCTCCCAAAGGAGTCTTCTATAAAGAGACTATGGTTGCCTGGTAGATGTGATGGCATCTTGGGGTCTGGACTCAAGAATAAGTCCTCCATGCTCTCCCCTACCTCATAGTACAGTGACCTGAGTGACCAGAGAAATAAGATGGGGACAAACACAAAGTGATATATCACAAATAAGTGCATGAGAGTTGCTATAATGTCAAAAAAAAAAAAAAAAATGGGTCATGAAACTGGAAAATTGTGGGGAACATCAAGAATTTCGGGACTACAATGTAAGTAGTTGAATTCAAAGCTGACATCCTCTACAGACATGGGGTGCATTTGCGTGCTCTCCTAAAGCAAACTGTACCGTACCGTACCCGCGCCAGAGGAGCGCTCGAATGCTCCAATAGTGTACTCTGTACTGTACTATACCGAGCCAAAAGTGGACCACTTCCCAATTTGCTCCAAAAGCGTACCAAAAGCGTACCAAAAAAGTACCAAAAGTTTGCATATAAAGAATGCGCGTAACATGCGCATATGTCACAATGCAAAGACATCATTCTCTTTGTTCGGGACAGCTGTAAGGAGTACAAGCACACCAGGTGAATGAGCCTCTTGCTACAAAATGCGTGACCTCTTCTAAAAATACCTCATGAGGTACGTTTTCTCAAAAGAGCGCTCGAACGCCCCAAAACTTGCACAGTTCAGTATGGTATTCTTTAGTTCAGGTCGATTTGGTTCACTTTAGAGTGCTCAAAAGCAGCCATGAATAACCTCATCTGAGACAAGACTAGTTTGACAGAAACATAAAAGTGCTATGGTTTATCTCACTATATGAAACTGACTGGTGATGGTGCAGTGTCTCAATTCAGGTTAGACATCCACACCACTGGAGATGACATGCACCAGGTGCTCACTTTACCTGCTTGACCATCCTTTTCCAGTTGGTCAGAGTCAAGGAAGGTACATTTGCAATCAAGTCTGGATAAACTTTGGAGAATTGCTCAAAAAACTCCAACAGTAGCCTTGGTTTAAATAACATGAACCATGTCAGGTAAATACTGAGCTCAATGAAACAATGTCATTTCAAATACTATAAAACCAGAAATGTTTGCGTGCATTTTAATCTTGCGAATTTTGCGAGAGCCAAGATTCATAAAATTAAAATGCGCGTAAAAGTTCTTATCTACACTATATGCATTGAATGCCTGTGACAATTCGCAAAATTTTCATGCCATGAAAAGGACCATCAGGTCTTATTCATTAAAATTTCATGTCACGAATATATCTTGCTTAAAGTGATGATACAAAGTCTAGTGTAAGGAGCTACTACTTCTCCAAAAAGAAATAAAAAAATATATATATATATCAGCTATGGACAACTATGTCCAACCAATGCTGTGCACCAATGTTCAAGGATGATGCAAAATGCTTCCGTAAATATTTCTGAATGCCTCTAAGACTTACTCTAACGATGCATAGGATGATCCCATCACAAATCTGGCCTCGTAGCTGGGTGGAAGAGACTCGAAGGGGGACGAATCCTCCTGGCAAGATGAAAAACTGTCCAAGGAGATGGACTCCGTCTGGTGGTCAGATGAAGGTTGTCATTTGCAACATGCAGGGAGAGGAAGACCACAGACCAGAAACCATGAGGAGAATGGAAACGGGGACGGATGAGGAATGTAGAGGGGTAAGACCATCATCACCACCAAACAAACATACACAAATCATGGTAAAAAGATGAATAAATTAGTGATAGTAAAAGCCATTTGGTTGACATCAAAAGGAGGAGAGAGAATAGCATCACAGAGGATGTGAAAATACACAAAGGAAAAATTTAAAAGAATGAAAGGGGGTGAAGTTAACGCCAAGTTAGAGCAGAAAAGGTGAGAGGACTCAAGGGCAACAAAAAGAGAGGAAAGATTTTATGTCAGAGGAAAGATGAAAAGAAGGAAAGACAAAGAATGAATCAGAGAGAAAGGGTGAGAAGGAAAAGAGGAAAAGGAAAGGAATCATAAAATTTTCACAAAGAATCAAACCACAACAGGTGAAAACAAAGAGAGAGAAAATGGCAAGAAGGAGAAATTAAAGTTTCAGGTCAAAAGATACGTGGAATACATTGAGGAATCAAAACACAGACACAAACAAGGTGAGTGGGGAAATTTGGTCAAAGGAGACAAGGTAGAAAGCAAAGTGAGAAAAAGAATGAATGCATGTTAGAAACACAGGGGGAGGAAACAAGAAGATTCAATACCATTGAATTTTCATGAACATTTGTAATAAGCGGCCTTTTTTCATCTTTTCATTTCAAAACTTGTTGTTTTTTTAAATAATTCATCCACAATATGGTGGTGGGTAAATTAAGCAGAGCTTTTTCAGGATCAAAAATACCTTTCTAGAGATATATTTTTTTGAAATGAATGGAATTAAATCGAATTTCTACCCTAAAACAATTAAAAGAAAAAAATCTTCTGCAGAGGTAATTTACTTAGTCATATTAAAAACTGATTTTTTACAACTTCAAATTCTTACCATGACTTGAATTGGTGACCTTACATATCATATGCAAAACAATGCAGAACATTCAGTGATTGAATATTCTGGTGTGTTTGATAAAACCTCTGAAATATCAATCTAGTTGTAATTCTGAAAGCATTTCACTTTCCCTAGCTACTGTATGCATGTCCTTGAAACAAATCATAAACTGTTTATACATGTAGATTGCACATTGTGGATACATGAACATTTTGTGTACAGTTGCTACATTTGAATTTTTTATTCTATGCCAACTTCCACTAACTTCTCATTTAACAAAAGTGTTTCCCCGAAAGTAGAATGCGTGTAAGCAATGACATGTTTCTAAAAATAAAGACACTTTTTTCTTAGTCTATACTACAGTCACTACAGTGATATCATATACTGTATATGCCACATATTTCTTGGGGTTTTTGTTTTCGCAAATTTTGTAATGTGCCTTTGAGAATTTAAGTAAACATAAATTTTAACTCTGATCCCGACATGAATGCAATGTGCATGTGTACATATCTCCATTCATAACTATACTCTGTGATCAAGATTATAAACACTCACTAAAAATTAGACTCATTGAATACATGGTATACATGTTTACAGTTGTATTCCAAAAGACAACCCCACTCTGCAAACTCATGATTCTAAGTACAACTGTAATCATTTCATGCATCCTTCACACCGGAAAACACAGACCAACTAGAAATGTCGCTATGGCGACTGGTATGCCTCCGCCATAATGCATGATTCTCCTAATAAGTTTAGATAGTACATGTGGACAATGTGTGATTACATTTTCACAAAATTGGCAAAATATTAAATTGAACAAGTTTGTCACAAATGTGTTGAATGTTCACCTTCCTTGACCTAGGTTTAATTGGATGAATAGGAGAGCATGTATCTAGGGATTTAAGGACTGTAACTTGACTTTGACCCATTCATACATTTAGGCATTGAGTAATTTTCAAGGTACAGGTGTGGAGAAAAAGTGCAATTTCTGAATTGAATAGTAAATTGTTACCATTTTCATCTGGCCCTTGACCCTAAAATTCATAAGATAATTACTTTCAGGTAGAACATGCATAATATGTACTAAGTTTCAAGGTAACTTGGGCCACTTCCGAGATATGGAGGAAAAAGTTAGTTCAGCACTTTCACTTGATCTTTGACCTTTTGACCTTTGAGGCAAAAAGAGAGAAATAAAAAACTTTCCAGAGAATTTCTATTTGTAGGTTACACACATACACCAAGTGTAAAAAAAATAACCCTGCTGGCATTGCATAAATATGAGGGTAATAGTAAAATTTTGAAGTCTTGCACTTGACCTTTGACCCCTGACCTTTGACCCCATGAACCCTACATTCTCTAGATAATCACTTCCAGTCAGTACATGTATATACTATGTTCCATGAAGATACCTTGAACAATTTTCCAAGGTACGGAGAAAAAAAAGAAGTTTTAATATTTTTACTTGACCTTTTGACCTTTGACCTTTGACCTCATGACCCAAACTTTCACCAGAGAATCTTAATTGGGTAATACATGTATACACTAAGTTTCAAGAAAATCTCTTCAGGAATTCAATAGATATGGTGGAAATAGGAAATTTTATGTATTTGACCCTGACCTTTTGACCTTTGACCTCATGACCCAAACTTTCACCAGAGAATCTTAATTGGGTAAAACATGTATACACTAAGTTTCAAGAAAATATCTTCAGGCATTCAATAGATATGGTGGAAATAGTGAAATTTTATGTATTTGACCTTGACCTTTTGACCTTTGACCTTGAGCATGTGCACCCAAAAGTTGATAGGCACAACTTCACCCCCTAATACACATACATGCCAAGTTTCATTAGGATACCTCAACAGGTTTCAATAGTTACCTTGTCCACAAAATTCATTACGGACGGACGGAAGGACGGACGGACGGACGGAAGGACGGACGGACGGACAACCCGAAAACATAATGCCTCCGGCACCACTTCGTGGCGGAGGCATAAAAAAGAATGAATGCATGTTAGAAACACAGGGGGAGGAAACAAGAAGATTCAATACCATTGAATTTTCATGAACATTTGTAATAAGTGGCCTTTTTTCACTTTTTCATTTCAAAACTTGTTGTTTTTTTAAATAATTCATCCACAATATGTTGGTGGGCAAATGAAGCAAAGCTTTTTTCAGGATCAAAAATACCTTTCTAGAGATTTATTTTTTTGAAATGAATGGAATTAAATCGAATTTCTACCCTATAACAATTAAAAGAAAAAAATCTTCTGCAGAGGTAATTTATTTGATCATATCAAAAACTGCAACAAACAAAATTCTTACAACAATTTGAATTGGTAACCTTATATACCATATGCAAAACGATGCAGAACATTCAGTGATTGAATATTCTGGTGTGTTTGAAAAAAACGTCTGAAATATTAATCTAGTTGTAATTCTGAAAGTATTTCACTTTCCCTAGCTACTGTATGCATGTCCTTGAAATAAATCATAAACTGTTTATACATGTAGATTGCACATTGTGGATTCATGAACATTTTGTGTACAGTTGCTGCATTTGAATTTTTTATTCTATGCCAACTTCCACTAACTTCTCATTTAACAAAAGTGTTTCCCCGAAAGTAGAATGCGTGTAAGCAATGACATGTTTCTAAATATAAAGACACTTTTTTCTTAGTCTATACTACAGTCACTACAGTGATATCATATACTGTATATGCCACATATTTCTTGGGGTTTTTGTTTTCGCAAATTTTGTGCCTTTGTGAATTTAAGTTAAAACATAAATTTTAACTCTGATCCCGACATGAATGCATTGTGCATAATGTGTACATATCTCCATTCATAACTATACTCTGTGATCAAGAATATAAACACTCACTAAAAATTAGACTCATTGAATATATGGCATACATGTATACAGTTGTATTCCAAAAGACAACCCCACTCTGCAAACTCATGATCCTAAGTACAACTGTAATAATTTCATGCATCCTTCACACCAGAAAACACAGACCAACAAACAGTCATTGCCCTACAACCGCAGTTCTTATTTCAGATGATATGGTTGTTGATATTCAAGAGTGATTTATGGCATTATGAAACAGAAACACTAAATCTGATTCCATCAATGAGTCATTGCATTTGCAGACCACTGACTTACTCACATGAGGATTTCTAAACTAACCTCTGGATTGCTGTCAGTACTATTAAAAAAGCAAAGATGCAATATTACTGAAAACACAACATGGCAGGATACTGATTTTAGCAACAAGGGGAGGTAAAGGGGGAAGGAGGATGATGAGCAGGAAGTGGAGGATGGGGGGGGGGGGGGTGATGGGGTGAGCTTGAGTTATCACAAGTCTTGGCAATGAAAATGATACATGTAAAATGGAACCCTGTCATTTTGAGGTCAAGTATTGCAAGATACTTGATATAACAAGGTAATTTTGCAGGTCTCATTTTCTTGTTTGTTTGTTTTTTTGTTTGGTCCCGGATATAACAAGATACCTGATATAAGAAGGAAATTTCAGTGATCCCAAGCAACATTTTCAAATTTTCTTGCATTCCCTGATTTCCTTCGAAATATGTTATGCTCATTTATAAATGCACCTCCCCCCCCCCAAAAAAAAAAAAAAAAAAAACTCCTCAAGAACTCTCAAGATGGGAGAGTCAGGAGTATGACAATATGCTAGTATTGTGATCAACAAGTGACTTTAGTGCCATGGTTTTATCTGGAGTCACTAGTCACAGCCAAAATGAGTCCATGGTTATGGTTATGCTTATCTTAGTAAACCCTTGTGAGTGGCAATGGGCACAGAAAAACCCCATAGCATTCTACATACTGTCCAAAGTCCCTGAAACAGAAAGGGTTAAAGATGGTCTCTTCCTTTTTTTTCTTGCACTTAAGTCACTTTCAAGTGGAACTCACCAATCCCCTTGGATCCCAGTGGCAATTGGCCATGCACTGCCTGAAAGACAAAATGAATAAAAGGTATGTTGTACTGGCACACATCAAGTAAATTGCATAAATCATATCAGAAGACAATGTCTTAATGTGGAATTTGAATTTAAAAAAAAGGGGTACAACAATATATTGCATATCTTGCTTAACCCTAACTAGGCCGGGCTATTCAGGTAGATGATAGAGCCGGGGGGGGCCTCCCAGGCCCCCCCTCCGGATCTCGGCCGTTGACCGCGCGATCGCGACGAAAATCGGCACACGCATTGCCTATGATGTAATCTAAAGTATCACGAAGTTAATTTTTTCAAAAATTAACATTTACACTAAATTATGCTAATTTATGCATAATGATGCATGAAATCAGACAATTTGGTATAAATCACTAAATAAAGCTCAAAACAGGCACATTTTTTGTGTAAATATTCTTTTTAGTGTCCTTAGCAAATGTAAGAGAAAAAAATTGTGCAATCAGAAAAAATTTCCTAAGTATATTATTGTTTTTTGAATTTCTTATGTATTTCTTTGTTTTTTCGACTTTATGTTTTTCATTGTTTTTTCGATGAAATTTGTCCGTGACATTGTTCTGAACAAGAAAATGCATTATTAATTGATTTTAATCAATAAAACCCCAAAATAATCATGCTTTTATGAAATTTGCCTGGAAACACAGTTTGCATTGAAATTGTACACAAATTCACATTTTTGAGCAATTTTTGGTCTGACATGCAAGTGCATATTCATGCGCAACTTCGGAACCGCACACCCGGGCATCGCAAATTTGGTGTCAAAAGATGCGGGAGACTCGAAAGAAAAAAGTCACGAAACGTCGCGGCGATAGCTTCTCGCGATAGCGATACATCGCGCGAAACGTCGAGGGGGGGCCTCGGAGGCCCCCCCCCCCCCCCCCCCGGCCTAGTTAGGGTTAAATAAGGGGTAAATACCAAATCAGTGCACATTTTCAGAGCCAAAAAGCACAAACCGATATTCTATTTTTCCTCTGCCTTTGTGTGTGCTTGGTAGCATGGTGCACATACACACAAAGTGAATGACTGACAAAAAATTCCTGATTCCTTATTCCAGATGGAAGTCTGAATCTAATCTTAACTAATTTGATATAATCTATGTGAGTCAAATATGTCTTTCCTATTCTCAGTTTCCTACAACACCCTAACTGACCATCAACGGCATTTCATTTCAGTGCACTGCAAGATTTCTGGTGGTCATCCGAATACAGCCAAATGCAAAGTCGAGTCAAACTTGTCTATAGCAGCCACACAAGGGAGATAGAAAATAGTGGCCTATATAGACAGGTTTGACTACTGAATATATTTGTAATTTGCAGTCAAGAATGAAAAGATCTGTCCAGTACTCACAGGTTGATGGCATTCAGGAAGTTAACGGTGACCGTCCGGCCGATGGTCAAGAGGGAGACGGAGGGTTCCACCAGAGACGACTCCTGCTTCTCCAGATGGAGTACATTGGCATCTCGGCAGTAGAACTACGGTGGGAGGGGGAGGGGAGATGGAAAAAAGAGCCAGCACATATGCATTTAATCTTGGCAGAAAACAGTGACTGCTTCCAGGGGTATTGTTCAAAACTATTTGTCCAGAGCACCGTGACCCGAAAAGATGCAGTTCACCTTTTGTTTTATATACCGCATCCCACTTAATTCAAGATATCTATGCTACATGTAAATCAAGGCATTGAAATGAAATTGTCATGCTACCGGTCAGGAAAATTACATTAAAAAAAGTATAATTTTGAAATGTAGATATGCACGTAAGATATACTTATGCGCATTTTGAAATACTGCTAGCTGACTACCAGGCAGTATAGCAACTAGTGGCTGTACCTTTGAACAATCAGCATCGAGGATTCATCAAACGATGTATGAATAGAAAACATTACCTGATGTAGTGAATTCACTTACCGTTCTGCAGCCTACAACATAACATGTAACCGATGTTACCTGAATACAAAAATCAATTCTTTCTTTGCAAGACAAGTGGTAACTTAAAAGAATATGTCTTCATTGATGGGGGGGGGGGGGGGGTAAAACTGCAAACTTTAAAATATTATAGGTGAAGAAATTTACACAATACCCATCGCAGTCTTTTCCTGACTTGATGTATTGTACACAAATTCCCTTCCTTTTTCCCTGCATCAAAGCGATGGGTAAAACTAGCTTCATATGATTTGAGTTCTATGGCTGAACAAAGGACCATCTTACAGATGGTGGGGGGGCATAAATTTTTTAGATGTTCAGATAAAGAATAACAACATCTTTCACAAACACTGTGGATTCATACAATGTATATATATATATTTTTTTTTTCTGACAAACAACAGCATGTGTTCAACTGAAATACAATGTGCTACTCTCCAAGCTTGAATCTAAAGGATCCTCACGTTGTAATGAATTGTCAAGTCCACAACTTTATCATGGTTTCAGTTTTTATTCATAAACAAAAGAAGTGTACAGAATTACATTATCATGTTAATCAAGAGACAAATGCAGCAATCACATAGCAAGTGTCACTGAAAAAATCCAATACTTCTGCTATGAATATGCGTAAGTGTTCAAAACATCTATTTCTTGAACATTAAACAGTTGCAGTGATGACCAAATTTCGTGATGACCAAATTGACCATGTTTTTGTCATCGTGGAGATAAAAACACATATAAAATCACAGGGATTGTCTCTCCAGTTGCTATGACAACAGCAACCACCTCATCTCACCTTCAGGAGCTTGCGGAGGCGATTCAAGCCCTCCTTGGCACCATAGCTGCAGAGTTCGTGGAGGGTGCGCAGGCTTCGGTCAAACCGTCGGGGGTTAACGGTGCGCACCATCTGAGGTTGGTAGGGGGCGTTGGGATCATTGTTGGAGTCCGTCTCCTCTACCACCTCTGAATGGCTGGAACTCCCTGGTTAGACCATGACAAAATATCATCCCATTTAGAGCAAGTGGAAAGTTTTTGGGCAGAAGACATTTAGGACAACAAGCAATATAAAAAAACACCCCTCTCCCCCCAAAACACACACACACACACACACACA
This sequence comes from Diadema setosum, assembly GCA_033980235.1. Classification (NCBI taxonomy): domain Eukaryota; kingdom Metazoa; phylum Echinodermata; class Echinoidea; order Diadematoida; family Diadematidae; genus Diadema; species Diadema setosum. The sequence goes on along the minus strand of CM067076.1, from coordinate 1,042,901 downwards.
CACACGCATCTGTCCAGGAATGTTTTAAGTGAATTCTTACTGCATATAAAGCACACATACGGCACTCTGCTATAAAGTACCAAAGTGATGATGTCACAGTCTTTTGTTGTAGCTTGGGTGAGAACAAGTTGCACACATAATCACTCAGGCCAGGTAAGGTTGTTTAGAACCAGTTTCCATGGCGATGAATGGCGATGACCTCACATTTTGGTACTCGACAAGCTGGTTAACATGCACATGGCATATTTAGGGGTTAAAGGTCGTAGCCATCCTTCAATCTCAAGCAGGAGAGACATGGTTTGGGGGTCTGCATCCATTACTCCACTAATGTGGAGGTGAAGGTTCTCTAACATAAGAGCAAGGTGAGGCAGTCTATTACATAACAGCAACATCTGTCAGACCATGACAATGGAAGAGCATCTTTTGTCAATCAAAATAATCTGTAGAATTTGCAAAGTACATTGATTTGTACCCAAATTGGGGGAATTTTACCCAATCTGGAGAGATCAGCCTTGTTTATCAGAAATTAGGATTGCTCAAACTGATGTGATGTATTTGACCAAGATGATGTGAGAACAATATTTTTAGGAAGTTTGATGTCAGAGCGAGCAAATACCAGGTCTAGAAAGGCACAAAAGTCATGGGATGCTTACTTTTCCTGATTCTGGTCTTCTGTGGAGGTCTAGGCGTGTCTTCATCACTGCAGTATCCCTCCTTGTGGAGGTTCTTTGGTGGAGGGGGCTTGGTCTTGGTGGTAGGGTTCTCTGAGTAACGCTCCTGTAGTCTCCTATACCTCATCTCCATTTTCTTGTTCTTCTTCTGTAAGAATGTGAACGGAAGTCAAGTGAAAATCTGGCACTGGTGATAAATCATATTCTGGGTTCTTTTTTCTTTTGGTAAATTCATATTTCTTGAATAAAGATGAATGATTTCAACACCAGTAGTAAATCTATACCACAGACATCGCAATTAAAGGAATTTGAAAATGTGCAAATTGTGATTAGCATAAGTGTAATTATTATCATGTGTGTTTGCTTTTTTCTCCCTCCAAATTACCCTATCATTAAGCTACTCTGTCTTTGCTAAAATGTGTGTGTGTGTTTCACTTCAAACCATGAACAGTGGCATTTTATGCTAACCACCAGAGTTGCCACTTTTGGCCAGAATACAGCATCTCTGCTCAAGACTTCCAAACAGCGTGAAGATTTATGCAACACTTTTCAGATGTCATCATTAGACGAAATATGTGCCTTTGGTCTAGCTGGGAATATTGTATAAGTGTCTGTGCTGTTACAGATCCCCCCTTTTTAAAATAATCTGCACTGCTCATATGGTGGCGTAGACTATCAAATATGAGTACAAAGAGTATCACACACTCTCTACCAATGATACATTAATACACAAACAAGATACACATTGTTCTCTTACACACGGCACCAACAAATTCAAACAGAATACTGTGTGCTAGTGTATGATTCCTATATCTTGCAAATATCTAATCAAATTTATTTTACAACTACACGACTATATAACATGTCTGAATGCCTCCAATAAGGATGTTGTATGTTAGATGTTCATCACAAATAAAGCTACCCAAGGGTAATTTGATCTCGTGATCTTATCAAATTTTCGTCAATTGCTTCCAGTATAGATCTTATTTATGGTGATTCTCATCTGAATTGATAATGTCTCAGATAAGGTTTATATCTGATATCAAATCAAAGGTGCACAAATAACAGCCACATGCAAACACTTGTGTCATAAAAGCCCTTAGATGCCCAAGTCATAAAAACCTACCATATGCCATTTCTGCAAATAAAACCTTAGACTTGATCCTGTGATTCTCGCTGCAATTTGCAGGCATTATGAATGTATTGATGAGACAGAAAGTCCAATGTCCAAACCCAATCAAAGCCTTTTCCCCTTTGTGATCCACTGAACAAGCTGATGGCTACATTAGCTTGTTATCACATTTAAATTTCTATAGCTACTTTCTCATTCCTAGTGTGAACATTCCGCAAAGTGATTGGGAGCATGCTTCATACCATGTCAGCTTTAGAAATGCTTGAACAATTTGATCCTCTCTTTGTTAGTTTGTATTTCCTCCAAACTGTATGACTGATATTTTTCATCAGTCAGAAGCCAATCCCTGGATCCATGCATATCAGATGTGAATATACATATTTTAAATATCACTGAGGAAGGAAATCTGAAAAACAAAACAAAACAAAACAAAACAAAAAACAGAAATAAAACAGCCTACAGAGGAACAGTTCAAAATGCAGCTAGGCATGTGTTATCAGATTTTTTTGTTTTTTTCTGTACAGAAATCTATCAACTTGGATTCTGTACTTTAAGTCACGAATGAGTTTAAACAATCTCAAATAGACAAAAATAGTTTTTGTTCCACATCCCTACGAATCAAACTCACTAGTGCCGGATTGACAGCTTCTAGGATAACTTCAATCTCCCGGATTCCCTTCTCCGCTGACTCAAGCTCCTCCCGTTTCCGGGCATACTCCTTTAACTCTGCGATGATCTCCTCTTCCTCTTGTCGGATGTCCACAATGCTGGCGTTATCTCCCACTGGCTCCTCCCCTGGTTTGGAGTCCTGCTCCTTCTCTACAACATCATCCGTTTCCTTGGTAACCGCCTCCACCACCACCACCACCTCCTCCTCGTTCTCACCATCACATTCATCCAGGAGTCCCCACGTCTCGTCGTCCTGGCTACCACTGGAGCTGATGCGGGCGGTTTTGACGGTGGGGTTGGCTTTATCGTGGGTGGAGTTGTGGGAGTTTGGAGCAGAGTTTGTGGTGGAGTGTGAATTTGTGTTTGAGTTTGAGTTGGCGTTGAGGGTGTGGTTGTTACGGTGTTTGTGCCTCCTCGCCCTCTCCACCCTCGCCTCTTGCTTCTGTTCCGTCTCCTCCAGCTGGGTCTTGATGATTTCTACGAGGATGAGGGATGGAGACAAAAATTTATCATTGCTTACCAGGCCGAATCATCCTTAGAATGAACATGGTTACTGTCTTTTTTTTTTCGAAACTACAAACCTTTGTGGGGTGTTGTTGTTGCTGTTGTTTTGTAAGCTTGTTAAACTTTTGTATCATCATCACTCAGGGGTGTGTCCTTGAGAAACAATTGCAGTATGCTTGTTAAAAGACCCAATAAAAGTTGAACTGAATTGTTCATCCTGCTGATAATGACTTATAATGGATATTATTCAAGAGCCATCTTTTATGCTTTCCAAAATGTGTTGTTGGTTTTTTTTTTTTCAAGCTTACTTTCTGTTTCGGGTGCATTCAAGGCATAGCAACTGGAGATAGAAACCAATATGAGCTGCTCCTGACCACGCTAAGCCAAAAAATTTGCAAGATACAGTGATGACATAGTAAGCTCTGAATGTTCAATTAAGCACTTCAACACTCACATACCTGAATTCAGTGGACCATAATTAAACACAGTGCTCTCTAACACATACACATCCCTCGACACATTACAGAGACTGAACCCCTCGCAAACAGCAGACTCCAACTTGATGTGCGCGAAGTCCCTTGGGTCATTATAGGGTTCTATAGATGCTCTCTCGTGCTATCTCAGGCTTATTTTCAACATATGATGGCACTAAGTAAGTAATAATTCAATGAATCTAATCATATATTTTGGCTTAATAAAACTTAATTTTATATATCATGTGCAGATGCTATACATGCATGTGTATTATGAAATTGACTGGCATCTACAAAACCATGACAAGTGGGAGACACAGAGCCAGGGCGGGAGAAATTAAATCTCAAGCGGGAGAACGGGAGATTTTGTGAAAATGGGTTTTCGGCGTGAGATCTCCCGTCGAAATACGGGAGAGTTGGAGTCTCTAACATTACAGCGGAATGAGACGGGTGTTACACACCTTTGGTGTAGATGAGATCTGCCAGTCGGCGCACCATCTCCTCCCTGAAGATGACGTAGTTGCCATAGCGATAGTACTGACTGACTTGATTGAAGCAGGACATGATGTGCTGTAGGTTTGAGCGCAGTTTGCTGCAGGCATAGCAAAATCAAAAGTGTTCGATAGTGTTATATCTATCCTAACATAAAATTGTGTATTTGGATATCTATTGTTATGTTTAGACACACACATACACATACAATGGACTGTATACACATTATGCCTTATACCTTGCAAGTGTAATTTCTCGCAAATCAGGACTTCTAAACAATTTTGCAAGTTGTTAAATTTGTGACTTTGAAGTACAGTAAAATGAACAGAGAAATGTATGCATGCACATCACATTCATGTTGGGATCAAAGTTGAACTTGATATTTTCACATGCTTTTAAATTTGTAAATTCCAGACTTATGAAATTCATGGAAATAAAAAGATCACGAAATATATGGTGAATACAGTAAACCAATGCATATTTCTCATCTTTTATGTAATTTCTGTGTTACAAGAGGTAGGTAAATATAGTGTCCATTGTTTAAGAACACCGTAACAAAAATGATATGTAACACATTAGTCTGAAACTAGGGCCAATAGGAATATGCACAATTCAACTACTGTATACACGACTTTCTTGTATAACCATGACACAGTAAGAGATAGTATCTCTGTCATAGAGGATAGGGTAGAGATATATTGACACTGACATAAGTGCTGCACTTAAAGGGACGGTATAGTTTTGGTTGTGATGGGGCTTTAGGCTTTTAGCTCTTTTGTGAGGTAATGAGAAGCCTCTTATCAAATATGAAAGCATACAATTCTAAAGAGGAATTCAAAGTTTATTTGAAGAAAATTGGTTTTGAAATGGCTCAGAAATCAAAGAGGTCCTAACAAAAGTTGGGGCCAACATTTTTTTATGACCCATCTGGTTTACACGTACTTTCCTTTTTGGATACATCTCAGCCATTTCAAAATGTATTTTCATCAAATAAAAAATGAGTTCCTCTTTGAGAATAGAAATGCATGCTCTTTGATATTTCATACAAACTGTAAGTGGTTTCTCATTATCTCACAGAAAGTAAAGATATGAATCCCCCATCACAACCAAAACTACACCATCCCTTTAAAGCCTACAGTATTGGGACCTTCTCACCGCAGTGGGTGAGGCAGGGAGAGGGAGGGTAAATGCCACCTGTTAAAAATTCATGGTTTGCCACCTGCTGGACTGATGCATACATTGTACATTGACACAGGCTAGGAAAACATCAGCTGCAGGTAGATACAATCACTGTCAACATCAGGGATAGATGAGAAGGAGGAAATCGATGAAGATGAAGGGAAAGGAGATGATTTCAAAGAAGGAAAATGAGATCATGATGAAGGAGGAAAGGAAAATGATGGAGAAGATAAAGATGAAAAGGAGATATTGGAAGGGTGGAGATTATGAAGAAGAAAAGGAAGGAAATGATGATGAAGATGGAATGAAGGAGATAATAGTGAAGAGGAAAAGATGATGATAAAGAAGAAAAAGACGAAGGAGAAACTTCTGATGATTAAGGAAAAAGGGAAGATGATGAAGATGAAAAGAAGGAGGAGGAGACAACAATGAAGAAGAAAGGATGAAGATAAAGAAAAAAAGGAAATGATAAAGGAGAAAAGGAAGATGTAGAACAAGAAGGAAAGTAAGATCACGAAGAAGAAAGTATGAAAAAGAAAATGAAATGGTAAAAAATTGAAATAATTATGAAGAAAAGAAAGGAAGAGAAGACGGAGATGAAGAAAAAAGAGAGATGATGTTGAAAAAGGAGAAGAAAAATAAATGAAAAAAAACCCAAAGAATGAAGAGGAAGAAGAAGAAGTAGTAGTAGCAACAGCAGTCTACCATTATCAGAAAAGATTCTCTAGAGGAAATGTATCCGAGCTGAGCTAGAAATCACTTTACTACCATTGATTGCTTATCAGTCATACAATTTGAGGTTGAACCGCTGGGACATATTCATCATCACATAGATCTTTTCCCAGTCAAGAAAACAAATTTGCCCATTATCTTTTAAGATAATGTTGTCTTTCACATATTATCACCGATTAAAGGTTCCATCTGATCACGATCAAACACATGTACTCTGTGGTGCATAGTAGGTAGGAGTACCAGCAGAGCTGTGAGAAATATATCAAATAATATCACTTCTTAATACTATATATGTTTGTAAATCTTCTTCCCATTTTTCTTCTTGTTCATCTTCTTCGGTTTCTTTTCCTTCCATTTCTGCTTGTTTTACTATTTCTTACCTTGTTTTGCTTTTTTTCCATTGTCTTCATTTCCTTCTCTCCTTCTTCTTCTTCTACTTCCTTCTTCAATATCTCAACATCTACTGACATACTGACCTATGGGTGTGTTTATAGTGGTTGAACTATGAAACATAGTTTTCAAACATGCAAGGGTATGGTAAAGCATTATGTGCTATTAATTGTGACACACATTGTCTGTGCATGATGAGAGTTGATTATGCAGTGCTGCTGGTTTTCTTTCCCCCCCCCCCCCTCTCTCTCTCTCTCTCTCTCTCTTCTCTTCATTGCCAGAAGACACTGAAGATAATTGGTTTGGAGTAGTACTCACTTTTTATCTGCCGTGATGTAAGCCATGCAGAATGGACGAACGAAGCCCCTGGCATGAATGTCATACAAGGTAAAGTGGTGGATCTGAAATGGACAGACAAAAACTAGACTCGGAATTTGTCAAGACTGACAAATTAGGTGATCCGATCTGTTCGTAAATCAACGATTTGAGTCTCCTGATCCCAATAGGCATGACCATACAGGTTTCATCTGTGTTTAGTGGACATTGGCCGTGTGATGTTTGGATTCTCATTTAGAAAAGGGAGTCAGACCTGCCATCTATGGTACACAATTCCGTATACACTAACGAAGATACGGAATGAAGTATATTTGACCTTTGACCTCACTTAGCACAGACAAGATGGCATCTGAGCAAAAAGTGGTTATTTTGTGAAATGATCCTTGTAACATGGTCTTTACGTGTGCAAAATATGGGAAAGATAGGACATGTATTCACCAAGATACAGGATGATACATTTATGACCTTTGACCCTAATTTACATACCCAAGATGATGTCTGATCAAGTAGTTGTAATTGTATGAAATAATGTACGTGACATGAACTAAACATGTGCAAAATATGGGGGTGATAAGGCCTGTTTTTCTTGAGTTATTGTAAAGAAAGTTGCAGAAAGAAAGAAATATCTCAATACATCGAAGATCAGCTTTAATTTCAACCAAGTTTTTGGATGTGATCCCGACATCGTATGAAAAATAAAGGACACATTTTCGATAGCCCAAAGTCTCAGCTACAACATATTAAAATCTGGGAGAAATTCACCGAAGCATAAGTGAGCTAGTGCTCGATAAAGACAATCATGTCAATTTTCACATCTACAAAAATTCCCTCCCATAGAGATAACACGTCATAACGAAGATAAAGAAAGAAGTACATATGACCTTTGACCCCACTTTGCACAGCCAAGATGGCATCTGAGCAAAAAGTGGTTATTTTGTGAAATGATCCTTGTAACATGGTCGTTACGTGTGCAAAATATGGAAAAAATAGGACATGTATTCACCAAGATACAAGATGATACATTTATGACCTTTGACCCTAATTTACATACCCAAGATGACGTCTGATCAAGTAGTTGTTATTTTATGAAATAATGTACGTGACATGAACTAAACATGTGCAAAATATTGGGCTGATAGAGCTTGTTTTTCTTGAGTTATTGTAAAGAAAGTTGCAAAAAGAAAGGAATATCTCAATACATCGAAGATAAGCTTTAATTTCAACCAAGTTTTTGGACATGATCCCGACACCGTATGAAAAAACGAAGGGCACATTAACGATAGCGCAAAGTCTCAGCTACAACATATCAAAATCTGGGAGAAATTCACCGAAGCATGAGTGAGCTAGTGCTCGAAAAAGACAGTCATGTCAATTTTCATTTCCAGAAAAACTGCACTCCCATAGAGATAACACGTAAACTGGTCAAATTTGACAAGATTACATTCAATCCATTTTTACGAGGTGATACCGTCATCCAATCAAAATGTTGTTATTACAGTTATGAAAGAGTATTTAATAAGCTACAACATACTGAAATCTGGGTGAAAATTTGCAAAGGATAAGTGAGATACGCTCGAGTGAACTTGAAATTTGATGACGTCATTTTGAAAATTTACTTTTTTAATTGTATTAAGAAATTTGATATCTTTTAATCATTTTTCCAGCATCGCCAACCCATGAATTGACATGTACAACTCATCAGCTTTCAGAATATGTAAAAAAAACGGGGGGTCACCGTCCATCCTGACGAGTAAAATCGGATTCAAAATTGGCGATTTTTTGGCATTGTTGGACCGTATATCGCCATTGACGCGCGCGCGGAATTTCAAATTTGACGGGTCCGTATGACGTCATATTGAGTCGGATTGACTTGAAACCTGGTAGAAATATTCCTTGACATTTCAGGCATCCAATAAGTGTGAAAAAATGGGAAATTTCCATTGCATATGAGCTGTGCGTGCGTATATGTGCGCGCGCGTACGCGTCCGTCCAATTTTTTAAATTTTTCAAAAAATGCTCCAAATGGTCTGAAACGTGTGCAAAAAAAATTTGAGCTCGATTTGAGCATACAAATATTTCAACGCGCGCGTACGCGCACGTTTTAAGAGAAAATATGAATTTTGAGAATATGAGTAGAATGCGCATAACTTGAAATATATGTGACATAAATTTCATTGAGAAACTCTATTCCATTAATGAGATATGATTGAGAATGTGTTTTCATATAATGACGTCATAGTGACGTCACGGTCGACCAATCACAATGATACAGAAAATTTGTCATCTTTGGGACATGATACATATATGGTATGAGTTTGAAGTTGACACTGTGAGTACTTTCTGAGTAAGTAGATACACAACTTTTGTCCAGAAATAAAGAAAGAAGAAGAAGAAGAAGAACAAAGAATCCGTACAGATACAGAAGGTGATCCGAGCGGATACTCGGATCACCTAACAAAGAATCCGTACAGATACAGAAGGTGATCCGAGAGGATACTCGGATCACCTAATGAAGCTAAGCTTTGATTACTTAAGCCGAGTTTTTCGACGTGCTTTTGACGTCGTATGAAAAAACGGAGAACTTATTACGATAGCGCAAAGTCTCAGCTACAACATATTAAAATCTGGGAGAAATTCATCGAAGGGTGAGTGAGCTCGTGCTGGATAAAGACAATCATGTCAATTTTCACATCTAGAAAAATTCCCTCCCGTAGAGATAACACGTCATAATGACGATAAAGAAAGAAGTACATATGACCTTTGACCCCACTTTGCACAGACAAGATGTCATCTGAGCAAAAAGTGGTTATTTTGTGATATGATCCTTGTAACATGGTCTTTACGTGTGCAAAATATGGGAAAGATAGGACATGAATTCACCAAGATACAGGATGAAACATTTATGACCTTTGACCCTTATTTACATACCCAAGATGGCATCTGATCAAGTACTTGTTATTTTATGAAATAATGAACGTGACATGAACTAAGCATGTGCAAAATATGGTGTTGATAGGGTATGTTTTTCTTGAGTTATTGCAAAGAAAGTTGCAGAAAGAAAGAAATATTTCAATACAACGAATATAAGCTTTAATTTCAACCAAGTTTATTGACGTAATCCCGACATCGTATAAAAAAACGAAAGGCACACTTACGATAGCCCAAAGTCTCAGCTACAACATATTAAAATCTGGGAGAAATTCACCGAAGCATAAGTGAGCTAGTGCTTGAAAAAGACAGTCATGTCAATTTTCATTTCAAGAAAAACTGCACTCCCATAGAGATTACACGTAAACTGGTCAAATTCGACAAGGTTACATTCAATCCATTTTTACGAGGTCATGCTGTCATTCAATCAAAATTGTGTTAGTATATAACTGATAGAGCATTAAATTAGCTACAGCATACTGAAATCTGGGTGAAAATTGGCCAAGGATAAGAGAGATACGCTCGAGTAAACTTGAAATTTGATGACGTCATTTTGAAAATTTACTTTTTTTATTTTATTAAGAAATTTGATATCTTTTCATCATTTTTCCAGCATCGCCAACCCATGAAATGACATGTACAACTCATCAGCTTTCAGAATATGTTACAAAAATGGGGGGTCACCGTCCATCCTGACGAGTAAAATCGGATTCAAAATTGGCGGTTTTTTGGCATTGTTGCACTGTATATCGCCATTGACGCGCGCGCGGATTTTCAACTTTGACGGGCCCGTATGACGTCATATTGAGTCGGATTGACTTGAAACTTGGTAGAAATATTCCTTGACATTTCAGGCATCCGATTTGTGTAAAAAAAAGTGTAAATTTCTATTGCATATGAGCTGTACGTGCGTATATGCACGCGCGCGTACGCGTCCGTCCAATTTTTTCAATTTTTCAAAAAATGCTCCAAATGGTCTGAAACGTGTCCAAAAAAAATTTGAGCTCGATTTGAGCATACAAATATTTCAACGCGCGCGTACGCGCACGTTTCAAGAGAAAGTATGCATTTTGAGAATATGAGTAAAATGCCCATAACTTGAAATATATGTGACGTAAATTTCATTGAAAAACTCAATTCCATGAATGAGATATGATTGAGAATGTGTTTTCATATAATGACGTCATAGTGACGTCACGATTGACCAATCACAATGATATTTTAGATTTGTCGTCTTTGGGACATGATACATATATGGTATGAGTTTGAAATTGATACTCTGAGAACTTTCTGAGTAAGTAGATGCACAAATTTTGTCCAGAAAGAAAGAAGAAGAAGAAGAAGAACAAAGAATCCGTACAGATACAGAAGGTGATCCGAGAGGATACTCGGATCACCTAATAAGTCAATAAATGAATACAGAATACAAGTGAGCAGTGAGTAACTTTATACACAAGGAGCTAACCACCTAAATTTAGCTTTGAATGTGTGTTAGAATGTTTTACATTCATGTCAAAAAGCACTCCATTTTATAGCACAAGGCATGAATCTTGGACATACTTCGAATTTCAAATTCACTCTCCATGTAGACTACACAAAACTGATAGAGCATATTAAAGATGAGCAAATCTATGTAATCCACTGAGTTACAACTTGTACATTAGATCATAGACATTTGATGTATTACAAACTCATAGGAATTAAAGGCCTACAGTATTTGTCATCTTGGGATATCAAAAAGACGAAGACTAACTGCTCTTTCATGATCATGCGAGGAAGACAAAACTACAAAAAGTACAAATGTATGGTGACAAAGATAAAAAAAGTGTACCCTCATTAGCACAATACAGTACAATGCCTGCATGTTATATTCTCATGCATACAATACATGCTGCTGGTCCAACGTGGCATTTCCATCATAACATTATGACGTTTGTGCTATCCTAGGTAAGCTACTACCTAGCAAATAGGGACCCTCCAGGAGCATCATGTTATTGAATATCTCAACACATCATCTTGTTGCCATGGCGATCACTGCAAGACAGCGTATTCAGCACATAGCTTGGACCACGGAGGGGGGAAAAAATGCTTCCTGTAAAAATAGTCCGTAAAGCAAGAGGATGTACATTGCAAGTGTGAGTTTGAATGAAGGCAATACACGGACCATTGCTTGTACATAAAGTGCACTACTGCTACGTGTAAGTGTGCGACCTGGATGAATTTGATCACACGATGCCATCTTTTAATATCATAAATGGCAGTCCATCAGTGAGAAATTTGATTCAACAGTCTGAAGATTCACAAAAAGTTTTACTTTTGAAAAACAATTGTCACAAATGTACACACAAGTAGTTATGTACATGTATCAAGGCTGTATGCATGGTTGTTTAATGTGTATGTACACAGGTGGACCAGATTAATGGAGAACATTCTATATGATATAGATATAGTACAGTACATACAGGCTGACCAGATCAGTGGAGAATTTTCTATGTGGTATACAATGTAGCTACAGTATAATTATGTATGCATGTGACAGGAAATACATTATAGCTCACTCAATCTAGAATGATTTCACCCATTCCAGAAAATTCTGGGAAGTGCTTGCATGTTTGGCTGAGTGAGGCACTGTCCCTGTAGCCCAATGTGATTGGTAGTTAATTTTGGCAATGATGTTATGCACACAGTTAGGCAGTGAGTCATCCAGGATTCCTGGAACTTGGACTTGCTAGTATGTTCAGGTATGTGGCCCCAGGTTGGAGAAAATTACAGAATGTACTAGAAAGGGGTGAATGGATAGTATATAAGCCGGAGAAATTCTGCAGTAGGCAGAGTACCCAACACCTCTGCTCTGAGAGTTACGTCACTTCTGGCTCTGAAGCGACTTGTTATAGTCAGTCCTGTGTTACCTGCTGACCTGCTATACAAACTGTGTTTGTGGAGATAAGGCCTGGGAGACATTTTGCCTGCAGAGAATTAATTTGCCTACATTGGAGATAGACTCCATATTTTAATGTCAACGGACATTGTTACGGCAAAGCTGTGACGGGCTGGATTCCTCGCTGGACATTATAAAGTGAATCATCATTCAACGCATCAACTGGACGTGGTCGTCATAACGTCTGGATTTTACACGTTTCGCTGTGAACATTATACCGTGGACATCTATCGTGGATTTTACCCCGGATTTATACTGTGGATTAATGCAACCTGTGCCTTTGGAGTTACGTCGGAGGAATCACTCATCGGTGCGTCAAGGATCATTCATCGGTGCATCGAACATCGTATCTGAACATTTTCAAAGGATTACTTGATAACAAAATATGTAAGTGATTCCATTACCAATTTGTAATTGTTTCTATTGATTATTATTGTACTGATGTGAAAACCGATAACGAGTCTGTACCCACAATATCATTGTTAATAAACCGCCTGAACATTAGTTGGTTGTTTCTTTTGTGCGATCATTCTCAGAGTGATTGTGGTCGTAACACAATGCAAAATATCATATTTCCCCTACAACAAAGATAGTGCAATAATTAGCTCATGTGCCTATTTCCCAAATGACCTTTCTGTTTTTCTCAGTTGGTTAGGCACGTCACTTGTTTCCAAAGCAGCATAATGCATTTAAGCTTGTCCGAAATAGCGAATAGGATGCATGGTCAAACAAGGAATGAGCTCTCACAGACAAGGTGACCAGAATGACCTATTAAGTGTGTTGGGGGAGGGAGGGCAGCCCTCCAGCCCCCACCTCCATGCTAAATTGTAGGATCATCAATTAAACTGAATGTAATGAATTCATGACTGCATCTTAAATTCATTTTGAAGATGAAAGTATTTGTCTCATATTTTCAGAACAAATTTTTGATTTATTTCCCTTTTCTTTATAGTTTTACAGACTGTAGTCAGTATCCATCTAATCTTTCTCCAATGTAAGATATTCTGTGAAATTCAGAGATTCCCATTTCACAAAGAAAAGATGATGATTTCTGCGAGGAAAAAAATTTCCCTGAGACATGATGCGCTAACATGATAGATTTTATTTGTCTCCCGGGAGTAGGTTCTCCTGCAAGGAGACTCCTTTCTTGAACTACCTCCATATTGCCGTCTGTAATTCTCGTGTTCTGCAGTCTCTGCGTGATAAATGTGCCTTCACGACAATTCTGTCATCGGCAGACATTACAATTCAATTAAAGAAGTGCGAGGACTTCTAATTGCATTTGCTAGACTCACAGAAACATGAGAAATCAACAACAGCTTGTAATAATAATTACAGAAAGAAGGAATACTGAGAAAAGCATCGACTGAATTGTAGGGTATATTTTCAGGGAATGTTTTTAATGTTTTCATTCTGGCCTTGTTACCATGGCAAGAAGTATGTCATTCATTTCACCTGTGTGCTCCTGTTATTTCTTTCTTTTTTTTTATATCAATTTTGTTGCTGGAATGTATTTTACAATCTTTGACATTATTTTCGTAAGTAAGATCACTTTCATTATACCAAGATCCTCTCTGAAAATCAGCCCTAGTTATGGCTGAAGAGGCAATCTTTCCGGTGAGTAGAACATTAATGAATGGAAATGGAAATGGTTATAAATGATGATAGTAATAGCAATAATGATAACAATCATCATTACAATGATGATAATAATTAATATGCTAGCACACTTTGCAGAAACTTGTAATGGACAACTTATGAAGAAGTCAGAAAGAGTATCTTGTCCATATCAAAATTCTATTCCATTCAATCCCTTTTATTATCATTTTTATCTCTGTTTTGTCTCTCTATTATCTCTGTTATTTAAACATACTTTGATGACAGAGTTTATTTTAATATGTCTACAATCTATGTCTATGTGGAAGAGACTACCAGAAACCATTGTAAATACACAGTATGTACTGCATTGTTAACATTCTTTATGTTGCCTGATATGAGACAATCACATAACTATCAATATTCACTGGGGGGGGGGGGGGGGGGAATGATCTTGGCTAAAGGACAAAGAGCAGAAGTATGGATTTACAGTGTATAAACACAATGGCTGAAATAAAGGGTTTCAGAGAACACAAAGAATGATGTTTGTTTTTATGTTAAAGGGACTGTACAGTACTAGTTGAGGTAGGGATTCAGGTTTTGAACATTTCTAAGTGAGATAATGAAAAGCCTCTTATGAAACATGAAAGAGCATGTAAATTTAAGAAGGATTCAACGTTTATTTGATGAAAATTGGTTTTCAAATGGCTGAGATATCCAAAAAAGTGCTAATAATAAAAGGCGACATGCCCCAACTTTATTAGTATCTCTTTGTTTCACCTTGTTTTTAGATATCTCAGCCATTTCAAAACCGATTTTCATCGAATAAACTTTTGATACCCCTTAGAACTGCATGCTCTTTGACATCTCATAGAGTGGTTTCTGAATATCTCACAAAACGTTAAAAGCCAAATCTGCACCTCGACCAGAACTGTACACACCCTTTAAATGCCAGTTCCAATACCTTACATTTATTACTATCAAAAGTGTGATAAATAACCAAATTCTTGGTGAACACATCACTTGATTACAGCATCTTGTGTGTGTATAACCTCCAGAATGTGCCTGTTCAATACGTCATTCTGTTCTAAACAGTCCATCATATTTACTGGCTACAGTGTATTTGATATGAAACAAACCTCTGACAGTGAATTACACTGAATTGACTGGAACAATCCATTTATTGTCAATCTCCCCCTTTAATCTACATGTATATACATGTAATTTCTAAATTGTCTGTCAAACATGGCAGCACCTGGGTGCTGATAATGTGTATATCATCCTCATTTCACACCATGCCGTTTCACCGACTGCTACACATTCTATGCATGAGGTTGAGTCGCGACTCTGAAATACCCTGCACATCTCATGCACACTTAACTCCCGAATGAGGTCAGCGTAAGCCAAGTCATTAGGCATCTGTCCACTTCCGACAGCCCCCAGAATTCATGCGAGACTCAGATCATGATAATTGGACTAGGACGGAATATCACACTTTTACAGCACTGAGGCATGCTGCACGTTTTCTGGTTGTACACTGTATGCTTAGTTAAAGGGAAATATAATTCCTTTATCTACGGGTATATATCACAGTCACACTTACTATGTGTTGTACCGAGACCACTGCGGGTACAATTTGTATCTGTATGAGTCTATGGATGCAATTGAATTATACAGAGTAGTGAACTCTGCCATTTAAACTTCACACGGTTAATCTTCGCTCATTTTCATTTTTATTTACTCTTTCATTTTGTTATGAGGCCCAATCCATTTCCAGCCTAACCGCTCATGATGGCAGACATCTGCATTCAATTATCTCTCTCATTTACTGGAAAAATATCAACTACAACCTTTATACTTACTTACACGTTTTGGATACATTTATTTTCATAATAAGTATTGCTTTGTAAATGTTTTCTTCTTGCATAACAATTTGTTATAAATTCAATAATGGTACTTGTCACTGTTTGCATCTAATTTGGAATTTGAGTTTGAATTTGTATTCGTTTGGATGCAGAATAAACCAAATTAATCCAATCCAAATTCAAATATACAGAATCCATCTCAAACCCACATTTTTTAGGCTACCACATACATGGTAGACTGCTTCCAAGATGCATTAAATTGAATATCCTATAGAAGTGAATGACTGTAAGTCATGAGAGCAAAAAAAAAAAAAAAAAAATAGTTTCATGATCAACTCGCTGTCACAAAAACCTATGACATGATACATTTGTAAATTGCAAATCAACATTGGTGAAACACTGATCAGTGGTGAATCTCAAATCTGCAAAGTTTTGGTCTAACATGCACCTCACCTCCATCTCATCTAGATCCCAAACCACCTCCCCCTTGTTTTCTGATCAAATGAATGATACAAAAAAAAAAATCATAGACAAAAACATGAAAATAGTAGCTTCCTTATTTTTTCCAAATGCTTTACTTATTGAAAGCATACAGTACCTTTTTTTTTCAGTCCAAGATTAAACTTCTTGTATAAACACATCTTTAGCATATTTTTTTTTCACAAAACATAATTATCAAATTACTTAAATTTCTTGAGAAAAGCCACTTTGTGAATATTTTTCACATCAAATATCATGCGACATCACAAAGACAGCTGATGATAATGTTGATGATGGTGATCATAATCAAATAACATACAACTGTTGTAATCATCATCATCATTACTTTCTTATCATAATTTTACTCCTTGTTTTTTCCCCTCTTCTTTATGGTTATTATCATCATCTTTATTAGCATCATTATCTTCATATATGTCAGCATCATGTCGTCAGTTGTATGACACTTACACAGATGTAACTGATCTATTAAAATGTATTTAACACTTGGTTTCTTTCAAAAGGCTATGTTCACTCAATCAGTCCTTTGAATCCAATATCAGCTCTACTTGCACAGAGTACTGCAAACTAGATTCTGACTAACAACAACCCAGCATACAGGCTTGCATTGTGTTGAGTAAAACCTGGGATTTGAGGGATCAGTATACAATGGGAGAAAAGTATTTGCTGTAAATTTGAATTTAATACTGGAAAAGGTTAGCACTTGAGAAGACATCAATTAGCGTGACCTGAGAATTGCCGCATAAAAATATTGGTTTATTGCATTCTTTCATTACTGCATGGCTACATGGGGTTCAATTTCATTAGGCTGTGTTCGCAAATATTTTGTGCCATACACAATAATTCCCTGGGTGTTCTAGTCATGCCCTGTTAGACACACTCGCAAATTTGCTCCACACTTAATTTCCTGGCATGGGTCCACGGTCCTGGCTAAAAGTCATTGAACTGCATGCTATCCCATAATGCTGACATTCTACTGCTGCTCAGGAGCAGCAATATTAATAATGTTGCTGCACATGAGCCGGCTGATTAGAGGGATACCTGTAGACTGTAGAACATGTTTAATTAAGATGAACGATGCCGTCTTTCTTGGCCAAGGTCGTCTACCTGACTACACAGCACTTACTAGCTCTGTACTAGTAAGGCAGTCAAAAACTTGTGTCAGACTTTATCAATATTTTGTAGACTTTGTTCATCAACTCCATGGTAGAGAGATAATGTAACATTCCAAGAAGAGATACAGGTACTGCATCATTTGTTGGGGTGTACATGTTGCTTTCCTCAGAACAGGACATAAACTGCACTTGTGTACATGTACAGTGTACATGTATGCGATGTATTGCAGACAAAATGTTAATGGGAGGTATTGAGTTTATGGTATCATGTTCTAGAGCTCGATCTCCGCTACATTATGGTGTCAATTCTAATTATTTCCATTTCCAGTCAAATGTTGAAAATCAAAACCACAAGGGTGTTATTTTGCCCTAAATTCAGAACAATGCACATAAAGCTACCCACTTTTGAAAAATAAACTAATTTTTTTTTTTTGAAAATTGATTGTTTAGTTTTTATTTACAAATGTTGTATGCTCAAATCTTAGAATGCTATAGCGCCCTTCTGGTTCTCATGATATCAGAATCCAAAATGAGACTTACATAGGAGTAGGTTCCTTCTTGTCTGTCTTCCATGATGACTGCTGTATCCTCCGATAGCTTGAAGGTATTCCTGGGTAGGACATAGATTACCAGAATATATCACATTTAGCACCATTCAGCGCCTAACAAATCTAAACTTTCACAGTCTCTCTACCCAGCCTGGTGTTATTTGCTGTAACCCTCATCAAGTCCTACGGGATATCTGCTGCAGGAATGATGACGTTACCATTATTAAATTGGCACCTATGAATTTCATTGCATTATATCTCATACTGGTGAAATATTATCTGGCATTTAATAGTTAAGGTTATGAAATACGCACAAACTTTGAAAAGATCATTTTTATTAATGCCAATTTGGAACAGAAACGGGAAATCAATCTTCAAAATGTGTTATCAATTCAGCAAATACATGTTTAAGGTTTCTGAATATTCTCCAAAAGAAGAAAAAAGAGAACTCTACATGATCAACCATGGGGTCAAATAAAAGAGAATTTGTTACTCTTCCTAATGAAACACCAACTACAGTGTATATATCTCATATGCACTAATTTACACCAAAAGTTATAACAAAAGAATGGAGCAACAAACAACATGGGTTTGGGGATTTGATTGGTCAAGCTACAGTAAACGATAATGATAAGACCTATTCAACTATTGTGATTTTCAAGTAGAATGAAACATCCTTTAGATAGAGTGAATTAAGAAATATTGATAGAAAACATCAGTAAAGTTTGAGATAATATGTACAGTAATATTCCCCCACCTCCTGAAAGAGGTGAGCCAAGTGCTCTTTCAATATGCTGGAAGAATGAAGATGTTAAACTCTCTTTGGTACTTTCTTTATAATTGCTGTCCAACTGCGACATCACAGATTGTTAGTTTCCTTATCCAGCCATAGACCGAAACGTAAAAAAAGTTATAACTTTTAAGAGGACTGTCTGATTTTCATCAAATTTCAATGATGCATTCTGTGAATAATACTGCATCCAATAAATACACTACTTACAACATACCTGGGTTCATTCCCCTTTTAAATCAACAGAATGTCTTGCTCCTAAACATATTTTTGCACTACCCTGCCAGCAGCATTGATGTTCCCCTAGTGTTTGGTGTCTGCACTTAAAGGGACTGTACAGTACTGGTTGAGGTGGGGATTCATGTTTTGAACATTCGTAAGTGAGATAATGAAAAGCCTCTTATGAAATATGAAAGAGCATGCAATTTTAAGAAGGATTCAACATTTATTTGATGAAAATTGGTTTTCAAATGGCTGAGATATCCAAAAAAGTGCGAATAATAAAAGGCGACATGCCACAACTTTATTAGGATCTCTTTGTTTCACCTTGTTTTTGGATATCTTAGCCATTTCAAAACCCATTTTCATCGAATAAACTTTTGATACCCCTTAGAACTGCATACTCTTTGACATCTCAGAGTGGTTTCTGAATATCTCGCAAAACGTTAAAAGCTAAATCCTCACCTCGACCAGAACTGTACACACCCTTTAACCTACAGAGTGTATGAAAACATGCATCACATTGTTTCTGAGATTTCCTGTTATTTTGTAAAGCTAGCTGACCTGTGGTTTTTACAGGTACACCAGAATTTACTCTTCAAAAACATTCAAAACTACATAGTTTGCTTAAATAATAGTAGCCACTCGGATACACCATGATCACATGATACATGTATTAACAATGGAGCTTTCTTTGTGCACGTCAACAGGCTGAAAATTTTGTTATGTTTTTGACATATATAAATAAATGTCAATGATACCAAAGTTATCGTAGTTCAAACATGAAAGTAACTTCTCATGTTTTAGAATGATTGCCTCACGAAGTTTTTGTATACAATAACATGAAGGCTCATCATAGCTTGAACTCATCTGGCACATATTCTGATCATATCAAGATTTGCGGTCAGATTTTACATGTATTTTATATACTGAAATACAACTTAATGTACAATTTAAAGGGATAGTACAGTATTGGTGGAGATGAGAATCGGGTTTTCAACTTCTTGCGAGATACCAAGAAAACATTTATGAAATAGTACAGAGCATTCCATTTTATAAGAGGAATTCAAAGTTTATTTGATGAAAATCTTGTTTGGAATGACTGAAACATCCAAAAGCAAAGTAAAACAAAGTGATCATAATAAAGTGTGGGTCCCACACTTTATTAGAATCGCTCTGTTTTGGATACCACTGTATCACAGCCATTACAAAACCAATTTTCATCAAATAAACGTTGAATTCCTCATGGAATTACAAATGTACATAAGTTCTTTCATATTTCATAAGAGGTTTCTCCTTATCTCACCAAAAATGTTAGAAACCTGAAATTAGGTCTCAACCAAAACTATATGATCCCTTTATTATTTAAACCACTTCACAGATGATCATGTCTAGCTGATAATGACTATTGAACACAGCACAGTGCAATACACAAGTCCAATATCCATAGATTCATTGAGGTAGCTGTACACTTGTACTAAAATGAGAGGGAGTTGCACGGATTTACAATTTATCATAAGCTGTAGGGGTGAGTGTGCTGATATTGGTAAAACTTCCATGAAAACTAACAGACGGGAGCTGAAACTGAGAAGGCTTGTAAGAAGGGCTATCACTTTTAATCCATCTTAACGGGGGCAGTTCTGCAATATGAGTGATACAACAACACTGCATCACAGAGAAATATAATTCTGAAGCTAATCTTATCAAAGGCATTTCCTTTCTACAGGCAAACAGGCAATCTTGCCTCATTTCCTATCCATGCTTATCACATTACAATGGAAAAAAATCACATCGGATGAAAGATTCCGTTGACAAATGTTTGGCAAGACTACCGTTTTACAAGGAAACCTACAAAATAATGATAATTATCAACAATTTATCTTGCACCAAATCCACTAAATAAAATGGTCAAGGCCATGTACATATAGAGCATGCATTACACTATCATCCAATTCTGCTTTGGACTTTAGGTCAGGAAATGTCGCAGTGCTTTCACGTACATATGCCGAGACTGTTAACCTAGTTTTAGCCTTGCCATTTACTCTGGTCACATGATGTTACTATTGGCTGACTCATAATGAAGACGGTAAGTGTGTTAATGTGGCCGGTGCATAAACTCCCATTCACGGTCTCTTAATGACCCACAACCCTCGCTGTAATAATTATGCACACTTTGTAGGAAGACAAGGACACAGCATCCAGAGCTATTCATGGCAGGGGAAGGGATGGGTGAAGGACGGCCGTTGGCACGACTTCGTCATGTTGTGTTTCATGTGTGATGAGTGTGTTCATGTGGGCATGTCAGATTGGGTGATCAAATGTAGTCTGTCCTTGACTAAAAGGACAAAGCAGACCTTAAAGGTCATATTTCTTTTGCAAATGTCACAAAATTTTGCACAGTTGAAGAATAGCATCCGTCAACATTGTGTATGAAATCTTAAGGTAATACACCTTTAAATATTGTTTACAAAACAAGCCCTATGTCACCCGAGAAAATGCTTACCATTTGGACCGAGAATAATGGCTAGAAGTTTTTGCGGGATACAAATAAATTCACTGGAAATCTATGGTATTTAGTCCCCCTCTATCACAAGAAAAAAAAAGTTTCCAGATTTATCATTCTGAAGAAAGGTCTCAAATACCTACATCTACAATGATATACCACTGTATGAAAGGAAATTTCAGGGTTACAAAAGGAATTCCAAAAATAACCCAAACCTCAGGAATGTTATGAGAGCTTGAATGCCCATTGAATCAACAAACATGATATTTTGTCATCACATTGATATATAGTCACTTCAATCATTTGATTTTGAAGCTTCTTGTGTAATACCCCAAGTTTGCATTTTCACATAGGAAAACGGAGGCATCTTTAACATGCTTGAAATTTACACTTGAAGTAAATTTAGAACAGACACAGCACTGTTGTAGTTTGATTACTCTTATTCCAAACTGTCATACTGTAACCAATGCTGCACACTGTCACTGGTCCGACGGTCTCTGACCAGTAAAAATCACTGTCGGACCAGTAACTTTTTCAGGAATAAACCAGTAAAAAATGGAAAAACTGGGTACCTACTGGTCCGGCAGACAGGTTGGACCAGTAGAAAAAATGGGTTAGTGTGCAGCCCTGCTGTAAATATTTCATTTTTTCCTATTTTCATACTTTCCTATTTCAAAATAAGCGCACAAAGCAATTGAAATAATTTGATTGTGCTCTTAAATCTTTAGATAACTCTACAAAAGATGAAGTGCAAAATCAATGCATAAAACAACTGATGTTAAAGGCAAATCTCCTTCCTCAATTACAGTCATAAAAGCATTGAACTATGGAACATGTACAAAGTTGTACGTCAAATGAAATAGGAGAGCGGAAATACTATACTTACGTTGTGCGGGCATAGTTGGTTGCGTTATAGTCAACAGCCATGATTTTTACAGCGTACATATTCTTGTCAAAGGAGCTCCCTCCATCTTTGGGTATTGTAATCTGCAAATGATCAAAACATAAATAATTTACATCATATTGTAGATATGCCCCTCTTTTCATATCTAATATCACTATTTCCTATATCACACAACACCTAAAAGAGATTCTTTCCTTACATATTTGACTGATTGCTAATCATACGACATGATATCTTATAAACATCATGATACTAAAATCAAATAGAAAAAAAAAATGTTAACAGATAATTCAAGAATTCATTCTCACTATAATATCTATAGCAGTCCCAATTGAACGCATTAATCTTTGATACTATGTTCATGTAAGCTGCATTGTTCCTGCAGTGTTTGACTATGTTTACCCTTAATGTCTTTCTATCCTTGTAAAGACATTAACCTCCAGTGAAGCAATGGATTCCAAAGATGAGAGATTGATGAGATGCTTCCACTACCAGCTTCCACCTGTCAATCACCCATCTCATTTCTCCATCTGCACCTCCACACATAACACGTTCATTACACCCTCTAATCTATCATTAGTTTCGTTCACACGACATTTGTAATCTTTAAAGACAGCCAATCCCTTTTGCAAGCAAATTTTTGAAAAATTGGTGAGAACACTTAGGTATTGAAGAAAACACTATTTGGAAACCTCCTGTAAATTTTGAACTCAAGAGGGTCTTTATTTGTTTAGTTAAATTGACCGTTAAGATCTGAATAATTTTTGCGAACTGCGCAAAAATTACAATTCTAAATACTACCTGGTAGTCTAGTTTTACAGACCTGTGTGATGCACTTAGTTGTACATGTAGTTCATGTAAGTGGTGTGTTATTTGCCATTGATAACAAAGTAAGAGAAGCTAGGTAATTCTTCTTTTCTGACAGCTTTATCATGCATATCTGTTGTTCAAAGTATCATATCACGACCACAGGAGGATTAATGTATGCAGCTGTGCCTAGTACACAGAATACGTTACAGTGAGCGTTTGGTGCATTATTTGAATTTTAACGGCTAACAACCTTCAAATATCACAGAAATTGTATAGATTTACAATACCAGTCTTGTCATTCTGGTGGAATATATCACGTTCTGTGCTATTTGGGAAGGAATGCAAAAGGGAAGGGCCATCTTTAAAGTCTTAAACTAATAGATGATTAGCTTGTACAGCTGTAGTTTTAAACTACAATATGCATGACACATGACACTTAGTCTTAAAGATTGAATTTTCAAGCAAGAGTCCCACTCCATGATTAAACCACACAACCGGAAGATACAGATACAATATCTACGCAATGCTAGTGATAAACCCGATAATGTGCGACAAAACAGTAGTGAACAAAATGCACCAATGGTTGACCCAGAAGCTGAGGGGAATACGGTTCATGGGGAAGTCTCACTAACTTTTGCATAAAATTTGTTGATTATCATCATGTCCACATGACGCTAAACTGCAAGTGGCAACCCCCCCCCCCATGGATCATGGATACGTTGTAGCACAAATCCTGAGATGTCCTGCCGTTTTAATCTTTGACTACTCTTTAAGATTGCTATTAAACTTGAGTGCATCTTTGTACATGGGGCTCTACTATATGAGCTAACCAACAAGATTAGGAATGTCATGTGAACGGAACTATTCACATCATGTCAGTCTTGGGGATTGTTTGCTGAAGGTCTGATAGTTAAAGGTACACACATGGTCCCAGTGTTTTAGTCAAATGCGTACGCGGGCGCATGGCGCAGGTTTCCTATAGAGACCTACATCTATGCTATCGACTCCTCTTTGGCGCTTACGCCGTGGCCCACTTCCCCCGAGTCCGAAGAAGTCCGATCCACCGTAGTCAGTGGTCCGATCACAGTTTAGCTCATGATTCAGCTGAGGGGGATGACAGCTTTAGCAAACTTCTTTTGTGATGTCATAATAAGCACATCGAAGGCAACGTTACTTAGCAATTCCTATGCGCTTTACTCTTGATGACAGCTCAACTTCGGCAATCTTCGTATCAATGCTAACAGTGATCGACAGTATCATCGACAGCGCCCTCTACACTATCGGGACTATGCACCTTTAAAATGTGTAGCAGCTTCTAGACTGTGACAATTTTTTTTCTTTCTTTTTGTCATGTCCCCCATCCCTCCCCTCCCCCCTCCCCCCCCAAAAAAAAAAACAACAACAACAACCCAAAAACAAACATTTCTCAATTTCTGTACCGGTAACCGGGTATACCAATTTGTGTAAATTTCAACTCAAAACTAAAAAGTGCCTGGCATGGCATGGAACCCAACCTCCTCCCCTGGATTGCCATCTAAACTAACACACGTCGATGTAGGGCAATTTGTCAATCAGTTGCAATGATAACACACGTTAGTAGTCGAAATTAACATTTAGAGCGAGACAAATCATAGCATTGTATATGTCACCTGAAGAGTTATAGACTATAACCGTTGGTTCTATTCCCTTTGTTGGTTCATCAACAATTCCAACTTCCTGGTACCTTTGGAATTGTTTGTGCAGTCAACAAGAGCTTGGTGAAGTCGCTTCTGAAAGATTTCAGCAATCTTCGTATCAATGCTAACGGTGATCGACAGTATCATCGACAGCGCCCTCTACACTACCGGGACTATGCACCTTTAAAATGTGTAGCTTCTAGACTGTGACAAATTTGACTGGTATATTGTTGATAATGACTTTACCCTCAATATTTCTCAGCAAAGAAAGCAGCATTGCACTGCTTTCACTCGCTACATACAGTGTACATCCTGTAGTATACAAACATACGATAGTGTGTATACAATGTCAAAGAGTGAAAAAAAATGTGGATAGAATACTTTTAAAATCAAGATGATCCTCTTTACAAAAAAAAAAAAAAATCAAAAGATACTTAGTAATCACTAAAGTGTAATTACCTGGTAAACAATGATGTCTATCTTGTATTCAAAAAAAAAAAAAAATCTGAAAACTTAACTGCATTGGAACATGATTTCCCCTTCATAGATTGAATCACATTTTGTGCATTTCAGGTAGGGAGTGTGAAGTGATAATATCTTGACAAATGTCAACACTTGGTAGCTGATTATATTTACATTCCTTGACACAGACACACTTGTCCTGCTACCAACTCCCACTCGAGATGAGGTTTAGGTTCCAGAGTACAATTTATGTGAATATATTTGTTCAATTCAATCACTACAAGGAAATCTTAAGAATTCGACAGACTGGATTCTAAAATCATTTATTACATCATGAATATATTAGGGTGATATCATCCGGAGGCTCTTTGTGACTGCAGAGAGCAAGTAATGAATGCCCATACTAGAAGTCCCTGCAAGTTGACTTCACATATACTGTAAAAGTAGAAATTTTCGCAATGTCGAAATTTTGCGCATTTTACGCAATCAGAAACTAGCGCAAAAATAAAAGCATACAAATATTTTTGTTTGCCATTATATGTTCCAGTAAATGTCTTGATTCCGCAGAATTAAAAACACACGAAACCCATCTTACCCCACTGAGCACAAAAAAAAAATATAAAAATACTCGTACGAAAATATCCACTTTTACAGTATGTGAAAAACTACTCTCATAATTTTTATTTTAACAGATAACCCTAACACTCCATAATCTGTGAGATCTGTGAGGTCATAATAGTTTTGCAGAGGACCTCCTCTCTGACATAAGTTGCATTCACATTTACATTGAAATATCACAGTTTTTTGCATGTTAATTTTGTATATGAACACAAACACACCACAAAATACACCTAAGAAATATATAACGAAATAGAATGGTATTTACAATGTAGTGTGGTAACTCAAACTTTGCACAAAATAAGCATGCGAGATTTGAGTATGACTTGTGTCATGAAATACCACCAATCATGCACAGTGGTGTGATTCTCACATAACCTGACACACCTCCTGTCTTTATCCCTTTCATGGAAATGGACTTGACAGGAGACTGATATAAATTAACATGCATGCACAGTGCTTACCCCAGAGAGGTGTACACACAGTCTGTACTTTCAAGCAAGAGCTACAGTACAACAGTATTTCATGAAGAATGGTATCAAATAAATTGCCACAGTATCTATTATCACAGCATTTTGCCAATGAGAATGGTGTTAACAAATTACCATGCTACAGGTGTATTTGATACCACAGTACTGTAATTCAAATGTGACTTCATGTAAAGTGCACACCCCACTCTGCATGTATGTACCCTACAAAGTTGTAATTGGTCAGATAACATGATGGTGGCACTAACAACATCAAGCTTGATGGTCAGAATTTGACCTTCCCTAATCTCCTTGAACAGAAAAGATGAATTACACACGGTGTACTCCCTGGACAATTACCAAGACCTTTCTCCTGATGCTAACCCTAATCCTAATCTTGAACCTTCTTGTAATCCTAACCCTAATCTAAATTCTAACCCTAAACCTACAGCTGTAACCCTAACCCTATCACTAACCAGTATTTACAAGTAGCAGGGGTGGTAATTGCCCCGATATGGTCTTACAACATAATTAGGTTGTCTAATACTCTTGACACAATGACATTAACATGGTCTTTATGACTGATTCAAGTTCTGTCAATTACACTGTTGTTCCACACTAGACTACATTGTATGGAACCTACGGGAGTGGAGTAACACACATTCAGACATGAAATCAAAGATCAATGTTGAACAGTAAACCGTAGCAGGTGCACAGTAAGTTTACTGTCAGTGAGTCAGTGTGTTTTCTCTCAGCATTTCTGAAAACTAATAATCCCCTCTCTTGGAAACCACCTCGTATTACTCATCAAGCAACCTTTTTACAGGAAGAGACTGGTAATATGAGCACTACAATGTTCACATAAATCTCATTTGTCAGCTGTTGAAGGACTCTGCCATATCTTGCCAAACTGTTTTATTGGCATTTGGTTTGAACACTCTTCTGAATCTTGGCCACAATGTAAGACAACCAAACTATCAAATAGCACTAGCCAGGCACAAGGGATTCAACATGGACTATTAACCCGTTGAGGACGAGTTCCGAGTATACTCAGGCAGGGGAAATGCGTGTTGTAGCAAAATCAGTCCGTCCTCAATGGGTTAAGGGCGCCATGCGATCTCAATGCACAGAGTGACTTTCATTCCAGGCAGCTGTGCTTATTGTAAATGTCTGAGCATCAAATGATACAATGAACAGATTGTATAACAGTAAAGGTATGTATTTTATGTGCATCAATGCAGCAAGCCTAAAAGTACAAAAAAAGAAGTACAGATGACAAGCCAGCAACCTATCCATTATCTACTGTATACGCCATATATTTCGCGAGTCTAAATTTTCGCGAATCGGGACTTCCTGACAATTTCGCGAGTGGTTAAATTTGCAATTGTGGAGGCCTGTACTGAACTGTCAGATATATGCGCATACGTCACAATCATATCAGCAGTAGAGTCAATATTTTTGTGTGCTTTTAATTTCGCGAATAGCAGTTGACTCGCGAAATTCGCGAAAATAAAAACCTCACAAATATTCGGCATATACAGTACTTGTGTAGTTCTAGCTTGGTCAGCCTCAATACAGGCACTGCACGGATGTGTTCTATGCCTTTAACCAGTTCAGGCATGTGCCTAGATCTAGGAAGGGAAATGAGTGTTACAGCAAAATAAGCTTGTCCTAGGTATCAAAACAGGTTAATAGTCTTTTCCGTCCATTTGAGCTTATTTGGGTTTAAAGGGTGTGTACAGTTCTGGTCGAGGCGAGGATTTAGCTTTTAACGTTTTGCGAGATATTCAGAAGCCACTCTATGAGATGTCAAAGGACATTCAATTCTAAGGGGTATCAAAAGATTATTTGATGAAAATCGGTTTGGAAATGGCGGAGATATCCAAAAACAAGGTGAAACAAAGAGAACCTACAAGTAATAAAGTTGTGGCCTGTCACCTTTTATTATTATCACTTTTTTGGATATCTCAGCCATTTGAAAACCAATTTTCATCAAATAAACGTTGAATCCTTCTTAAAATTATATGCTCTTTCATATTTCATTAGAGGTTTCTCATTATCTCACTTAAGAATGTTCAAAACATGAATCCCTCACCTCAACCAGTACTGTACAGTCCCTTTAAATACAAGCTTTGAAGGTTGTATCATGTCTCCTTAAAAAACACACAAACAAAACGGAGGTTGTATACCGTTGTAGTACATGTAGCATTAGAATGGCAGAAACATTATCTTTCACACTGAATCTTCTTGTAACATAAATTATCTTTCATTAGTTGTACGCAGCGTTGTTCATACATGTATTTGACAACTCAATTTTTGATCATTATTGTATACATGTAGTCCATATGTGTCTGTACACAGACCTCACATCTGTAGATGCTCTTGATGGATGAAAGTGAACTAAAAGAAAAGACACTACACATATAAGCAACAAGAGACCCGCGGGTCTAGCGCTCACCTGAGTATCGCAAGTTCACCTTTCACGCAGTCACTAATCTAAATTATTCACAGCTCTACCAAAATTTGACCAGGCATTCTCAAGTAGAAGATGAAAATGTACAATAAGGGCCCAATTTTTTTATGATTCCTTGATTTGGGGGGTATTGGGGCCCCCTGGGGCCTTCTGGGTGAGGCATGGTGCCCATTTTGATATATTGAGATCCTGACCCCCTAGGGATGCTAACTGCCAGGTTTGATGAAAATCCATTATGAGGTTTTCAGGAAGAAGATGAAAATGTACAATTCAGGCCCCCATTTGGACCTTCCCAACCACCCCCCCCCCCCCCCCCACCCCTGCCCCCAAAAGGGGCACCCCTGGATCTCCTATGAACAAACTTGAAACTATACAGTCATTAATGTACTCACTCATAGTATTATCTTAGCTCTATCACTTCTGATTCTAGAGAAGATTTTTAAAGATTCCTTCATTTTGGGGTTTTGGGCCCCCCTGGGGGCCCCCTGGGTGGGGCATGGTGCCCATTTATCAATTGCTCAGAATACATTTCTTTGCATTGTTCTTGTCTTTGTGTTTGGGCAAATAAAAAATAATGAATTGAATCATAAATAGGATTAGTGTACACAGATATTTTTTTAGTCTACATCAAGAGTATATCAAAGGATCTATAATCTATAATCTTAATGTTATAACATTCAAGACTACTCAAATGTGACTGAGTGCTTTAATCTTTGTCCCAGGAACGTTGTAGAGCACATTACAAGCAGGCTCACAACCTGCAATAAAGTGAGTTTACCATTATGAGGCAGTCACATGGTATGGGCAATGACCCATTAGGTTGGGATTAACATCTGTGTACAGAGGTTGATGTACAAGTAAGCACCATTTCACTGTGCACAGGTCTCAAAGTCTGTCAATGCATGTACTGTAATGTGACTGAGCTGTTGATGTTAATTGTATTTGTACACACCATACATGTACATGTATATTTAGTGAGTCTAAATTTTCGCGAATCGGGATTTCCCGACGATTTCGCGAGCGGTTACATTTGCGACCGTGGAGTACTGCACTAAACAGAGAAATAAATACGTGTGCGTCATATTCATATCAAGATCAGAGTCATTATTTTCACGTGTCTTTAATTTCGCGAATAGCACCTGACTCGCGAAATTCACGAAAATAAAAACCTTGCAAAATATTTGGCGTATACAAATGCACTGTTCCAGCCATATTTTACACCATGCAACATGTAAAATATGCCCCTTTTTTTCCCCAAGTGCTCAACTACTATACAAATGGCATATATTTTGCAAGGCTTTTTATTTTCATAAATTTCACAAGTCAGGTACTACACCATGTTGCACCTTTAAACAACATGTGAAATGATTACCTCTCATCTCAAGATGAATGCAACATGCATGAATGTACACCTGTACATCTACTATGTACATGTATCAATGGATTCATTACTGTACTCGGCAACTGCGATTTAAACCACTTATTTACATGTAAGTTGTTGGGAAGTCCTGATTTGCACAAAATTGGACTCACTAAAAATATAGCTGCAACATATAATTGCAATGTAACATATACACTGTAATTGCAAATGTCTCCTAGTGTACACAGTGTATCCTGAAATCTCCCTCTACATGTACATGTACATACGGCCTAGGTTCACGAGAAAGTTAAAACGCTTGCTTGATATCAGGATCTCAGACAGATCTTACACAACAGCAAAAACAAAGAAGACTGGAACGAAATGTAGGCCGACATGATTTCATTCAAAACCTCACAGGCAAATTAGGCCTACACAGAACATTTAATCAATGAGCGAATCTTATACATGCCTTTACCTAGCTCTATTAGTTTGCCACTCCTTTCATATCTTGATTATTCTCTTCCCTCTTCAACTCTCCTCATATCAACTTGGTTTCATTGCTGTGCCAAGGTTATCTTCCCAATCTCTCTCCACACCTAAAATTTCAAAACTCTCCCTACCCATGTGACATTTGCTGCCCCAGTAGTCTGTCTTAACCCATTGAAGTTCAAGGAACCACTGAACAATGATGATGTTTTTCATATCATCTATCATTCATTGCTAGACTGTCTTAGGAGCGAGAAAATACTTCTTCATCTGACATCTGTTTTGGTCAAAAAGCAACTTTATACAAGCTGTATTTCAAATGCAGAATTTATAATTGGTAATAAAATTGATAATACATCTTAGAATACACTGATCTTAGTTAATATTTCTGTCTAAAATTGGCAAACTTGTTCATTCATTTTCAGATTTTGTGCAGATTAATGACTTTAATTGTTAATTTCATTAAAACTTTCTCCTGACAAGAGAGGCATGTATTTTGACAAGTTTGCCAAATGAATGAGTGGTAAGATGAACTCCTGCAGCAACAATTCCTAAGGGCTGACTGGAAGGTTTAAAAGGCACAATAGATTGAAAACAATTAGGTTACACATTGAATGTATGTACAAGCAAACTCTACTAACCAGTGGTTTTGGCCCCTCCAATTCTGAGAACTCACAGACCAGGATGAAGTCTTTGCCACAGGTGGGACTGACTGGCCAGGGGTTAGGGGGCCGGTAGCTCTGGGCCAGGTCAACGGGCAAAGGGGGCCGCGACCGGACAAAGGCTGCCTCATCCTTGGCTGCGTCAAAGTAGTTCATCTCGGGAGCGTGGCCGTAGAAGGCCACCTGGGGTACTCCCCCCAGCATGGCGTAACGACTAGACACTGAGCTCAACACCTTGGGTCATGGGCGCTGCAGAGGGAAGGGGACAAGACATACGAAGGATCATTATCCTATTCACCATAAGTACAATTTGTAAATGACAGTGGGCAGAATAATCTTTTCCATTCTAGAAAAATCTCTTTCTTGCAGAAAAAGTAATAGTAGTTAGCAGTAGTACATGTAGTAGTACAGCTGTAATACTACTACCGGTACTAATAACAACAATGACAATAATGCTGATAATAATAATAATAATAATAATAATAATAATAATAATAATAATAATAATAACAATTAGTGGTGGTACCATTGGCAGTAATATTTCTAGTATAGTATGTTGCAAATATCAATGAGCATCCAACAGATATCAACCTACCGGTATGGTTGTTTGCTTAGATAAAAGAGGTGATCCTCTATTCACAGGAATACATGTAACAAACCATTCTGCAACATAGGGCCTACATCCTGGAAATTCATTTCATTATCGCCGGTGCTGGGCAACAAAAAAAAAAAAAAAAAAAATCCCCACCATTCAAAAAGACAAAAAGGAAATTTCAGACACTTAAATTTGTCATCACTTCAACCTTTGGAGATCTGTTTCAAATTCGGCACTTTCAACTGATCTTGCGAGAGAGTCCAGTGAATTCCTGTTTTATATAAAAACAGGACTTGAACAAAGGTTAAATTAAAACAAAATGGAAACAAATCATCCGTACACCTAATATCTCTGACCTTTTAATTTCCTGTGGTTTGGTTGGACTATGGCTCCTCCAGCTGTGATAGAAACCACTCTGGAAAATTACATAGAATGTACCTGCCTGAATCGTACTTCATTTCGTTCATCACTATCACCGAGGAAAGCCAGCATGCTCAAGTACACTTTGTATTATGAAAGTGGTGTAGAGTAAAGCCCTCAATTTTCAGACACTTGAGCTTTTTTGCAATATTTGTTCAACCCAAATAATACCCTACAAAATCATATCCATAATAATGTATGTTTATATCAAACTACTTTTTACCAATATTGATTTTGTTAAATAGGTCATAAAATTTCACAGAATCCCCAAATATTATCACCTTGTAAATTCCCCAAAATTCAGACAGCCGCTCCAAAATTCGGACATGCACGCAATGTCAATACGCATACAAGGCCGCTGAAAAATGAGCGCGCGCCATACCATGTTGGCGCACGGTTGCATCAGGGAAGTTGCGACGCCCGTTCGTGTCCGGATTTTGGTGACTCTGCTCTTGCAGTCAGCCCCTGTACATTTATTCACTGTATCAGCATGCACGGAGATTTTGTTTTTCCTTGGGAGTTTTTGAGGATACCATCACTCTCTGAGCTCGCGATAAGTGAAAAATCTCGCAACAAAATGGCTTATTTTTCAATTTTTAGCGCTTTTCCGACGACCCTGATTCTTTCCACGGGACCTAATTGCGCACACTTTGGAAAAGTTGCGGCGATTCTGCATTTTTTGATGGCAAAATTTGGGATTTTACATGGATTTTTGGAGGTGACTCAGGCACTCTCCTGTGGTTAACGAGTGTGCCAGTATGTGAAATGATGTGATATGTGTGTGTTGTGACAGTAGAATTTGCTGGCTTGTGATAAGTGATAAATGTCCGGATTTTGGAGGCCGGCCGAAAATTGGGGCTTTTACTAGGGTGTCTGTAGCATTTTTGCTACTTTTGAAATTCTATAAAAGGTGGATTATAAACGATTTCATATGAAAGAAAAATATGTCATTAGCATATATTTCAAATTTCATGGCAAAATAATTATTCTATCTCGAGAAATTCAACTTTCAAATCACTGCAATATTACAACTTTTTTTTTGACGAGCACGCACGAAAATGTGTCCAAATCATGTTTGCAAACAAGGCCGGTAAGTAGCATTCGCGTGCAGATCGCCAGCGACCGGTTAATGAGCGTACAGCGGATTGCTAAAACGCGTAACCAGCGCAGAAGCCACTCCCCCTCGTGTCGTCATAATACATGTTGTGCGTACGTATACAGCGCTCAGCGTTGTGAATGAATACGTAGCGCATGCATTCCGGCCCAGCCAACATCGGCGGACGAGCAAGCGAGCGTGCATTTGTTGAGTGTATTATTGTACTACAGTGTACCTACACTATGTACACACGCGCTATATGCGCTATACTAGCACTACGTACGTGTGTACACACATACACAGCTGGCTACTGAATGCGACGACTACATAACACGTCGATGCTGTCGAGAAATATGGCAGTTCATGTGAAAATGTTATATGGCTATTTAGCCATGAATGCCACTTTACCACCATTCGTGGCTGAAGATTATAGCTTCCAAAATCGTTGCTTGCCCTTTTTTGTCGATTGGAAGTTCAGTCGTAAAAATCGGTATTTGTACCTACATGTACCTTCCACCGCGGTACCGCTTCACAATTGACTTGCCTGATATGGTGCGTTGTGTAGCCTAGGCCTATCTGTTGTGCTGCATAAGATCGCGAGAAAGACTGTAACTCGTGCATCGTTAGTGCACTTTTCTATTTAAGTATTTAAAAAATAAATATGCCTCTACATGGTCATTCGTTTGGATTGCTAACTCATACATTGTAGGCCTGTTATGATCATTATCAAGCCAGTAATAGAACATGTACTTTGACTACGTTGAAACTGATGCGCCAGGTGGTTTACGAGCGTGTAATACATACATGCACATTGTGAATGCTGGGCAATCGTAACCCCATAGAACTCAGTGCTGTGGAACTATCGCAAGCGAAGCGACGTGACAGCTTACAGCTAGCTAGCTAGCTCAGTCTGTTTTCAGTGGCACAGGTGTGCGCGCGCGCACGTACTCGTAAGTAGACACACACACAGCTATCTAGCGAACTACAGTACATTGTATGTAGCTACGTAGCTACCTTGCGACGGTAGACACACTGCTGACCTACACATGTAGGTCCGTGAGATACACACACACACACACAGCGCGCGAGCTAGCTGCATGCGCGCCATGTGGCGGCGAATGCGTGTAGATTTACATATGTATGAGCGTATTTGCTCGGACGTTACTATGGTTCATGCATACGAAGCCACGCCTAACACGTTCGCTGAGATCAAAAAGTTATTGCAAGGGGTATCTTCTAGGCAATATCCCCGATCCAAGACGTGGAGCTAGCGAAAAACCGACCTCACCATCGGATTCAGCACATCCTAAACTACTCGCATGCCACACGCTGGTACAAGTAGCGAAGCAGACGCCGAGATATCGAGATAGGTGTGATTCTAACGACATTTACACCAATTTATCGTCGGAGTCATGTACCAGCGCTTTGATAGATTATGGAGCAAAACTTCCTCTTTCATATGATACCAAATTTGTTAGGATTCGATAGCGGCATGGACCGGGGATTTTGCAATAAATGCGATTTTTTAGCACAAAACGCGGGGTCAAAACAGCGTAGGCGCGCGACTCCATTGTGTTCTATGGGGCTTGCGTGTTGTAAGATAGGGGCGCGTTTTGTCCGAAGGTTGGCAGTGCGCGATCAGACACCCTACTTTTACTCTAGATCCCGTATTAAAGGTGCATGGTCCCAGTGTTTTAATCAAATGCGTACGCGGGCGCACGGAGCAAGTTTCCTATAGAGACCTACATACGCTATCGACTCCTCTTTAGCGCTTACGCTTTGGCCCACTTCCCCCGAGTCCGGAGAAGTCCGATTCACTGTAGTCAGTGGTCGGATCACAGTTCGGCTCATGATTCGGCTGAGGGGGATGACAGCTTTAGCAAACTTCTTTTGTGATGTCATAATAACAAGCACATTATGCACGAACCCTGGCATTACTACAGACTGCACAATCACGATGCGCACAGAAGACAACGAAGGCAACGTTACTTAGCAACACCTACGCACTTCACTCTTGATGACAGCTCAACTTCGGTAATCTTCATATCGATGCTAATGGTGATCGGCAGTATCATCAACAGCGCCCTCTACACTACCGGGACTATGCACCTTTAACAGAACTCATAACACATTGTCAAAAAACTAGACTAC
The DNA here is from genome assembly GCA_033980235.1 of Diadema setosum. NCBI lineage: Eukaryota > Metazoa > Echinodermata > Echinoidea > Diadematoida > Diadematidae > Diadema > Diadema setosum. The sequence continues at coordinate 1,007,143 of CM067076.1, read as the reverse complement.
AAACACTATTCACAGGCACGTAGGCCAGGTCTACATATCATGATCAACTCATCAACATTACACTGGGACTGAGGCGAGGGCTGAACGACAAATGCTTTTAATACAACACGTTACAGTTTCTAGAATCCTAGTACCCTGGTATAGTAATTATTTTCCTCAAATATTCATGTTATTACATATTGTTACAGTTCTACATTAGCTTCACTATCTTGCATTAACTCAATTGGCAGCCTAATTAATTTATCCTATTGATGAGTTTCTACTGAAAGTGAAACATTTCTGAAATTGGAATCTGGATGCACTTGCTCTATAATACTATTAAATATTAGATTGCATGTCTAATGAATCATTCAGAAAATATGACTCTTGTTATGAGGTCATGATTCACTTCTTGCCATTTCTACTGGTACTGCCCTACCTTACCTCTTTGTCCACTAGAAATCTATATAAAGTAAAAAGAGACGGGTCTCCAGTATTTAGAGTGAGTCATCTACTGAGTAAGGACCGACTGCTATTTTACACACGAATGAGCAGCTAAAATGGCGAAAACCAATCCAGGCGAAATAAGAATTGCGGTGATATAATGGGTGTAAGTTTACTAATTGTGAGAATCACGCGGGAGAAATAAAACCATCGAACGCGAAGGCAGAAAGGAATGGTCTTGCAAAATCATTACGAATCCCGTGTGAATGTTTCTGCCACTATCGAATCTTTTATTACACACTGTACACACGCCATATTGCGCCAAACGGGTGGGAGCGAGCGGTAAGTTGCAGTTGCACGCCCGAAGGCAGGCCGTCAGGCTAGCGGACGAACATACCAGCTGCCCGACAGCAAGAAATGTAGCAAGGAAAAACAAAGGGGAGAAGGACAGGAAAAACGCCCACAATGTAATGTAGCTTTCTACCGTAGTCCTATCATAATATGACATACTGAACAGTACACATACCTCCACAATCATAACACACGTTCAGATGCTGTGGAAACGATAACGTCTTCTTCGTAGCAGTGCTCCACAGGGTAAAGTCAGTATTTCGTTTGTCTGGCGAGCCCTTCTCGTACAATAACAGATAAGACGTCAACACACAGAATATCCCTGTCTACTATGTACGTGATCGCAACAATACTCTAGAGTCGAGATACAGTAACCTCGTGTATCCCATCCCATCCGGGTAGCTGCTGCATGCAGGTTTAGGTGGTGCAGCAGTACTAGTACAGTTAGCGCAGTTGGCTCCAAATCGGTGGTAGACAGTTTGCATCTTGTATGCTAGCCATGCGTGTGTACTCCGGTGGTTGGTGGTGTACTCTCCTCCTTGGATTTGGTGTAGATCACGGGCGGGATGCGTTTTTTTTTTTTTTAAGACGGCGGGATGGATAAGGGGAAAGGTCGTTGCCCTCGATTTACTGTACAAACAGTGTGTGTGTAATAATTGTATGCGTATGTGTGTGTGTATGTGTGTGTGTGTGTGTTTGCGTGTGTTTTTATTTTTTTTTATTCATACATTGCTGATTGTATGCAAGTATTGTGTTTATACACTCAAGATTTTTGTTATGTGAAATAATAGAAATAAAATAAAGAAAAGGCCTACTGGGAAAAAAAAAGTGTGTGTGTGTGTGTTGTGTGGGGATGTTGGTTTACGGATCGGGGCAGATCCAGGAATTAGGTAAAGGGGATCAGGGGCGCCTTTACAAAATCAAAGAGGGGCACCTCCCCCCCCCCCATTTTTCTTCTTATTTCTTCTGTTTTAACAAGAAATAAATAGGGGGTGCAAGCCCGGTGCGCCCCACTCTGGATCCGCCACTGCGGATGAAGACAAATTAGGAACTACATTGTATTTAGCAAGATGAATGGTAGCGATGTCTTTACAAAAGTGACACTAACTTGTGCTCAGATAAATAAATGGGACTACGGAAGCCAAGATAGTATAAGATGGAGATGGAGATATACATAGCTGAATATAAATGGTTCAGAAGTCAGTTTGTGGCCTCATGGATGAGCAGTGAAGATTTTTTTTTCAATCTGCAGTTAGAAATGCACACAAATAGAAAGAAAATACACACATAATGCCTGCAGAGAAACACACGCAAAAAAAGACAAAAAAGACAAAAGTCCTCATGTTTTTGGAATTGCACTGTTTTTTGTTGTTGTTGGTTTTTGGGGGGGTTGTTTTTTTTTTCTTCTTTTCAACGTTTGTTTTGTTTTGTTTTGTTTTGTTTTGTTTATGTGTTTGATTGCGTGTGTTTTGGTGTGTTCAACACCTCTGTGAGATTTTATACGAAGGAAACATACACGCTAAGTCTCCACCATCCACCCCACCCCGTTGGCTCTCTCACACTGTGACTGCGATCGTTCGGATGGCGCTGTTGCACACAACGAAAATCTCGTTTCTGTATAGCAAGGAGAGCTGCCCTCTGGCCTTGACATCTCTGAAGATAAAGGACCTACCTTTTTTATTCTGTGAATTAATGTAAAAATGATTTGAATGTAGAGCAGGTTAATGGATCGACGAGATCCTGTCGTCACCACCTCGTTTAATTTGCATTTCAGCCACTAATACCATTGTTTCGTTAAAATACTTGGAGCTGTGATATCTAATTCCCGGATTTTGTGTTCATCTGCTTTCTCTCTAAACGACAGATGTGGGATTGCAAGCAAAGGATGATTAACATGCACTGTCATATACCAAGTTGTGATGTTCAGTGGCAGAGGGTTAGAGCGGCTGACGTCGACGAGGCCATCGTGGTATGATGGGGTTAAACGGATTGTAGTTGTGGTTGAAACCTAACTTCAGGTTTCTAACATTTTTTGGTGACATAATGAGAAACCTCTTATGAAATATGAAAGAACATGTAATTCAGCTTAAGAAGGATTCAAAATTTATTTGGTGAAAATTGGTTTTGAAATGGCTGATTAGATATCCAAAACAGAGCAATCCTAATAAAAGTTGGGACTCGCCTTTTATTACAGGATCACTTTGTTTTACTTTATTTTTGGATATCTCAGCCATTCCAAAGCCGATTTTCATCTAACAGACATTGAATTCCTCTTAAATGGTATGTTCTGTATTATTTCATAAGTAGTTTCTTGGTATCTCGCAAAAAAAAAAGGAAAAAAAAGTTGAAAGCCAAATCCTTATCTCCACCAATACTAAACCATCCCCTTAATCCGAGAAAAAAGTTCTCACCAAAATGCACCCTAGGATTTAATGTTATACTTCCTAGCTGATGAACAACCCCTTAATATATATGAAATGTGCCAGTGTAAGCAATGACCTCGACATTTTTTTTTCAGCAGCTGACATTGGAGAAACTTCGAAACAAATTCTGTGACTCAGTTCGCCATTTTCCTCTCCCTACATCCACATTCTCCAAAATAATTCTCCATAATAACCTATGTACCTTTTTTTTCGTGTAAAACAATGATAAAATGTTACCAGGGCTGCCAACTCTCACTCATTGAGAGTGAGACTCACTCATTTTGGTCCTTTCTCACTCTAAAACTTTATTTCATTTGCATGCACTTCTATTAATCTCACTCATTTTGACTCCTAAATTATAGCATTGGCCTATGGGAGTCTCACTCTCAACTAGTTTCCAATGTTGGCAGCCCTGGTTACATAGAGAAAGAGGAAATATGTAATAATGTAATCCACTCTCTATTAATAGGTCTCCAAAGTGGCAAAAGGAACAACAAAAAATTCTTCAATGGGAAGTATCTCGGGGCTGAGTTGAGTCAACAAGACAGACCCGACAACAAATATTAAACCCATGATATTGCAGCAAGTGTATAACTCGGCATTAAGAGACTGGATGGAGGGAGTCGCTCGTGTCAGTGTAGGGTGGGGCGATCTTTTTAGGTCAGTCGGACAGAGACTGGTTTTCAATTTGCAGAAAGGCGGGGGGGGGGGCACTCAGGTGGTCAACAGTACACATCTATGCTTGTTCCAGATTCCTAAAAATACTCCCTTTACGGAGGGAGATGTATGGGTTAGGATTTTGACCCCCTATTAAAGGCTTTTGGAAGGGGAGCCATCAAAATTATCCCCCTATTTCAGAGTTTTGGAAAGGAGGCCAGCAAAATTGTTCCCCTTTCACACGCTTTTGGAGGGAAACTAACAAAACTACCCTTTAAAGAGTGCTGAGGAAAAGAGTTTCAACAATTTCAGCACCTGCGTGGACAGGAATATATTTAGAGACGTTCTCATGCTGAATATACCAGAGAAGATGTAGTTCCTGCAACACTTTCCCTTCACTCAGGGTCCAGGCTGGGATTTCTACAAAATGGACAAGTCTGAAAGATGTTGGGAAAGATTAGTAAACTACCCCCTGTAATATTAGAAATATTTCGGGCGAAAATGATAAAAGACCCCCTATTTTAAAGAATTTTCGGGAATTTTTCCCCGGAGCTGAGATCCGAAAATATACCCCTTTCCCGACTCCCGAAAAATCGGGAACGCGCATGCGGTACGGATAACCACCTGAGTTATTGGGGGTGGGGGTGGGAGGGGGGGGGGGGGGCAGCAGCAACACCCTTGAGGTTGTATGGTGCCAGAGAAGGAATTACATGTAATGATGAACTTGAATACGGGACCTGTAGTACTTCATCCCCACTCGATGATCAGAAAAAAAAAAGAAAAGAAAAAGAAATGTCATCTTCGATAAGACTTATATCATACCATGAGTTGTGCAGGTGATGCGATTTATTAAATCATTAATTTTTAAACATTCGCATCAACCGTGTGCGTATGAACAGGGACACGCCCACCGGTGTCGCCCCTTGTTCGAGCGCTCTTTGTGATGCGGGGCGGGGTCACAGATATTTCTGTGGGCGGGGTGTGCTGATAGATTGTGGTTGTTTTGGTAGGATGCATGCAAGATGTACACCGTACACGGACACGTACACGTGCACGTACCAACCAGCATATAACCGTACGTAAACCACGCGACGATCCATTCCACGAAACGCAGACAATTCAACCGCAAGTCGTTGCGTGCTAATGTTGCTGGCGGATGTTGGTGATTTCAACAGAGTTTCTCACAATATCGACAATTGCGTGGGACAATGTTTGCATGTTTGGTTGCAGGACGACTTGTACGTATAATTCTAGCAATTTGATCAGTTGAGAGTATGTAATCTCGTAGTTCAAATGAAATGAAGGCGCATATTTAGCGAATGTCGTAATATGTACTTACATGAATTGCAGTATATGGGACAATATTAACTCACTGGTCGCGTTGAAAACAAAACTACAGGAACGCGGGCGAGAATAAGCAAATATTCAATGGACAATGATGGGTGATGACATTCTGTTTTAGAATCTCCAAAATTGCGGCATAATGCAGGGAAATTACTTTGAATTTGTATTTTTTAAAGGAAAAAAAAAGATTAGTATAATCCAGCCACACGAGTGTGGTTGTAGCCATGGCCCGAGTCGCTGGATACAGCCACACTCGTGTGTAATGTACATAACCATACGGCACACACACGAAGAAGCTTTATAGTGCGGCAATGTGTGTGTGTGTTTGTGTGTGTGTGTGTGGCCGGCCACATCAACACGCGATCATGCACCACCGCAAAGCGATGAACCTGCCTCATAGATTTAATCCCATTTAATATTATCACACCATGATCTAGACAAATGTACTTTTTTTCATTCTAAGCTTCATTCTCATTTTCTTGATTTGATTAGGTGAATTTAAAGTTACAATTGATTTTAATGATTGATCATACATCGTGTCGTTATTAAGAGACTTCGCCTTCGTTCGTTCGGGTACTCGCAAATCGCGCATCCAGCGTAAACAGGCAGCCAGCCGGCGCGAGGGTCCGGCTCCCCGCTGGGGCAGGCGGCACAACTGCGCTGGCAATAGGCTGCAGCTGCACTGAGCGATCGCTAGCACACCACCAGCATGCAGTCTAGCGATGTCAATCCAAAGTCCCCCAATTTAGCGACAGTTGTAACTTTGCTATTAATTCTAAACCCATCATATCAAGCAAACATGATGAGAATGGAGCGAAAAAAATATATTTGTAAGAAAACAATATTAAAAGGTATGAAAATGAGGTTACTTTCATCACTTTGTGAGCAAGCTGATTGTGTGGCGTTTACGTTATGTGTTTGACAGGCACGCACGGCGATCACCTTCTCCGTACCGTGTGTGTGCGTATCCGTCCCTATGTATTGTACATTACACACGAGTGTGGCTGTATCCAGCGACTCGGGCCATGGCTACAACCACACTCGTGTGGCTGGATGGTAAAGACACACGCGTTTGGTTGTATACACTGCCATTAGATATAGGCATAGATGTGTAGACGTCTAGAAACATAGAGAGGTTCTAAATATTCGTAACTGAATCAAAATGGCACACGCCTTTATTAAAATAACCACAACAACAACGACTTCGAGGGCGATGCCATGGTACAATCTACAATAACATCGCCGAGGTGACCCGCGAGGTGTCTATCAGGCTGAGCCGAAGGCGAGGGCTGGCTGATAGACACCTCAAGGATCACCGAGGCGATAGTGTGAGATTGTAAATAATCATGATCATTGTATTGCCAGCGCCTGCTCCCGAGAAATAGATTCTAGATGATTTTTTTTTCCTTTGCTTTATATCCCACATTATCCATCAACCACACAGATTTTAAATCAGTGGCGGATCCAGAGTGGGGCGCAACCGGCGCACGCCCCTCTTTATTTTTTGTTAAAAACAAAAGAAAAAAAAATTAAACCCAGAAGTGGCACCAGCAGAAATATAACTTTTGCCCCCCCCCCCCCCCCCTTTTATAGAATTCCGGATCCACCCCTGTAAATGTAATGTAATGTAATGTGTCCATTGCCGATAGACACAAGACCTTTATCAATAGACCTTTATCAATTACAATCATGAGTACGTGAAAAGTGCTAACGAAAAAGACTATCACACATTAAATACCATGGCATGCAATGGATGTTGGGAGAAAAACATCTCGCGGTCACCTGTTCCAAATTCAAGTAATCTCATTGGTCAAACATACTTGTGAATATGGGATATAAATGAAACTAAAATCCATTTGTAAAACTTCATTTTTATTCTGATGGAATGTTACACCCACTTGTATGAAGTCATGTTACCACAAACCTTTGAAATTGTTGATGTCAGTTGTTTAAAGGCAATGTCCCAGTTTAGCTTCATGGACGAGCTGCTATCGGGATTGTATCTTCAAGGTTCAATGCCATTGAGTAGCAAGTTGTCTGTGTTGTATTAAACAATTTCAATAACATTACTTAAAACATTAAAAGTACAAGTTGTAGTTTCTAGATATGTTGTTGGCTGAGAATGATAAGGGTGTTAAGTTCCCACTAAAGCTATAGTGTTCAAGGCACCTTAAACACCCTTCTCATTCTCAGCTGATGATGTCTAATTCATGTACATGTAAGTTCTGATTCATCCAGGTAACATTCAGTTAAGGTAGAAAAGTATTTCTCTCGCATTAAAAAAAAGCACTTGGTCTGTTGTTGTCGTTAGATTTTATGGCATTTCCTATTCAATCTGACTATGTATGCTAAATGATGGCTAACTTCAGTTTTATCAACTGGAGAGCTTACAGTCTCCGTTCAAGTCGCCTGAATATTTTTGTTTCCCTGCCCTCATTTGCTTTAGGTCCAAGGTCAAGCCCAAGAGGTGGATCCCACCCACTTCGTCTTCAACATTGACAATCCGACAAACATCAATCATGTGATCATTTTTCTGACCGGAGCCATGCCTTTCCCGGATGGCATGGCCGGGGCCGTTCACTTCGGCCAGCCCGAAGCAGGGGGAATGAGCTGGCACTATCTGGGATTCATCTCTAACGAGAAACCAAGCGTCATCTTCAAGATATCTGGTCTCAAAGGCAGTGAGTAGCACCATGAATACCTTGTCAACATTTGGCTTATGCCAATGAATATTTATTGTGACAAATGCAGGGAATACAGAAATGAAATACAGGTATCATTGATCTTAGTCCAGAGTAGTAGACATACAATGTATCAGACTCCCCCCCCCCCCCCCCCCCAAAAAAAAAAAAAAAAAGTCATATGGTCATTTCAGTCACATGGTGGTGGAGATTCATATGTGTCCGGCGACAACGGTTTCAGGCAAAAGTCAGGAATTTTGAAAATTCATTTTTTCACTGAATCTCATTGCCCATTTCCTAAGCTTTACATTGATATAAAACACTTGTATTCTTCGGCACTATAAGTGGGCATAGAAAGAGAAATAAAATGCACGTTTTAAGTTGTTAGCCTGACAAAATTGCGAGAAAACAGGCTTTGAAGATTCACCTCTTTCTCAAAGACAACGTCCGAGCGGCGATGCGAGGGGAGAATCACCCATCGGTACGATGGTGCCAATCGATAATAAGCTCTGCCTCTAGCAACCACATCGCCTTCTGATTGGCTCACTGAGATAGTCAAATTTCCTGGGCACCTTCCTCGGAGCTCAGCGTATAGAGCCGAAAAACAATGCATTTCGCTCGGGTTTGTTTTACCAGTACGTCTTTCAAGATGGCGAATACGATATTGTACGTACGGTGCACATGTACAATGTACATGTGTTTGGTGCACGCATTACGCAATGGCATCCACATGCCATGGCTGTGTGCATGTAACAGGAGCGGTGGCGAATCCACACATTTACACATCGCGCTTTCATTGTGGTGCATTTTGAAGGCAGAAAATTGCTAGTGCTGGCAAGGGTCATGCTTCCTGTTTGTTTTGCTTTTACAAGACATGCATAATTATGTTGCTTTGTTCGGTGGTGCTAATTAAATCAAAACAAACAAACACGACTTGTTAGTTTGGTGCGATCTTGACGTGTAGTATTTGAATAGAATTGGTTGCATGTAGTGTGGCCACTCCTTTCCTGTCATCTACCTTCCATTAAATCAGTCTGCTGTCATAATTTTTACTACATGTATAACAAGTAGACAAATTTGAGAATATTTAGTTTTCTTTTCACACGATTATGTCATGCTACATGATTTTTGTTTCACTTCCGTTGTCGAATATTGCGGCAGAATGTAGTTTGGATAGAAAGCCAAACGAAGAGCACGCAGTACAGAGCGAGCGTATATAAATTACTATAGCAAGAACAATGGAGCATGTAATCGTGCACGCGTGGACAAAGCATTCCCCAAACACTGCAACTGGTGTCTCCGAAAGCCAAATTATGTAAATGTATGCGACGCACCAGCCAATCGCATGCGAGACCCTGCGCCGTAGCAACGCTGAGGATATTGGCGCGGCGTTCGAAAGAAGCTCGAAACTGACGAGTGCGATCCCACATAGGGTGCTTAAAATTCCATTTTGGATAGGAAAAACGTAGTCTTATGCTATGAAATTTAGTGTAGATGTAGAAAACATATCAAAGATTCGATTTCTGCAAAAAACGTAAATCGACAAAAATAATAGTCAAAATCTTTGTACCCTGTCTAGGAGGGAATTTGCTCTTGCGACTTTTGCCTGAAACCGTTGTCGCGGGTCACATATGACTATATTAGCATGGTCTTTAAAGGGTGTGTACAGTTCTGGTCGAGGTGAGGATTTAGCTTTTAATGTTTTGCGAGATATTCAGAAACCACTGTATGAGATGTCAAAGAGCATGCAGTTCTAAGGGGTATCAAAAGTTTATTTGATGAAAATCAGTTTTGAAATGGCTGAGATATCCAAAATCAACGTGAAACAAAGAGATCCTAATAAAGTTATGGCATGTCGCCTTTTATTATTAGCACTTTTTTGGATATCTCAACCATTTGAAAACCAATTTTCATCAAATAAACGTTGAATCCTTCTTAAAATTACATGCTTTTTTATATTTCATAAGAGGCTTTTTATTATCTCACTTGGGAATGTTCAAAACATGAATCCCCACCTCAACCAGTACTGTACAGTCCCTGTAATGTACGTGAGGTAGCCTCCTCTTTGCTTAATAACACTGCTCCCCAGATGGACCTGCCAATATTATCATCCCAGCCTAGTGAGGTACCCATTTTTTGCCCTTCAGTCAAGAGGTACGTTGTGAATAAAACATCTTGCCCAAGAATGAAGGCACCAGGAAGGATTTGAACCCCAGGCCTTGTGTTTAAAAATCCAGCACACTATCCACTATACCACACTGCTCCTACTGCCTTTGCAATTGAAATACATTGTTCAAGATTCTCAAATGTGATAAGTGTGTGCATTATTTTTCTTTAACCAATTGAGGATGGGCTGATTTTACTACAACACGCATTTCTCACAGACCCTTGCCTGAGTATACTCTGGACCCATCCTCAGTGGGTTAAATGCATGTAGTATGGTATGACAGAAAGCATCTGAAGAGTTTTCTTCTGTCCATTTTTTTTTTTTTTTGGGGGGGGGGGGGCAGTGAAGGGAAGAATGGAACAGTCTATTTTGTGAAGTATGGTTTAAGTGAAATCTGAGGATGTCAGAAGTATTCACATTTTCCACGATGGCATAACCTTTCAGCTCAGCCAGTCAACAACAGCTTCTTCTCGCAGCCACAGCTTGGGACTGCACCACTCTCTTCCTCCGCCCAGATTGGTATCGCTGTTGAGTCTCTGGACCAACTCAAGCAGCAGACACCGGCAGCCAACACTCAGGTCAGCAGCTTCTATTCTTCCACTCTTCAAGAGGGACGATTCCATATCAGATGATCCAATAAAGATTATAATGAAAGCGACAGATATAGACAAAAGCTTCAGAAAAAAAAATAAATAAAACAAAACACACACACACAAGAGTTGTGATTGTGTGAATGTCAGTACTGTATGCACCATGAATAACAAGTCTAAAGTTTTGCAAATCGGGACTTTCTGACAGTTTCGTGAGTGGTTAAATTCATGAATGTGGAGTACTGTACTGAACAGAGAAATGCATGCGTGCACGTCACATTCATTTTGGAATCAGAGTTAATATTTTCACATGTTTTTAATTCGCGAATAGCACTCGATTTGCGAAATTTGCAAAAATTTTGTGAAAAGAAAAGCCTTTCAAAATATTCAGCGTATACAGTAAGTCAACAATTGAGTTGCCTTATGGGAATCTCATACGATTTGTTGCTTTTGTCTCAAGTTTGTTTGGTTTTTTTTTAACGACTTATTCACTTTTGCAGAGGATTCTTTACATATTCAAGGATTTTTCCCTCAGACATATGTCTAAATTCAATGAAAGCTGAATGATCATTGAAGCACTCTTCAGATTTTGAAGGAACATTGGAATATCCTTTCAAAACTTATGATTAATGACATTTGTGCATAATTCTGTGTGCTGCCCTCTCAAGGTGAAAACATGAAGAAAATTTGTATGTAATATGTTTCAAACTAATTTTTAGTGGGCAGCAAAGAGCACTTGACCTAGTCTCTCTAGAAGTCATATAGATGAAAAAATTCTTGAACATACAGCTGTATTTAGGTAACAGTTCAATGGAATGTGTTCCTTTTATAGAAAAATTAAAGATTTATTATAGTTCTTTTTTGTTGTAAAAAGAAACAGAAAACATGTATTCAGATGTAAAGCAATTCACATGTAAATGAAGTGCAAAACAACAGTATCTTGGGTGTGTTTGTTATTTCTTTAAGGAAATAACAAATAGTGCTGTTTTATAGTAATAAAGTAAAGAGAAGGGACTTTGGAGAGAACATTACTGTCGGGTTCTTCGATGATCTGTTGGATTTCAACTTGACTGATATTATCAGGCAACAGAAGGAGCCTGCCTTTATCCTGTCCAGATGATCATTACCTCATCATGAGATAAAGCAATAACTTATGTATTTTATGATCTTTTTTCACATTTTTGTAAAGTTTATGCTAATTGCTAGAGGACTTTACTTTCAAACAAATCAGTGAATACACTGAATATTTGTGTATGCAAGATGACCACTTTTTTTACATTCCACATTTTCTTCCATGAATGTCACCAACCTCTTGTCTTTATCCCACTAATCCAGGCATCCAGTGTTGGATCCTTCATGGAGTTCAGCCAAAAGATGCTGGAGAACTTGTACAACTTTGCCTCATCCTTTGCCATCACTCAGGACCAAATGACGCCCCAGCCTGGAGTCCAGTTCATTCCAGCCAACGTCCTTAATAAGTGGTATGAGAACTTCCAGCGAAAGCTGGCCCAGGATCCAAACTTCTGGAAGAAGTGAGACCAGAGTGGACATTGGCCAGCCCTCGTTAGTTCTGGAGGGAGATCCGAGAAGGAAGTCTTTGCTGAAATATGAGACTGAACTGTGTCAGACAACCAATGGTGTGTACCAGCGCTCTCACTGTGTAACATGCAAAATTTCTTGATGCTGCCTAGTTTGCAGTATGATATAGGAAAACTGCTTGCAGAATGAGAAAGACCAGAGAGGTGCTTAACAAGGTGTATCTTGAGGTTACTGAAGCTGACTAGTCGATGTGAATGCAGGTAGTGCTGGCATATGGAATGAAAAAAGGATGCCAGGTAGCCTGCCATTCGTTACTGCAGATAGCTTTGGTCCTGGTTAGGAACTGTTCCTGTTGTAGGGATGTTTCATTGTTACATGTAGCTGAAATGGAGAACAGAGCAACCAGAACTGTTCATTGCTGAACATCCCAACCTTTCTTTAACAAAACATTAGTTCACACGACGATAGTATCTTGTTATCTGAATCTAGACTCAGATGCCAGAATACCACTTTCTTCAACATCAAACCTGTCAAACAGTTCAGGAAGAGATTGAGGAATAATGGTCTGTGGATGAAAAATATTGTGTTTATGAGTAGTTGAGGGTAGTACCAGATTTGGGGAATGTTCCATGTCAACCTTTTATGAGTTTTGTGCTCCAGCATCAAGAGCTGTTAAATTCAGATTTTGGGCTTGAGTATTCAGCTATCAATGGCATGGCACATTTAAATCAGTGCTTATTTGTGTAGAAAGAAAATTCCATGTGAAACTAAAGGTGCGCTTGAGGTTGAACGCTCAAAAGCGAACCAAAGCAAACCATACTGTACTGTACCAGATCTGGAGCATTCAAGTACTCTGTTGAGAAAGCGTACCTCCTGAGTTATCTTTAGAGGGGTCACACATTTTGTAGCAACAGGGTCATTCACCTGGTGCACTCAAACTACTTACAGATGTCTTGAACAAAGAGTATGAACTCTTTGCACTATGATGTATGACCGTGTCACACGCATTCTTCACATACCAACTTATGGTACGCTTTTGGTATCCTTTCGGAGCACATTTGGAAGTGGTCCACTTTTGGCTCGGTTCAGTACGGTATGGTACACTTTAGGAGCATTCGAGCGCTCCTCTGATGTGGGTACAGCATGGTTTGGTTCGCTTGGAGAGTGATCAAACACACCCTAAGACTTTAAAACCACCAAACCTTCCCATTCCTTTGTAGAACAATTAACAGTATTTTAAATTGAGTTTGCCATCAAAATACATAACTAGTCAACTACATGAGAGAATTTGACACAATAGCAAAGTCAAGCTTATAACTTAATAACATTTGTATGCTGTAGTTCACAATTTTAGCAGTTTTTAATGTCAGTTTCAAAGTTATAGTATTCCATGTACTTTAAAGACTGTCAAGTTTGAATTGCCTGAAATTAGGATTAAGGCATGGATTTTGATACGTGAATGGTTAACACTGAGAATCAACCAGATATGTATCAATTCTTTTAAACTAACAATGATATGATCATGAAAAGAATGTCACATTTGAACTTGCTTTTGATACTAGGTGAAAATATAAGCTGTGGGTTTTGCCCAAAGAGTAGTGTTTAGTAAATCATGTTATGAGGACACGTTAACATTGTGTAATATTTCTGAGTAATTTGGAAGGTTTGCCTTCCAAGCATATTACAAGTTGTAGTCTTCAGAAAGGAAGTAGGTTACTTATAGCATATACTGACTTGTTAAATTCTCTTGTCCTATTTATGCAAGTGGAAGACGCTGCAAGCATTTAAAAATATAAAGGAGACTTTCTGAAAATGCTAGCATTTCTTATAGGTATGCACATGTGTACATTCGACTTATTTATAGCAAGTAAACTTTATGTACTACAAACTAGTTACAGATGAAATTTAGGTGGGAATTTTGAGCTTTGCTGTAATTTACCTTGTGGAAAAAGTTATGCCCATTTTTCCTTGCAGCATAATAACCAAGCTGCTAGCTTTCAAATTTAGTCTATAGCAATTTGCTGTAATCCCCCACAACTCAGTACTGATTCATCAATGTAGAACAGCAAGCGATTTTGAAGAGCAGTAAATCAGCGGTGAAGTGTCAGGTTTTGATTACACTCCTATCGCTTCTGACCATCCGAGCATTGAAAATTAAAGGGTTTCTGGGATGAACACTGTACTAAGGTTTTCTAAAGCTCAGTTGGTAGAGCACCGGGCTAACATCCGGAGGTCTGGAGTTTGAATATCGATGTAATCCCATTTTCTTTGCTCATTTTTTCACTAATAGGTTTTTATTCGTTAAGAGTGGCTCAGTGCATCTATGCAGGGGTTAAATTGTCGTGATTTTACGGTGGATTTCAAAATCAAACACCAGTCTGTCTGTTTCATTTTTCATCTGAGAAGATGACTGGAAAGCGGGACTGCCTCACCAGGTTATACACCATCAAATTTGCAATCCAGTTTTGCTCTGTGGCTCCTAACTTTGGAGGTGAGCTGATGGGTTGTGGTCCATTGACACCACAGCCTGACTGACTTCCAATCAGGCACTCCCTGAAATTTTCGCTGCTGTATGCTTGCTGTATACACACTAGTGTGCAATAGCGCAATCAATAACGGCATTGTTCAATGAACAAAATGTTGTGACTCGTTCATTTAAGTATACATGAATGCGTAACACGTGTATGTACCTATACATGTGCAAAACAATAGTATATGTGCATGTGTGTGATGCACACAAAAATGTCAGCGAACTCGTCTATAGTGGTCACCTTTCTCTTAGGCCACACTTTTTGTCTCCTTTGGTGGCAACTATAGACAGGTTTACCCGTACTGCTGGTGTTTTTTAATGAATGAGCAATCAATGGGCATCATGTAATGACAAGCTCAAGCGATGAAATAAAAGAGTATTTTCACATCACCTCTGGTAAATTACAGTGTTATCTTTTTGATGTGTATAATATATATATATGTGTAGCATGGAATCATTCCTCTTACTGTTCCTCTTTTTTTTTTTGGGGGGGGGGGGGGAGGGGTAAGAGCACAAATTGAAAGAAAAAAATATACATATATATAGTGTACTCCAGTTATAATGAACGCGGATACTGTAAAACGAGCAATGTTTGCGTGCATTTTAATTTCCTGAAATTTGCGAGCGCCAACATTCGTGTAAATAAATTGTACGCCAGAGTTCTTGCCTACACAATATGCATTGGATGCCAGTTGCAATTTATAAATTTTCATGCCGCAAACTTATCGTGTTTTACAGTATAATGAAATTTTTGTTACAACAAAATTGATGTCAGGTCCCCATACTTTTACACACTTTACTGTTTGGTTACAACAAAATTTTGATATAACAAAAGTAAATTGCCAGGCCCGAGGGCTTTGTTATAATCGGAGTACACTGTATATCTATCTGTCTATATACAAGTGTATATGTTTATGTATGTTTGTTTATATATATATATATTTATATATATATATATTTATATATATATATATATATATATATATATATATATAAACTGTAAAATGAAGAATGTTCGCGTGCATTTTCATTTTGCGAGAGCCAAGATTCGCGAAATTAAAATGCACCAGAAAGTTCTTGTTTACAGTATATGCATTGAATGTTAGAGGCAACTTACAAATATTTCATGCCGCGAAAAATGCCGTTTGCTCCAATTCGCAAAAATTTCATGCCACAAAAATATCATGTTTTACAGTAGATAGACAGATGACAGAGATGTGCATGTGTGTGTGTGTGTACATACATACATATGTGTAACTACGGTAAAGCAAGATATTTTTGCGGAATGAAATAGTTCCTGTATGTATGTATGTGTGTATGTATTTGTAATTATATATAAGGCTTCAAATGCAACATACGTGTCCCTTGATGAATGACCCAAGAAAAAGTCAACTTCACAGATGATTTCTTTCTTTTAACATTATTTTCAATATCATACACATTTATTTATGGTATACTACAATGAAATGCTGTAAGCGCTGCAGAAAATGTCTGTTTTATCCAACACGTATTTCTCTTTGGAGCTCATATGTTACAATGCCCAAAATAAAACAATGCATGTGCTATTCCAGTTAAATTTTCAAAGATAGTAAACATGTCGCTGTACTAAATCTATCCCTAACTGTCTACACATATTTCATGTTTATATTTGCACTGATACAATACACTCTACCTGTAATAGCAGTGGACTGATATTCATTTGGCATTGTAACCATCATCCAACACGAACAAATAAAAGAAACTCTTTCAAATATCTAGACGGTCAACACACACAAAGATTGAGGATGTGCTAAAAAAGCTAAACTTTCCAAACTTCTTATCTGGTAACAAAATCAAAACTTTGAAGAAGCATGACAAATTATGATCATGAAGAATAATTTATACTCTGTATGAATTACCAATACATGTAACTGGTTGACTACTGTATTTGATCTTGGATCGCATCGTTATTAAGGACATAATTTGTAGAATTATAGACCACAAAAGTCACTGCTGGACAGGAGTAGTTTGGGCCTAGACTTCAATGCACAATGATAGTATCAAATCTACTGTATACTGCTCAAGAGAAGAGACGACCCAACTACAATTTCTGACTTGCTCTGGCCTCTCAATACGTGGTTATGTAACGTGAATCAAGAAAAACTAGAAATGTCGCGACTGGTTATACCCCCGCCAAACAACATTTCATAAGCTTTGGTCAAAAAACTGAGGAAGTAGTTAAATCCGCAAGATCTTTCCTTTCAAAGAGAAACACCACATTTATTCTTCTCTTTGTGTACTATTTGTTTTTCCTCATCAGGATTTTATAAAGATCTGTCTCATTTCACTGCTTTGTTCACATAATCTCCTCTGACAGATAACTTCCTCTTTCCCTTGCTTTGAGGTCTACAACTCTCTATTTAACTCTTTGTATGCTTTGAGTGTTGATTGGCACAGAAAACCCCATAGCATTGTACACACTGCCCAAAGTCCATGGCAGGGAAAGGGTTCAAAGTGATTGGTAAAGCCTCTTGAATTAGATGAAGACATTCAAACACTGAAGAAGATTCCTGCTTTGTAGGCAACCATTGTGTACGTCACATGCTTCAATGGCTGGCTCAACTTAAACAAGGCTCTTGCCATACCAATGTAAGAACTGTGAGAGTTCTAAAAATAGCTGAAATGATCGCAGCAACAGCCACGAAATACATATATTTAGGGTTCCTGTTAAATAGCTTTACTACTAAGTTTGGCTCAATTACTGTTACCATAGATGCAGGCTTCAGTGTGTTCATTTGTACTGCCTGGAACTGAAATGTCTTGATCTTCACATGAAAAAAAGAATACAGAGGTTTTGTACACCACAAATGTCCTGCATTTCATTATCCTTACAAGTGGTTCTACATAATTTAGAAAGATGTAAAGTAACAGAAGTAACAAAAAACAAGCACTTACAGACAGGATCCTTATGAAAAACAAAAAATACTTCTAAAATCTAAAGCATTTGAGAAGTATTCCATTTGTAATATGATAAATGTAACTACATTGTGAAACTATACCTCCATTGCTACTATCTAATTTCTGAAATACTTACATCCCTCAAAAATGAAAAAAAAAAAATTATAAATGGAAGAGTTGTTCAGAGTAATGCAGTTCATACAAAATACAAAAAAAAAACCTTTCCGTTCAATGAGTTTCAAAATAAAATTTCACAGAGGTGGGGTACATTAAACGGAATACATAATTTGATAAGATGGTAAACTTGCAAATTAGTTTAGTCTAATTTATTCTTTGTATTTTTATATACACATCTGCTAACGTAAACTCAACAGATCTATATTCATCACATACCAGGTGCCAGTTGCAGGTACATTGTATTTTTCCAGAATATTGCACTGTAAACATACACACACATGAATAAACATACTGTCATACAATCACCTGTATGTTGTTTTGTTTTGCTTGTTTTTTTTTTTTTTCATTTCAACTCCACCATCAATATATACTGTGACTATTATGCTAGATTTTATACAATTATGTATTTGACTCTCAAGTAGCAGCTCTATTACACTTGCAACATTCAAGGACAGAAAACAGAACTGTCTTGGAAAAATATGACATGCTTGACTGGATCCAGTAATTCATACACATTTCTGTTTTCTGCCATTCCTCAGACACTGCAGTGAAACCACTTAATAGTGTGCTTCATATTTTTCGTTTCATTTCAATAATACATTTTTGAGGTATACAATCTACTGTGCCAATAAGTATAACATTTCATGCAAATTTCCTGGTTAAGTGTACCAAAAGGTAAATGGAACACAATAATGATAATAGTCTATTGTATGGCACTCTTACTCAAAAAACTACGCTTTACAGCTGAGAAAAATAGCAGGGAAATCAATCGCATAGATAACCAAGGCATTTCTTAACCCTGTCCTTCCTGGAGCCTGGTATTAAAGCCTTCACAGGTTCTTATAGCGTCAACTCATAGACAGGAACCAGGTATACTGGGTTCCCAAAATGCATTTGTGGCCTAAATTCATGTTTATTTGTATTAAACTGAGTAAAAAAATAACTTTTAGTGAAAGATTAAAGTTCCTGTTATCAATATCTGGTTTTTTTTTTTGTCTGTCTCAGAATTGTATAATTTTGCATAATTTACCCTTTCCGACTTTAATAGTAAGTGTCCTTGTCTGCTGCCTTGCTGCAAAACTTGTGTGAAGACATACATGTACGCAATCAAGGCTGAGCTGAGCAGACTAAATTTTGACTTTCACTGACCTGTTCTGGTGCCCTTACTCTATACAAATTTAGTGTACTGTATAAGCTGTTATTTTGGGGAGGGTTTCATTTTCACGAATTTGACACATAACAATGTTGTCATGCGCTACGGTATCAGTGCAGTTACGATAGCCACGATGTGACCACCTCATTCACAAAAATATCCCTGATATTTCTTTGTCAAATGTCTTTGGCAAAAAGAATCTTGTATGTGGGGATTGAAAGTTCTCAAAGAATTGCAGCAAGGAACAGGGTGAAAGCTGGAAGTAAAGGGTGCAGTGTACCGGGGCAAATGTTCGACAGAAGCTGAATGAAGCATTGCTAAAGATCACTAAAAGTTTTTTTTTTCTATACTGCTCAGTAGACCAGTACCACATTAATACAGTTGAAACAATATCTCCATCAATATGATAAATTCATATCCCGAAGAACACCTATAAAAGCAGGCACTGGATGCTTGAAATGGGTCAACATTTTACAAATTATCTATCAACAAAAAATATGCAGGCTAATATTGAACGTGACGCTTCTTTGCATTGAGATTAGTCTGAACAGTTAAGGATGCCTACAAGCAAGATGTGTTTTGAGAAAATCATACAAATTATACAAAAATTATATCTAAGTAAAACAACAAAGGCACTGAAGCATCAACTAAACCTTTGCTAACACCTGGACAGGACTGAAAGCATTGTACTCTAAGGAAGGTCCCTCCAAGCTGACGAGAGAGACACAGAGCGCATTCCATAATTTCTGCTGATCACATGATCAGCATCTCGTTCATACGATTTACAACCACATCTATTATGAGAAATGCACATCGACATGTTTTGCCCAGAAACAAACGTTTATGTGTTGATGTAAGCTTGCAAACAGTAAATTTCTCTTTTGGTAAATTTGGTTCAAGAGTTCTAATACTTTAATAAATGTGAGGTTTGTTTCCAAAGATTAAGGAAGAAAAAAAAAAATCAGTAAAATATATAAGAATGTTCTGTACCTTTGTCAACTGCAACATAACATTCTAATATTCTAATACCAGCTCCTTCCACATGAAAGACAAAATCAGTCAATTCACTGCGCAGTTAACATCTCAATATCAAAATCTGCCAATTAAAGAAAGAAGGAAGAGATTACATCTTAAAGGACGGTTTACATTACACTTCACTAAAAAACATTCAGCCATAATTCTTGGATCATCTTTTCAAGTCCTATCACATGGAAGCTGGAATACAGCAAGGAAAGGAGTCTGCGGAAATATTTGTCTCTTTGGTTTGTCATCAACCATCAATCATCTACAACAAACTCCCTTTAATCCTTTTTGTGCTTTGAGTGCTGACTGGCAGCAAAAAGCCGTAGCATTGTACATACTGTCCACAGTCCCTGACACTGAGAGGGTTGATGGAATCAATCTTGATTCCCAGCACTTCAAGGTGAGTTGGCATTAGCCACTGATCAGCTGGGATGACATGGTTTTCAGTGCTCTCAAGTGAAAAGAAATAATTAGTGTCTTTAGAGATATCTATATTCCCCAAATACATTTAATTTAAAAGAAAAAGGCAGCATCAAAGGTTGAGGAAAATGGAACAAATATTGAGAACGTCATGACCATTCGCACATTAGCAGCAGCGATCCTACTGGCAAAAAGTTGTTCAAGTTCTCAAGACTTCTTCCATAATTTATCTCAAAACTGAAGAGCATTCATC
Organism: Diadema setosum; assembly: GCA_033980235.1. Lineage (NCBI taxonomy): Eukaryota > Metazoa > Echinodermata > Echinoidea > Diadematoida > Diadematidae > Diadema > Diadema setosum. The sequence continues at coordinate 986,475 of CM067076.1, read as the reverse complement.
CTTATAGAAGAAGTGTACAAGCCAATTGTTCAACATCATTCCTTTAAATATGTTCAGGCAACCATGTCACTTGAATGTTTTAAATTTGTTAATAGTGTATATTTATTCAGGCTTTCCTACAACATTGCCATAGCATTTCCATGTCAACTACAAAACATGACAAAGAGTAGATAGGTAATGCACAATATTTCATTTAGTAGTAATAGTCCACTGTCTTTCAATATCTAGAAAACACATTTCAACATCACAAATGGGCATGGTTACAATGGAATGGTGGAAATATAAGAATGACATCCTTGATACCAATTTCAAAATGACTCTGTCACAGTAATCTATAAGCAAGCATTCTCAAGCTTTCCACAAATGATCTTTTTTTTTTTTTTAGGACACTAGGTGAGTGGTAAGTTATAATTGTGCATTTCTTACTGATACAAACTCCGATTCAGAGTGCCACAAATATACGATGTGTCAAACTTTCACAGGCAGTCACATGACACAAGAATCAGTTCTCTTCCATCGTCCCCCACTATCCAGAGAAGACGTGTTCACTCCCGTCGACCCCTTCAGGATTGAAAGATTGGATGGGGTGTGCCTCCATGGTCCCCACACTCATCATGGGTGAGTTGGTGGCGCCCGTAGAGGCGGCAGAACCAGTGTTTACTGGACTCGTGGGTGCAGACTTCATCCCTTCCTCTCCCTGGAGTGGGGTGCTCTCCTCTGCCTCTCCAGCTGCTTCCTTGTCGCCATGGCTGTTGCTATGACTACTGGATGCCTCTGCCTCCACCTCTGGTTGCTGCTCTGGTTTCTGCTCCGGTTGGGTCGGCTCAGGTTGCTGCTTCTCAGGATTAGCCACAGCGGCCGGGGAGGCTGGAATGGGCAGGGTTGAGGAGACGGACTGATTCCGGATCGGTGTGGAAGCATCTTTCTGTTTCTGCTTTCGCGGTGTTGACGAGGCGGAGCGTGTCCCTCGCTGCTTGGCGGGCGTGGCTTGCTTTGCCTCTTCCGTTCTGGTGGCGGTAGAAGTGGCTGTCGTGGTATTGGTGCTGGCATTCACAGAGTGTGCCCTCACTGGCATCTTCTTGTTAGATTGCGTCCCCGGCAGTCCAGCTTCATCTTGGCTGGTTGGCATCGTCTCTTCTGATGCTGATCTGTATCTGAGAGACACAGAAGGGATTAATCACCATCATCACTATCACGGCTACAGTCATCATTATCACTGACATGACAGATATCATCATTTAGACTGGAAGCAAGACTATAATCACTACAACTTATATGAACATTCATAATTTATGACCTAAAGATGAACTACAGCTGTATCTCAAGATGAACATTCATAATTTATGATCTCAAGAACTTTCACGATGCACTGAGAAACTATCTACAGATGTCTTTAAAAAAAAAAAAAAAGATGGCACCTATGTCTTATTCAGATACAACACTTAATAGCCATGAAGAATATCACTGTATTTTCCAAATAGAATGGAAATAAAATTAAAAACACCCATTTATTCACAAAATAACTACTACTGAATGGGTACCATCTTTGAGGAAAGGTAAAAAAATTGGTAAAATGTAGGACTGTTGCCTTAAAATATCAATATCCGTAACACCTGTCACTCTCAACCTACGCTTGCCTGCAGCATTATTTGGAAGACATTTTTGACTGTTTGAAACGGGGGGGGGGGGGGGGGGGGGGGGGGGGGGGCACTGGGCGCGCACCCCCTCTTTATTTTTGGTTAAAACAAAAGAAATAAAAAGAAAATACGGGGAAGGGGTTGTATGCACCCCTCTTTAATTTTGCAAAGCGCCTCCCCTTTGCGGAATTCCTGGATCCGCCCCTGTTTCTGTGCATATCAGCCCGAGGGCAAAGGGGTCAGGAGCTGAGATATTTCTCAGTGATAACATTTTCCTGAGAATTGCTTGCACTCCACAAAAATTATCCTTTCACAGAAATTAGAGTACACGGTACATTTTAGATGGTGCTTTACATTTCACAACAATTTACATTTGTACCAGCATGTTTTTTCACAACCTCACCTGTATCCATTCTCCATGAACGATTCGTCATCGTCATCATATTCCTCATCATCTTCATCCTCATCTTCATCATCATCATCCTCATCGCTGTCTGAGTCGGGGGCGACAAACTGCACTCTCAGCACTATCTCACCATCCTGCAGGTAAGAGGCAACAAATTGAGGTCCAAAATAAATTCATGTTATCATGGCAACTGGTCTGCCTTCCATTCAAACAGAACTTTATGATGAATTTCACCAAGTCCCTCATACACACTTGGCCCACTGTCTGTTCAGTCACTTGCCCTTTGACCTTATTCAAAATATGTGTATAGTAGACACCTCACCCGTAGATCCACCAGTAGTTATGTGACAACACTTTAGAACCACAAAAAATATGGAAAATACCTTGATCTTAGAATTGATTCTAGAATTAAACATCTTTTTGTATTTTGTTGTTGTTGTAAAGACTAGGTGAGCCATTCTCTAAACAATATGAATCTAACCGAATGAAGGTAATATTGCACTTGTGACACATTATACTTCATATAGTCATTTAATTAAGCAATTCCTTACCAATATGACAATCACTGAATGCAGGCACCTAGAAAGTTTAGACGCATGAAGAACAAACTACTTTTAAAGTGGAGATTTCTCCTATTTTGTACAACCAGAAACTAGCACCAAACCAAAGCATGTGAATATTTTTGCTTGCCACATGTTCCACAAGTTCATGTCTTATTTTATTCCACAGAATGATGAACACACGAAATTCATTTTATCCAGCCGAGCATGAAAAATTTATCATGCGAAAATATCCACTTATACAGTACCTGTCAATTATTTCATTTTATTTTCCTATTTTACGATACATTTTGTCTGTATATCAAATCTGTAAACATTCTAATTCTACAAGTTGTACTTTCCATATTGTGCTCACATCATCAAACTGTAAAACACTGAATCCTTTACTTAGCAACATAATCATAGTGCTATTGGGCTCACGTATTCCATTACACCCTGCTAAAATATTGTCAATAAAACTGCCACGTACAATGTAGTATCAGATATCAACATCAAAACCGGCTGTACTGTGTCGACTGTTTTTGCAAGTCAATAATCATGTACTCAGGTTTGGCCTTCAACACTCGACACACCTAATGTTTACATTATTGAGCCAATTATTCCATTATTAAATTTCTCTCCGATCAGCGATATATTCAACAGGCTCAGTTGAATGTCATTTCTGCTTCTCAGGTTGTCTGAATGCATTTTGACGAGATTCAAGTAGCTCAAAAAACATGAAGGACTGGAGTGACACTAAACCAAACATATGGAAATAACCTGGCTAAAACAATCTCTCTTTCACCCTTTTGGCTTTAAAGGGGAAGGCTAGTAACTGATCAGTGGGAATCAGTGGAAATGCTGGGAGATGATTGTTCCAATCCTTATGGGATTCATTCAAGAGTTCATTGTATATCTATTGTGTGAAAATGATTTGCTTCAGAATGGTCTCGTATTCAAGTAATGTGCAGTTTAATGCTTCCAGGGTAGCGTCCCTGGTCAGTGACGGAGCATTAATCTGCACATTACTTGAATATGAGACCGTTCTGAAGCAAATCATTTTCACACAACAATAGATATGCAATGAACTCTTTAATGAATGACATTAGGATTGGAACAATCATCTCCCAGCATTTCCACGGATTCCCACTGATCAGTTACTAGCCTTCCCCTTTAATAGGGGTATGAAATTTAATCATCTTATACTTAACATGTGTCAAATATGTAAACGTGTGACCATGTGCACTGAACACATGATAACAGCACATGCAAAAAAGAACACTATATCAAGTAATTAGTATTCAGCACTCACTCACATTCACACACACACACACACACACACACACATACACACGTTGTGAGGCGATAGACGTTCTATCAATCAATGGTGGCAGTAGAAAACAAATATCTGCCTCTCTGAGAGGTAATTGGGTCTTACCGGCATTAAAGGGACACATCCTCATTAGAAAAATCCTTCCAAACTCAGAAAACAAACATCGGTACATCATATGTGGCACACACACACACACACACACACAGGTTTTTTTTATGATAATAATAATACATAACATTTATAAAGCGCTTAATATCATATTTCTATTTCTCATTTTTTATGACATCATTCACGCATATACTTTATAATTTATTCAAAAAAAAAATGTCCTTATCAGATGAATGAAAGACAAATCAAAAACTCTAACACTTTAAATCATGTTTTCTTTTTCTTTTCTTTTTTTGATGATGGAAATAAACAAACTATTGAATTGAATTAAATTGAATTAAATTGAAATGTAGGTCAGGTATGTGACCATTCCACTTTACAGTTAAAATATGGTATTTGACAACATTTGGTATGTCTTTTTATTTCTTCTCCATGTTCACAATGTCCTTGAAAGGATGGTCATGTAAACTTGTTAACATCTAATATTCATTTGCAAAACTACTGGTATGACCTGAACTGATCATTTGGATTAAAGCGTTGTTTCAATTTTACAATTCAGTTGTAATCCAAGTATCCACTTCCTATGAATCAAATATCCCTAGTTCTCCACCCTGGGTTATTAAAGGGGACCTCTCGATGATTTTAAGACTTTTGCATTTGAACACCTCAAAATTGGTTATACTGGGTAGAGAGTTTCACAATTTATAGTGATTTGGATGAGGAACAAGAATGTTTTCAAAATTAAATCACATTGAGCAAGGATGATGGCATAGTAATTTCACAGAAGAATGCATGATTGGGTGCTCAGGGAAGCAGAGCACAAGAAGAAAGCATGCATAAATTCTACATACATATACTTGTTTTATGGAGAAACTGTATTGTAATGGATTACATCGCTACAGTACTGGACTGTGAGCCTCATCATCATCATCATCACCATCATTGTCATCATCATCACCATCATTGTATTCATCATCACCATCATTACTTTCATCATCATCACCATCATCCCCATCACCATCATCACCATCATCATCATCACCATCATCATCACCATCATCACCATCATCACCACCACCATCGCCATCGCCATCGCCATCGCCATCGCCATCACCATCATCACCATCATCATCACCATTATCACCATCATCATCATCATCATCAAAGCATCATCCTTGTTCAGCGTATCATGTTTTGGGTTTTTCAGAGTTCTGGTTTATCTGCTCAAGAATCACAATAATTTCTACAAAACTGTACATGGCACCGCTGATACTAACCAGGGCTGCACACTAACCCATTTTTTCCACTGGTCCAGCCTGTCAGTCAGACCAATAAGTACCCACTTTTTCTATTTTTTTTTTTAATTGGTCTATTCCAGAAAAAGTTACTGGTCCAACAGTGATTTTTACTGTTCAGGGACTGTCAGACCAGTGCCAGTGTGCAGCATTGTACTCACTGATTTTAAATCAGACACATTGTCTAGAATGCCCCTTTAATTGCAAACATTTCATCATACGTGTAAATGTTAGAAGCAAAGATAGAGGGGGTGGGGGGGGGGGGGGAGAGAAAAAAAAAGCAAGCTGCCAGCTGTCACAACATTGTTCACACAAAATGCATCTGTTGTACAGCTTAGCACTATTCTTCCACACCTAGATTGACCTACACCTGTCTGACTGGCATGAGACATTTCAGACTAATTAGTTAATTGGTAATCAGCCAATTAGAATGATGAGATCACAATTTGCCGTTGTCTGCTCATCATGACATCAGAATTTATTAGCCAAAAACCCCTAATTTGCATATAATATGAGTCTCGTGCAGCATTTGACATTAATTCAGTTGTTTAGCCATGATGCCTGTACACAGCTAGAAATAAAAATGGACACGCGTTTTGGCTTTCTCTTTCCAGCTCTTAACCCATTGAGGACTGACTGATTTTGATAAAACACACATTTCCCATAGATACCTGCCCGAGTGTACTTGGGACTGGTCCATCAATGAGTAAGTATGTCTACCAGTAGATAGGTCTACCAGTACATTGCAGGAGAAACAGTAGAGCCTTCCCCCTTCCCTTCCCAATCTTCACATAAAGGCCATGAGTTGCATGAATGAAAAGTGTTACCTGCGAGTGTTTCATAAAGCCGTTCTTAAAGTTACAAATGACTTAAGAACAACTGGTGATCAGCTCTTGTGCTGAATTATTGAAATTCTGATAAAAATAGCACAAGAGAACATGTTCCAGTCATTTTCATTTGTCATTTGTAACTTTAAGAACACCTTTATGAAACACCCCCAAAACATATTTGTAGTTACCCTGGAGCTTATTCTGATCCATGGTTTATATCCTGATCTACAAAAGCACAAGGGAGTCTCTAGCAGTAATTAGAGGGGGAATACTAGAACCACTACTCACCCCATCCTCTCCACTATTTCAGCACAATTCCAAAACATTAGAAACTATAAATGGTTACCATATCATGGCCTTGCTACAAGAGATAACTATTTCATTTTTAAAAAAACTAATTTCTCAGGAGAGTGCTTTAACCCTAAAAAGACTGGGGGGGGGGGGGGGCCTAAAAGGCCCCCCCCTCGACATTTCGCGCGATTACTCTGCAACACGCAATGCTCTCGCCGTGATGCTCCATGACTTTTTTCTTTGAGTTTCCCGCACATTTTGACGCCAAATTTGTGACGCCCGGGGGTACGGTTCTGAAGTTATATAACTTTTTGTACATGCACGTGAGACCGAAAATGGCTCAAAAATGTGATTTTGTGTACAAAGTCAATGCAAATTGAGTTTTTTCACATGGTTCATATAAATATGCTTATTTTTACTCTCAATGGCTAAAATTAATTTGTTTTAGTAGTATTATGCTTCAAAAAGTGTCTGCCACAAATTTTGTTTAAAAAAACAGCAAAAAACAAAAGGTCGAAAAAACAAGGAAATACATAAGAAATTCATAAAACAATAAAATAAATAAGAAATTAATTTTGATACTGAATATTTTTTCTGGCACATATGCGAAGAATGCCACAAAGAATAATTAGACCAAAAATGAGCACTTTTATAGCTTTATTTACTGATTTAGATCAAAGAGTCTGATTTCTCGCATAGATTAGCATAATTAATCAAAATAAAATAAAAGAAGACTATTTTGGAAAATTTAGATATATGATCTTGTAGATTACATCGCACACTACCATTGTGCAAATTTCCACGGCGATCGCGCAATCCACGGCCGAGATCTTAAGGGGGGGCCCTTTAGGCCCCCCCAGTCTTTCGAGCTACCAAAATAGCCCAGTCTTTTTAGGGTTAAGATCCAACAGTTATTTCGAAAATCCTGATAGCAAGGTCATTTTATTTTCATTTTTTCATTCCAGATGGAGGCAGTTTGACGCTAAATGGTTGATATCTCTCTTGTAATTGTCATTATGCTATGTTATATCACAAATAATTGTGACAATTCAGTGGTGAAAAATGCATGTGACAATTCAAAGAGAGTTGGCTTTAGTCAGTTAGCCACATACAGAGAAATCAGCACCCCTGAGTTCACTGCATGAATGATCAGGAGCATAGATCAAATGACTTTTGCCATGAGGAAGTGATTTGTGTCTGTCATCCCATCCCATTACCCACATCACCACTATTCTACAAAGGCTTTATACCATGGTTTTCTAGTGTCATTTACAGCATATCATAATCGCTACCAAGCATTACAGAACTGAGATAAATATGTGGGTTGCAGTTTCACACCATTCAAGACATTTAATGCCAGCCACTACAATATTTCACATACAGGAAAAGCGTTTTGCCATAGATTGCAAATTCTTGTAGGTTTAAACTAGAAATGTCGCTACGGCGACTGATGCCTCCGCCATAATGCATGATTCTCCCAATAGGTGTATAGTACAATGTCTTGACAATGTGTGATGACAGTTTCACATAACTGGCAAAATATCGAAATAACAGGTTTGTCAGAAATATCTTGAATGTTCACTTTCCACGAACTGGGTTTGCTATAATTGTCTATTAAAGAGTGCAGGTACAAATATTTGGGGAATTGAAAATTTTTACTTGACTTCTGACCGACCTTATTATCAGTTTATGCATTGAGTATAATTTTCAAGGTATGAAGAAAGAGTGTAATTACAGTACAAAATATTTTTTTTTCATTTAAACCTGACCTTTGACCCTTAACCTTTGACCTTTGACCTTCTGGCAGGAAATTTCCAAGAGAATCTCCATCAAGTAATACATGTACATATATTAAACACTTTTAAAACTACTAGTAATAATGCAATCATTGCATATACTAGTATACATGTATGAGGGAAATACAGTAGTAACATTTTGAGGAGTTGACCTTGACCTTTGAACCCCTGACTATTGACCCATGACTCCTAAATTCCCTAGATAATCCCTGACAGTCAGTGCATGCATATGTACCATGTTCCATGAAGATACATTGAACCATTTGCGAGAAAAGTGATATTGCAACATTTTCACCTAACCTTTGACCTTTTGACCTTTGACCTTATGACATGAAACTCTCTCTGGAGAATCCTTACGCAGTAGTACATGTCTACACTAAGTTTCAAGAAAATAACTGCGGGCATTGCATAGATATGGGGGAAATAGCAACATTTTTAGCATTTGACCTTGACCTTTTGACCTTTGACCTCTTGTCAATGTCACTAGAATCTACTCAACTAATTGTCCCATCATACATCATCCTTGGACCAAGTTTGGTGAAAGCTGCTTCATCCAGTTTTGAGTTATCACATAAACAGATAAATTTTAGGATTTGACCTTGATCTTTGACCTTTGACCTCTGTCCGATTTCACTGAAAAACTAATCAAGTAATTGTCCCATCATACATCATCCTCCAACAAAGTTTGGTGAAATTTGCTCCATACAGTCTTGAGTTATCGCGTAAACGGATACAATTTCATGATTTGACCTTGACCTTTGACCTTTGACCTTTAGCCGATTTCACCCAAAATCTTATCAAATCGTTGCCCCATCATACTTCATACTTGGACCAAGTTTGGTAAAATTCCAGTAAATATTACTCAAGTTATCGCGTAAACGAAAGCGGACGGACGTACGGACGTACGGACGTACGGACGTACGGACGTACGGACGTACAGACGTACGGACGTACGTACGGATGGACGGACAACCCGAAAACATAATGCCTCCGGCACCACTTCGTGGCGGAGGCATAAAAATTTGCTACATATGATACCTTGTATGTGAGTATCCCCCAGACATTTTTCTCTACTAAATGTACTGACTTCTAGCTTTGTGATTGGTTAAAGTAGTAACATGTGGCCTTCACTGTTTTCACTGATTTGTACCATCATGTACTGAAAGCAAGAATTTTTGCACAGGTAGTCAATGTTACAAATGTTCTTTGTTTAATGTAGCATCCCTCTTCAAACACTATTCTATATCATGCTGTGGTGCACATACATAATTAGGCCTCTCCCAATCCTATTTCACTTTGGCCTTGAGGTTGATGAAATAAAAGTGCATTTGAGCAATTTATGCATTCGTCATTCACACTCTTACAACATTGTATCTGAGATAATGAACTATTCTTACAATATGGAGATCCAGCAATTTTGTACGTGTTATACATTGTCATTGCATTGAAATGCATTCTGATGTTCAAAGTTTGCTGGCGCCAATTTTCCTATATGGAAGCAAAGAAATTTCTGGACTTGGGTGGACTTTACTGACCACCTCTCTTAGTGCTGACCTGTTGTGAGAGGATGTCCACTGCGTCTGCATGCTTCATGTCCAGTAGGCTGACCCCGTTGACCGACAGGATTGCGTCGCCAACGTACAGGTGTTCGCAGCGGTCAGCAGGCAGGTTGGCGTGGATTTCAGATATCAGGATCGGCACGCCATGCTCCTTTCCACCCTGATGGAAAAATAATGGGATGATGACTGTGATACCATTACATGTACTTTAGTGCACAGTCAGTTGGTATGATAATGATGATGCTGATAAGAATATTATGGCTTGACTTGATCCCGACTTCAGTTAAAAATCTGCCACAAATGTGCCAGGTTTTGGAGTAGGCAACAGGCAGCTAGAGTCTCTAACACCTGCTCTCCATGCAACTCTGTTTTGTGGGTCAATGCCGGTCAGGTTGCATATTTTCATGTCAGCCTTGATACATTCACATCAAGTCTTTCCTAGTCTCACACATGATTGTGACAATAACGTAATGGATATAAAAGATAATTCTGAAAAGACAGCACAACAATACGAAAAGTCAATATTTCGGGTTATGAATTAATTGATTTGCTGTTTCCATATTTCTATGATTAGAAACTCTCAAATAACTTGTACAGTTTCATTTCAATGATCAATGGTTTTTCACTTTTACATTGCAGCTGTCTGTTAATACTGACATAGAGCTGTTTGCAGTATGGTCCTCTTCAAATAGCTGCCAATAAGTTTACACCAGTAATGAAGACTGCTCTACCCATGTACACAGGAAATTTGCACACAATGCAATCTATTCATAAAAGAATACATATCAAGGTTGATGTGGCAAATGCAACATGTAAAATCCCAGCAGCCCTTTAGCTCATCAAGATACATCTAGAAGCATCTGCAGGTTGACAATGCATTCATGGAAAAATTCTGAACAGTTCATATTAAACATATTTTTCAGGGTTTTTTTTTTTTCTCCCCCATTTCTTGAATTACATTGAAGGTGAAAGGTCAAATAAATCTTATCCAGAAAGGACACAAGAGACAATCCATCTATTTTTTGAGAAAAAAAAAAGTCATGATGGCATTTATTGAGAGTAAATTTCAAATGTCCTCTGGGTCAAAAGACCATGATTAAAAATCTTCATTTATACTGCAGTGACACCACAGCGTGGCATTTAATTTGATTTTTGGCATGGCAGACACCCCCGGGCCGACACGAGTCGTTTCTCGCCCCTCACCGTGATGGACATGCCTAGTCCTTCCTCAGGCTCCTTCACCAGCGTCACTGTTCGGATGTCACCAACTCCTCTGCTGTTAATCGCTGCCTCCTGTATGGATCAGCCAGCAAAGAGAGAAACACAGAGCATGATTCAACCATGCCTTTAAATCATCCTCTTTATAGAGAGGTGCCACATATCTAGTGGCTGACTCCTCACCCTTCTATATTACATAAGTTTTGTTATACACTCTGTATGCTATATACTTTGTGATGTTTAAAGGGATCATACAGTTTTGGTTGAGACCTAATTTCAGATTTCTAACATTTTTTGGTGAGATAATGAGAAACCTCTTATGAAACATGAAAGAGCATGTAATTCTATGAGGAATTCAATGTTTGTATTTGATGAAAATTGGTTTTGAAATGGCTGAGATATCCAAAAAAGAGCGATTCTAATAAAGTGTGGGACCCACACTTTATCATGATCGCTTTGTTTTACTTTGTTTTTGGATGTTTCAGTCACGCCAAACCTAATTTTCATCAAATAAACTTTGAATTCCTCTTAAAATGCTATGCTCTGTACTATATTATGTTTTTTCTTGGTATCTCGCAAAAAGTTAAAAGCCCAATTCTCATCTCCACCAATACTGTATCATAAACTGACATTTTGTGGAATTAACTCACTAAAGTATTACCTCCCTTGATGGAAATTAAACATCCAATGTACACCATCTTTACGGCAGAAATTGCTCACATTTCCCTAGAACAGGAATAATGGTACTATTATTTGGTTGCCAAGCTTCTCTCTGGCAAATTCAACCACTCACAAAATAAAATTGCATTACAAGGCCTGATTTGTGACATATCCTAAAAGAATATTATATGACATCAGTAATTTTCAAATATCTATTCTATTAAGACCTGACAACTCATGTGATGTTTAAGTGTTACATGTAATATGTAATCATCTCCTGAGCAAATCCAATGGAACATACTCTACATCAAATGTTGCTATAATGGGCAAGCCTTGAGCAAGCCTCTGACAAGCTTTTTGGGCTGTTGTGGTTAAACCATTGTTGTGGAAGTACGTATGTGATTTGGTGAGATGTAGAAAGTACATGTACAACGTATGTAGGCTCATGTTCGCTGGTTTGAACAGCGATTGCACACTGGCTTGACAACTGTTGAGTGCAATGAATAATAGATTGTACAGAATGGGAAATGGACTATAATACTTATTACAGTTAACATTTCTTTGTTTATTTCCACATTGAACATCAGAAGTAGTGACAGGAAAGACATAACAAATACTGACGTGGCCTTGCCGTTGTACCCTTCTTCTACCATATTACATATTTAATTTGGTTTGCATGTTTCCACTCTCAACATCAAAAACAGTGCCGGGATGATAAACACAAAGACTCACGTGGCCTTCTGGTTGTGGCATTCGTCTACGAGATGCACGGCGCCCTCTACATGCCCTGATGACAGTCTTGTGTCGGTGGAGGTGGATCTCAGCCTCCAGCTGGTTCCACAGTTTGTCATGTTCTGGCCCACGAAGGTCACGACCCAAGAGCTGAATCTGTTGTATCCTGGACATGAGAAGACAAAACAAACACACAAACAATAAGAATATCAGCACCATTACACAAGCAACAGAGTTTCTACACCAGAACATATAATAATTCCGTTGAAAGCTAGAGATTATTAAGAAATGGGGTGAAATATTGAGGTATGAATTTTGTTTAATATGTTGCCCTCTGGTTCCCTTTTTCCGAGATGTAGAGTAATGTAAAAATGTAGTCAGCAGTTATGAGCTTACAAATTTAATTTGTATGAAGGAGACAAATTTTAAAAAGCTCATACTCACTAATTATGTTGTTTGCCTGAGGCTTGCCGAATATAGCACAAAAAGGGCATTGTTAGTCTTGTAGCCAAGAGACTGCTGTTGCTTGTGGGTATATTTCTCTTGAAATTAATCAATTTGTAAATTTATGCATGTTTAAAAAAGGTTTAAAACTGAGCAATTGGTTTGGTACTTGTTACTTTTCTCTGTCAGAACCTTCACTTTCTCTCTCCCATATGTCTCAGGTCACAATCTCCTCCACTGACCATCCAACTATTTCTTCTCAACCTCTCTCCTCTTTGATTTCATCAGTGAAATGTCACGAATAATCTTCATCTACCAGTATCAACCTCACTGGGATACAATCTTCATGTATCTGTGCACTCTCTTCTGATGCCGCAACATTTTTTGTAGAACGGGTCTAGGAAATTCTGCAGTCTTGTTGGTCGAGCACAATGCATCAATTCTTATTGGCTGCACATTCAATATCAAATACTGTGATCACTGCTGAAAGCCACTGTACACATGCCATAGTGCACTAACGTAGCAAGAGTTTGCACACATGAAGCATGAGATGGCTAGCCGTGCATCCAGTAATGTTAGCAAGTAGAAAGACTTTGGACTATTTAGAAATCGTTCACACTTAGCAAGCATCCGCACACTTTAAATTAGTAAGAGATGGCTAACCATGCATCCAGTAAATTTACCGTGCATCCAGTAATTACTAATGCATAGTTAGGCAGGCAGCCAGTAGATTTTCCACATGATTGGAAAAAAAAAATAGATTTTTGGCAAAAAATTTGCCAACGTTCTATAAAACAGATAATACACCAGTCTTTTCGAGCTCCGGGAGGACTAGTGTGCACGTGGCAACTATGGAAATTACTCTAAATCCACTCGGCTGGACATTGTGGGTTAAACAATTTTCCATACCTGGTAGTCACTTGATGCACGTGAATCACATTTAAGACCTGTGCATCATCTGTTTTATAGAACGGTGGATCTGTGCATCATCTGTTTTATAGAACGGTGGATCTGTGTATCATTTGATTTGTATACTGTCAGGCATCCTCCAGCAAACCTCTCATCAGGCAGTGACGCAGAATGTTTACCTTCCTCCTTCATAATCTCATCTCTCCCTCTCTTTCTCCCTCTAAGCTACAGCCCGGTCTTTGATCTGTTTGAGCTTCAGACTCTGAGGAAGAGCATATCATTTCTCTGATTATCTATAATTCTGTAAAACACAAAATTTCTGCATGCATAAAACTTTCACCAAGTTCGCAAGGGCTAAGATTCTCAAAAGTGAAAGGCTTTGTCTACACAATGTTGCGATGCCAGAGCAATTCATCAAAGTTTCATGCCACAAAAAAATAAAAATAAATAAAACAGATGTAAGCTCCAAGTTACAAAAGTTACGATAATCTTGGCACAGCTGGCTCTATCCTCATATTCAAATCTACTGATATTTGATTAGCTCTTTGTAAGATTTGAGGGGCTATTGGCTCAGAAACACCACAGTGTTGTACACACTGTCCAAAGCCCCTGACACAGAAAGGGTTAAAGGTATAATTTACCATTTGCAGATGAAACAAAAACCCAGCATTAGTGCTTTAAAATAGTTCCAAATTTGTGAGTTTGGGATAGAAACAACCACTGTAAAAATTTGAATCCGTATAATCAATGTTAAGTATCGTTAAATACACAAAATGCAAACAATAATTATAATAAAAATGTTGCCAAACTAAACCATCTACAGTTATGGTTTAATGAAAAAAAAAAATACTATCTCCTTATATTCTAGGTTTTACTGCAAAAATTTTATAAGGTAGGATTTTTGTGATGCATCAGACCTACACATATAATGCATCATTTGTGTTATCTTGAACATTTTTGAATTCACTGTTCCCAAAGGTAAACAGGACCTTTAAGAAAGATAGGATCTTTCTATGATGCAAGGGTAACATTAGCTGAGGACACAAGACATGAAAGTCTTAAGTATGCCCTTTGCTTCTCATGTGTAACAGATGCAAGATCAAACATTCTCTAAAGATGAGGAGAATGCATTAACACCATTTTTATCCCTATGTCTTTCCTTCTGCTAAAAAAAAAAAAAAAAAAAAAAAAAAAATGAGGACTACACTTCATCTTAAGTGAGCACTGGCAAATAAGGATTTAACAGTAAAAAAAACAACAACAATATTGAAGGTTTCTTTATCGTTGTTTGAATGCAATAGAACATGGATGTCCTCTTGGGAAAGTGGTCGTGCACTGTGCTCATATTTTGTGGTGTTTTGTTGCCGAACAAACACCCACAGTAGACAAAGCTGAGCAAGTTAGGCTGGCATTCTCAAATATTCATGAATGTCAGAAGTCTACAGCTTGGGGTCTGTTTGGAAAGGAATGTGTGACTACGGAAGGATGGAAGAACTTGGAATTTATGCAGATGGCGTAATTTAAGACAAAAGCGTAGATGTAAAGGTAGAATCTGAAGTGGAGAGCCCTAACCCTACTTGGAATGTGGACAGTATATTGTGTGGTAATGGGCATCGCTCTAAAAGCATCGGTTTTAGAGGAGTGGAGAGAAAAACTTCCCATTTCCATGACCAAACTGTGTTTGGCATCGAAGCTAACCTTGCATGACCCGAAAGCACTGAGACGAAGAACAGGAGGCTGCAATAACAAGGTCTCCTCAACGAGAAGGAATCCTAATGAGGCTTTAGTTGGGAATCAAGATTCTGCATGGGTGGAGTAGATAGAAAGAAGGGGAAAAAAGGAACCTCCCAGCATTACGGCATGCTTTCACGGTACAAAGATTTGTTATTTCAGATGTACCCTTCTCCTTCTCTTTAAGACAGATGTAAACAGGAGAAATACTCCAACTACAGGGTACATTTGCTTTCAGGCACTTTAGATGTAGTAAGATCTTAGCATTTCAAGGAGCTCATATGACGTGACAGAAGATACGCTAAAAAGTTTGTGATACAAGTAGCTGCATTTTTTTATTTATTTTTTTTTCAGGAATAGAGGATTCTGGAATTCTGATCGGGACTGGCACTGTATGCTTTATTTCAGTAACATTCATCAGGGGCGGATCCAGGAATTCCGTGAAGGGGAGGCGCCTTTACAAAATTAAAGGGGGGCCTGGAAGGGGGGAGCACGCCCCCCATTTTTTCTTTGATTTTTGTTTTAACAAGAAATAAAGAGGGGGTGCCCCCCCCCCCCCCCCCAGATCTGCCACTATTCATGTACATTATACACACTCTGGTTATCTCAGTGGTTTAAATTCCTTCTAGCAAGAAAAAAAATCAGGAAAGAATGAGAATTGCATGGTCCTTAGCAAGTGGTGGTCGTGTTTGGCTCACTCTTCAAAGGAATTCTTCTTGACTTGCAGAGACAAAAATGTTTCAACTGAGACACATTTAGAGCAGCAGTCATAGCTTTAACCATGTGTGACTACAATATGCAGAAAAATGCTAAATTATTGTTTTTCACATGTCATGCAATCTCTAGTGAAACTATGTTTTTATCAAGTAATGCATTCACATACTGACTCTTCAGACTGGATTTCTTGCAACTTTTGTGTTGTTTGGAGTGATAAAGGTAATCATATTGGTGAAAAAAATAAAAACATGAAAAGAATCGCATTGATGCATCACTGGATGGTATGTGCTTTATTCGATCATAAAGAATGCCCTGGATGTATTTCTAAAGCAGCTTTAGACAGTTGGAATGCCACACAAGAATGGAGGCTGCAACAAACTGTCTCTTGGCTTTAAAAATGCACACTACTTTGTCTTACGGCAGAATCTACACATTTATTCATTGCCTAACCAATGTAGATCTATCGCCTACTGATTTCAAGTTGTATCTCGCCTACTGACCAAGGAGGCATTGCTTTCATGATTTACTGTGAAGACTACATCCCTTTAAGGGGACTGTACAGTACTGGTTGAGGTGAGGATTCAGCTTGTAATGTTTTGCGAGATATTCAGAAACCACTCTATGAAATGTTAAAGAGCATACAATTCTAAGGGAAATCAAAAGTTATTTGTTAAAAATCAGTTTTGAACAAGGAAAAGCAAAGAGATCCTAATAAAAGTTGTGGCCTGTCAATTTTATAAGGATCTCTTTTTTTTGATATCTCAGCCATTTTAAGGGCAATTTTCATCAAATAAACATTGAATCCTTCTTAAAATTACATGCTTTTTCATATTTCATAAGAGGTTTCTCATCTCACAAAAAAAAAAGTTATAAACCTGAATCCTCACCTCAACCAGTACTGTACAGTCCCTTTAAACCTAGAATCCCAACATTACTCTGCTGCACTTCCTACATACATGTCATCTTGTGGCGTAGCTTTACACATCTAAGACAAAGCTGGAGGATGCAAGCACACCCATCTATCTGGGACAGAGCACTGAGGTTCATCTACTGATTTATGCTGTCACACTGCTGGGCTGCCCCAGATCGTGGCTTGGCCAAAGTTATCACTCACTAGTCTCTCTTCCAGGCTTCATAAACTTTTCTTTACCTATCATCCGAAGTCAAGACATTCTTACAGAAATTGAACATGCACTTAAAAATTAGACTCACTGAAGAAAGGCTTTTGGTTTTGTTTTGTTTTTTCTGTTGATGATACTGAAATCAAGCCAAGATGATGTAGAAAGCTGAAAAGTTATTTTCGCGAATGAAGCAGTTACGGACATTTTCGCAAGATGTTGCTTTCACGAACTGACATACAGGCCTTCATAAGTGCACTCTTACCTTAACGCATGGTGGCATTTTCGTGTGTTGTTAATTTGTGGTACTTGATTGGCAAAGTTTGTAAAAATAACAGCTTTTGATTGTGCTAAATAACCACACCGCCTAATCATTTAACTTTGTGTAACGCTCTGACAATCAGACTTGATCTAAATAATCAATCTGAATTTTCTTAGCAGTTGCCGAGTTCCTGTTTACTTTTGGTGTTTGAAGACTCCTAAATTCCTTCATATTCCTTCAATTATTCTTTTCAACATTCATCAACATCATGTAAGGAATCTTTCAACCCATTTGAAAGATCAGTATTCACATCAATTCCTTAAGCTGTTGAAGACTAGTCCTGGGCATACTCAGGAGGTGGCTGTGGGAAATTTGTGTTGTAGCCAAATCAGCTCTTCCTTTAATGGATTTTAAATAAAACAAAACATCCTTTGATTCACTTGCCATCAAATTACTGTCATACCACATCCCCCTAGCTACAGCTCTACTTCCATATTATGGCTTAGAAGTCAAACCATTCAGATTGCAAACACACACAATCAAATCAAACAAATCTCATCGGAAAACACCGCAAACACATATTGTGACTGCTCAGATGTGATTTGAGAAACAAAATAATTAGATAATCACTGGCAGAATGCAGACTCCCACCAAGCAGCTCATTTTCATCCATATAATACATTGAATTGAACTAAAATTGAATTGAATTGAATTGAATTATAATAACTAAAATATATGATTAAAATGGCCCCATTTCCAAATGATAAAGAATCCTTTCTTGTGTCTCTACCTTAGCTTCTCACTGCACATGATACGTGCACATAAGTGCACCTCAAATATGCACAGCTTGAATTCCCTTATTTTGGACTCTTATTTTCCAATGAGAAAGAATCCTGAAAAATAAGAATTAAAAAAAAAATTATGGCTCCAGGTGTTCTTGATCACTGCCAAAATCAATTCATCTCTTCCTTGTGTCATTATCCACTTTTCCTTAAAAAAAAAAAGAAGAAAAAAATCATTCAGACTCATTCATAACTTTTAGAGTTATTTTGCAAGCAGACAAACAAACCAATGCCCCAATAAAAATGCACCCTCATTAGCAGAGGTAATTAGGGGAAAAAAGCAACAACTACAATTTGCCTTCAGACAGCAGACTTCAGACTGCAAGTTTGCTTTCAGACTTACAAAAATCAATCAGCCGAGAAATTGTTCCGAAAGATGTTCATGAATAAGTTCTTCAGTGAGTCTGAAACCATTCAAAACAGAATACCTGTCGTGCTCTGTGGCATGAGTTGGGACGGAAGGGGGTGGGGTGGGGGGGGGGGGGAGGACAGAGAAAGCGGCTTCTATGGTCTTCATCCTGAGTAAAAACTGCAAATCCACCAACAATAGATGAAAGACTCTGTTTTACTAGAATCTCTCCTACCACAACTTGCCAATCTTTTTTGTCTCCACCTGAACAAAATCTTTTTGTCCAGAGATGTTTGTTTATGCACACAAGACTTTGTCCACACGTAAACAAAGAAAGAAGCTTTAATTCACAGAGGTAGGCCTACAAGTAAACTCCTGGCTGACTATCTAGTCTGTTTTCACTTGAAGTGGAAGCTTTAAAGTCAAACTCTGCAATCTTTCCACACAATGATGTGCACATACTGTATATATTGATTTAACTTAGAGGTTACTGGATGCAGTAAAGACACCATATCGCTTATATATATATATGTATATATATATATATATATATATATATAGAGAGAGAGAGAGAGAGAGAGAGAGAGAGAGAGAGGGAGAGAGATGGAGAGCTTTGATGGCAGTATTATTGTCTATCATAGATTGAGTATTAACCTACATTACAAAGAGAATAGAACATTAATCTGACATAACACACCACATAAAATTAAAAAGAAATTTCAAATTCTACATGAAAGCAAAATGCAGTGAAAAATATAGTTGCACTCGTTCACAAATTTAAACAACCGACGAAAGTTTATAGTTTTCTTATGTTCTTTCAAGAGCATTTTGTGTGTGTGTGGTGTCAACTGACTGAGCTAACCTCAGGTTTATTTATTTATTTTTTCTATGACTGTTGAGAGTACAGTTACCTTCGATCAAATATTTTCTTTCAAAAGACTTCCAACACCAATCTTGAGGATAGTGGTGTGTTCACAGAGCAGAATGTACTTGAAATTATGCTGCACACCACACGAAGCCCTAACAACCTCACAAACTGCTATGGCCCTTTGGGAACTGGTGTGCTTCTTATTGACGAAGAGTACACCCTGACATTCAGTAAAATGTCACTAAGAAAGGGGGATAGACTCCGATTCTTGCTGAGAAACTTTCCACAAAGATACAGACCATCATAACCTTTCCATCCACGTTTTTTTTTTTTGGAGGAACCATCCGCAATTCATACACCTCCACAATCTGGGTTAATAGAAATTTTCCTCATTAGTTCATATTTGCATGGTAAACCTAGATATATTGAGGCTGGATTTTCATGCTCTGAATAATCTAAGGATTCATCTAACGCTAATTAAATGCAATCCAATCTACACTGGATCGTGCGGGGCTCTTTTAGCTCTTTCTCTCTATCATCAAAATAATGTTCCCTTCCTTCCTTTGAAGCTTGATTGGAACTGACTGAAGTCTACCGCCAGTCAACAAGCTCCAAGAAATGTACCAGATTCAACGTGAGAAGAAACATCATATTGTAACAATTTATGTGTGCAGCCAAATCACCCTTTTCCTTCTAAATACTAAAAGATTTATCATACCGAATGAATAGTGTCAGTCCACTTTGATGGATCATGAAAAAAATGATCTCAATCCTCTGTCAAGCGTTTTTAAAATCAGTCATAGAAGAAATTCAATTACAGTCTTTAAACTAGTAGTCATATGACAAAAAAAAAATTCACACATGCATGGAATGAATAAAACTTGCTCATTAGTTTCATTCTGAGAGTCAAAATGACAAAGCAAGTAATATCTAAGTTTTATAAAAAAGCCGTAGCCTCTTTTTTTCTCTTTTGCACTGAAGATAAAAAATAGTTTCTATGCCTGCAGAAACTGTTAAATTTTTGCTCTAGAATAGACGATATATGAATAAGAAAAGTGTGAAATAGCACTGTGATGACAATGTTAGTTTGGAATAATGAAAATGCAAAGTATTGCAATATCAGAGCATGATATGCAATTGTGGTTGCCACATGTTTACAACAAATTACAAATCTGGCCAAAGCAGTATCCATCGATCTTCCACATGAGAGTTAATCACATGCAGCTTGTGAGGATATATGATTGCTAGGGCATGATCGATAATCATGTAGCATTTTACTGTATACGCCATATATTTTGTGAGTCTAAATTTTCGCGAATTGGGAGTTCCCAACGATTTCGCGAGTGGTTAAATTTGCGATCATGGAGTCCTGTACTGAACTGAGAAATGTACATGCTTACGTCACATTCACATCGGGAATAGAGTCGATATTTTCGTGTGTCTTTAATTTTGCGAATAGCAACCGACTCGCAAAATTTGCGAAAATAAAAACCTCGCGAAATATTCAGCGTATACAGTACTTACCTACTACTGATTGGGGAAGGCACTTCAGGGGTAAAAGTCATGTACTACAATAGAAACTACATTGTATTTCACACTTTTGACCTCAAAACACTCCAAAACAACTTATTACCCTGGCAAATTGCGTCAGCCGCACAAATTTCTCTGAAGACCCTTTTGATTCATATTGCTAGCAAATTCCAAATGGTGGAAGATGAATTTTGAGCCCTTCTAAGAACCACATCTTACCTTTTGAATGCAAGAAGAATATCTGTTGTAGTGATGGACGTATCTGACGTTGAACAAATCGCAGCTCATGGCAGTGCATTACTCTCAGATTACGGCATTGTCACAGGCCATGAGTCGCATTTCAACATCGTTGTACTGTTGTACCACATGCATACTTTATCATCCATTTATTTTGGACTGAAGCAGGTAAATCAGTGCGCAAGAAAAACATCTCCTGCTCCCAATTTACCGATTACATTGTACCTAGAATGTGCGTCAGTCGTAAGATGTATATCGTTATTCTATCTGTACTTTTGAGATCACTTAAAATCTCGGAATTGAATCCGACGTTGTTCTGGATCTGCCAGCAGTGTGCCAAAGTGGCACAACTAGCAAGATGGAATACAGCGGGAAACTCTAGAATTATCTGTCTATCGTCATCAGTACGTTATCTGTGGTGTGCTCACTACTGTGTGTATGGTATGTACTGCTGCTTGCCTTGTCTGTGCAAATGTATTCCATCCTCTGAATACATCCATTTATGATTCATATTGTCCAGCTTGAATTTGTCAGATGAAATGATAAATTTCAGCTCTCGGCATTACCGTATCTCATCCATTGTAATCACGTCCAGTTCCAAAGTGCCATGGCTCATTACATGCATGAAAATGGTACATTAGAGAGTCACATATACTTGCATCATCTGGAAACTGAAATGCCATACGTAGCCTGTGTACCATACATCTGCACATACACAGTGGTCTTGTCTATCAGGTAAGAAATTTATGTTTTAAATACATAAGAAATTAGTGCACATTTTTTTCAATATCAAGGTGTGTGTTTAATAGAAAAATGAGCAAATGAATATCAGAAATACTGTACATGCAGGCAAAATTCTGCCAGAAATGTAATGATAGGAGAGGGGAGGGGGAATGGGACCCCTGTCACCCTTGCAAGAGCAAAGATTTTAATCTAGAACACGTCCCTACAGTAGCATAGCCCCATTTTTTTCTTCTTCAAGAGATATCATGGCCTTGTTGCATCTCAGCTGCACATCTTCCCCATGTTCACTGCATCCACATAACTGTAAGACCAGAAATGTTGAGTGTGCATTTTAATTTCTGAATTTCACACATTTGTATTCCTGTAAGGCAATACTATTTGTTTTTACTATCTTCCTCTGCTTCAAGGTCCAGCTTTGACATGGATTATATTCAAACAATTGTCGCCAAGAGCTTTTAAAATTTAATAGCAAATTCCTGATGCAAATAAAGAAATGCTCATAGCTGGAGTCCAACCCATAGAACAGACACAAGGAACAGACTTACTGTTTATCTTTGCCTTACGGGTTTTCACGTGGCCATGCAAAAGAGCTACAATGTGAAATTCAGACGCATGTAATTCACAGAGGTCTGAAGAGAGACTAGTATCTAGGTTAGTTTTTGTTTACAGAAGAGAACGTCTTCTTTTGTTGCCATCTCCCTTAAGTTCTACGTCCTATTTAATTCTTGAGATCCCGTTTCTGGGTTAGGTAGATTTTCTACCAATCGTATGTCCCTAAATGCACTTTTTCTTTTTCTTTTTTGCCTGGACTACAAAGATAGGAATCTCCTCTGGGGTTTTTCAACTCTGTACTTCAGATGCCATCTTGGCAACTTAGTCTGCGTTCCAGACTTTCACAGGGTTTGCCCATCAGCAGTTGAAATGCTCAACTACGTTTTTCCTTTTATAGATGTTGTGCAACTGTCACAATACTGGGTGTAGATCATGAGAGATATGGAATTTATGGAATACGTATTCCTAAGTACAAAGAGTGGTTATTATGCTCTTTCCCTTACAAGCTATTCCCGATTTTAATTTCTTTGACAAAGGAATTTATCTGCACAGAATAGTCTATCTTTAGTAAGACTTTGAAAGGAATAAGCCAGCATTAGTCACATGATCCAGAATTGCATAACCACTGAATTCACCAAGGGTAGTCACATTTCTTATTGACTGCAGAAGAAAAAAGACATTCCAGTTTCTTCTGTCTAATGGCATCATATATTGAATATTCTTCCTAACATACTTGTATCTGGAAATTGAACTAAATGCTAAAAGATTTTTTCTTTCTTTTTCAAAATCAAAGTTAGTTGAGTGAAAATTGTCAGAAGTTCTCCACACTGTACGTTCACATTTCTACGAAGACACCCCTTTATGAGTAGATGCTTGGTAGATGCACACCAAAGGTTGGTTGATGAACTACTTCTGTCTCATTCAGTGAGCGTCTCCATTCACTGTCATCGTCCTCATGATTTATACACCAAAGCAGATGGCACCATGTAGTGGGAACTATAAAATATGATTGATAATACTTTGAAAATGCCTCCTTGTGTGGTGAATGATGTCTTGGTCTACTTTACTCATCACCTTAAGAATGATCCTCCTCGAGAGAACTTCACCAGGCATCTAAATATTCCATTAATGAGACAGCTCCTAGCCATCTCTTCCCTGCTAGAAGGCCACTGCTGCTACTGACAGAGCATGGTAATAGTGACCTTCTTCCACTAGATGGCATCATCATGTTCTTTAACCCTTCCTGTGCCAGGGACTTTGGACAGTGTGTACAATGCTATAGCGGTTTCTGGTCAATCAGCACTCAAAGCACGGAAAAGGCATCTTATGGGGCACACATAAGTGGAAAAATTTGTACATTCAGACACTTGGAGGATGAGCTTCTCTGTGTACAGCTGTACACCTGAGGCCAAACAAATCATCGTGGTGATTATCAATTATTGATATGCAGGAAGGGCAGTTAATCATTTTTTTTTTAAATACAGGATTTGGGTAGATTTACAGCTTGATCATAATCAGAACATTAACCATATACACAAAGGCACACTATACATGTATATCTTTGTCCATAAGAATGTGTGATTATTTCTCATTAACTCAAATACTGTATAAGACAATTAAATACTAGTAGTCTCTTAGTGATGCTGAAAACATGATCTGATGAAAAGCTGGTGATGATGCTTTTTGCATATCTCCCTTGATATATAAAAGTTTTGGGAAAGTTTGTTCTTGTTTTAGGGCAGTCACGTGACTAGCAATCTACATCGTAATGTTCCCATCATCAATGGTAGATATGAACACACTCCCTTGTCAATACCGCGGGTTGAAAAACACTCTGTCATTAATGAATCAACAATGGGGCCTCTCACCGTCCCATCACTGCTGAATTATCCTATCTCGTCGGTTCAATGACGGTCGCCTCACCATGGGCATCATGTAGGCAGAGCAAATTATCCCCAGTTATTGAAATCTAATGAAAGACACCGTGCACGGGAAATGAAATGACATTCAATATACATCCCAATATTGACATTAAGTCACATGGGAGGATATCGGTATCTTTCTTTCCAAATTTCTCTCTCTCTCCATCTCTATTTCGCTATCTATCACTTTATCTCTTTGTCTATGATGTCTATTTCCTCTTTGTATGCTCCTTTCTTCTACAATGCAATGTAGATTCTTATACGTGCACTTCAGAATGTATCTCTTTCCCATATTCTGTCTGTCTGCTGCCATTACTCTGTCTGTCTGATCATATCTCTGTTTAGACTTGTCTACTTGTTTGTCTGTCTATGATGTCTATTTTTTCTCCCAGTATAATATGCTCCTCTCTTCTATGTGCAATGTTCTATGCTTATACTTGCCCTCCAGAATGTTCCTCTTTTCCATTTGCTGTCTGTCTGTTACTCTTACTCTGTCTGTCCAATCATATCTCTGTCTGGGCTTGTCTACTTGTTTGTCTGGTTCTGTCTGTTCTTGTCTTCTTGTTTGTCTGGTTCTGTCTGTCAATGTCTGACTGTCTAATCTCCCTTTACTCTAACTCACTCTGAGCTTGTCATGCATCTAGGTCTAGAACTTTATTTCCCCCTCCCCACCCCTCCTCTTCCCCCTCCCCCACCACCCCCTCCCTCACCAATCCCCCCCCCCCCCCATCTCTCCCTCTCCTGTACTCCTATTTCTTTCCTTCTCTCTATCTGGTCATCATCCTCTGTCCCTTTCAATCCATCTCAGCCTTTTTCTTTCTCTGCTCTTCCACATTCCTCTCTCTTTCTTTATATCTCTTTAAATTCTTCTTTAATAGTTTCTCTGCTTGTTCCCCTTTTCATATTCAATCTTCTCTTTCTCCTCTAAAGAATTGAGTCTGCTTTAACTGTGATCATCAATTCTATCAGTATTCTCTTTCCTTTCTCTCTCTGTATTATTCCATCTCTTTCCTTTTTCTGCCTCTCCAGCCATCTCCTCTTTTTTTCTCAGTCTGCCTTCTTTCCTTCTTTTTCGTCTCCATCCTTCCTGATCCTCCATGTTTCTAAGGTCATTTTTTCTCTTGTCTGTCGGTCATTCTTTTTTTCCTTCTCATCTGACCTTCCCTCCATCCCTGTCTCCATCAAGTCATCTTCTTCTGTCACTGTCTGCATCTCATCCTCTCTCTTCCTCTCACCTGTGCCATGCTGGTTATTTTTCTGTAAACCCGGCTGCTGATTACGAGAGGGAACATCGCACCAACTCATCAAATCTCTCTTTTGTCATTCATTTCCAGCAGGGATGAAATTGGATTTCCCCCTACCAATTTATGGAGGCTCCCGTGGATGTAGGAGAGGGCAAACAGATCTCATGCCTCCAGCTCCAGGGGCGGTAATCAGCTCTTTTCACAGCTATGATATTAATAACAATTTGATGCTCTCAGATCGCCGGGGTAAGAGGGTAGGAGGGAGACAGAGTCCAATTCTGAGAGAGACGTGAGCTAGTCTCCTATTGACTCAATTTTGTGGTCCAGGGAAACAGGGCCGATGATTGGGAAGATGTGAATGAGGGGTGAGATGGAATGAAATGTTTATCTTTCCCATTTATCTGCAATTCAAAACGATGTAGTTATACAGGGATACTGGGTGGAGAGCCTCGACAGTGTTTGCTATAATTGAGACCATTTAGTATCCAGCGAGTACACTGCTTGTCATCTCCCCTCCACCCGATACAGCCCTAATTGGTGGGATGTGCGGTAATACGTGCTCCGACTGAATCCCTTTGATGCACCCATAATGGAATGCCTGGCACAAAGCTGCACCTCAATTTAATATGTCTGAATGTGACCGTATAAGCCGCATGACCACTTTGCGCCAAATCAAAGCAAAAAATCTCAAATGGAAATGTATATGCATGAGTCTGCACATGTCAAGGATAATCTCACAATACCGGCATAGGCACAATGGTGTTATGTCCTCATCATGCATCTGTTGTGATCTGTGTTTTTTACTTTCATTTTATTACTGGTCCTCCTAGCTTGTGAGAATTCAATTTCCAACCAGAACTTTATTATTAAATAACATTCATCTTCTTTCGTGAATTATTGCATCCATAATAATTTGTAGGCCCCTTGGGGAAAAGAGATATTTCATTTTTTTCATGCCATGTTGGAAAACTTCCAAACTATTATAGGAGTAGATGTGATTTCTTGAGCACAAAATATGTGCAATGTAAGGATAAACCATATAGCTGACTTCATTATTATAGTCACATCAACATAGAAGGAAGGAAGTCCCATTAAGAAACTGCAGACTGTTTTCATTATTTAATACTTTACTTTGCACAAATCCATTGCAAGTTGAATAGGGAAATCTACTGCACAATTAAGCCATTTAGCAGTTACAGTCTAAATTTACCAAATTGAGAATATTGTGCTTCAAAAGCTGATAAATGTTGCTTTCTTGCCTCGTATGGATACATTTAAAGTTTGATTATGAAATCAGTCAAGGAACATAACAGATTTCTTTATACAGCACTCGCTAAGACTTGTGGAGTACCAACAAAAGAGATACACTATTAACTTTATACTGGAAAAAAAGTGTACATGTATGTGTGTGTGTGGGGGGGTAGATTTCCTTCCACAAGTGATTAATTTCAGGTAAAAACTCTTGCTACTATCATAGGCCTTCATGATGTACTATTGTGCCACCAAATAAGGCAATAACATCTGATGAAAATGCTCTTAGCTGATGCTGATAACAAGTACGGTACTCTGGCTGAGCCGTAACAGCGTTGGTAGCTTTCATGTCACAGCTTCCTGGATCAGATTTTAATCAACTTTATTTCTCCCCTGGGAGCTCCATGTTAAACATGACAAACAAAAATCCCATTAACATAATTACCAGGTCTTCTCAGAAGCCAATTGATTGACAAAGACCTCATAAACTGACATCATTGAGAATGCATGTTCTCAAAATGCCCTTTCACAGGCTGAATCATTAAAAGAAAAAAAAAAGAGAGAAATTTTTGAGAATTGCCACTGGCATTCAATGCACAAAGTGTAGACAAGAACTTTTGCTTGCTTTTTTAATCTCACAAATCTTGACTCCTCGCAAAATTTCATGCACGTGAAATTTTTTGCTTTCACAGTATGTGATTTTACCGTGTACTTGAAATATTTAATTTTTGTAACAGGGCTCACGTAGACAGAACCCTGGGCTCTGAATGTGACTACCATGTTTACTTTTACACAAAATTGAATAAATGAAGTAAGCTGGCATGAAGTCTCTTGATAACACATTGTACATACACATATCTACTGCACCATTACATGTACTTGTACTACTTTGTTCACATGTATTCTTAAATGGGTCTCCCATATATCATTTCACACAAAATTGTAAAAGAGCAAGGCAGAGGTACGATAAAAACACCCATACAATTAATGCAATTTAAGCAGAGAAGAAATCCACAGGAATCCACAGGAAGAAATCCAAATCTGAGTGGCTTAAAGAAAGAAAAGTCAAAACTTTTGAATTTTAAATGTTATGTCTGCATACATACTGCGCATGATAGGACACGAGTCCAGCATTCCGTTATAGTTTACTTGGCAAAGACACAGTCACAACTGGATATACATACCACCTATAAATGCACTATGTATGACTTTTGACCTTCCATACAGCCTCAGCTAACAGGCAGCTGAGTAAGATAATAAAGATTTGAGCTGTTGCCAATTGTGTCTTCATTCACTGTTTAGTGTCAAAAACTTGACACTTATAGAAGGGGGAAGAGAAAATTACCATGACAGCTCGGCAGGTGCAAGAATAAGTTTGTGGTAGAATAGACTCTGATCAGCTCATCAATTCTGAACTCCTGAATCATGATGGTGTGTGAGGAATTAGAGGGACTGGCCAGAGAGGTGCCGGGGATGTAAACAGCTTGGAACACTGCATTTATTAGGACCTTTTTCTCATTCACGAAAGCGCAAAAACATCCCTTGCAGCGGAAATCACATCTTGTTTCAAATGCAGTATGAAGAAAAGACACTATGATCAGCTATCCATCATAGCTCATACAGGATAGTGGGTCGGTTTGTTTTAGTTCTAAGCTACCGTGTAACTTGCTCCATACTACCAAATCAACTCTCAACACTTAAAATTACAAGTAAGAAATGATCTCCGTTAATTCTTTTTCATGATCTTTTTTCTTGCCATCATAATGATTTATTCCTCCCGCCATTTTGTACCTTAATCCATAAAGTCCCAAATTCTTCTGGTCTGAAGCTATGTCTTTGTTTTTCATCATTTGTACCATTTACTGCTAGCACTTCATGAGGTACAATGAAAACTTTTCTCATTTGATTAATTTTCAATTCTGATTTCTGACAGAATTCTGCAATTCTGTGGTGAGTTAAACTCACTACACTGTCCTACTCGACATCTGGATTGTGCCTCAACACAGAAAGGTTTTTTGTTGTTGTTGTTGTTGTTGTTGTTGTTTTTTTTTGGGGGGGGTTATGTTTTGTTTATATTTGTTTTTGGTCAGTCTCTAATCATTTCAAACCTCCATAATGCTATGATTTCCTTAAAGCATCCAAACCACCCGTTTTGGTACATATACATGGTATATATACACAGACATGTTGTGTGTGTATAAATGCCTAGCTTTGTGTAAATAGCCCAGGCGGCCATTGCAGACAACAATTTTTGGCTGACTTTTTTCATGTACATAAGCTATACACCAGTATGTAGCACAGTTGAATGAACTGTAATTGGGATTTTATCGCAGCATAGCAACAATTGAAATCATTGATTTGCAACATGACGTTATAAATGCAATTGGTATTCAATTTAATTTAGTTCTATTTGGTATACGAAATACAGAACTGAATGCTTGAGCTGCTTTCACAGTGCAAGATGTGGCCATTGCATTGTCAAATGCGATTGCTGTGCAAACACCCATGGCAATGCCTGCATAATGATGAGTGAACTGCTTGGTGTGATTGCGATTGACCACGTAGAATTTCATTTAATTTTGTTTGGTACATAGAAAAAAGTTGACTGTTTTCATACGGGGCATCATTGATATTATTGTCTCTCGGGATTTCAATTCCACACTATGACCCTCGGAGAAAGCTCCTCCGTGGAGTTGAAATCCCTTGGGGCAATAATTAAGTAATGCCCAAAAAGCAGTATGTACATCATGTGTATCATCTGAATTCTATTCTGGTCATACACCATAGTTCATATCAGTTGCTAATCATTGCAAGCCTCTAAATTACTAAAATCATTGCTTTTGATTGAAACACAAACAGACAATTTATGTTCATGTCTCATTTGGCAATTTTCTGTAAATCATTATTAACTTTGTGCAAATGTGATCAATTTAACCAGTTCTACTTGAAGGGTTAATGATAGAATGAAATACTATCTATGTAATCCAAGAATTGTGGGCGAAACATTGCACTTTTATTTCAGTTTCTTCACACAACGCTTTGGCTTTGAATCTGAAGTTCCTGCAGTACAAGATATCCAATCCTCCCCATCCCCATCCTGCCTCCACCCTCCAAATCCTGCCTCCTCCCCTCCCCCATCCTGCCTCCTCCCTTCCCCCATCCTGCCTCCTCCCCTCCCCCATCCTGCCTCCACCCCTCCTCCATCCTGCCTCCTCCCCTCCCCATCCTGCCTCCTCCCCTCCCCCATCCTGCCTCCTCCCTCCCCCATCCTGCCTCCTCCCTCCCCCATCCTGCCTCCTCCCCTCCCCCATCCTGCCTCCACCCCTCCTCCATCCTGCCACCTCCCCTCCCCATCCTGCCTCCACCCCTCCCCCATCCTGCCTCCACCCCTCCCCCATCCTGCCTCCACCCCTCCCCCATCCTGCCTCCACCCCTCCCCATCCTGCCTCCACCCCTCCTCCATCCTGCCTCCTCCCCTCCCCCATCCTGCCTCCACCCCTCCTCCATCCTGACTCCTCCCCTCCCCACCCTGCCTCCTCCCCTCCCCCATCCTGCCTCCACCCCTCCTCCATCCTGCCACCTCCCCTCACCATCCTGCCTCCACCCTCCCAATCCTGCCTCTATCCCCTGCCCCCCTTTTTGCCTCCACCCCTCCCCCACCCTGCCTCCACCTCTCTCCCCTTCCCACCCTGTCACCACTGTCTAATCTGTAAGGCCTATGGTGAGAGAAGGAAAGACAAGGACTAATCTCAGAGTTTTGTTATGTCTGTGAGTATACATAAATTTTCCTGAGTCTGCACTCGCATGATATATATGTGTCTACAAATGTGTGTGTACATGTTGTATGTATGTGTCTGTGTGCTAATGTGTGTCTGTGTGAATTTGAGCATGGACAAATTTTGTAATCATAAAAGAGGTAAAAAGGTATAGCAGAGTAGCTAACGTGAAACCACAATTTGAAAAGAAGAAAGGGGAAAAGGGAAAGAACGCTTTTATTTTATCAGCCATTGGGATCAGCCGCAGGGAGAAATCAACATAATTTGGTAGAAGTCTCCAATCATGATGGTAATCTCAGCTGCGGGCTTTCATCATTTTCATCATTTTCTGACGTGAGTTGGCATTTTGCATCAGAAAAGAAAACAAAAAGCATCTGATTTTTGCCATCCCATTTCACAATCAACATACAATGTTTCCCACTTGTGACATTCCCTCAGGGTACCCATACTTCTTCCTTCAGTCTTCCAGTAGAGCTCTGGACATATGTCAGGATTCGATCCTCCTAAAAGGAAATTTTGGAATGTGATCATATATTCAGGTGTTGGGAATCCACATTTTGCTTAAAGGGATCCTATAGTTTTGGTTGAGACCGAATTTCAGGTTTCTAACATTTTTTGGTGAGATAATGAGAAACTTCTTATGAAACATGAAAGAGCATGTAATTCCATGAGGAATTCAAGGTTTATTTGATGAAAATTGACTTTGAAACAGCTCAGATATCCAAAACAGAGTGATTCTAATAAGTGTGGGACCCATCCTTTATTACAATCGCTTTGTTTTACTTTGTTTTTGGACGTTTCAGTCATTCCAAACCTGATTTTCATCAAATAAACCCTGCATTCCTCTAAAAATGATATGCTCTGTATTATTTCATAAGTGTTTTCTTGGTATCTTGCAAAATTTAAAAACCCAATTCTAATCTCCACCAATACTGTACTATCCCTTTAAATCCCATATATGGGTTTATAATCTAAAGACAAAAAATTGCTTAACCTGTTGAGGACGAGTCCTGAGTACACTAGGGCAGGTGTATATGGAAAATGCGTGTTGTAGCAAAATCAGCCCATCCTCAACGGGTTAATGGAGAAAACCAGATCAGTTGAGAGTTGGTCTAAAAATAAAGAGTAAAATCTAATAAGCACAACAGCAAAAACTCATCCTGATTGGATAAATATTAGGGAATTTTGAAATTGCAAATTTTCACTTATTTGAGCTGCAAAACTGTTCTTGAACAGTTGATATGAATGTGGAAATGAGTAAGCTGATGATGTCATCACTATATGATTTTTCATTGATTGTGTAGCAAAACTGATGAAAACTTAATTTTCTACTATGTTTATCAAACACAATGTTATTCCACCTGAATGCCTTCAAAATAATAATCAGTGAGAGACAGTGTATAAGGCTTTGAGACTGAGGTAAAATTGTAATTTGAAAAAGAATGGACATTTTAAGATTTCATGTAAATTATACAAGATGGCAAACTGTGAGGCTAAAAATCATCAGCATACTCATTTCAATAAAGTTACGATTGACCATTCAAGAATTGTTTTGTGAAAATAAGCAAAAATTCACAATTTCATAGATTTCTTCATTTTTATGCAATTTCGATCAAAATTTAAAGTTTTACATTAAAAAGAAAATTACACTCTATCTTTATCATAGACAGCTTTCATATGGTCTAAATATCTCCTAGATAACAGCGAGGCTAAAAACACAAGCTGTGTATTGAGTTAAAGATGTAACTGTCCTCTTTTTCTATCCCAAGAGATCCCCACTATGGAAGATTGGATCAATAATAGTTCTGGGGCTGTGGTATCAAAGGGTCCTCAATGAGCAGGTGGAACAATTCAAACAACCTTCACCAGGCCATCACTAGTCATGTATGGAACAAGATTAACTCCAGCTTGGCTAAACTTGCATTCTATCATCAATGTACGGTTCTTAGAGGTCAATGTTACAATACATGTGATGGACATACATGCACCTGTGGATGTTTTTAATTAAAACTAAACCTTGGATGAGGAGGTCCTTGACCTTATCATTTCCTCATTACACTGTGTAAATTTTGCATCAATTATTCCATTGATTCACACAAAAGGCTCTACCTCACTGTCAAATTTGATCACATCAATATTTTGCTGAACGAGCCTGAAATGGCATGTAAGACTCTTTAAGTTATCCTCTCAGAAAATTGTTACAAATGACTAAAACTTGAATAAACATGTACCCTGGATCCAGAAAATGTTGTCAGGGCAAAATACCCCGAACAGGGCATAATACCCATGATCATAACCTCATTTCTTTAATTAATTTGAACAGAAAAAAACGAGTCTTTGAACATTCATCCCTATAAATGACATTAGTAGAGAATGATAGTGTTGATTGTAGCCTGCATATAATTTGTGTGTGTTTGGAGCATCAAATTAAAACAACTCTTACAAAGATGTATTATAAGTTGTGTCAAACACACTGGTAATCCAAATCTTGTTTAGAATGTGAACAGCATCCTTGATTTCAGGCAGATCAAATCTTCTCAAGTTTTCATAAGTTCAAAAAGATGAATGTCTTCTCTGGAAATCTAAAGTCTTTAGGGGTACCTGAGTTTCCACCCCTAGTTTGAAACCCATTTTGACCTTTTAACCATCATATTGCAAAGTAATTTTTTATTTTCTTCTAATTTCTCACTGTTGTGACCTTTCATTGTGACCAAAATTGATTATGGACTAATTTGCTTTATTTCACTACATTGGGGTTTGTTTGTTTTTTTTCAAAACATATGTCAATCATTTCTCATTTCTTTCATATCGAATGAAGACTATTGGTAAATCATAATCTACCCAAAGTCCTCGGCAACTTGTTTCATTACACAGACTCTCGCTACCGACACTATTTGAAAATGAAATGTAGCTTCCACCGGAGGGGGTCTGGCCGATCACTATGTGTCTGGGGTATCATGGTGTATGTGGTATCAATGTGTGTGGGTGTTGGGGGTGTAGGATAGACGGGGAGTGCTCATTACCACTCTTTAATGCGGTCTAAACAAGGCAGTCGAGGGATTGCTTGCAGGCAAATATTGGGTTCAATGTCTGGTAATTGTTCATCCATGCCTCTCTTGCTACGAAAGCTTTCAGGAAACTTTAATCATGCCGCACTCTCAGCCGCTTTGGATGACTTCCCCTCCTCTGGGTACCCTGGGAAGGATGGGGGGGGGGGAATCATCCAACAAAAGATTCTTCTAACCTTTATTCATTGTAAATATAAAATAAATGAGAGAGCAAATTCCTTCTGTTTTATCTTTCTCGTTAACTGTCATCCTTGAAATGAGACAGATGGTCCTGCTCTTAGTCACATCAACATCTCAGCATTCATCATGTCTAGCTGTCAACTCAACCTCCCTGAAACTTCTTTCCTACAGGAAAATGCTTCAGAAGTGCATGGATATTACCAATGTTCGTCAAAGGACACTCACTCCAACCTTGCCAAGGGGTCTGCCTTTAGCAGATTCCATTAACTGCATTTAAGATCTCCCACTTCAGCAAAACAAACAAAACAAACCAAGACTTCACCCCCACAGATATCTACTTTCTTCTATTTTATCCATACAGCACAAGTTAAACAATGAACAAAGAAACACAACTGATCACTGAATTAGGGAGTGAGTCAAATTAAAATCCATAAAAAGATATTGTCACAACTTTCCTTTAATTAGATGAAAGCAAGAGAATACTTTTTATGCTGCTTAAATGCTCAATCACTTCGTGCTGGATTGACCAGTTTGATTTCATCCACACCCCTCCCCCTTCCCAACCCTTCCTCCCCCACCCCTTGATTAACGATAGAACCTGCTTGGCAATATACATCATAGCTAGTACCTTTCATCCAGTCGGCTGCAAATACCATGTAACAGTTGTAGCATGCAATTCAGCACTCATATTGCCAAAAAGGAAAAAAAATGAATCCATTAAGCAAATATCAAAGCTGGATACGTCAAAGCCGACAATCACATCAAATCAGGATACACATGATGCTGGCAAGCTCAAAATGAATCAAATGTTACGGCCTCTAGCTTCATCACAGACATGAGCCCAAATGACATGTCTAGAAAGCATGCAATGCAGCTCTGTGACAAAAGAATATTAAAATTGTCCTATTTTCCTTTTTTTTTGTCTTAATTCAGACAGTAATGTACATAGATTGATAGCCTCATAATGGCTTCTTTCCATCAAGAAATGTGATGTCATTAGCAAAAGTTTCGAGTAATGTTCATGCCAAAATGTTAGGTTGAGCCACAAATGGTTACACTGCATTAACTTCTTTAGTTTAATAGTCGGGTGAAATGTCCACTGCTCTGAATAAATAAATATAAATGCAGAACTATTTACTTTTCTTTCCCCTGAGAAGGAAAATCACATGAAGCAAAGCTCATGTATCTGCAGAGATTTGGCCTTATCTCTGTAACAGATGGATATTTTACTAGAAGCTATATTTCTGCTCTTGAAAGATTTGTATTCTAGTTGGCATTGCTCCATTTAAAATGCACGTCAAGATAGCTTCCACTTTCCTAGAAATTGCCTCTGAAATAGAGGGCTTTAGACAGATTCAAATGCAGTTTATATTCCATTTGGAACATCTCAGAACCATTACGCTAAGAGTTTTGTTTGTATGAATTTTCTTAAAGGGGATGTATTCATGAAGTCAACCAAACAAGCAAAATAAAACAGTTGGTGAAAGAATATTACATGTGTTATTCCTGCAATGTATGAAAACAATTTGTGATCATGTTTGAGAAGCTTACATGAACAGTTTACTACAAATTAATTCCAAGTGCATTGTGGTGGTGGTGGTGGTGGTGGGGAGGGGGGGGGTGATACCATGACCTGTTGGTACTTTATGTATTTCAATTAATTACCAACCAAATCCATATACACTTTGCAAATAAACTCCTTTGTAGCTAGGGAATTCTTCAAGTGACAACCCATGGGGGGGGGGGGGGGGGGGTGATACCATGTACCTGATGGCACTTTATGTATTTCAATTAATTACCAACCAAATCCATGATACACTTTGCAAATAAACTCCTGTGCAGCTGCGGAATTCTTCAGGTGATAACCCATGGACTAAACATTTTGTGTACATACTGGAATCAAATTGTACAGCAGGGTCACATGGGGAGATTTAAGAACAAAACATCTCTTCGACATCTTTTGTTGTTATTGTTGTTGTTTTTTACTTTAATCTTGAAGCAGTGGGATCAGATAGACTCTGGTCTTTCTAATGTAGAAAACAATTTCTACTGCTATTAAAGAAACAAGGCATACAATGTAGGTCTTCCCCACTCACCAGAACAAAATGAGCACAGAATTTTACTTGTTGTTTTTTAACCCGAATATACATGGCCGAGGTTCTATTCCACAAGGTGTTACTACATTATGTGAGCTAGCTGCTGATGGTATCATGAATCAGTATTAGGAACTAAATCTGATATGGTTTACAGCCCAGTAGACACGTCTGGTAGCATGTAAACATTGATAAATATGATGGAAGACGAGAGTCAGCCTCGCTAAGAACCATGGCGTCTCCTCCATCTTGTTACACGGAGGATTTGATGGTTCGCATTGAGAAACATGACGGATATTCCACATTATTACCTTTAGCTGGTTTGACAATGTGTGCATTTTTTTTTTCACTGCCAATTTGATGCAATCCATCAAGAATTGAGATTGCAGGTTCAACAATGCCTGACAGCTGAGCCAGACTTCAGGGAGAGCAGGCTGTTGTTAAAGGGATCGTACAGTTTTAGTTGAGACCTATAACTTCAGGTTTCTAACATTCTTTGGTGAGATAATGAGAAACCTCTTATGAAATATGAAAGAGCATGTGATTCCAAAAGGTATTCACCATTTAGTTGATAAAAATTGGTTTGGAAATGGCAGAGATATCCAAAACAGAGTGATCCCAATAAAAGGCGGGACCCATCTTTTATTACGGTCTCTTTGTTTTATTTTGTTTTTGGATGTCTCAGCCATTCCACCGATTTTCATCAAATAAAATTTGAATTCCTCTTAAAATGACATGCTTTGTACTATTTTATGAGTGATTTCTTGATACTCTATATAGCAAAAAGTTAAAAGTCCAATCCCCATCTCCACCAATACTTAACCATCCCTTCAAACCTGTCTTCAATGTGAGAGATGGCAATAACTTCCCGAGGTTAAATGAGACTTGGGGAAAAATTAAAAGTGTACATGTATGCTCTTTATGCAGTGCACTGAATAGGTTTACTTTTTCTCCTTTCCCCTTTGCTTTATTCGATGCATTTCATAGACACAATGTACCACTTTGAAGAGAAGTATAAGTAAATACACAGATCAAAGAGATAACAAAAAGATGAGAATGACAATTTTCAGTTCTGAAGGTATGAAATACATCAGTTCATGCAGATTCCAATCTGACTCGTTTTCACTCATTCACATCTACTTGTTTCATCTTTTCCCTTTCTGACCCATTTATTTCTTCTCTTTGTGACTCCCTCATTCCTTCTTCTGATTCTTTCATTCTTTTCCCCTTGAACTTACAAAGGAGTTTTCTTTCACCTTCCTGATACAGATATAATGCCTGCTAATCTTCATTCCCTCATTCCTTCATTCCAAGTCTCTTACATTTCATCTCATCCTGAGTTAACCATTTCTTCTCCTCCACACTCTCTTAGTTCTATTCTGCAAGACAAATTCCCTTTTTTCCATAATGTCCTCACACATTCTTCCCCTGACAATTTCATTCTAATCCTTGTCTTTAAGACTCTTATCATCATTTCATATTCCTTCCTCTCTTATCTCCTTTATTCCTATTTTCCAGGACTACCTCATTCAGTCATTCTCCCTGGTAATGACTCCCTCATCCATTCTCCACCTGATGCCCTCTCACTCCTTCAATTGATCATTCTTTCTTTCCATGACTCCTTAATCCCTTCTCCTCCTGACTACCTTTCAATCTGTCAATCCATTATTCCATCCATCAAATGACTCCCTCATTCTCTCTCTCCTCCTGACTCTCTCTCAATCCTTCATTCTGTCACTCCCTCCATCCACGACTACCTCATTCTTTCTTCTCCCGAGTCCCTTACCTTCCAGCCAGCTCCTTGTCCAGGTACTTGGCAGCCAGCCTGGCTCCATACACCTCTCCCTGCAGACCAAGGATATGCTGCCTCAGCTCAAGGTTCTCCTTCCTCATCAGGTCCAACTCAACCTCAAGGCGAACCTGCTTCAGGGAATCAGCCTTGAAGGAGTCCATCTCTTCCTCCTGAAAATTAAACAAAGCAAGCCATTAGGCAATGGTCCAGGGCCCCATTTTATCAAAAGACATAATTGATTGTAAATTCCCTTACCACACAGGCAGCCATAGACTTATGATAGAAATCAACATTTAATTATAACTCTTCATAAAACAGGGGCCAGGACCGGTAAAAATCACTGTCAGACCAGTTACTTTTTCAGAAATGGACCCGTAACAAAATGGAAAATTGGGTACCTACTGGTCTGTCAGACCAGTAGAAAAAATTGGTTAGTGTGCAGCCCTGAACAGATAGCACTGAAATGAAGAACAGATATGAATACATGGATGAAAATAGAAACAATGAGTCTACAAAAGATAAAATCCAAGTATGAAATAATGAAGAGAGTGACATACTAAAAGGACATCAAGATTAATTAATTCAAAATATTTACAGAATTCAGGATAAGAATTAATATGTCAATTCATCAAATCCACTAATGAATATAATCATATAAAACATAAACACCATACGACATTATTGTGAAAGACTGCTTTGTGGTGTGTTCTTGTTTTTCAGTTGCTGTTATTTTTTCCCCCAACCAATATTTGTACTCTGCAAATACCTCTCAGATGGCATATACTGATTCCCTCACAATATGTTACTGTGTCATCTTTTGGGTGAACTTTGCGTGTATTCTACATTAATTGACATTTATGGAATCAAGCATTCACACGATTACACACACCTGGCCACTTGAGCTCAACAGGTGCTTATCATTTCACCAGTGTTTACCTTTATTCACCATGCATCACAAATGTTTCAACATTGAAGGGGTGGGACAAGGCTCAAGTCTTAGTCCATCCCTGAAAACTTTACCTCATACTGAAGTATCTTCTTTTAAGGTAAACCCAATAGACCTGGTTAATGCCATCCTTAATATCATTTATAGGATTGAGTTTACATGCTGGCTATTGAGACTTCATTCCCACATTGCCTTGTAGCACAAAAACATCTAATATTTTGTACAGTCAAACCTGTCTATAGCGGCCACCCAAGGGAAACAACAAAAGTGGCCGCTATAGACAGGTGGCCATTATAGACAGGGTGGCGGCCATTTTGAATTTCATTACTTGCATTTTATAATAACCGAAAATACCGCATGTTATTCTTAAAAAACAAAACAAATAAAAAACAACCAACATATAAGTTTGCATGTGCAGCAGCTCCGCTATTATGGGGATTTTCGTTGTACAATTCACTTCATTTTTTTTTTTGATCATTCCCTCCTTCTATTCTTTTGATGTTAAGAATAATATTTCGGGCCTGAGAAGTGCTCTGGTTCATCCCTACCGGTTGGCATGAACGGGGTTCACGAGAGCTGAGTTCGATGGAGGATTGATAATGTGTAAAATTTACGTAAACTGTAGAAACAATACCCAGTGGCAGACAAGTACCATGTTGTCCTTACTCAATTAGTCTGCATTTCGGTAACAAGTTGTTATTAGGAGTTGCCTTTGCCTTTGTAGCATCTATTCAGGGTTGCATTACTGAAGACTAGATCTAATCTAGTCAAGTTGGTGGTAAGACGGGTTTTCGTGGCAAAGAGCTGCATTAATTTTGTCAATCATGTCTGTGTGATTGTGACTGAGCAAGGACTCGGTAGAAATCACGCAATGAACGTAAAATACATCGTACTCATTGCTGCTTTAATGGATCAACTCAATTTTTGTGGCCGCTATACGCAGGTTGATAGTCACCACGGGAGACAAAATGAGTGGCCGCTGGCCGCGTTAGGCAGGTGGCCGCTATATAAAGGGTCTATAATACAGCAATTGCGTTCGGGGGATTTTTCAGTGGCCGTTATGAGCAGGTGGCCGCTATAGAGAGGTGGCCGCTAAGACAGGTTTGACTGTACTTCAGAAATGGATTCTTATATTCTTTTGGATTTTGTCATTGGGGTCAATTTGCATGTAAAGCGCATTGATCAGTTTTGGAAGTGCACTATAAAAACGATGATCATCACTATCATCATTATTATTGTTAATGATTATTATTAAATCATTATCATGATCATCATCATCATCGTCATCATCACCATCATCATCACCATCACCATCATCATCATTGTCGTCATCATTATCATTGTCATTATCATTACCATTATTATTTATAGATACAGACAACCTGGTACAAGCATGCAATATAATTTTTGGTTCAATGAAAACTGACTCATGATCATTCAAGAATCTTTAACCCACACAGATAGGTCCTACACTGAGCAAATTATGTTTCCAATTTAAGAAATGACTTGCAAGATTTTGTTTGTTGTTGTTTGTTACTGTTGTTTTTTGTCCTAGAACACTTTTCTTCAAACCAGCAGTCATACTCACCGAAAAGGACAGAGTGAACAATATGACGTGATTAAATGCCCACTGCGATTGGGGAAGTCTTGGCTATGTCAAGCATAGCCTTTTGACCAGGTCCTCTCACTGTTTGGTGGCTATAATGGGCAAGCGAAGTGAGCCCAGTCAGGCACAACAGCGCGAGGGCCTTCTGAGATCTGCTTCACACATTAGGCCAAGTAAAAAAAGAAAGTAGTTTCTCGTCCGGGTTTTTTGAGCAAGGCGATGAGGGAGGCCCTTACTATTTGATATCTTACTATTTTTTCGAGGATTGTCAAAATGAAAGTAATATGTTTTTCTCGTCCGGTAATTCTGAGAAAGGTAACGAGAGAGGGCTTTACTATTAAAATGAAAGTAATATGTGTTTCTCGTCCGGTAATTCTGAGAAAGGTAACGAGAGAGGGCTTTACTATTTTCTATATCCAATTTATGAAATGAAATATCACTCTGGTAGCTGTGTTACGAGAGACCAGGTCCCAAGAGTATGTCTTGCCTGCACTCTGTGCACTTTCAAACAAATAGACATAATATGTACCATACTTGAAATGAAACTTCATGCATGCAGAAATATATTTGCTTTTTCTTTCCACTACGTACACTACAGATGTCAAGGGAAAATGACCATCTTGATACTGGTATTTAGTGTTGTAATTGCATTTCTGATACCAGTGTACTTGCAATTCTGATGTATTGTGCTATTAATTGAAACAGGTATAAAACATTCTATCAACAAATGTACGACTGAAATAAATTCCATGATATTCAAAACACTGCTTTATTTATCATTGGTGTTTGTGACTTTTTGTGTCCACACAGCTGGTATGTATCTGCATCTCTTCACAGCACAATTGTAGCACATTGAACTGGAAACTGGCTGGTGCAATTGCAGATGGATGTCAAAAATGCTACTGATATGGCATTATAGCATTAAACATTTAAAGATGTTTCTTCATGTTCTAAAAAGACATTTGATAATCACTCATCATTTGGATGATGAATGATTGTATCACACTACAGGTGATACAACTCACGGACGTGTCCGTGAATTTACATCGTAAAGAAAAGTATCCCGCAGAAATACGAGACAAACCAGAGTCTGTGGAAAAGTTATTTATTTTGTAGATACACCCATTTAATAATTCTACATTTGCTGGAAAAGCGCATTCATTTTCTCTTCAAAATAGAACAATACATCGCCGTCAGATGCAACGTTACAGAGCAGAGTGTTTGGGCCTCTACACATTCGAATGTGTTCATGCGTGCGTGCAGACAGCTGATAGACCAGGGGCCCGTTGCATAAAACTCCAACCGGATTTTTTTCCGGTTGAAATCACAAAATTCCGGTTGGAAGCTCCCAACCAGAATTTTTATGCAACGGATTTTACATTCTTATGTTAGCAACCTTAAAAAATTCAGGTTGGGCAAATCCCTACCTGAATTTTTTAAGGTTGCTAAAAAAGTTTTATGCAACGGGACCCAGGGAGATAGGGACCCCGACAGCTACAGACACGCATACGTATACGCGGCCGGCACGGCCACTGCACTGGCACCTTACCTTCCGACACTCCACACACATGCACATTGTCACAATAACATGAAAATGTATACATACAAACTCGATACAATCCTCACAAGCATTTGTACAGTACAATTCATCCGCTTGAAATATGAGAAACGGGGAAAAATACAAACAATGCGCGAAATATGCGTGGAATATCAGCGATTGTTCGCAAAAAAATGTTGCCGCTGTCGCGTTCACGACGTACCGAGTGCGCTGTGCGTGTAATCTCTTTGGCTGTACATCACAGCCCAGGCGCAGGCCCGCGCGCCCATATCCAACTACAGTTTGACTGCTTTGTGGGTCATTCCTTCTTGCCGAGCTCGCAGTGTGAAATGTGTGCATTATTACATACGCACTACAGAAGGTACAGCTGTACTCCAGCTAAGTAGAGGACGCAAGGCGTAATTAGAAATGAGACATCACGATTGGTAGGTGAATTGTCGAATTTTTTTTTTCGGCGGCCGAAAAAATAGTAAATATCAAAAAAGTCGATGCGGCAACTGAAAATCGATACGGGCGGGGAGCGGGCTGGGACGAGAATTATGAATTTCTTGGTATTTTCAGCGCCATTTTGAAAATAGTAAATAGTAAAAAAATCGATGCGGCGGCCAAAATCGATGCGTGCGAGGACGAGAAACTGGTTTCTTTTTTTACTTGGCCTTATCATTCATGAGCACAGGAAACCTGAATAAATGGGTTCCGATCGACCAATGGAATGGCGCGCTGCCCACTTGACGTTGTCTGGCTTGTTCGCATGCATCACTGACCACCAGTGGAGGTCAGTGTTCATCGTATGTAAATCGGGCCCGGACAGACAGACACATACATGTAGATCGGTTGTTTTTTGCTACCCAATTCGGGTAGCAGAAATCGGTAAATTTAAAGGGCTAACATAAGGATGCAAATCGGTTCTCAGAAGACCCTTCTATTATCGCGCTTGGCTGGGCTCACTTCGTTCGCCCCCATTTGCTTACCACCATACAGTGAGAGGGCATTGGCAACATGATGTGTCAAGCAAAGGGTGCGTTTATCAACTTCTTTTTTTGGCAGAAACAGGTTTTCCAAACGGCTTTCAGGAATCTTTTTAGTGATGATAAATGCAAAGTTGTTTTGATTATGGGGTTCAGAAAGCCTTTCTGAAAACCGTAAAATTAGTGCTTTCCAACACAGGTTTCAGCCAGAAACGTGTTTCTAGAAGTGAGATAAACACAACACTGTTTACAAACAACTTTGTACTGCATGCACCGTATATGACCCCTTCTCCTTAGGTCAAACGGCACAATGCAGCTGCGCAGTGACAAGGCCAGTTTCGCGTTGGCAACAAGTTGATAAACGCATCTTATTTTGGAAACCGTTTGTAAAGGGCTTTGGAAACGACTTTTGATATTGGGTAAGGAAAGCCATTTCAAACTGGGGAAAGATGATAAACGCAGCAAAAGACTCAAGTACCAGTTTCTTCTTGATGGCCTCTGAGTCCACATTCTGGCCCAGGTTGGCGTGGAGCTGAAGCTGGACAGCATGGAGCTGCAGGAGTTGGTTGTGCAGCTCTTTCTCTAGGATTGCTTTGGCCGCCTTGGTGTCACACAGGTCTGTACGCATGTTCAGGATGTGAGCCTGTCAAAGAAAACAAAGCAACAGAAACAACATGAAGGTTGCTACCACATCAGGTTGCTACATCTCAGTGGAACAGCTAGTCTTAAGTTTGCAGACGCTACAAGAAAATAATCCTGCATGAAATATGCATAATTTGATATCATCACTGGGCCCGTTTTTACAAAAGATACAATCAATTTTAAATTTTCTTACAACACAGGCTACCATAGACTTACCACAGAAATCAAAGTATGTAATCAATCATAACTCTTCATCTTCATAAAACAGGGCCCTGTCATGACAAACTCTCTTATCTAAATAGGCAAACATTAAAAAAAAAAAAACTTATATAAATTTGAATGTACAAAAAATACTGATTTTCCTTGTAAAACATTACAATAATTAATGAAA
The DNA here is from genome assembly GCA_033980235.1 of Diadema setosum. Lineage (NCBI taxonomy): Eukaryota > Metazoa > Echinodermata > Echinoidea > Diadematoida > Diadematidae > Diadema > Diadema setosum. Next base: position 942,331 of record CM067076.1, on the reverse strand, counting down.
TCCAAAACAAGTTTCTACATTATCTGACAGTAACATCAATGACACTATATTTGCAAAAATGTGGTAAAAATGAATGAGCTTTTTTACTCTCCTTGAAATTACTGATTTTTTAAATTTTTTTTATGTTGTTGTAAGAGGTCTTGTCACCCTAGGGATATTGACCCTTCACTAGTCTCACTCACAGACACTCTAAAAACATGCAAGAGAACACTGTACAGATACACTGTAGAAGCAATCTGGACAAGGGCTAGAACAACGAGGGCATGAAACAACAAAAATGGTGGAAATTGATGTATAACACATGTTCATGGATCTTCTGCCTGTATAAAGCCAATGGTAATTCTGGCCAATATAATACAAGGTACCATCTACGAGTTGCATGGTACGTATGCCTCAGATTTCAAGTACTTATGAATGTGCTTCAGCTATGTAAAATAATGTGTGTAAGCACCCTAAAACATATCAATATCAAGAATAATTTGGTGTAATCTATCCAGGGCAGTCTCTCTAGATTTTGGCCTTGCCAGTATTAATACCCCCAGTATTTTTCAGGTACCCATACACCTTGATCAAGAGGGACTACCTATGTGGGTAAAAACATCCTGTCCAAGGACGACCTGGTTTGAACTTGGGACCCCCGTTTGAAAGTGAAGAATCTTATCCACTATGCCATATTGCTCCTGGTGAGGTACATTGAGGGTTTTCCTACGTGAATACTTAATTTCATTATACACAGTGTTCATGTACTTTGTTTTGAATGAAATGCATAATATATTGACATCCTGAAGTACGTGCGTGCAGGTGTCCCTGAAATAAAAATGAGATACATTATGGCCACTTATACCAAACATTAGGCTGACAGAAATTTTCCCTGAAATAATCAGCCATAATCAACTTTCCCTTGATGCAATTGGAAACTTCAATAAAGCATTGGTAGTCAAAGTAGTGTTTAAAGGACAAGTTCACCTTCATATACATGTGGATTGAGATAATGCAGCAAGTGGAACACAGTGAAAGTTTGAGGAAAATTTGACAATTAGTTCAAAGGTTGTGAATTTTTAAAGTTTCTGTGCAGACACTGCTGAATGAGAAGACTACTGTAGACTTTAATGATGTCACATGCGTAGAACGATGAAAAAATGAAAATATAAAGATTATTCCACAAAATTTCATTTTTTGAAAAAAAGTACATATTCCCTCAACTTTTAACTGATATTATGTTAAAGTTAATATTACTCCCTCTGCCTTCTGAAAGAGACAAGTCATGTGCTCTTTTATTATGTGAGGAAAATGAAAATTATGTTCAATTTTCTTTAAATTTTCCTTATCATTATACACGTATGACATAACAAGGTGTAGTAGTCTTCAGATCCAGTGATCGCAGACCTGAAACTTCAAAAATTCATAAGTATTGAACGATTGTCAGATTTTCCTCTAACTTTCATGTACAGGCCTATGTGTTCTACTAATATTGCTGTATTCTCTCAATCCACGTTTATGAAGGTGGACTTGTTTTTTAAATGAACATGGCCTATTAAAGGTTTGTGCTTGCTTTAAGATTTACACAATGTAGGCCTACATGCATAGATGTACATTACTAATAAAACCCCTACTGCCTTATCAAACATAAAACTACATTGATGGGATTCACACTGTTCATTCCCCCGCCTTTCAAGTTCAACACAAATACAGTACCACCAGGTAATATTAGTGGGGGGGGGGTCTTTAGCTCAAACTCAAAATGTTTCAAATTGCTTTGAGTGGGAAAAAATTATCTAATTGATCACATGAAATGTAAAGTTTTTAAGTCAAGAAGCTTTGAAAAGCAAAGTATGCACAAATTTAAGTTCAGACTAGCTAAGTGTGAATTCCTACAATTTTTTTTTTTTTTAAATTTCAAAAAGTAAGATTGACCATTCATGTTTTGTTTTCATTTGGATCACCCTCTTTTGGACAAATCCTTCATTTCCAATTAAACTGAATGTTGACCCTTCAACACTGCTCCTAGTCTAAACATATCACTGTGAGTCAGGCGGGTACAGTATTACAGTCAGGTCACTAAGTGAAATTACCGTTACACAGCGGATAAAAGCACCAAATTTGGAGAGATAATCCCTCTGGACCTACTGTACTCATTGATATTAGAGTAGGAGCCCTCTGGGATTTTTTTTTTTTTATATTCATGGTATAAATGCTGAATTTCATTAAATTGCAGAAAATTTCACATGCATGAAACTTTTGCAAATTTTGCGAGGAGCCAAGATTTGCAAAAGCAAAATGTGCACAATTCTAAACAATGCATTAAATGCTAGTAGTACTAATTCGCGGAAGTTTCACACAGCGAAAAAGACAGTCGGCTCAAATGCGTGAAAGTTTCATGTCGCGAAAATAATACCATATGTACAATTTGTATCTAAAAATTTGACATTTAAAAGTATTAAAACATTCAAAGAAAACATGACACTTTTCAGACAGGTGGATCTGATCTACAGGACAATTTTTGCAAACTGCATTATACTTGTCATGTATCATGTATGCACATTATGTTTTGCATTCGTATCTGTTTCAAGGCACTATGATTCAGGGATAAAATATGGCATTGAGATTTGTCTGGAATATCAAAGTATCCGATCTCTATATGGATGACAACTCATTTATTCCCAAGGGAATGTACATAGGCGCATCATTGAGGGATGTGCTATGCATATCATGATCATGGACATTTGGCATGAACTATAAAGCCAATATCATGTCACAGGGCTGCCAACTCTCACGCATTGAGCATGAGACTCACACATTTTGGCCCTTTCTCACTCTAAAACTTTAGTTCATTTGCATGCATTTCTATTGATCTCACTCATTTTGACTCCTAAATCATAGCATTGGCCTATGGGAGTCTCACTCTCAACTAGTTTCCAGTGTTGGCAGCCCTGCATTAGCAGCATTCACTGAATGTACAGTATGTTCATACACAATCTAGGTGCGGGAAAGAACTGATTTACCACATTTATTACAGTGTGTGTGCTGAATAAGGAATGACAAAATTGAATGAACTTCCCTGACAAAATCTCCTACATGCACAGAAGTTCATATCATAGAGTGAATATAATAACTAGTCCAATATTTATAGCACCTTTTCTATACAGAGTCAAAGCGCTTCAACAACTTCAACAAAATGCAAGAAATCAACTACATTTACTATACAAAACAAAAGAGAGAATAAATAATATGTGACTTTAAACTTGACAGATCATTAGCAGTAGAAATGAAGCAAGAGATAAAACAGGTCTTACTTTTGGAACAGTTTTTTAAATTGATTTGTGTTAACTGCTGACTGGAAATTTGGGGGCAGACTGTTTCAGGATTGTGGTGCTGCAATACTGAAGGCACGATGTCCGGCTGTTGTTTGGGTTCTTGGAGTGGGAAGCACAGTACGTGCGGTAGACCCGAGGTTATACACCATGTACATTGACTGGCAGATGTGGAGCTCAGAAAGATACGCTGGTACAATGAATGCATTGTAAGAGTGTCATAAATGAGTGACATGACAATCCACATCTGATGGCCAGTCAGCAAAGGAAACATATACACTTGTAGGTGATTTCCTCATTATGGTTCAGTTTTATTTCTTACAATTTGTATAACTGAACTTGTTTAGAAATGTTACAGGCAAAAATGTATAAAACATTTGTATTAAAAAAAAAAAAAAAAACTAGAAATGTCGCTTTGGCGACTGGTATGCCTCCGCCATAATGCATGATTTTCCCAATAGGTCTAGATAGTACATGTGGACAATGTGTGATTACATTTTCACAAAATTGGCAAAATATTGAAATGACAAGTTTGTCACAGATGTGTTGAATGTTCACCTTCCTTGACCTAGGTTTAATTGGATGAATAGGAGAGCATGTATCTAGGGATTGAAGGACTTTAACTCGACTTTGACCCATTCAAACATTTAGGCATTGAGTAATTTTCAAGGTACAGGTGTGGAGAAAAAGTGCAATTTCTGAAATGAATAGTAAATTGTTACCATTTTCATCTGGCCCTTGACCCTAAAATTCATAAGATTATCACTTTCAGGTAGAAATATGCATATGTATGTACTAAGTTTCAAGATAACTTGAGCCACTTCCGAGATATGGAGGAAAAAGTTAGTTCAGCACTTTCACTTGATCTTTGACCTTTTGACCTTTGAGGCAAACAAAGAAGAAAGAAAAAAAATTTCCAGAGAATTTTTATTAGGTTACACATGTATGCATACACCAAGTGTAAAAAAAAATAACCCTGCTGGCATTGTATGATAGGAGGGAAATAGTAAAATTTTGAAGTGTTGCACTTGACCTTTGACCCCTGACCTTTGACCCCATGAACCCTACATTCTCTAGATAATCACTTCCAGTCAGTATATGTATATACTATGTTCCATGAAGATACCTTGAACAATTTTCCAAGGTATGGAGAAAAAAAAAGAAGTTTTAATATTTTTACTTGACCTTTTGACCTTTGACAAACTTTCACCAGAGAATCTTAATTGGGTAATACATGTATACACTAAGTTTCAAGAAAATATCTTCAGGCATTCAATAGATATGGTGGAAATAGTGAAATTTTATGTATTTGACCTTGACCTTTTGACCTTTGACCTTGAGCATGTGCACCTAAAAGTTGATAGGCACAACTTCACCCCCTAATACACATACATGCCAAGTTTCATTAGGATACCTCAACAGGTTTTGATAGTTACCTTGTCCACAAAATTCATTACGGACGGACGGACGGACGGACAACCCGAAAACATAATCTGCCTCTGGCACCACTTCGTGGCGGAGGCACAAAAACACTTTTATTTTCACATTGAACAAAAATAAGTGAGAGCTTATCTGCAATGCAAAGGCACCATATTTTCATGGTTGGTATGAATGACAGCTATCTCATTTCATAAAATTTGACTTCTAAAAAGTGCATTTTCTTTAAAATATTTTTTTCCTCTTTCTTGTTCATACCAGATCCTTCATATAGGGAAACAACAAAAACAAAAACATGTAGCACTCATCCAGAGACTCCAACTCTCCCGCTTTCGAAGGGAGATCTCCCGCCGAAAGCCCATTTTTGCAAATATCCCATTCTCCCGCTTGAGATTTAATTTCTCCCGCCCTGGCTCTGTGTCTCCCGCTTGAAATGATTTCTTATTAAGTGTCATTGTATGTTGAAAAATAAGCCTTAGATGGCACGAGAGAGCATCTAGAACCCTAGAGCTTCCAGGACCCTTAAGCAGGCCGTGGACCCCGGCCGTAAGAAACTTCGCGCTCGTGATGTGCAAATTGGAGTCTCCCGTTTGCTAGGGGTTTTAGGCGGAAGAATCTCCAGATCAGAAGGTGCTTGGGGTTGGAGTTTCTGCTCATCTGTGGATATCCCACTGATGTCAATGCAACAACTTACTGTAGATGATTATGCCCACTTGCACTGCAGACAATATTGCAACTAGCATCAACATGTACCCGTACAATGTAATTCAATTTGTAAGTTTGTCAGATCATGTAACTGACTGTGTACAGGGATAAGTTATTCATACATTTCATGTGTGTATGTGTACCTCAACTAGCTTTTTTTCTGTGAGTTTGCCCCATGGTTAACCAGGCATCCCTTGCTTCAGAAGAATTCAAAGAACAGTTTTGAGGATTCAAAACAAGTCTGGTATCTTGTTAACACAATCACATGACAGTTAAGATGAATAAAGAGAGATCATACTGAGTCCAGTCTATTAACTTTGCAGGAAAAACCACAGCCTTGGCACTATTCCCATGCCATTCGCATTTTGTCTTTTGAACATGAAGTTCAGTGTCACAGCAGATTGATTTTTAAACAGCAACTCCCAGACTGAATTCATAACTTACGTGTAAAGGAGAACTCCGGCTAATTTTCCAACTTTTATATAATGAACAAATAGTAAATTGGTTATACTGGGTACAGAGTTGATGATATTGCAGTCAACTTGGGGTATTATACAAATTGTACATAGTATGGAATTCACAAAAAGTGATGTTGCTTGAATTAACTGGAATTTAACAAAAAAATGATACAGAATCCTCATTTTCTCCTCCAGGCTCTCAGTGGACTAATCAAGCTTTCCCTTTTTTTTTTCTTTACTTCCTTTACAGGGGAGAGGGCTGCACCCATTCCCTTCCACACTGTTCAGACCTTTCATTCACATTCTCTCTTCACTGAATTACTCTCAAGCATTCACTCTGCACACCGAATCCTTCCTGTTAGTAATGTCCAGCGATTATGTAATCCCTCCCTACTAGTTAGCCCACATTCGTCATCGCCTGTGATCATCTACTGAGGGTTGGGAAGAAATTCAATTGCCAGATATGTGACATACAAAACAGACACACTGCAAGGACCACAAAAGCCTATAATTTTGTTTGCTCTTGAATATTTCAGTGGTCTTTGCAGGCATCACAACAGATGAGGCCCAGTATTTAGAAGTTTATATGACGACATAAAATTTTGCTATTAATTAAGTTGTTTAGGAGGACCTCCAGTCAGCTTCAGGAGGAGATCTATGTATGCCTAACAAAAAATGAGCTACAATGTGTATCTCTTGTATTTTAATACTGACTCAGCAGGGGGTGAGAGAGATAGTCCCCCATTTAGAGTCCCCTAGTCATCTAGCACAAGGCATAGATTTCTGTGGAAACCAGTGGTGGTCGCGCCTTCTCCTCAAGAGAGGCAGGCAGGTTCATGTGCGCACTATCACCACAAACAGCACAGGACATTGGAAGTGTATGCTGTGTTCACGTTGAGACTGTTTAGATTCCCCTCATCCAGCACAAGTGTAGCACAACCTTTGGAGCGGAGGTTGTACAACACTAGACTTGGGCTAGGCTGCCTAGTGCAATCTGTTACGCCACACCCACCCAAGTCTCATGCTTTGTTCTTTGTGCCGTGACTAGAATCTATGTAGAGTCCCCATCGTCTTTGTTTTTGTTGGATGTCTCAACAATTCCAAAACCTATTTTCATCTCATAAACTTTGAATTCCTCTTTAATGGTATGCTCTGTAAACAACAATTCATAAGTGGTTTCTTCTGAATCTTGGTATCTCACAAAAAGTTAAAAGCCCAATTTTCATCTCCACCAATAGTTATTTTATACAATCCCTTTATACTTAGCTCGGTCTGGCTCTGTAGACCTACCAATACATACATACTAGAATTATTAGAGGTCTAAATGTACATCATACATGGATGGATGGTCAAATAATTCTGATGCAAAACAGGGCAATCATTGCCCAAAATAGAACATGTGCTGCACACACACACACACACACACACACACACACACACACACATTCACACACACACACACATTCACACACACAGTCACAGATAAAAAAATTATTATGAACACAGAAAAGGCCTATATGAAGTGGTATGACTAGTCCGAATCTACAATGTACTTCAGCAATACTACAAGAATTGTACTTCAAAATGACAACAAACAGATACATAAAAATTTACCTCTAGTTTGGCATTATTCTGAAATATTGTCTGCGCCTTGTGGCAAAGTTGAGCGAATGCTGAACTCAGGGCCGTCATTTTTGCCCTTCCCTCGTAAGTCAGATCGCATTGCTCAGGATCTATCTCGCCAAGGACTAGGTCAAGATCCACGAAAGCCTTGTCGAACTCCTTCTCCAAGAGATCTAGCCAGTGAAGGGCCGCCATTTCTTCGTTTCCGGACTTGTAAAGCTACTGACGTGACTCAACACAACAAGCCAACACGTAGCCGAAGTAGGAAGCAGCAGAGCTAGCTAACAGCAGCGGACACGTACGCGAGGTTTACGGGGGCACTCCGGCGGGGAAGAAAAGACCTTCCCACATAAACAGTGTGTGCATGTAATGCAGTGGTCGTGTCTGGTGACACGTCGATACTCACACATTCATCCGCCGTGCAAAGCGCATGCATGCAGATTTAAAGCGAATTAGCGGTGCTCTCGCAAAACTGTGCACAAATGAAAGCACAAGGGGGCGGAATGTAATTTCGAAAGAATGATTGCGTTGACCCCACCGAACTAAGTTCGGTGGTTGACCCCGCCCCTCAAAAATAAAGAGGAACATTTTTGTCGAAATCCTTGTCTGAAAGTATTAAAAAAAAAAAAAAAAAATTGTGTCAACTAACTTCAAAGTTTAGGTTGGTTTTGTTTTCCTCCTTTTTTGAGGTGGAGGGGGATAATGTTAACATCTCAGTAGTCGGTTGATTGGCCTGTCTGCAATTTCTCTAGTTTATTGGTTGAAATAGATTTTATTAGAATGATAATTATTTGAAAGTGCAATTCGACACCAATTATGTCGAACGGAGTAGTATAACTATCATTGTGTTGTAGCAGTTTCATTAGATTCACACGTGAATTCAACACCCCCCCCCCCCCAAAAAAAAAAAAAAAAAAGTCATAGAATTTTAAATTTTCACACTTATGCCACAGAGCAGTGATACTGGCCACTGCATGATAGGCCCTCGAAATGGTGCGGTGATGATGGATGTCAATTTACATCTCAGTCAATCCAAAGGTTTGTGTGAATGCGAAAAAATAAAATTAGTCAAACTGCACAAACAGAAATATTTTGATATTAAAGCTTACTAAAAAGCAAGGAAAATGATTTATTTTAAATGTGCATCAAATGATCATTTCAATCACAAAATATAAAACAGTCCTCGCTGTACACAACAAGTGCAGTATCACTATAAATAAAAAAAAAAAGATTGCATTTATCTTTCTAAATCATGAGGATCTAAATTGAAAAGCCATTAAATCTTTGTTTTTTTAATTCAAGCTCTTTATATTATATGCGATACATTGATATGAAAACCTAATCTGAAAGTGTTGACATTGCAAGGATACCATTAATGCACTGTGGTCTTGCATACCAATGCTATAGCAGTTTATTTTGTTTTACTTCATTGTGGTTTTTATGCTGATGTTCCTGTTATGTTGGGTTATGCCACGCATAGGATGACTTCCTTGCTTCTGTAGTCTTGGTAGTATTTTTGGTACAATAATTTTCCTGTCCCATGGCGAAATTTACATTCGACTTCATCCTCGGCCCAACTCAGCATGACATGATTGTCCATCCCCCAGCTGCGGCGGCCAGGCATTTCTGACTCAATTACTCAGGAGCCATGACCAGAGTCTTCAAGTGCTATCCTTTTTGTTGTTGTTATCGTTATTGTTGTTATTATTCTTGTTGTTCTTTTTTAAAAATCCTTTTTAGCAGCACATTATAATAATAGCCTTTTTCTAATCATAGACCTTTTACTGAAACACTATGTACATAGTACGTTACCTCATGTACACCTGATCAGCACAATTAAAATGGTATAAAACCCGATAGGCCTACATCCGACAGTGGCATGTTACTCAGGCCTGTTACTTCAGTGTGAAGAAGAAGGAGGAGGAGGAGGAAGAGAAGAGGAGAAGGAGCCGAAGGAGAAGAAGAAGAAGAAGAAGAAGAAGAAGAAGAAGAAAGAAAGAAAGAAAAAAAAAAGATTGCAGAAGAAGAAGAACAAGAAGAAGTTTTCTTTCCAATGGAATTTATTTTTGCGCCACAAACGATCAGATTTCAATAATTTGTTCTTTGTATGCTTTGAGGACGATTTCATTTTGCTACAACACGTATTTCCCATAGATACTTGCCCGAGTAGACTCGGGACTCGTCCTCAACGGGTTAAATTATCATTATTGTGTCAATAAATAATTATTATGTTTCTTATTCTTTTTCTTCTTCTTCTTCTATTTAGATAGACTGAGTGATACTTCATTATTATTATCATTATTGTTGTTATTATGTTATAATCCCACTATATATATATATATATTGTACATGTATATATAAGACTATAAAAAAGATTATACATATCAATTTATACAATTATATTTAGATATATATTGTTTTTGTTTTTGTTTTTTTGTTTTTTTTTTCTTGGTGGGGTGGGGTAGTTTTAAAAACGACATCCTTCCTTGGATAATGGGGGGCGTTTTTTTTTTTTTTTTTTAAGACGGCACAGATTGGGGCATGGCGCGTGTTAAACCTATGGGAAAAACGTTGGGTTAGGGTTTTTGGTTAGGGTTAACCGTTAAGGTTAGGGTTAGGGTTAGGGTTGGGGTTAGGGTTAGGGTTAGGATTAGGATTAGGGTTAGGTTTAGGGATAGGGTCCCCAATAGATTTTTAGGGTCCCCAATCTGCGCCGTCTAAAAAAAACACGCGGCCGGGGGGGGGGGGGGGGGGGGGGGGGGTCAGATTCCCCATAATATACATCGTGACATGTACTCGAATTTATCAGTGCAGAAAACGGAGATGGCGTGCTGCTCGACACACGCGTGCCGTGGTCTGGCGAAAAGCAAGACAGCATACCTACATCTTCGGAGCTTAGTTCGGCAAATATGTGGTGAGATTCTACCTTTATTATCGTTTAACGGTTGATATGTACCATAATTCTTAGCTGTATCGATGTTCCAGATATGTAAGAGCTAGAGGCATGTATTTCTCAGCTATAGATGAGGTTATGCCCCTTGCGTATATCAGTCCCATACGAGGGATTTTGTGTGTGCAGTATTTCCATAGCCTGTATTGTGCCATTGTGTAAAACGGGTAATAATTTAGACCAAGTTCTAATGAGTTTAGTAAAAGATGTGCCTGTAGTAAGTTAGAAGCAGCTAACAATTAGTAGCTTTGTTGATTTCTTGTAAGTATTTTGTTTAAGTTGCTGTCAGTAACTCCACTGCACTGGCACTGTTGAAGCACTTTTCGTTTTACTATTTCTGTCCGTCTGATTTAGTTTCTAGTGTGTAAATTTTATAGAAAATACGCTAGAGCAGAGCCAGAGGTTCTAGACTCTATATAAATATAGACTATTATTTTTTTGTTGCTATGCACAGAGAATCTTGTGTTGAAATTGTTTTGACTTCTTTATGAGAAGGAGGACTACACTCTACACTGTAGGTACATGAATTATTATTAGTGTTAATGACTAATGTACAACTGTGGTCAGTGTGGACCAATTCAATTAATTTGCTTGCTGATGGGCTACTAATAAAATCTGAGATCATTGTGATACGTAAAAATAGCTTAGATAAGTACTGAACAGTGATTGAAAATGATCAAAAGTTTGATATTCAGGTGAAAGATCCATGGCAATAAGGGGACTTAGTCTTTCCATATTTAATTTCACTCATCACAGCTCATTTTTCTTTGTGTGTGTGTCTGTGTTGTATGCCACTCTATAGTTTCTTCAGTGGCATTCTCAAGTGACACACCAGGAGATGACTCGCCACCAGTGTCTTCACAGCTCAGTGAGTCGGCAGCATCACTTCGTGCATCCCTGACCACAAGAGGCCCAAGGCGGAAGAAGGTCGGCGAAGCAGTGCAGGAGAGGAAATTTTTCAGTCCTGAGTTTGAAATCCCCTATGGGCGACGCAACAAGCTGAAAGACTTTCTGGAGAGACAGGATTGCTATAGCAGGCGAAAGGTCATTGATGTACCAGAGTTTTACCCTGGTAAGCAAGTACTAGGAATGGTGTTTAACTTTTTATAAAATCTATATTAATTTCATAATATTTTAAAGCTGATAGGCCTATCCTTATTCATTGAGCTTGTCAGTATTTTGGAAGATTAAAGAACATATCATCTACATGATCTACGTCACTCTTGGCCATTGTCTTGTTGATTTGATTTTATTACTTTCTTTCATGAGAAAATATTTGACAGTATTTTCTATTGCAACTAGCGACTCGATTTATAAGAAAATGAGGAGATGATCCTTCTAGAGCCATTCCCAACCTTGGAAATAACGTTTAAAATACACTTTGCTCTTCATTCATTTCTTCAGAAGTAGCAGGTATCAAACATCAAAGAAGAACAAGGCTCATAAAGGACAATGTATCTAAAATTCTAAGCATCTTAGTCAAGGGCAGCGAAAAAAAAAAAAATGTTTCACATTATGTAGGACAAAAGTAGGAATTGGTAGGACTGCTTAACGTTTGAAATTTCCTGTGGTATGAGAAAAACCTAGAGCCCAGAAGAAATATGGCATAAATAATTCAGTAAGATTCAGGTCAAAATATGTTATCTGAAACCATTTGTACAAAATATAGTATGTCTGTAACATTCTATATTGAGTATATGTTTGAGTCATCTACAATGTATGATTTACTTATAGTCTGTTTGAGGTGTCAACAAACGTAACACACCCTATCAATGGTCAGTAAGATAGTGTTCCAACAGAGCGGAATCTTGATAGATTAGGGGTCTAACATACGAAGATGATACAAATATGAAATGATATGTTCCTTTTCCTCTCCATTTGTTGTCAGCAACATTTCCAAACATTTCTAGTGGCTCATATTTGTTTCTCTTACTTTTTTGCAACAACACGAATGTGAATGCAGGATCTATTTTGGCTGTTACCGTCTCTGATCCATACGCACCTGGTAAAGCGAGTCGTTTTGTTGGTATCTGCATTGAAAGGAAGAATTATGGCCTTGGAGCAAGTTTCAAGCTGCGCAATGTCATCGATGAGCAAGGCAAGTGTAGTATCCTGAAAATGTTCCATTTCCAGTTATTGATGAATGCTGCCCTCTTGTGGCAATATACCAATATGTGTGCAGAATCAAGTGTACGATCATGAGCAAGATGTCAGACGATTAAAAGTCGGGACTACCAAATATGGTTGCCGTGTGAACTCTTCCGATTTGTAAACCTAGTAGGTTAGCACAGTAAGGCTTCATCAAGGGCAAAATTATGCGAAGAAAGAACACCTTGCATTCTACAGACAAAGCAGCTATGGCATCCTCGAGAGAAAGGAAGGAAGTGGGTTTAATACAAGTCGCAGTGAACTTGCTGTTTAGAGATGGATGGCTTGGGTAGTAACAAAGGAACAAGAGATCAGGACAATGTAAGGTGAAGTAGAACAAATAAGACCCCAAAGTAAGATGAATTATCTCACTTAACAAGGATCAGTAGGGCCTTAAAATCACTCTGTTTTATTATTGTCATGGCCATCAACCTATCTCCGAATATAACCTGATGAATCTTTTACAATTTATTGGGTTTCGGAAGCTTGTAGCTTAATAGAGAGTGGATTAATAAACCTTTGATCGGCATTGCTGACATGTGAACAAAATATTCAATTTGAATTTCATATTTGTGAAGAATATGACTTCCTAGCCTGTGATGATGTGCCAGAACAAAATGTCCCGAACATATTTTGTGGCTGAATCATGGATAGAATGTTTATTTTGAGAAAATGTTAGATTTGTCAAAAAATTGTGACAAACACAAAGGGTCTATATTAAAGAATTCTTGATTGCTCTGTTGCATTTTGTTTGGATTGAGATAAAAATCTTTCAGTCTTGTGCAACGAACCAAATACATGGTTATTCCAGTCTGTTTTTGAATGTCAGTAAATTTCAATTGCTAGTGGAAAATTGAGCAAAGAAAATGGGATTCCATTTATGCCAGGTTCAAGTGTGTATGTGTGTGTCACACACAAACACACAGCTTTAGCTTCTGACCATTTGAGCAATGAGAATTAAGGGTTTCTAGGACGAACACTGAACTAGGGCTTTCTATAGCTCAGTTGGTAGAGCACCGGGCTAGCGTTCCGGAGGTCCCAGGTTCGAATCCAGTTGGAATCGCATTTTCTTTGCTCAATTTTCCACTAATATAAATAATATTCATTTCTGATCAGTTTTTCTGTTTGCGTTTGTTAAATTTTAATTAGGAACATAACATTTTCTCTGTGTAGATCAATCTGACTTAGCAGCGCATCTGCCATCGCCAGCCTTACTGTATTATCCCATATATGCGAGTGCTCAGGGAACACTGCAGTAATTACAGCTGCTTGCCAGGTCAGATTGGTCAATAATTGTCTTTGTGAAAGTGTTCCAGGTAATAGATGGCAACTCATCTTGACCATTGGACTTTTGTTTTATGGAACATATTATTTATTGTTTCATTGCTGCAGGCATTGAGATCAACTACCAGATATACAGCCCCCTGATCAAGAAGATAGAGGTTCTAAAGCTTGAGAAGCGGCTGGACAACAACATCCAGTATCTGCGGGATGCTTTGCCTGAGTACAGCACCATAGACCCAGAAATGACTGCTATCAAACACCCACCGGGCAAGCCTGTTCCTGTTAATGACATCAAGGTATGTACTGTAGAAGCAGACATTTTTGTGCAAGTAATTTTTCACACAAGTCATATATTGCACTTTGCTGGATAAGAGGAATTTTATATGCTTTTAAATTTCTCAGACAGTGACAATGATCGAGTGAGCACTTCAAACAGTTCATTGCTGTCATGGCTATGGCAGCACTTTCTACAGTGAAAGGTGACTGGTCTGGAATGCAAACTTCAAATCCATACACATTACAGGACTAGCAAATGTGACAAAAAACAAAAACCAAACTACAAACAGAATGATAGTTCCACCTCTACAATGTATTTACCTTAAAATCAAAGATATGGAATGATATAACAGATAATCAATAAATTATGCACTAAAAAAAGTCTTTTATTTCTGCACTAGTTTCACTTGTCACACTTCACTTCTCTCAAAATAAAATGTGTTCAATTTTCACGTTCACCTATAATAACAGACATAAGAATTGTTACCCCCATTTCAGTATGTTGCTCAAAAAGAGCTTATCATTTGCTACAGATGATGATATCGCTGATGTTAATTATAAGTCATAATTGTTACAGATGGGATAGCTACTAGTATACTTGGAATTATGAGTGAGTCAAAAGCTTTCTTGTAGCATTTTATTTTTTTTCATGCAAATGTTCCCATGAAAGTGATAACTATAAGAAGCGATTTTTGTCGAAGTTTTTGAGGGAACAACTCCACAGTGATTTGTTCATTTGATTATGGAATCTGAATTATAGGTTACACTACAGCAAACTTTATACACAAGAAAGTTTATTCATTTTACTTCTTTAAGGATCCATTTCAATTTGTTTGGATGCGAATCAACTGAATTAATTATGTAGATGCCTTCCATACATGTATTCAAATGATATTGGCTATATTGTGAGCCACCACAGTCCATACTTTGTCTCCCAATACTCCCATACAAACATGGAACACTCCCTCAGTGCTTGATTATTTACATGTCAATGTCATAGGTCAAGATGAAGCCGAGGCCGTGGCACAGACGTTGGGAGCGTTTCAACCTACAGGGGGCTGACTTGAGTGATGTTCTCTCACCAGAGAGGCTTGAAGAGGGCAAGACATGGAACGTCCCGCAGTACAAGCAGATGGACCTTCTCAACATCTACCCGATGAGCTCGCACAGCAGGGAGGACAGGTCAAAGGTCAAACAGGAGTTTGAGCGGCACGTGGAGGAGTTGAAGAGGAAGAAGAAGCAGCGAGGGTCGTAGCGCCCCGGAAATAGATCATCTAGATTCCCCCCTCACTGTTTCTATGGCAACATAGTGATGAGTACACTATAATGGACCATGACTGTTTCATAGATAAACAGTGAGGTACATGAATGTCATTATAGTGTTATTGCTGTGGCTATTTCACCTTCTATGGCAAGAAATTTGGCTCATTGGGCTTTTATACAAAAAGCTGGAATGCTGCAGCTGGAAACAACAGAAGTCAAGTCTCAGGAGATCGACATGATGGGCCACAGAGAATAGTGACATCTCCTCATGAGGGCGCATTTTCTTCCAGATTTGAGCAGAAATAATCGGAGTGGATTTTTGTATCATCGCTATTCTTTATGTCATGCATACCTACCAGGAGGTAACGCTTGATTGATAACTCTTCCTCCTTAAAAAAAAAAAAGGAAAATTACAAAAGAATGCAAGCAAAAGAGAATGACTGAGAAAATTTACGATGACTCAATTGCAGATGATGTAATACATGTATTCCTGAATCTATTTAACCCTATTCTAACTGGGGGGGGGGGTCAAATTGACCCCCCCCCCCACTCGACGTTTCGCGCCACGATTTCGCAACGCGCAAAGATTTTGCCGCGTCGTTTCATGACTTTTTTCATTGAAGTCTCCCGCATATTTTGAGACCAAATTTGCGACGTCCGGGTGCACCGTTTTGAAGTTATGTAATGCTTTGCATATGCATGTCAACCAAAAAACAGCTCAAATTCATGATATCGTGTGCAAATCCAATGCAAATTGTGTTTTTTAGTTAAACTGATATAAATTAGGTTATTTCAACTTTTAACTATTGAAATTAATCAATTCTAGTCTAGATAAGCCTGAAAAAGTGCCTGCAACAAATTTTGGCAAAAAAACAATCGAAAACAAAAGGTCGAAAAAACAATAAAATACATAAAAAAATTAACAAAACAATAAAACCAAAAGAAATTGATTTCGATTGTGCTATTTTTTTACACGAAAATTGTTTGATGTGTCTTGAAGAATTCTGACACAAAAATTTAGCAATCCTCCAGTCTTTTTAATGGAGTTATAGGTGAAAATATGATTTCATGCACAAATTTGCATAATTAATTTATTAAAAATAGAAAGGCAATATTTTTCTATTGTATGACCATGTAATGTTGTAGTTAACATCCAGCTCTATCTTCAGGCAAAATTTTGCGGTGATCGCGCGATCGGCGGCCGAGATCTGAAGGGGGGGTCAAATTGACCCCCCCTCAGTAAAAACTTGGTCTCAAATAGCCCAGTTAGAATAGGGTTAAGGCAAAATCTGCACACATATAAATCCTGACCTCACCGATATTAGATGGGTTGTTGAATTGCAGTTGCTTTTGTACAGGTAAACCCTGTTAATAACGAACTTGGTTATATTTTGTTACATTTAAATGTATATTGGGCACAACTCTCTTGTAAAAACAAGCAAATTTTGAAACTCCCGACAATATTCCGAAGTATGAGAAAATTTCCGTGGTGAAACCATCATTATTTCCTTATTTAATCGGTTTGTTACATTGAGAGTGAAAGAACTTGGATGGAGGGGGCAGCAGATAGGCAACACTTGCTTTGGCAAACTCAAGTTTTTCAGGTGGTCGTAGGAGAAGGGGTGACTTAATTTTAGGCTGTGGCATGCTTCCATTTCATTATATGTGGTACAATGTATGAAATTCGTAGAAACTGTTTATTGGATGCAAGTGGAATGTTGTGTAGGTTAAATGTGATTTTGAAAATACACATTGTCAAAATGATGATTCCACATGCTCTTTATTTGACACAAAGTTATGCCAACAAGATGATTTTCTAATCCAGAAGTGGGGCTTGCTATGTAGCAATAGTCTGTAGTCCCACATGCATGCACATTACATGTGTATTTATGTAGCAACCTACATATGTATAAGCTTGAGATTTTGTTGTAATGAGAAAAATCTGGTGGTCCCTAAGCATCTTGTTATAACATGGTTTGCCTGTTGTTCTGAACCGACAGGTTGGAAATGCAAAGTATATACAGTTTAATTCTTGTAATGACAAATTCTATGGCAGTAGTGGAGTTTTTTTCTTTATTTCAACACTTTGGAATATCAGGGTTTAAAAAAAAATAAATAAATAAAACTCAAAGAAATTTTCAAAGAAAGATTGCATTATCATGATGAAAGTATGTTTCGTAAGTGTTCAGTATAACAAGCGTCCTATGGAAGACACTCCAGTGTTCCATTTCATAAAAAAAAAAGTTGCTATGAGGTAACTCTTGCTGCAATGACAAGTGTCATGGTAATGACAAGAATCCAGCCTCCTGATTGGCTAATGCTACAAAAATTTGCCACTCTGACAAGAAATTCTATCAAATCAACGAGACCCAGAATTGTTGAAAGGGTGATCACTGTATACAGTATCCCCAAATGAACGTACATATATGGCTAGACAGGATTAACAGTTGCCATCAAGACTTCAATAAGATTCAACTGTGATGTTATTGTTCGCACCTGTAATCAAAGTCAAACATTGTTGCACTGTGTTTCTCTGAGTGTTGATATAAACATTTATATGTTCCAAATTGAAATGTGTATTGTTTGTCCCAATTTCATTTTATTTATTTGGAGAGTATGCATTCTCAGTGATTGTGCTTGTTTATGATTGTTGGACTAAAGATCTTCAAAATTTCATGCGTATGAAACATCTTTTACTCTCATGCGCAATACATGTACATGTACATGTATTTCTCTCGCACATTTGTGAGTGAACTTCAGTACTCAAAAAAAAAAAAGAAAACAAGAGACCCGCGGGTCTAGCGCTCACCTGAGTATCGCAAGTTCACCTTTCACGCAGTCACTAATCTAAATTATTCACAGCTCTACCAAAATTTGACCAGGCATTCTCAAGTAGAAGATGAAACTGTAAAATAAGGGCCCAAATTTTTTAAGATTCCTTAATTTGGGGGGATTGGGGCCCCCTGGGGCCCTCTGGGTGGGGCATGGTGCCTATTTTTATAAATTGAGATCCTGACCCCCTAGGGATGCTACCTGCCAAGTTTGACGAAAATACATCATGAGGTTTTCAGAAAGAAGATGAAAATGTACAATTCACGTCCCCATTTGGACCATCCCAACCAACCCCCCCCCCCTCCTGCCCCCAAGAGGGGCACCCCTTGATCTCCTATGAACAAACTTGAAAATACAGTCATTAATGTACTCACTCATAGTATTATCTTACCTCTATAACTTCTGATTCTAGAGAAGATTGTTAAAGATTCCTTCATTTTGGGGGTTTGGGGCCCCCTGGGGGTCCCCTGGGTGGGGTATGGTGCCCATTTTAAGAAATTGAGATCCTAACCCCCTAGGGATGCTACCTGCCAAGTTTGGTGAAAATGGGTCATGGGGTTCTCAAGAAGAAGATAAAAATGTACAATTTAGGCCCAATTAGGACCCCTCCTCACCCCCCTCCCCTGGGTCCCAAGGGGGGCACCCCTGATTCTGCCATGAACAAACTTGAAACTACAGTCATCAATGTACAAACTCATAGTATTAACTTAGTTCTATCACTTCTGGTTCTGGAGAAGAAGATTTTTACAGATTCCTTCATTTTGGGGCGTTTGGGCCCCCTGGGGGCCCCCTTTGTGGGGCATGGTGCCCATTTTAAGAAATTGAGTTCCTAACCCCCTAGGGATGCTACCTGCCAAGTTTGGTGAAAATGGGTCATGGGGTTCTCAAGAAGAAGATGAAAATGTACAATTTAGGCCCCATTAGAACCCCTCCCCACCCCCCTCCCCTGGGTCCCAAGGGGGGGGGGGGGGCACCCCTGATTTTGCCATGAACAAACTTGAAACTACAGTCATCAATGTACTAACTCATAGTATTAACTTAGCTCTATCACTTCTGGTTCTAGAGAAGAAGATTTTTACAGATTCCTTAATTTTGGGGGGTTTGGGCCCCTCTGGGGGCCCCCTGGGTGGGGCATGGTGCCCATTTTAACAAATTGAGTTCCTAACCCCCTAGGGATGCTACCTGCCAAGTTTGATGAAAATCGGTCATGGGGTTTTCAAGAAGAAGATGAAAATGCAAAAAGTTTACGCACGACGCACGACGGACGCCGGACGAAGGGCGATAGCAATAGCTCACTCGAGCCTTTGGCTCAGGTGAGCTAAAAAAAAAAGAGGTGTAAAACAAGCGCATGTGTAACTAATTTTTATGCTATTAACTCTGATCCGGACTACTTTCAATATGTAAGATTATCGATAAACTCTGATCTGCTAGACTGTGGTAATAAAATGTCATAAAAATCCTCCAAGGTCAAAATTCAAGCCTACCAAAATCAGTGAATGCTGTACCAGTTCACCCGACTACTATTAGAAGTAAAATGAACAATCACGTATAGCACAGAGGTTTACAAGAAGAAAATGACAGATTCATTTGAGAGTCGATCTTTTCTGAAATTATGAAATGTTCGTAAAAAATAGGCCGTGCAACAGTTGGCAATCCATACAAATTGTCCCATGGTTTAAACAATTGAACCACTTTCATGAATTCGGGCCATACATTCAATCTTGCCTAAGTTGAATATATTTGGACTGAAGAAATAGCTTTGACTTACATGAATTGAACTTTTGAGGGATTAAAACTCAATAGAATATAAAGAGAAGAGGACTTGAAAAGAATTTTGACTTTGTTAATTACGTGTGTAGTACATAAGCTGTTCTTTTTGTGAATGAGGAAGCGACAGACATTTTTGCAAGATGTTGTTTTCATGAATTGACATCAAGGCTATTGTAGATGCGCTATTACCCTAGCATATGGTGACATTTTTACGTGTTGTTAAATTTGCGGTCCAACTGTGATTCACGAAATTCACAAAAAATCAAACCCTCACGAAAATAACAGCCTATACAGTATTCAACTTACGTGATGTTGACTGCATATACAGTGGGCTCCCCTTATTACGAAGTCCTTGGGACGGCGAGTTTTCTTTCATATTGAAATTTCGTTATAACCATAAAAATGAACAAAACACATAGGGCAAATATCGTTGCGGCCTGAATTTTTACTTGGTTGTAACTGGAATCTCATTACCGTGTCTGCTATAACAGGAGTGCACGGTATATGCATACACACATTCATACTCTAAAATACATAATTAATTGATGCATGTGTCATAAATTAATTAATTGAATAACAACAATCATACACACAGAAATTAAAAATAACTTGAAATTTATTGCAAGAAGTGTTAAGAATTAATAATAAGAAGAAATATCACAACAATGCTGTCCATAATGCCGCTTAAAGCTATTCACTGATTAATCATGTACGCTATAGAATGTTGGAAGTAAGAAGTTTTAGTGTCCCGTCTGAAACTCATATAGATTGTACCCTCCCGTGCTGTTGATTGGTTGACATGATGACAGGCACTTTCTCTTTTCTTTTCTTTTCTTTTCTTTTTTTTTTTTTTTTTTTTTTTTTTTGGTGACTGCTCAATATGAGAGCTCATTAACAGCTACAGAACATTTGTACGGTATATACATGTACAAGGTAGGTTTGATATTCAGGTGTGAATGTACAGTATTCAGCAAAAGAGTGAGATGTAATTTTTCTATTACTGACATAAAAGGCTCCAGTATGTTGTAGTGATGTGTATGACAACAAAAGAAATGTAAGTATAAGATGTTTCATATTCTCCTAAAATTCAAGGTCCCATGCTTCATTGAAACTCTATCTACTGATGGAAAGAGACAATTTTATCACATATCAATGCAATTTACAAATTTGATCATTTTGTAATTAAAACTATCTGGATATAAAGAGTCTCCATGGTTTCCAGGCACAGTCCCTTAGAAGCAAATAGCCAGACTACCGAGGAATGTACTCCAGAGGATCCTTCTCCGTCTTCTCACCAACCAGCTTCACAAACTGTGTCTCTCCCTTAAATGGCCTGTAGAAACGGATGTGGACAAACTGACCATCCCCGACGTCAACCTGAATGAATCAGAAAAGGATAGAATCGGATCAGTACATTCATCCGCAGTCGGCCAGGACTAAATTAATCAATTCCATAGTTGACTGTTGATATTCAAAGATGCTGTTGGTTTTGCTTTCCTTGAACCAATGATAAATTTGTACAAGAAAATTCCCCAGCAGGTGCAAAGAAAAAGACAGATTTTCTTTGTTACATTCTGTTCCAAACTAGCCTCTTACAACATCATAAAGTGCACATGTTTATCGTGAAACTACATAATTCAGGGATCTTGGGAATGACTAATTAATGAAGGATAAAGAAGCAGCATAGTAGATAATTGTGAAAACATAATTCTTCTAGGACAGACATTACTTCTGCTGAAAAAGGAGTACATTCATGGCATGGTCAATTAGTACAAAAAAATGTTGATTACCTTCACAAAGTAGTTGATTCCATTGACAAGCTGAGTTGCAAACTCGACAGGAATGAACTGCTTGAATTCTCCTCCAGCTGCTCCTTCGGCTTCACTGCGAATCTTGGTAGGAGAAATGATAAACAAAAATACAGTCAACCTCGCCGAAGTCGAATCTATTTGGACTGCGAAAATAGCTTGGACTTAGAGAAAGTTTGACTTATGAGGGATTAAAATCAACAGAATATACAGGGAAGAAGACTTGAAAAGACCTTCGACTTTGGCGATTATTTGACCTAGATGCAAGGTTGACTTAAGCAAGGTTGACTGTACATACTCAACAAATGAAATCTTGCGATGACAACCTTGTCATCACAGATCAGAGAACATTACCATAGAATTACCCACAGGTACATGTAAGTTCTTAGGGTGCACATGAATGTACAATGTACATACACTTGTAAACAGATGCACACATGAACACAAAAGTATAGTGTGTATGCCATATATACCGTGTATTTAGGGTGTGTAACTTAAAACGATTTCACAAGTGTTTAAATGGGATTGTGGAGTACTGTACAGTATCAAACAGAGAAATGTATGTGCATGTCACATTCGTGGCGGGATCCCAGTTAATTATATTTTTGTGTGCCTTTAAATCTGTGACTAGCACAGGTCTGACTCAAGAAATGCATGAAAATTAAAACCTTTCAAAATATTTGGCAAATAGTCAGTAACGTAGTTATGGGTAAACATGGCCTAGAGGGTAAACTCAGCCACTTGTACTAGTGCCCTCATTACAGAAGTGGCCAAGTTTAGGCCGAGTTTACCCATCAACTACGGTGCTGTATGTGTTCGGTAATGTCTGCTCTGGAAACTGCATTCTCACATGATTAATTTCCTCTCAACTTGCCATAATGAATCATGTACAATGTACATTGATCATTAATTCCCTGTTTCTTTTTAGGCCCTCCTTGGAAGACACCGGTTCATTAGACGTCTATCATTTTTGCATAAAATTTGATGGCTAACTTCAGTTTAAGATTGTGGAGGAATTAAAGTACTAAAGAATCATTTGAGTGACATTCATAACAATACAAGTTAACACAGAAAAGTGACTATGATATCCCAACGGCAACACTTCCCGATATCCTACTTGCTTCAAATAAACAAAACAGGAGTACAATGTATTTCAAATGGTGAATGGCAATAAATTACATTTTAATTTGTATAAAGGTGTCTAAATAGATGTCTTCTCTTTTCTTTTTTTGATGGGATCATTCAAAGAACATGAACATGGAATTTTTAATAACTTTTAGAAACCCTAGAAAAGCCTACTATTAAAGGGTGTGCACAGTTCTGGTCGAGGTGGTATTTAGCTTGTAACATTTTGCGAGATATTCAGAAACCACTCTATGAGATGTCAAAGAGCATGCAGTTCTAAGGGGTATCAAAAGTTTATTCGATGAAAATCGTTTTTGAAATGGCCGAGATATCCAAAAACAAGGTGAAACAAAGAGATCCTAATAAAGTTGTGGCATGTCACCTTTTATTATTAGCACTCTGTTGGATATCTCAGCCATTTGAAAACCAATTTTCATCAAATAAACGTTGAATCCTTAAAATTACATGCTCCTTCATATTTCTTAAGAGGTTTTTCATTATCTCACTTAGGAATGTTCAAAACATGAATCCCCACCTCAACCAGTACTGTACAGTCCCTTTAAACTAACTAAACCATTTAGGTAAAATTCATAAAAAGAACTCATATAGACCCTAGGCATGATCTACACCAATTTACAGTCCAGTGTGACATGTGGCTTTCCTTCACGCACGCGCAGTAGTTAGTACAGTATCTAAGAGTAGGCCGAGTTGGCAGTTTGCGTAGGTCTTTAATGTTAGATCAGTAGTGCTACTTCTTCTGATGATACATATCCCAAACGTCAGATAAGAAGCCCACCGTGCCGTGAAGAGACAGGTCTGAGATACATGTATGATGTACATTTATCTCGGTACCAGGCCAGTTATTTAGCCCGACCAGTCGCCGTTATGATACAGCGACTGGGCTGTGTGTAGTAAGCAAATAATCAACGGTGGTGAAGGTGATGGGACAAACTCACTTCCGAGGCGATCTGGATGTAGCTATCTTTCCGAAGCGCAGCTGAGGAAAGATAGCGTACCCATTCAGATCGTAGAGGAAGTGATAGTTTGTCTCATTGCCTGAAACAAAAAGTTGATTAGGCCTTATTTGCTTTATATTCCACATCTAGGGTCCTAGATATTCCCATTTTATTCCACATCTGAAACCGTTTTAGCTGTCTTATAAGGTATCATCAGTGCTCAAGTTTAGGCTACGTAGTTTACCTTAGACGTACGTGCGTAGATGACAAAACAACGAATTTGGTCCGCGCCCCGCACGTGGCACCGAAATAAAAGTGCGTTGCACTGTGGTCTATCACTTGACCCAGGTCAAATGATAGACCACAGTGCAACGCACTTTTATTTCGCTCAATTTGTACTCAAAATTGTAAGTTATATCACGCGTCAGGACTGTGTGGACTAAGACTAAGAGATCAGCAAAACCAAATGAATATCATCATATGATTTGATTTAGATCCTCATGGCAGGCTCAGACTCTACGAAATTTTCTTCTCAGGCATTGACAGTCAGGTGATGTGATGGGCAAAACTAAGCTTTACCACGTGATCAGCTCTTGAGTACTGACCAATCCTTTAGCAAGATTCTTAGTATGTGGAATATAAAAAAAAACTTTAGTGTAAATTTATAGTTAAACGGTACACTGTCACTCCACTGTGAGTGGTGACTGTCAGTGTCACTGACCTCGTAATTTTTACCAGTAGATGTAGGCACTGGGCAGTAAGCAGACACTTTTGACGTTTTGTGACTTGCTCTTTAATAACGCCATGCCTGTGGAATAACTCATTTACACTTTACAAAATCATGTAGGCCCTTCTATCTAACGTTACACTGTACACAGACCTGTTTAACGTATTCCTCAACTTCTGCGTTCACAGGCTGGACTTTCTCCATTCCTCCCATGAGCTGTTTCTTCTGCTCCGCTTCCGCCATTGCGACTGTTGCCAAGACCGTGAAGACCACTAAAAAGAAGCCACCCGCACTTGCAGTACACACTCGCATTATCCTGCCACTCGCTTGCACGGAACGAGATCAAGAAATGGGACCCGTATTTACTGTTATGCAAATACAATAGATCTATTTGGTATCTGAAAATCAAAGACTGCGACGGACTTGGCCCATATACGACTCAGCTCCACTCCTAGCGTATAAACATGTATAGATGTATTCATACACACTGTACTTTACACGTAGGCCTACGTGGTACATGTATAATGATTTCCATTGGTTTCGCTTTCGGTTGTTTTGGGTTTGTAATGGCCTGCGTCTGTGATCACCTGACATTATGTCATAGTAGCTTAGGCGCAAACGCAGTCGTTGTATATTATTTTGAAACGTTGTACAGTACAGTACTAGTATTCGATGAATTTAGCCCCCCCCCCCCCATTATTGCAGTTGCTGATGTTCTTTCTATATAGGCCTATTGTACTCTTGTGACATAAATAAGAAAGAACTTGTGCCTACTTTTCAATGTATAAAAAAAAAGAAACCCACGATTTTATGGAAAAAAAAATACTTCTTAAAGGACAAGATCTCCTTCATAATTAGGCCTACCTATATGCAGCAAAGTAGAACACATTGCAGTGAAAGTGGACAGTCCGTTCAAAATTTATGAATTTTTGAAGTTTCTGCTCAGTCACTGCTGGATGAGAAGACTACTACAGTTTACGATGTCAAAATAATGATTGTGTGTAGAACAAACTGAACTCTTTCAGTTGTAGAACGAAAATACAGTAGGCCTATGTATTAGGAAATAATGCCTGTATAGAATTTCACCATTATCTTTTTAAAGTACATACATGTAATTATATTCCCTCGATTTGTCACTGACATGATTAAGGGTAATATACACGTAGACCCTATTATTCCCCCTGTGATCTGCAAAAGGCAAGTCAAGAGCTCTCCCATTATGCGAGAGAATATTGAGAGAAAAAAAAAATGTTGCACTACGTATACTATGTTTCATTATTGTAAGTTCTGAATGGAAAATCGTATCCGGGCAATTATCCCCAAGAGGGCAATTACCCCCCCCCCCCCCCCCCCCCCCGGCTAAATATTGGTTAGTGGTAAGGTTAGATAGATATAGGGTCAGGGTTGGTATTAGGTTCAGGATTAGGATTAGGATTAGGAACAGGGGAAGGGTCCGGGATAATCGGCCCAAGGGGTAATTGCCCTATAATAGACCCTGGAAAATATCTTTAGATAAACATCACAAACTGTGGTCGGGGGGGGGGGGGGAGGTATAGTCTTCTATTCCAGCAATGACAATATACTTAATAAAAATGCATAACGCTTGAACGGATTCACTAAATGTTTTCTGTTAATATTTCTGCATTCTATCAATTCCCATACAGGTCTAAATGGAAGTGGAATCGCGTGCAATTGGCAAATGGAAAGAAACAACATCACCGAGTGGCTCAATCGGTTAGCGCGCTGCATGCCTTATATGTATACAACTCTCTGCACCCGACACCCTGATAGTGTAGGTCTGTTTTTCAGTCCAAACTCTGATTTGCTTATTAGGGCCTGTTATTGGCTCATCTGTCATAATACATCATAGACTGATCACAAGATTATAATAAACATATCCGTTACACAAGAGGAAACGCTCGGACACGTATCACGCACCAGTATCACAGAACCCGCGTTTTGATCATGACATCAGCTGTTTTGCAGATAGATCTCAACAATGAATGCTTTATTCCATTTTCAAACACTGAGCGCTTAACTTTTATACCAATACTATACTCCTAGCGAATTTTCTATTAAAATTCGTGTAAGTCTTGAACCTACTGCCAATATTATTTTCATCATTATAAGGTCCTATTATATACAGGCCCTATATTGCTTTTAGTATACTATTAAGTTCATTTAACCTTTTTATATTGTATCTATCTGTTACTTTGTTGTGTGTGTAAAGCTATCTTTAATCTAGATATTCAGTTTTGTGCTGTAAATGTTACAAAAAATGTTTTTGTTATATGTATAGGTATAAAGAAAGCGGGACATATGTTGAATGCAGCGGTTATTATTTGTAGAACACAAATGAGTGGAATTTTGAGAAAAATATATCGAGCAAATCGTTCAAAAATACAGGTTTTTTTTTTTTAATTTATTTATAGTTTCTGTGCATGCGAGCCATCGCTGGATGATAAGACTACTACAGCCTGTGATGCTGTCTCGTGCATAATTATTAACTACCGGGTACAATTTTTTTTCATATAATTTCTATGGCAAAATAAAAGAGCTTTCAGAAAGCAAGACGAACAAACTACTGAATAATCCTTCTGTTATATAGTAATTCCAACAAGTGTAGGGAATATGTACTTTTCATCATTATGAGAAACAATTTATTATGAAATTTTCTTTATACTTTCTCTGATATGTTCTGCTACTAAGCTGCATTACACACACAATATACAGTCATTATGACTGCCGGTATAGTAAAATTACTGCTTAAGTGCTTGTCATTTTAATGACTAATGTGTTACTCTCTTTATAATGAGTGACGATAAATTCAGATGCAGCTGCGAACACGCATGATACGTTTATATATATATTTTTTTATTATAATAACAATTATTTCGTGTATAGGCCTATATCATGGCTTATCACCCGGTAGAAGACCACGAACATCGAGGTGACAAAATGCCTTTTTCCCATTACAGTACCATGAAACGCATTATTACATTACATAAAGCGAAGAATTTACAGCATATCCACCAAGCTTTTTCATCCAATCTCAAATCTTTGAAATATAGCATTCTCACATCACTTGACCGTGAAACCTCGTTTTTAAAATAATGTTTAGGCTATATAGGTATAGATTCTGTGTGTGGGTCTGCGATTGGGAATAGGTTTTATTCACATTTCATATCCTACCATTTTTTTAACACAACAACATCGTATTTTGTCACAACATGAAATTCATTGCATATATGCGGTCCATATTACGAACCTATCATTTCAGATTAACAAACCCTATTGGAATAACGAATTTTTTCTTGTTGGATTCATTTTTTTTTTTTTTTTTTTTTTGGTTTAAGAACTTTCGGAAAAGCATTTATCTATTTTATGACTGAGTAATCAGGGCGGAAACCCTGGAACAGAAACTACAGACGGGCCCCTCACGAGATGTTGTTGTGACAACCTTGATATAGGTAAACTTTCCTTTTCATATAATTCTATACTTTTTCCAGTGACGACCGCAGCTGTATAGTAGTGAGCACTGGCATTCAGTGTAGAGATCATACAGATCGATTGAACCGTACTGAAGACGGTTGAAATAATTTTGTTTGTTCAAATATTGAAATTATTGTTCAGTTTTGGGCATTTCCAGTACTGCATAGCATGTGATTTGAGTTGTTTTTTTTTTGTGAACCATTGAATCATTTGCCTGATTGTCCATGCATAAATAAATTTCTCTCTCTGTCTTCCCCCTTCTCCACCTGTTAATGTGTATTCTTGTTTTCGTTAATTCCCTATTTAATCTTCTCTTCATACATGGTGGATTTTGTTGTTTTTCACCTTGTTTTTCAGTTTTCCTTTGTTTTATTACTTTTGCCTTTTGTTTTCTTCTCATCATTATTCCCTCTCCATTGCTCCATGTTTCCTCCCGTAATTCTTTGTCATCTGTAATTCTCCGACTTGTCCTTAATTCACAGTTTGCCTATTTTCCCTTTTCCTCAGAGTTTTGTTTTGTATAATAACTTGTATACCTCATTATTTGTTACTGATTTCAATCACTTTTAGTATAGTATATTATGTTCATACACAACACTTTACAAATTATCAATGTGTCAATACGGATCAGGGCAAATACCTCCCGAGGTCAATATCCCCCGGCTAAATACTGGTTAGTGATAAGATAGAGTAAAGATTAGGGTTAGGTTTAGAGTTATAGGATTAGGGTCAGGGGAAGGGTCCGTGGTTATTGCCCAAGGGGTAATTGCCCTAGACGCGTGACAATAACAAACATTTACACTCATGTTCATTCTACATAATTTTTGCACTTTACGTCCGATTCCTATAAAGTGAGAATTAAGATTAGCTCCAGCAATTTCAGTTTTATCATCAATATATACATCGCATTATTACTTTCAATTTTCATAGAATTTCGTTTTCTATCATTAAACAGATCAATGATTTCCATAATTCACCTGACTGACGGTTACTTTGTATTCTTGTTACGATTAATAAATAAGAATAAACGTTTTCTTTGCTTGACGAAAAAACAGACAGCAAACCTTATTCCTTAATTCTCCACTTTATAACATTTCAGTCATGAGTGCCACTTCTTTTTTCTTTTTCTTTTTTGCTTTTTTTCTTTGTCGTTCCTGCGGAAGATTGGCGGGTATTACAGGAGCTGAACTTCACAATGATGGGCTTTGGTTAGGTTGCAGTAGTCGTTGATTCTGCGGCATGTTTTTTCCTCTTTTACCCTTTGACTCCAAACCTGTACGAGCATGACGAGCTGTAGAGTTATGTAAAGACTTTCTTTGACAGTCGAGGAAATACTGCAACTCTCTCAGCTCTCTCCCTTTTCGCTGCGGACTTAATCAATATGTGGTGGTAGTATAGTAAATATCACCAGTATTTTGATTTAATATACAATTATTTATCTGTTGTACCAAACTATACTCGTACATAATATATCAACAAGTAGTATATTTTAGTATCAAACAAGGTATAGTTCAAATCATAGATCGAAGAAGTGGGTAACAGTGTTCCTCGTTAGCCGTGGAATGATGGAGATGGTACAGTTTTAGTTGAGATGAGGCTTCAGGTTTCCAACATTTTTTATTTCATGGTGATTTTCTTTTCTTTGAGATTGCGAGAAACCTCCTATGAAGAGGAATTCAAAGTTTATTTGATGAAAAATGTTTTTGAAATGGCTGAGATATTCAAAACAAAGCGATCCAATAAAAGTGGGACCCACCTTTTATTAGATTATTAGATTTCTTTTACTTTGTTTTTGGATATCTCAGTCATTTCAAAACCGATTTTAAAGCTGAATCCCACATCTCAACCGAAAATATATCGTCCCTTTATCCCTAATGCCCAAGCTATATTAGAGACTTCAAGTCCATGTGAGGCACATTGTGCTTCTTGTATAACTTCTTTATTATTATGTATCACCGTGATATTTGGCACATGGGTAGAGCAACTCAAACTTTACATGACCCTACATTTAAAATTTCGCAAGATCACCCAGTGAGGGCGCTACTCACTACAATATAACACTGCAATACAAAGAAATACACAGGATCAACATGCTGAAAATCAGGTTTTTGTGCTAAATGTCTTGATTATTAGATTAATGAGTCATTGCCATAATTATAAATTATATTTGGCCAATAAGCAGAGGAACTGAAACTTTACACGACCTTATAATGCTTATTTAGATTTCTCAGGGTTGCCCATTTGGTGCGCTATTCACCACAATAAAGAAATATGGATACGTTATCCCTTTAGACCAATCAGTATTATTATTTACTACAAAAGAAAAGCAAGTCGAACTCCACTTTTCGTCTATTTGCTATGGTTGAATTTTTTAGGTCACCACGTGGGGGCGCTATTCGTTACAATGCTACCAATACTCTATGACAACTCAGAAATAGACTTATATGAAACGTTATGATAACACAGTGTTTAGGATACTAGAAGGTATCATATGAAGAGTTTTATTGCAAAATGATAAACAATATACAAATACAACAAATATGATAAACAAAGATACTATTACAGGTAAAACTTGTGTGAAAGTTTCAAGACTGATCTCAAAACATAAGGGCATTCTTAGGAAAATAGGCGTACTGTTTTTAATATTTCTATTAGGCCCTTTACCCAACCCTGTTTGATGCCTATTCATATGTAACATGGAAAACGAACTCAGAAGACGACCATTTGAGGGCCATTCACAAACAAAATTACTTGATATTTAAGATCTTTAGATTTCAAGATCTTACTGCTCACTTTTAAGGCCATTCATGGTCTGGCCCCAGGATACCTGTCTTCCCTACAGTGAGCGACGGCAGTCTCGCCCTGGCCTTCGTTCATCTGGCCTTACTCTCCAAATGCCCATCACACATGTCTCAAGGGATACGGAGACCAGGCATTTTCCTCTATTGCTCCTCGCCTATGGAACTCCCTCCCATCTTTCCTCCGTGAACTGCTGAAATTGGCAAACTGGATCACTTCAAAGCCTCACTCAAGACTCACATTTTTCACCAGACATTTAATTGCTAACTGTCTTTGGAGGAGTCTGCGCCTTTGAATGTCTCTATGACAGATATATGGCGCCATACAAATGCTGTGCATCATCATCATCATCATCATCATCATCATCATCATATTTAGGTCCTTAAATTTCAGCCCAGAAACCCCCTTCATCCACCATGATGGCATTGTTAACTGAAAATGGAACAGTAAAATACCAAATCTGATCGACATGGTTGTCTGTTTACGGTCGCCATGGCACCCAGCAATATCGGATATCGCTAAATTTAGTGTAAAAATGCTCACAATAAATTTTTGAAGAAGAAGCCAAAATAGGTTGAAATTGAGATAAGGGAGCGTAGGAGTGGCAAATGAAAATGTGCTCCGGTTTTGTTTGTTTGTTTGTTTGTTTGTTTGTTTGTTTGGGCGGAGGGTAGGGGCCGGGTAAATTCAGATTTCTAGTGCAGTTCATTAACTCCCACACCATTAAAAAACAACAGTAATTTGAGGGGAAAGAATAATCCAGCACTTTCTCTCTGTCCATGTAGGAGCCATAAAGCCAAGGTACACATTCTAAGCTTCAGTTGAAGGTGTTAATATTGTTCTATTCCCATTATAGGCAAATAGACAGTGTGAATAACATACGCACTCGGAGGTAGAGTAAGAAGAAAAGGAGATAGTGGGGCAGATATGTGAAAAAGATGCTCACATCCCGCGGAAAGTATGAAATTTGGCATATAGGGGTATTTTGAGGCGCTGATTTAAAAAATTGCCGGATCCAAGAGATCTGACCACGGGGTCGGCGGCCATTTTGAATTCCAATATGGCCGCCGTCAAAGATCCCTATCTTCAGTTCTGAATGACATTAGCCATTGGAATTTGATATATAAAAGCATGGTGATATGCTGACTTCAATAACAGACTTATTTGATATGTCTGACAAGCTGCACGGCAGCCAATTTGAATTTTTATACATATTTGCCATGTTGGAGTGTTGAAAATCTCTATCTCGGGTTTGTAAATTAGGCTACCTGATTGAGCGCGCGTTTGTAACTGATAGAGTGCGCGCTGATGTATTTACATTGTGACGTCAGTGAAAGGTGCATTATGCTTCCTTTTTGCTGCACTTTTTGACATGCACGTGAATGTTAGTCGTGATGTTTGTCTTCGTAGCCACATTGGAATTCAAAATAGCAGGCATTGCGTTTGTCAGACACATCACATCAGTTAATATTTTAACTCAGTATGTTAAAATACTTGTTTACACCTAATTTCAGGGTCACTCACCACTTAGAAATCGAGAAAGGAATTTTGAATATTTCGTCGAGGCGGCCATATTGGAATTAAAAATGGCGGCCATTCGATGTTTGTCAGACACTCCGAATCAATCTGTCATCAAATTCAATGTGTCAAAACGAGCATGTGTACCAAATTTTGGTGCCACAGGTCATTCAGAACTGAAGATAGGGATCTTTGAATTTGTTTTGTGATGGCGGCCATATTGGAATTCAAAATGGCGGCCGACCCCGTGGTCAGATCTCTTGGATCCGGCAATATTTGAAATCAGCGCCCCAATATACCCCTATATACAAAATTTCATACTTTCCGCCGGATGTGAGCATTTCGACCAATTTTTGTTACATATCTGCCCTACTAAGAGGGGGATGAAACAAAGTTGAAAAACGACTTTCATTTTTTCATAACTTTTGTAGCTTATTCTGAAGCATGTAATGGGGCAAGAGGATTTATTCATCATTTTTGTCGGTCGTATGCAATGAAAACAGTACACGTCCGTGACCTTCATGACGACGTCCCATAATATCGAACACTCTTATCGCGCGCGCTGCTGACCGAGTCGACCGACTTCGCCAGCCCAGGCGCTCTCTCACATCTCCACTATCTTTTACGCGATGCGTTACGCGCACGTATGTTACGCGAGGCCGCAGATATGGCGCGCCATTTGTTCAACAATTCCAAAACAACGGTTTTCGACCGATAAACACTGTTTTTCGACTACACAGTATTAAAACAGAGTTTATCGTGAAAATCAACGCTTATCACCGATTACACACTGTTCATAATGATAAAATCTGCTTCTCACTCAATAAACGATGTTTGTCGATAAACACAGTTATTTGCATATGGTCGTAAGACACCATA
The DNA here is from genome assembly GCA_033980235.1 of Diadema setosum. Classification (NCBI taxonomy): domain Eukaryota; kingdom Metazoa; phylum Echinodermata; class Echinoidea; order Diadematoida; family Diadematidae; genus Diadema; species Diadema setosum. The sequence goes on along the minus strand of CM067076.1, from coordinate 908,970 downwards.
CGTGACTGGTGCAATCATAACTCTATCATAGGTGTGATCAATACTAACTTATTTCATAGGGCATGCTATTGAGAGAGCGCCTAGCCTGACCGGCTGCATGTGGCATGTATAAATAGTGGGTTCCCACTGCCGATTAGATCTACTCGATCAAGCCCTACCAAATTATTTTTGGCCTGGAGGGGTTTTTTTGACTGTCAAAAAAAAAGTGTGTCAAAGCGTGCTCATTTATGAGTAGTAATGATGACATTAGCTTCGTTGCTACTAATACTAGGCTCCTTATAGTGAAAGAGCGCCATGATCCAAAGATAATTATATTTGTATTACATTCAATTTCCCTTTTAGGTATCCATCTACAGTTTATTTTCCGTATATGCCCCTTGGCATTTTTCTTCTCACACTTAGCCTCTCATACATCCCAATTCCTTTCCCCTTACTTCTGGTGCCTATACTTTCCAGTCTTTTTTTTTTTTTTTTTAATACATTCCACTCACCTCCAGTCCTCCACACTTCATGATTCTTTTGTTCTGGATGTTGTGTTCCCATTCATGTTTAAGTTCAGCTCATGATCACCTCATCTTTACTTTCCATTGGTTCTTTCTTTGCTTTGACCTCGGGTCACACTCTTTTCTTTATAGCATTTTCATTAGTCTGCGTACTCTATGATTTAAATATGTAAATGAAAAGAACCCAGTGGGTTCTGAATAAGGAATCAGTCTACCACCGGAACTCACTGAGAGAGGACCTCTTTCTTCTGCCTCTCCCTTTTTGCCCTGAATGTTTGTTAGAGACTAGCTGAATGTTGCCCAGTGTGGAGTGTCTAGAGTGACTAGCTTAATGACGATTTTGGATAACAAAAGGAGTGTTTTGTAGTTATACAGTGCGTATCAAAAAAGGGTAATCCAACTTTAAGGGGGCTACAATTTATAATTGTCAGCTATGTGGAGTGTGCAATGTTGGTTGTGAGGGAAGGGGAACTCTTGCTCTTTCCATTGATACCTAATAATGTTGACAAATGTCATGCATGACTGAGCATATGAACTTTAAAGACAATGACAAATAGCACTTTTTCCAAGTTTGCGTGTTATTGTGAAGGAACAATGCATGTCTCACTGGATGAGATCTGTCAACGAAAGTGGCCAAAGAGACAGGCCTGCACGAATGCAGGTTTGTGTTTAGGGTTTGTGTTTAGGTTTTTTGTTTTCGGTCTCTCCTAACATTTTCATGGTCCATAATCTTTAACATGGCCATCTGTCCGATAACTTGGTCACTCTCACAGAGGCCAACCAACATAGTCCATATTTCTTTGTTCATATTCAACACACAGCTTACAGGGATGAACCATGCACTGCCTGTCTTGAAAATGAAGAGTGAAAATGGATAATGGTTTACCCTTTATGGGAAGGACCAAGTTATCGACAACGTGGTCATTTTGAAGGTTATGAACCATGAAAGGTTAGAAGAAACCCTAAACATGAACCTGCAGTCGTGCAGGCTCGCCTGATGATTTGACCGTGCACTTTCAATGACAGATCTCATCCATGCAGTGAGACATGCATTGTTCCTTCACAATAACACACAAATTTGGGAAAAGTGCAATTTGTCGTTGTTGTCAATGGAAAGAGGAAGAATTCCCCTTTCCTCACAACCAACACTGCGCTCTCCATAGCTGACAATTCTAAAATGATAGACCTCCAAAGTTGGATTACCTTTTTTTTTTTTTTTTTTTGATACGCACTGTAATACATGTATAATACATATGTACCCTACAGGCGCTGCCTTGTGCATGTGTAGTCATGTATGGCGTGTGGATCGGAGAAAATGTATCACTAACTGAATGCACACACAGAATTACAATGCATTCACCCCCTATTTGGTACGCGCATTACTTTTTGCGCCCTCTAAGGTTATTATTTTTTTTAATATAAATACAAAACTTCAGTTGTGAGCAATCACCCAGCTTTCCTGTCCTCTCTTTAACACATTTTCCATTTTACTAATGCCAAAATGGGGTTTTTAGCTCTAACTTTGTAGGTTTCTCTCTTCAAGGAAAAAACTCTCTCGTGATTGTTGATGTATGTAATAAACATTCAAATTTGTGAAGAAATATCAAATTAATATCAAGATAAATAATAGGTTTGCAAAAAGCTTATGAATATTTCAACTTTTCAGCAAATATATTCTTGTTCAGTCAAAATCAACTCCACGATCGAGAAAAAAATAAAATGAATAAACAAACACTCCCCCCCCCCCCCCAAAAAAAAAAAATCAACGGAATCTTCATCTTATTGAAGAAGAAGATTGAAGAACGGCTAATAGCTATAAGAGGCCGGTAGGCCTACATGCCATGTCTCGTCAATGTCATGCATGTCGATCAGATCGTGCGATCTAGCGCAGCTCGAGTTAAACAGAACGCCACTTTAACACCAGTGAATGAATAACTCTTTCATTGATAAACATTGTTTTCGATGTATTTTCAATAGAATAGCAGAATAGCTACAGCAGGCAGTCTTTTAGCGAAAGAAAATTGTTTATCCAAATTTACTGTGTATCTAGTTTTATCTGGCAAAAAACGCTATCTATCAGTCATAAACATTGATTTCCCATAAAACATTGTGTCATGTGTAATGAACAGAGTTATAAAGCGCAGTTAAACACTGCTTTATCAATCGAAAACACTGTGTCGGTCGAAAAACGTTGTTTTCATCGATAAATATTGTTTTTGGAATTATTGGACTCATGGCTTGCCATATATACAGCTGCGCACGTACAGGACTAGGGCTGTCACACCACGTAAATGACTGTATGATATTCTGCACACTGCGATCGTAGATTAGACCATACAAAGTTTACGTACAGTACGTATACACGGTGGTGCGTGGTGGGTATCATCAGGAATATAGAGTGTGGAACCGAAGATATGAGGCAGAAACACCACTGTCTTCTTCGAGCAATCATGACCTCGCTTTAACAGATGATTTGAAATGACTTATCATCTTTATCATTAGGTGAGTTACTGGACCTCTGCTCATTTTTTTTTCAGTCACTTATATCTGTATGAATTTTGTGACCAATTTACGATAAGGTTCTACTCTCTGGAGCAAAACGTGTAAGGTAGTAGACGTTACAGTACAGTCAGTTAACTTAGTGTGTGTGACTCGTAGGCCTACCACCGTAGCGTATTCCACAACCACTAGGCACTTGTTTGTAGTTATCCATGTGTGTCTGCTCACTATCATTATTAATTTTAGTATCAATCCAGCCAGAGTCCTCATACGGCGAAACGAGGATGCCTGCCGATACGGTCTGTCCGCGCCCGTGTTCAACAGCTTTCAGTGGGGCTAAGATTTTTGAGAAAGGTTTAACGTTAAGGCTGAAAGCGCATTATCATCCCATCAATCAATTCATGGCCCATTTCAACGTCAAAATAAAGATGTCTAACGCTACAATGTAGTAACAGATAGACGTGATAGGCAACCGTTCATTTTTTTTGTGAAGTCAAGTGTCGGTGTTGTGCACATTTATGCACACATAAGAATTAGTATTTAAATTTACTTGGTCATTGCCCGTTGTTGCTGCATGCTGGATATGCCGGCTGGTCAGCTTGCTGTCTAATATAGAGTCTAGTAAATTTAATACAAATCATGCACTCACATGCATTGACTGAAAGACGGTTTGTATCTTATCTTGCTTGTCGTCGGGGGTATGTTCTGTGGAGACGAGACTATGTCTGGCTGCATGGGAGGAGAGCCATAATTGTCAAAAAATTATATTGAAAAAACTCCTCTGGACAGACAGATTTTTCTGTCTATCACATGCAGTACTACAGTTTTTAGAGGCCTAGAATATATCATATTGTAGAAATTCTATGTGTGATGATAACAGTGGCTTGTAATCGTATCATGATTATCTCGTTGACAATATTGTTGTTTGCTGTTCAACAAGTTTCTCTGAAAAATGCCTAAATCTGCACTGTACATGTACAGTAGTACTGCAGTAGCTAGTTGAAGCTTTACTAGACTAAACAACCCGTTTGTGGCAGACTTTGTACAGGGTGCCTATTTTTGCAGCAGGCTGTAGAGGGGCCATTTTATTCATTGATAAAAAGGCCCAATCAGGTGTCACATCTCATAATACTTGTGAGTATTACTCCTGCTTGTGTTCTAAAGTGGAACTAAGCAAACATGATGTTCATTAGCTGTTTTATTGAGGTCTGGAATGAAAGTGCTTCTGCCAGAAATAAGCAGCCTGCTGCAAACAGAGTTGTTTACTATAGATTCAGCTCTCTTAGTCAAGCTGTCTCGACTCAGAGGGTTAAATTCCCACACAGGCACCAGCAGAAGGAAAATTTTTCCCATTTCAGCATGCTCTACTTGCTAATCTCCTTTACTATACTACTATGGTACAAGTCAGTCTGTAGAATCTATTATGCATGTAAAATGGAATAATGGAATAACCATAATTAAAAGATGTCAGATGATATTGTCTATTCTATCTTGTAAAAATTTCTTTCAGATGAAGTTGTATGAGGTGCATGTAACCCACAGCGATATCTGGGTGTCAAGCTCTACATTGTGCCAAAGAGAAAAGTTTCTCGGAGCACCCTGCTGAGATAAAGAGAAAAGTTTGACTGAGGTAAACAAAAAAAGCATCTTCTCAGATAAGTGGACACTGAGGCCATTTCAGCATGGATGGCATTCTCTCACTCGACTCCTCTGACATCAAGACCGGCATCAAGAGAAAGGATATTCTCATCAAGAAGCCACAGGTGGACCAGACAAACAGTCCTAAAATCGAGGTCAAAGGTGGGTAGACTCACTCAGTAACATAATAATCTGCTTTGCAATCAAATGGCTCAGGTTCAAAGCACAGTGAGTCTTGCTATTCAGTGCAATATGTGATACAGTGCACTCCTGCTATAACGAACATGGCTACAACGGCACTCGGGTTACAACTAAGTAAAAATCCAGGCCCCAACATTATCAGCTGTTTATTTTTTATTTGTGCAGGTATATAATGGAATTGCCAGTCCTCAGGACTTCATTAAACGGGAGTCCACTGTACATTGTATATTGCCATCCAATCTGTATGGCAAAGCACTGTGTCATTCAGATTTTAAAATGGAATGGAGGTCCCATGTGTGAGAGTCACAACACACTCATGGAAAAGATTTTGCTCCAGCCATTCATTGCAAAGAGCAGGGGGTTAAACCAATGAAGTGGTCAGCCTTTAATACCCACAATGTATGCACTATCATTCACCTGCCTGGTTGGTTGGTATACATATTGTTTGTTTGTTTGTTTGTTTTAAGAAAAAGATTATGATGACAGTCCATGGGTATGCAGACAAAAATGCCATAACCTAATCACTTGCAAATCAATACATAGTTCAATAGACAATTCAATATACTCTACACTAGTTTGTCTCTATAGGTGGGAAGTAAAGGAAAAAAAAAAGAAAGAAGAAAAACAAGGGTTCATTTGACAATGGCTATATACTCTTTGTCTGATGTATTTTGTAAATGATGATATAAAGTTTTAGTTTCTATTGTGAATGTCTTGTTGTATGTCTTGGAGTTGTTAACAAGGTACAATGTACCCAGGAACATTTACATCTACCGCACTAGATAACAATCAGTCAGTGACATCAACAGCTTGAAATGGCTAGGCTTCAATACTACAGTGAATCATGAAATCATAGTATCTGTCCCCCCCCCCCCCAAAAAAAAAGAAAAGAAAAGAAAAGAAAACTGTAATACACTCTCTACAGAACGCTATTCCCTCCACTCTTATAGCTCACCTGTAGTAGTCTAGGCTAATTTGTTATGAATAAGACCAAAAAAGAATGAATTAGAGAAGAGGTATAAAATTATGTTGGTATAAATTTGTTCAAACATCATTACATCACTGCGATGAACTGGCTGTAGCTCAGTGGTAGTGCAGCTGCCTGGTAAGCAGGAGGTGACACAGGTTCAAATTCCTGGCTAGTTCCTCCTTTTTTCACTTGGTGTTCATGATGCAGATTAAGTACAATTTGTATGTGTGACATACAAAATGATAGAGCAATCAATTTGTCAAATTTTTTTTTTTTTTAAATGTCAAACAGTCATGACTTTCTGCAAAGTCCGTATTTAAAGGTCACAGGCTACATTAGAAAATTTGCAGTGGGCTGTAATACTGTTTTGAATATCCAACATGCATGATACTATTATAGTTTTAGCATTATTCATGTAAACATTATACAAAATGTACCATACTTTATGTTTTTATAACTACACGTTCGGACGTTGTATCTGTTATTGAGTGTTCTCTATACGCACTCCATGAGATATCAACTCCGTATGATAGAGGTGTAGTCCAATACGAAACTGTGGTAAAGTAGTTTCTTTGAGGAATTGTTTCATGTTTCATATGAATTCAAATTTCCTGAATTTCTCTTCCCATATTAGCTGCTCCTGCTGGTGTGATGTTCAAACTGCGGGACATTAACAAAGACTTGGTACAAGCTTGGAAAGAAGTTTTCAAAGGATGTGACCAAGTAGAGGTAAGGTCTTTCACCTCCTATTTAGGAATGATGGACGGTAGTTTCTGTCAGAATAAGATGTTATGATGTAATACTCCATGAAATGTTCAGTTTCCATCCATTGATATTTAGCTGCATGAGTGTGTGTTTCTTGCAATTTATAATGTTCAGAATGTTTCCAGTATAATGCTCACACTACTCTATGCACTGTTCAAATGAAGACTGATTCAATTCTGCAGAACATATGCAATGTGTGCATTGGACATATACTACACTGTAAATCCTCACATTTTTTTATCAATCATATGTATTTGTTCATTAGCATTTGTTAAAGCAAAGTTTAAATGATTCAGAGGTCCTTGGAAGCACTTTAAAGCTCAAATATGCTAAACTTCTAAAAAGTGTTTGTCATGCAGAGAGAAACAACCAATGTTGCCAAAACAATTGAAAAATCAACTATAACGATTTCAATGCCCAGTTTTAGTGCACAGTGAATACATGAATAGATTGTGATTTGCTAACTAATATAAAGTTTGATATCACAAACTGTCTTCTGGTTGTATGATATTAAGGGAAGGAGTTATATTAAGATCTAAAGTACATGGAACAGATCCTTAAATGTGTCTGTGTTTTGTATTACTTTCATGTGTGTCTACATATGCATATGAGTCAGTGTAGACCAGTGGGCTTCTGTGTGACAATGAGTCAACCATAATGTCTCACCAATTGACAGAGTGTCATTCTGTGGGCAGCCAGACATACATGTAGCAGCTAGATCCTGACACAGGGGTACATGTAGCTACCGGTAAATCAAACTGCCTAGATGCCTCAGGAGGGTACAGACAGTGACATAGCCCCTCCCATTCTCCCCTCCCCTCTCCTTCCATAGTCTCCATACATAGACCTTATAATCCATTAATATCACTCCTTACACGTTTGTTTTGCTATTTATTTGATATCGTTAAGATGGTGTACGATACCACAAGATCATGGGTTAGTGGGTTGTCATGCAGGATGTGGTTTTGCTGTCATCATTCTTAGAGGAAAAAATGAAAAGAAATGTAGTCATGAAAAATTTTGATAAGGTTTAGATGGATAAACCCTAGTACAGCCACGTAGGTGAGATCCGTGACTCCAACTACTTGTTTCTGTAACTCTGCACGTATGCCTTCAAGGGTATTGATGCTTAGGATTGCTAGTGTTACATATGTGTTAAAGGTTAAGGGATGTTTGCATGTGTAACCTAGAAGATGTGTTGAACAAATGTATTGAATTGTTGATTTGTGAAATGTTTTGCATTGTTCTTACAGTCATTTCATGATTTTGATAAACATGATGAGGTGGCAATGATGAAGTTATTTAATATAAATGTGTAAAAATATGTATCAGGTTGTACATTATCAAATTTATTAGTGCTATTTTCATTATTATATCGTCCATGACTACATACTGTACTTCTAATACTGTTATTATTCAAGTACTGGTTTGCACATTTCATCAAGGCATTTTCAACTACACTGTAAATAAGCATTTTTTTTTTTAAAACCATCCTCTACATTGAAGTGAAGACAATCCCTAATATTGATTGCATTTGTTACATTTGGTAAAAATTCTGTTCCATGAAACTCTTTAAGACCGTTATTGATGTCTCAATTGCACTGACCTTGTTTACAAGATTGACGAAACCTCCATTACTATGCCTTTCTCAGTTTCACGGGGCAATTAAGAAAATACTTTCTTGCTGCCATTAGACCACATGATTTTTTTTTTTTGTCTTTTTTAAATGTATTCATATCCACTGAAATACATGTTGCTATAGATACTCATAAATGAGTCCTGAATGGGAAAGAAAGGGTGGATAAAGGGGGGAATTAGGATCTAATGTGTCTTCCGTGATGTTGACTAGGCATTGCAATGTTTGGATGAAAACGTAATTTCTCTGGCTCGGACAGAGCAATCTTACATTGATTTAGTTTTGTAATTATTTTTTAGTATGTACAAGTATGCAGGGAAACCATGTTTGTTTAGATTTTGGTCTAAAATTATTCTGTCCTCTGGTTAGTGGTAAGGTAAGAGAAACAACTAGGGAAAAATACCTAGAAAACTGTTGTCTCTTTCTGAGGGTATTGCAAGTCCAAAATTATACATATCTGTAGTATAATCAACACTGAATGCATTTTGTTTCATTGATGAAATGAAAGATGCTTTAATACATAGCTAGTAAGAATAGCTTCAAGTGGGTGTTGAGCTCTAAACCATAAGCAAGGAAACATAATTTTTCACATGAAGAGATGCATAAGCTGGGAATTTGTTAACTATGATATATAGGTTGTACCATGTGACTCAATCACAGTACTGAGTATTTAAACATTATTTACATATTTTGTTTCTTTTGTTTGCAGGTCTCTGAGGGTGATATTTTCAAGAATGCTCCAGCTGCTGATGCAATAGTAAGTATCATCATGTCACATTGATACCTTTTATAGAATATTATGATTTTGTCCATGAAGAAGTCATAGATTTTATGGGCTCTGTGTTATGAGAACTTTCAGGCATATCAATCCTGCATTGTTATTTATGCCTTCTCCTCAAATGTTATTAAGCACATTCTACAGCCCTTGCAAGGCTCAAGCATTTGATGTTGTTCATATCATAATCGACAAACACTGGTTGCACACTGAAAATTTGGCCAATAAGTAGGAGTAATTGGACATTATCTCACACATATTATTTGTGATCTTTTAAATCCATGTCCATTTAGATGCAGTATCAGAACTTTTTGAGTTTTCTGATATAATTTTTTTTTGTCATTTGTTATGTACTTTTACGTACTTCTGAAGAGTCAAATGTCCCGCAGAAAGCTAACTGTCATTGTCTTTTGATAAAGCAAACCTTTTAATCCTCATTAAATAGGGATCGGGGAATCCCTTTAAGTCACAGTGGCCTTTTTGCACCGCTGCTGCAGCGTTATACTTCAGTGGCTTGTTATAGTGTCACATCATGGCCATTTCCAAGGGGAATTGTGAAAGGTGACCCTGCATCACCAAATAAACACAAAGTTGTAGGCCTAATTTTTATAGTCATACTCTGAAATGATAGATTTGAAACTATAGTATTTTATACTGATCATCAATCAAAATTAGATCCTAATCCACCAAAATAATAATTTTATAGATACACCTGTATCAGTCTTAGATATATGGGAGTGCCACGTAGAATTTTGTTGTTGTTGTTGTTGCTGTTGTTGTTGTTGTTCTGTAAGTTATGGGTCTATGCATGTGCATGTTGTCACCCTTTATTATTCATGGAACAAAAGCGGGATTGAATATCCACGGCAACAAATGAAACCACTGAAAAATGACATGTATGCACCTCATGTGTCAACATCAAGGAAACCAGTGATGGACACACACAAAAAAAAAATAAAATAATGATAATCATCACTGTGGTCATGCTACCAGACAAGATGTAAGATAGAAAAATGATAACTCTGTCACCTGATACCCCAAATCAGCTATGTTTTTAGACCTACTTAAATAAAAACAACCCATGCTACTTGTGGATTTACTGATGTGAGGCCAAGAAAGTCAATGAAATAGCTTTGCAAGATGACAAAATATGTGGCATCAAAAGATTTAATGAAGTGACTCATATCACAGACCTAGTGTAAGAATCGCAATGAAATAGAATGTCCAATATGAATGCAAATAGTGGATGATGAAAATGTGCGTGTTTCATATCCGAGCAGTAATGACTTGTAAATTGACAGTGCAGTAGCCATGAACGTCATGCCATTGATATAGAAATTAATAGAAATGACCATGAGTGTTGTTGTGCTCCATGTATTACCTGAGGGTCCTTCAAACCAAGGCTGTATTAGAGTGCCTGTAGAATGGATAATTACTACGTGTATGCCTGTAGAAGTCTAGAAAATAAAAGAATGCTTCACTTCTCATTTTACAATTGTATTCCAATATTTTGTTGTTGTAAAGGTGATACAATGTTAGCTTGCACTGATATGATGTTTGGCAGAGAAATGGAACTTACTATGTGCTTCCTTCCATTATAGCACAATTATTTGAAGTCGTGGAATTTACTCTTTAAAAAATACCAAAATGAATCACTAAACTGATTTCAGTAAAGTTTGACAAGAGAAATAATCCAACAGATGATTATTATTTACTTTGCTATGCTTGGACAAATTTATCTTAGTCACTTGGCAGAAAGAACCAATACAAGTGTATTTGCTAATTATTAACCTTGGCCAACTGCAATCTAATTGTGATTTTCTGTTTTGTGTATTTTCTGCATTAAATGAAAAGACCCCCCCCCCCAAAAAAAAAAAAAAAAAATGGGTTCAGTATGTACACAGTTAAATGATGTACATAGAGTAGGCACCTATTATTGCTGGTATAAATACACGTAATATCTGCTTGTGTTATTGTGTAAAGGCAATACACACACACACACAAAGGATGGATGTGCTTATTCAATTAGTGTGAGTGCTGCGCAATTTGGATAGTAGCATGTATTGTACTTTACAAGTGATATGTGTATGTGCACATGCATTCAGCTTGTAACAAAACCTATATTTTCTTCCATTAGCTCATTAGATCTTCATAGTTGGTACTGATGATATTATGTGTATGTTCAGGGAGGGGGATGGCAATAGCTGTGTTCTACATGTAGCTATCTGATTTGTTTATTGCTCATCACATGACATGCACTTGAAAGAAACATTGCACATGGTCACTGTTGAGCCAACAATTTTTGTGAAGCAATTTCGGATATTGCACACTGACATCACCCATTCACATTTACTCTCTACGGCTCATAAACACCTCATTGTTTTTGCACCATTGCACACCTCTGATGTTCAATACCATTGCCACGCGCAATCCATCAGTTATTAGCATGCACTGAGTCACTCATTCTACTCACAACTGATTGCTTTCACGTACATCTGTGCCACAAGACACTGAACAAGCATTCACCTTTCAGAAAAATGGTTGCCATTTCTGTACTATATTCCAAAATCAGTGTGGATCACATCTGTTAACATCTGCTTTGTTGTATATAGAACAAGAGTGTATGGTCTTGACTCTTGCAATGGAATAAGATATTGTTCTCGTGAAAGATGAGGTGTACTATCCAACTGGGCTTTGCTTTATTGAGTAGAGTGCCTCATCTGCTTGATACCTCGTGCCAAATCTGGTATCATTGCACTTGTGACCATTCACTATTTGTATAATATCATTGTACACTGAGCCCCACACTACTATTGCTCTAATACAAGCTGTCATGATCTATCCATCTTGTTATACTCTTCTTCCAAGGTCTCTCCAGCCAACAGTTTTGGATACATGGATGGTGGTATTGACTTGGCATACTCAAGACATTTTGGCTGGCAACTGTGAGTGTAAAACTGTGATTTGTTCAGATCTCATTTTGCATTTTATGTATCATAATGTGCATTTCATTATCATTGTCTTTTTTTGTACATGTATATTGTGCAGTTGCTCATTGGGAAAATTATTAAACTGAAGCTGTCTGAGTATTCTTGAACTGACTTCCATGGGTGTAAAAAGTTTGACAGCAAGTGTGAAAAGGCCACAAATAGAGGTCGGAGCCTCATGACCTTTTGGAAATACTATTGTTCAAGAAAATATGCAGTCAAGCATACAGACACCAAGGTTTTACTCATATTGTAAAATGGAAACCCTCACAATTTGTTTTTGTCTTTGCACTGAACCAATATCAGTAAACTCTATTCGTTAATATTTCCATAGATGAGAGGTTTCTGTGCATTTATATTTTCCAAATATGAAGAAGTGAACTGAATATATTCACAGTGCTGTGAAATATGCCATGTACAGAGTTGCAGAGTTTTCATTCAAACTCAGTTTTAGAACAAGATTGTATACTACATAAGGCTTTCTAATAATGACAAGAAACAGGCAAAAACAAACTCTGGAAGGAATGATGCGGTTACCACCACCTCAATGATTTAGTTTATGGTCAGGCAACACCTTAATATTCTTGTTTCCACTTTTGACTTTCTTTCTTTTATTCTTCCAATGTGAACAGAATGAGTAGATTACAGGAGATTATAATGACTGAGAAGGATGGAGAGCTTTTAGTGGTAAGTTTGTACTTATTATTATTATTATTTTAAACGTAAGTTTGTACTGCCAGGGCCCTGTTTCATAAAGCTGTTCGTAAAGTTACGAACAACTTACGAGCAACTGGTGATCAGTTTTGATGTGCTATACTTATCAGAATTTCCATAATTCAGCACAAGAACAGATCACCAGTCTCTCGTAAGTTGTTCGTAACTTTACGAACAGCTTTATGAAACACCCCCTGGAGAGATGGGAAAGGAAGTAATTTTTACTGCAAGGCCCTTTGTTTGACATTTTCACTCTTCACTCACAGCCCTACCAGAAGACTTACCAGTACACAGAGCTTTCTTTTCTTGTTCTTTGTTTTATATCTGGCTTTTCAATTAATCCTTGATTGATACATGATAGAGTAAATTTTTGCACCAGTTCTCATACACACATGGTTTCATGCATGTAAACATTGCTTTGCTAATTAATCTGCCTGTGCTGACTGCTGTCCAAATGGCATACATTTTGACTTTATGAGGACAAAAAGAATCAACAAAATGCATACTTACATTATTAATACTACAGTCTAAGAGTGCATATCATGGAAATGTCACATAGGCCCTATACTTAAACCCCTTTGTTCAATGAGATGATTGTGGTTTGTTTCCCACAGGGAGATGCAATCATCACACCGACTTGCCAACAGTTCTGGGGTAACGCTGGCAAGACATCATGGGAGGAGTACAACCAGGGTACGCCCATCAAGTACCTGATATCAGCCCCTACCATGAGGGTACCCATGGACGTCTCAGATAGTGTCAATGCTTACCTTGCCTTCAGAGCTGTCATCATAGCAGGTGGGTTAACCCTTACTGTGCCAGGGACTTTGGACAGTGTGTACAGGACTTTGGGGTTTCTGTGCAAATCTGCACGCGAAGGGTTAAGCATTGCCAGTTTGCTAGTTACCAAAGTGTGATGCTTAATGCCTTTGTGTACTTTGCAGGGATGCCATCCCCGTACACAGCATTGCAGTATTAAAGGGCTTAAAAGGCTCCTTTATTTCCCCCCCCCCCCAAAAAAAAAAAAAAAAAAAAACACCCAGTATTTTTATCTTTTCTGCACAAGACATGTTTAGTAATACAACTTCAAAAATATGTGAATAATTACATATTTACTCCTCTTTAGCCGTCAGAATACTACAATACTTCTTAACCATGAACGTTGAGCACATTAAGTTTGTAACAGATAATGCCATTACCTCTGTGTGTATTTTTATACATGTAAGACAGTTGGATGTACAATATAGAGTTAAATACAAATTTGAATTAGACATGTTTGCAAATTCTCTTTGTTTTAATTTCTAGTACAAAAGCACAATGCCAACACAAGTAAGACTGGTCTGCTACCTATATCCAGTGTCCTTTGCCCTGGTCTAGCCACAAACGTGGGCAGGATGCCCCCAAAGAAATGCGCCAAGCAGGTGAGTAGGGGTGTGAGTCACAGAGACAGTGTTATGATCAGGATGGAGTGGTCACGGTCAGGTCATCGGTCATCAGAGTGACCAGTGTGACCGCTTGTTCTGACAGATACTAAGACTACTAGTATATTCAAGTTATGTTGCTGCTGTTTATAAGAAGTCTTTACCCTAGTGGATCAATGCATTTGCTAGGACCGGCTACTATTCAGGTGTCAATGTCCAGTTATGCCACTAGCATGGTTTTGTTTAGGCATCTTGTAGTCTTAAAGGCTTGTGTCTAATCTGGCTTTCATGATAATGTTTTCTACCTTTGTTTGTTTGGTATTTGGTGTGTACAACGTTCTTTACACTTTTAGTACCTCCGGAAGGCATGAATGATAAGTGTTTTCTTAAAGGTAACATCAAAGTAAGGGATGACTCTGAGAATTTTTATTTTCTTTTTAGCAGTGATTTTATAGCATTTATGCAGTCAGTTGAATTTATGAAGATGATAAAGTTTATGTGATATGTAAGGCCAACAGTGTCACCAAAAGTTGTGATTTTCAGTTGGGTGCTTTGGAGCAGGTTTGAAATAGTTATTGTTCTTGAGAAGATTTTGTGATTAAAAAAATCATGCCTAAGAAGATTTTGTGATTAAAAGGGATATTGTGGGAGGGAATTGAGACTGCAACTTGCAGTGTATTTCAGTAAGTTAGTTGTATTCCAGTAATCTAATCATATCACTTGTATTCCATTATATCAATGTCTTAACCCTAAAGGGGCCGGGCTTTTTTGGCTGTGCTCAGACCGGGGGGGGGGGGGGGGGGGGGGATTCCGCCCCCCCCCCCCCCCCCTGAGATCTCGGCCATCGGTAGTGCGATCGCGATGAAATTTTGCATGCGTGAGACCCGTGTCATAATCTACAAGATTGTGTTATTAGATTTTTTGAAACAATCAATTTCTAATTTTAATTAATTAATTATGCAAATTAAGCTCAAGGTGATATTTTAGCTTAATTAAAAGTATTGAGAGTCTAATTTTTGATCTGTAAATCTGTTTTAGCATATTCAACAATTGTACATCACAAAAACTTCCAAAACTCATTTCAATTCTTATGTATTTTATTGTTTTCAGAATTTCTTATGTATTTCTTTGTTTTTCAACTTTTGTTTTTTCTTTGTTTTTTTCATTGGAAATTGTCACTGACCACTTTTCTACCATAATTAGCACAAAATTAATCAATGAAAGTGATTAACTGTAAAAATAATCAGGTTTTTATGCCTTTCATGACAGAGCACTGTTTTCCATAGGAAATGTACTAAAAATCACAAAATTGTGACCGTTTTGGAGCGACATTCCGTTACAAAAATGGGCGTGGCTTCGCAAAAGTATGCGCGGACGTTGCAAATTTGGTCTCAAAAGTTGCGCGAGACTTGAACGAAGAAAGTCAAGAAGCCTCGCGATGAGGCCTTCTCGCGTTACAGAATTATAGCGCGAAACGTCGAGGGGGGGGGCGGATTCCGCCCCCCGGCCCTTTTAGGGTTAAAGTTAGGTAGAAAAGAGACATTAATCTTATTGATATTAAACTATCTCGTGCTGCAGATGAAGTGTGCATATGAAATCTATGAGCTGAAGGAAGACCAATATCTACAGAACCCTGAGAGTCTAGGAAGTGTGTGGGAACACCATCTTTACATGGCATCAAATGTGAGTAGCCACTCCTTGACCCTCTCAATATCAAGGATAAGTACAGCATGTCATTTTGAGGGAAAATTAGTCCGCGGAAGAGACTGAGAATGATGCATTCAAAAGCTGCTTCCAGAAATGGAAAGTAGAAATTTCACAATCTGGAAATTTTCTTGCATTTTGCGCAACATAAAACTACTAGTAGCACGAAAATAAAGTCACACCAATTGTTGGATGTGATACTATTTTATATTGTGATTCAGCAGAATTAAAAACATTCAAAATCATCTTCCTTGACTGAGTGCAAAAATTTACTCATTCTAAAGTTTCCACTTTTACAGTAGCGGCTCCTGTTTGAGTGCACAGACTTTATGAAGAAGGGTACCGATGCTCATTGACAAAATCTTGTGTTGAATGGTGTCAAATGTGGCTGGGTCTTTAGAGTGCTTAGTGATGAACTACAGGCCATCCCCATTATAACAAAGTCCTGAGGGCTAGCAGTTTTGTTTTATTTTTTTTCGTTTTATCAAAATTCATTATATCCGAACAAAAAGTATATAGAATATACAGACAGCAGTTTTAGGAACTGAATTTCTGCTTCATTGTGACAAGAGTTTCTCTATAGCCGTGTTCGTTTTAAGAGGAGTATACTGTACTCTTTTGAATGGCTGTTTTCCGTAGTTCCATATTCAGCAATTGTGACAACATAGGAAATGCATTTTTGATTATGTAAAGACTGTAATATCGCCCTACCACAAGAAAGAAAAGAAAAGAAAGGAAAACTGGAGAAAAAGTAAAGGTTGAGAGAAATTATGATGTCAAATAAACTTGATTTACTGAATATTGTGCATGATTAACAATCTTCCACATGAAAAAAAAAAAATGTTCTGAACTAGTAAACTTCTTACTAAAAAGTGTGTTCTCCATGATATTTTTCAGGTTATTCACTCATTTTTCCCCTTTCCTCTTTATTTTGCAGGAGGAATACAACCCAGAAATCACATTTTTAGAAGAGAGCTGAGGCTAGGTAGACTGGCTTGTAGAGAGTACTATTAACTTGCTCTCCCATAAGAACTGTAAACCAGCCCACTCAACACTCTGAATGTGAAGTTCCTCCTACTACCAGCCTCGACCCCCCTGGTGGCAGAAATTACCCCTCATCTGCTCGTGAAAACAACTCCACACCTATCCCCCCACTCCTGCAAACAAGATAGGCTTTGATGACCTTCGGCACATGTGATGTTGAAATTCTGAACTATGGAGCCATTCTCTACCCCACCCTCAACGGATGGAAGTCAGCCGCTTTGCATAGGACTCCTAATGAGCCTTCGTAATACTCCCCAGCACCTGGGCAGCAGCTTGACGGCAAGGCTGTTCCGAGTGCCCCTGCTCTGTGAGCATCTGAACTCTTTTTTCACATTGTCAGCGTTATTCAGGAAACTGTGGAAACCCACTGATGGTACTGTGTCCTTCAAATCGACACCTGTGTGGGTGCTGCTGTCTGTCTGTTTGTCTGTCTGTCTGTCTATGTGTCTGTATGCGTGTGTCGATCAGTTTTGATGTTTTCTTCATGAATCTGTACAGTATATCTACTCCTATGTTATTAGAATAGCCTCAACTGAGCTGGGGCTGTTCCCCTTAAAATGTGAAATGCTACCCTAGTTTGGTGAATACCTGCATGTTCATAACATCTAGGCTGATGATATTACCACTCCAGCTCCACTGGCTTGTTTGGCAGGATATAACAGAATGGGGATAGTGTAAATCATGTTTAGAATGGTCAATAAATCTTTCCTGCATCTCATTCACTTTTATGAGACACTGTAACATGCTTTGCAGTGAAATGTAGCTACTCATTCTATAAACGTTTTGATGCATACTTGAGACTATCCAACCCACATAAATGTACTATATATGCACCGGTATCTATAATATCAGATAGCTTTTTGGACTCACACTCTGGTTGGCATTTATACTTATAGCCAGTGTTCAACGAGCCTCTTCTAAGTCATGTTGGTTTCTCTCCTCTCCTTGAAATATGAACTCAATACAATGAGTAATTATGGTTTGCCTTTGCAAATACCTATTTTTGACAGAATTTAGATTTGTTCTGTTAATAGTGTGAATAGTTTTTAGCATCATGCATCAATTGTACATTCTTGCTCAGCCTGGATGCTTTCTTTTGGATGTCATTCTCTCAACATCAGAAAAAAAGTCACCAACTGTGGAACTGTGGTATTGAAAATTCTGTCACAGAAGTACCTCAATTCCAACCTGTTGTACAGCTGAAAGTTCTGTACCTGGGTCTGGTCTTCCAGGAGCCAAGCCAGATTTATGTTTATAGACAGATATTTTTCTGACCATATCTAAAGCTCATTGAACTGGATGCCTGAGAGCAACAATCACATTGTGTTTACCAAGATCTGACATTTTCTGAGATCTGTGATTTATTGAGCAAGACATATATTCAAATACCAATACAACCTCTGCCACCACTGTACCTAATGTACCTAGATTTTCACTGTAAAAGGCAATACTAGATTTAATTGGTGAATGCTGTGCTTAAACTGCATGGAGCTGGATGAAGCAGCTGCAGTGGTACATGTATTTGATAATGTTGTGCATGTGACCATCCTTGTTGCTAGGAAAAGTCTGGCATAAAAGCAGTGCTGCAGTAACTAACCTTGAAATCCATTTGTAAATGGACATGGAAGAAGTGAAACATATTACCAATGCATCAGTCATTGGAATTCCAAACAAATAAGTTTTTATGAACATGACTGATTGCATAACATGTGGAGTAGAAATCCTCTTCCTAGCTAAAGGTTGAAAGGTCTCAATAGAATGGTAACTCAGATGACAGTATAGTCTAAAAGCCGGAACTCGGTAAAATATGTCGATGTGAAGTACAGTCAACTTCGGATACCTCGAATTCGTCGGGACCGAAGAAAATGGTTCGAGGTACGTGACATTCGAGGTACGCGGAATTCGAGGTACGCGTACGTACGTCGAATTTTCTTCGACTTATCCGACGTTTATCGATGTTCAACATGGTGTCTGTTATAGTGCCTACCGATTGTTTGCATGCTTGTCAATTGGAAGTGAATCGACTTTTATGTGAATGAATTGAATGAAAATCGGAATTGAAATCAACATGTCAGAAATGAAGATTTTGGTGGCACTATCACGCCACCAAAAAAAGTCGGATGTTTGCCTTTACTTTTGAAAATGAACCACGGTAACAATCTGCTCCGTAAGATACTAAAATAAATGTCGGATGTTTGCTCATACTTTTGGAAATGAAAAACGATAAGACTCAGCTCCGTATGGTGCTAAAACTAACGTCAGATATTTGATTTTGCGTTCGGAAATGATTAAGAACCACATTCGGCTCCGGAAGACGCTGAAATAAATGTCGAATATTTGCTTTGACGTTCGGAAATGAAAATCAATATTCAACTCCGTACGATGGTTAGATAAGTGTCGGATGTTTCCGTATACTTTCGAAAGGAAATAGCAATAACATTCGGCTCCGGAAGATGCTGAAATAATGTCAGATGATCGCTTTTAGATTTCGAAATGAATAACCCCAAACATTCAGCTGCGTTCAATGGTAAAATTAATGTTTGATGTTTGCTTTGACGTTCGGAAATGAGTAACAATAACATTCAACTCCTTACGATGATAAAATAAATGCTGGATGTTTGCTTTTACGATCGAAAGTAAATGGCAATAACATTCAGCTCCGGAAGAAGCTAAAATACATATTGCTTTTACGTTTGGCATGTTTGAAAGTGAATAGCAGTAATATTCTGCCCCATATGTATTGGATATTTGCTATTTACATTTCGAAATGAATAACGGTAATATTCAGCTACGTTTGATGGTAAAATAAACGTCTGATGTCAGCTTCGACGTTCAAAAATGAAAAACAGTAACATTCGGCTCCGTACGATGATAAAATAATATTGTCAGAATGATTCATTTAACTTTCGGAAGTGGACAGCAGTAAAATTCGGCTCCGTACGATGATAAAATAAATGTCGTATGTTTGAAATGAATAACAGTAATATTCTGCTTCGTACGATGCAAAAATAAATGACAGATAATGATGCTGAAACAAATAACGGATGTTTGCTTTCACGTTTGGAAATGGATAAGGATAGCATTCAGCTCCGTAAGTTGCTAAAATGAATGCCGGTTGTTTGCTTTTACATTTAAAAATGATTAACGGTAATATTCGGCTCCGTAAGGTGCTAACAGACTAATAAATGTTGGATGATTGCTTTTACAATAAGAAATGAATAACGGTAACTTTCGGCTCTTTTAATGCTAAAACAAATGTCGGATGCTAACAGATGTCGGCAAATGCTCCCACTTTTTCATTTCAAACGTAAGTTTTGACCTCCTAAATTTTTAGGTATCAACTTTTATAATAATCTATACGCCTATTTGCTACATCTTAAAACACAAAATAAGATGATTGGATTTTCTGATTTTAATTTCGAGTAAATTCGACCACCACTGGAAAAATAAAAATCAGTGATACTGGTGGCCCGATAAAAGTTAGTGTGGAGCCCTGTCTATTCTGTTCTTTATTATGCTCGGCCTATACTTCCACATCATATTCCACAATATTTTCATAATCGCATTGCTGGAAAAAAAAAATCAGTGCTTGTGTTCTCGGGGAAGAATAAATGAAACATACTTCGTGAAAGGCAAAAAAAAAAAAGTTGAAAAAGGGCACTTCGCAGGAGATCGATGTTTGGACAGTGGACCGTGATTAATGCCAAAGATATAACTGTCAACACCCAACACCTACGCAGGTGCGCCACGACGGTTTAGAAATCTACGCGCGCGGTATGACTATCATGATCAAGAATTAAAACACAGTGGTTAAAGAAAAGAAGATGATGGGCAGAGCGTAGTGCTATCGTAAGCACTCCATTGGCAAGGGTGCTATGTGCATACCGTGTACGTACTATGTAGGTAGGTGTTAGGGATTTTTCTTGTCAGCTGTGTACCGGGTATTTCTTTGGGCGCACGATTGTTCTGGTCGGGAATATTTACAGCCGAGTGTGAAAAGATTTGTGACGTCTTCTTCGCTGTCCACGCGCGCTTAATCGGAGATGCTGAGTGATGTTGCAATTCGATTCGAGCTACATGCTGGGAAAAACAATAAGTTAATTAAGATCGGGGCAGTAGATTTCACTTCGAGGTAACCGAACTTCGAGTTATTTCTTCGAGCTACGCGAATTTTAATACACGCAAACTCCATAGGAACAATCGGGACTTTCATTTTGCCCCCGAGGTAAGTGATATTCGGCTTATCCGACGTCGAGGTATCCGAAGTTGACTGTATTTAACTTCTGCTGTACAGCTAAGCCCTTGGCACCACACTAAGTGTAATACTGTTCCACCAGCAGGATGGACTTATTGTGAAAGAAAAAGATATTATGGATACATGGCATCATTTTTTTTAATTCTGACGTACGCCTGTTACTGGATATGAAATGTATTTTGTGAATTTTGCAAGTTGGGTGCTATTCTTGAACTCAACAAAACACACATACATTTCTCCGGCCTTAATGTAATGCTCGTTTGTTATTTTAACCACCCGCGAAATTGTAAGGAAGTTGCAATTCGCAAAAAAGTTGGCTAAGTACATGGCGTATACCGTAATCTTCCAGGGGCTGAGATATCCCGAAGTCGGTCAAATTGATTGATATACAAAAGAAATGTTCCTCGGGACAATGTCGCTTTCTTTGCAAAGTGCAATGGTAACTCAGCTTAAATTTGTATTTTATTGAGATGTGAAGGTTTTGTCTTCAGATGAGATTTGGTGGACATAAATTTTGGAGATGTTTAGAAGAGGGGAAACACAAATGCTGTTACCTTTCAGAAAGTCAGGTGAACATTAGTCATTTCTCATTCTTCGTGTTATTTTAACACAGAACACTAGAAATCAGGGTGTTGAAATCAAGTTGTATGACCATCATTGCAACCAGTATAAAAGACTCTACAAAGTGTGTATTTTGTGAAGGAAAGCAATTCCAAGCTTAATGTAAACAAGCAATGAAAAAATACAAAGAAAAAGAAATTTTTGTGTGTATTGTTGTGCCAGCATGGGCTAAGTTCTAATTTGTGCTATTGCATGGTACATGAAGTGTGGTAAGCATTCTTTGATGAGTATGAAAGAGATTTGGGAATTATTAACTGCACATGTGGATCACTTCCAGTCTGACAGTAAGTCCCATATAGAGGCTTGCACATGCAAATCAATCTTCATTCAACAGGGTAAATTAGAATCTCCAAGCCACTGAGATAGTGGCACAGTCAGAAGCAATGAACTTTTAATGTTTCTTTGGTCACCTCATGAAGCATGTGCTATACTTCAAAAATTTGTAACAATGCTCATAGTTTGTGGGATTTTTTTTTTGTTTGTTTCCCTACCTGTCAATATAACTTCTTGGTATATCACAGTCAGTGACATCCATTCTTTATGTTTGAGATTATACAGTGTGCAAGATTAGAAGTCACTGGGAGTAATTATTGCAGACATGGTAAAAGTTGGGATATCATGTAAGTTCTTAAGTATCATGAGATGTGGATGAAGTATTTTTTGTGTAACATTAAGAAAAAAAGTGAGTTTCCTTCATGACATGTCTGTCAATATGATGATGTAATCATGTTCTTTTCCATTACCCAGTAGACAGATCGAAATTTAGATTTGCCTGGATTAAAGGTAGCTTGTTTGTGACAATATTTCAGGAGGTGAAACCACAATTTCAGAGGAAGTTTATAATATTTTGCATTTACGTCTTACTTCAGACTTCCTGTCAGATAAACGATATGAATACAATTTCATTTCTGGGTAATGTATTTAGTTTGCTGCTTTTGATATGAAATGGTCATAAGGATGAATGTTTAATAGTCCTTGACACCCCTGAAGAAGAGTGTATGCACCAGAGAAATGTGGCTGATCAAAATGGTGCAATACAATCAACTTTGTCCAAGTCAAATTCAAAGGGACCACAAAAGAAAATCTTTGACTTGATTGAATTTAGACTTACACTACACGTTTAACCATCCTAGAATGAATATTTCTGTGATTTAGCCAATTTTTCAAGTTGTGAGAGTTCGACTTGGGGCATGGTTGGCTGTACTTTTATGACTTACAACACTGATTGAAGACAAATCATGTGAATAATGGAAGTCTATATTAAGGCATAATGATAAATCTTATGCTCTTTTTGATTCAGTTTTCGTAAAATGGACAATAGTAATTAGCTGCAATTCTAACTCTACAGAAACTTACGTGTGCCTCATACAGTCAGGGCCCCGTTGCTAGAAACTTTGCGTTTAAACGCAACTTGCAACTGATTGTCACTGGCCAATCAAAATCATTGTTGCATGCATGTCTTCTTAATAGGGCAGACCCTGAGCAAATCAGAATGATTGTTTCAAAATAAGCAATTATTTGCAATTGATTGCAACTTTCTTGCAACGAGGCCCAGGACAGACAGCCTGATGGGAAATGCAAAACTGATCTGTGCATTGAATCACTTGAGGTGAACCTTTAATTGCTCAGTCTTAGTTCAACCAATCATTGCTCTCTTACATGTATCAGCAAGTCAGTTTGAATTGTGTGCCTGACTGTTTTTCCAACATATTCTCAGGACACGCATCAGATTATTTTTATTATTATTATTATTATTTTTTTTTTTTTTGCAATGTCTACTCGAGTGACATTTTATGAGGATACTTCTGTGTTGAGACAAGAAGTCAGTTTAACCTGGTGCATGCATTTAACAGAAACACATTACAGTATTCAAAACGGCAATCATCATGGCACAAATATGTTCATTGGAGAATCTGAAACAAAATGTTTGATGTTGAAACTGCTCAGTTACAAATTAGCAAGTCTGTGGCACAAATATTTTTTAAAGTCATTGAAGTTTAAGTTTTTATATGTGTAATTCATTAAGATTATTGCAAAACTTTGTACATAGGCTAAGCAGGTAAACATATTACAGAACAATGAAGAATATAAAAAGCTGCCAAGCCATTCGGTTTTGATAATGTGTTTATGAGATTTGGAGATAAAAATCACTTTAGAGTCAAAAGGAATTATATTGCTTTAATTTGAACCTAGTATAAAAATTAATACAAATTGGAGAAAAAAAAAACAAGGTGTTTGGCATTGAGGTTACAAATTTGTCTCTTATGATATACATGCTGCTTTCTTTTTGTGGCAGCAGTTTGTTGACAATGAATGATATTGATTCAACAGCTGCTGTTTAGATATGAGACTACTGGATGATTATGTTGAAATACTTGTGTTTAAACTCATGTGAACTTGTCCTCATAGTATCATGCACAAATGAATAATACTGATAGGAAAGTTGGTTTGAAATAAACTATGATGACAACAATAATGAAATGAAAATATGATGATAATAGAATGAAAATATGATAATAGAATAGAAAGAATAAAAGGATAATGATAATTGTAATGATTGCAATAGTAATACAGAATATATGTGCATTCATAATTCGCTTCATACTACATTTCTAGACATGAAAGTTGTTTTTTTTCCCCGCTGTTTGTGAAGGAAATCATGTGAATGTTAAATTGCAATGAGTAGCACAAAGAAATGAGGATGGTATAATCTATCATTCTTGTTCTAACCAGTCATACCAGTTCAAAGTGTGCTGTACACTTCATACGCCTGTCAATCAACAAACTTACGTTAATTTGTGCCTCTTTGCTGGAAGCGAGATTTCATTGTGCAGACCTTGGTTTGGGCTGAATGAATAAACTGAGTAGTTGCAGAGAATTCAATTTCTCCTTCATTATTCCTGCATTAGATCATTCATCAAACAGATTCAGTTT
Organism: Diadema setosum; assembly: GCA_033980235.1. Classification (NCBI taxonomy): domain Eukaryota; kingdom Metazoa; phylum Echinodermata; class Echinoidea; order Diadematoida; family Diadematidae; genus Diadema; species Diadema setosum. Next base: position 884,303 of record CM067076.1, on the reverse strand, counting down.
CTTTAAAAAAAATATAAAAAAAACTTTTCTGCTGTATAAAAGTCTCTACAATTGCATTTGCCGTGTGTGCTTGCCACACAGATAGAATTTTTGGAAGGTCATGTGACATGACATCATTTGACAGAATTAGGAAAATTGAGTAAGATTTAGTTGATTGGTGGCATGAAAGATTTCCTATGCATGAAACTGCACAAATACATAGAGAAACTATTCATAAAGTACATGGTCTGGCCTTTTGTGTATACCTCAGTCTCTATGTACTGGCTTGTGTTCCTGAAATGTGTAGGTCAGCTATTCAAGGTTGTACGTAGACAGAGATAATCCTTACCTACATTTACAGGCACATGTATAAAAAAAGAAGGCCCGTTGTATCAAGCTGGATTTACATGATGTATATGTGCTGATGGTATGCTTCTTCTAAAGAATGTGGCAACCTTTTTTTTCCCCGCATGATATTTTACAAGCTTCCGTTTTAATGGAAACTTTCAAGACATGCTATTTAAATTCTGGTGTGTAATGCTATATTTCAATCTAACCTGTTATGAGGATTTGAGTGTGTAAACATTCTTCACACACCATAGCCAGAGTGTATTTTGAGTCTATATTGAAAACAGTAATGATGTTATGATTTTGATTTTTTTGGTACATTTTCCTATAAATTTTGGACTCTTAAGATTAGGCATGTTGAACTTCATGACATTGTACAATTGTTTTTCATTTTATTTTCTTTGTCTTAACTTGATTGCATATTATGATGTTCTCTGTCTGTAGACAGGAATTTTCAAGAGAACCTGTCAATTACTGCTAGTCAAAGTTTGCAATTTGCCAAACTGGCGTGCAGAAATCACATGTCGGTGAGGTGGTGCAAGTTATGTGTTTTATATCATCTCCCTGATTTTTACTCAAAAGTTCTCAAATGCAAACTTATGTAATGAGGTGTTATGTACATACATGGAAATGCTTTTTGCTGCAATGAAGCAAAAAAAGTAATTTCCCTCACTTCTGATGATATCATGCTCCTTTTTTTTTTCTTCCTTCTTCCGCAGAATTTCATCCAGGGGTCCGTTCCATGAAAGTCTTATGAGAGACTTTTCATTCATAAGACACGCTTATGAGAGGCTTTATGAAATGGATTTGAAAGTTTCATATAGCAACATAAGAGTGACTTTGACCATTCTGAGATTTATGTGAAGACTTTTATATGATGACTTCATGAAACGGACCCCTGGTCAATAAAGTTCACCAAGAAGTCAATGTAAAGCTTTTTGCGATTTTGAGTTTGCACTCTGTTGTCGTTTGTATTGTCCAAAGTTGTACATGTATGTCATACATTTCCAGTGGAGGAGGATGTTGTATTTTTCATCTTACGAATTATACATATGTACATGCAAAGATGTAACAAACAAAAATAAAGTCCAAATGAAGCATGAATTGTGTGGTGAGTTTTTTTTTTTTAAATTCAGTTCTTCAATGTGCAAAATATTTGATTAGCTCTCTCAATTCTTTCAAATGTTACATGGAAAGTGATGTTGTTGTAAAAGGAAACTTGCCAGTCGCAACCACCTATTAAGCAGATTTTTCGTGTTTGTGAGAAGTCAATCCTTGTGATTGAATGCTCTTTAATACCCAGTCTAATTTTTTTTTTTTCCTGTGTTGTGGTTCAAATCACTTTCCTCAAGTAATGGCAAAACTCTTGGTTCATTTTAGGCCCCCTGTCATGGGCATCAAAACTCGTGGTGAGAATTATTTGGCTGAGTTTACATAAAATGTTCATCCTTGTTTTTCAGATGTGAATGGGTTAACAAAAACATTTTATTGGTCTCAGTTTGAGGGTGTAGATAGTGTATATAACGTGAATGTTTGCATATCTGACTGATGACCAAGCTATGGTGCAGTGGCGGATCCCGAGGGGAGCGTACCAGGCGTGTGCCCCCACTTTGTTTGTTGTTAAAACAAAAGAAATAAAAAGAAAAAAATGAAATAAAACCCGGAAGTAGCACCAGAAATATTGTTTGCTACCCCTCCCCCCCCCCCCTTTACAGACTTCCTGGATCTGCCCCTACAGTGTGATGAATGTATCTACCAAGATGCACAGCCGTATCAACCTTTTCAATTTGTGAACAAAATGGAAAGAGAGAATTTCACACAACAACATAACAGCAGCAAAAAGAAGGGTAAGGAACAAAAGTTGAATATACCCTGTAATAGAAATAAATGAAGAAAGTATCCCTGAATAAGATGTAGAATGATCATGAAAGGTGGATGAATAGAAAACCAAAAATTAAAGGGAAAGTGATAAAAATGGTAAGCAGAGAAAGAAAAATGACAAAAAAGGAAAGGAAAGAAAGAATTACCGGAAGGACAGAGAGAAGTACGTAGAAGAGTGTGCTTTAGGGTGTGTACAGTTCTGGTTGAGGCAAGGATTTAGCTTTTAACGTTTTGCGAGATATTCAGAAACCACATACTCTTTGAGATGCCAAAGAGCATGCAATTCTAAGGGGTATCAAAAGTTTATTTGATGAAAATCGGTTTTGAAATGGCTGAGATATCCAAAACAAGGTGAAACAATTGGTGGCCCGTCGCCTTTTGTTAGTAGTATATCATCACTTTTGGGGATATATCTCAGCCATTTGAAAACCAAATTTTCATCAAATAAATGTTGAATCCTTCTCGAAATTACATGCTCTTTAATATTTCATAAGGGGTTTCTCATTATCTCACTTAAAAATGTTCAAAACATGAATCCCCACCTCAACCAGTAGGCCTACTGTACAGTCCCTTTATCCCGAACATGGTTCTCGATTTCCCTTCAGTGCTTCACCTGCAGAGAGAGGTGGAAGATCGCACTCTGCACCTCCCTTTCCCTCGCAGGGGGATCTCTCCAGCACCCCATAAGACAGTAGTGCTCTGTCCTTCCGCAGCACACCGGCTTCCTCCATGCTCGCCACGCGCCGCCGCGCCACGTACGTACCACCACGCGGCATAATATATTACGCAATAAACATGACATGTGCTGGCCTTGCCTTGCTTGTAATCACGTATGATCACACATTATCACATTATTGCGGGCATAATAACACTAAAAACCATGGCAGATGACCTTGGCGATGAGTGGTGGTTGGATCCAAATGAAAGGGAACCAGAGGAAGTCCAGGAAGATACAGCAGGTATGTTTCCTACTTTTGATGAATAGCTAGCTACTCGTATAAGCTTTGATTTTGGCGTCCCGACGACGCAAATAACTATTGTAGTCCCTTACCTTGCATTAGCTGTTGGTGTTGGGGCTGGAGAGTTGTCCACGCTCGCTAGATATCAAGCTCTGTAATTATCTGTAACTTTACTGTGGGTAGCTACCCCTGAATTGAAGATACTATACACGGATACACTGTCTACATGCACATGCTATGTGCACATGCTCACTCTCATCATGGAAACTACAAACAAAAAGTGAAATTAGGCGCGGTCAGACTGGCAAAAGATCGAGAAGTTTAAGATCGCGAAGTTTGGGCCATTGGTACGCGCGCAAGCGCAATCAAGAGTGCGCCGTCCGATGGCTAGTGATTGTGACGTAACAATGCGCATCTGCACATGACAATGACCTCGCGCTTCGGAGGCACCGCCCACAAACAGATCGAGAAGTTTCGCGGGAAGTTTCGCAGGAAGTTTGTGGTCACACTGGCAAAACTTCGAGATCTTAAAGATAGCGATCTTAAACTTCTTGATCTTTTGCCAGTCTGACCGCGCCTATTGAAAATGAAATTGACCCAGCAGGCAAACACGCACACACAAAGAATGGTCTATATGCACATACTGGTTGTACACTTTTTTTTTTTTTTTTTTTTTTTTTTTTTTTGCATTATAGTTTCCGCTTTATCTAGGATTAAACTAGACAATAAGTGCTATTATTAAGTGCAAGGCCCCTATCAAGAAACAACCATCAAAGACGTATGGAAGGAAACAGATATTTTATTCCTCGAAATGTTTTTGAGTTTGATTAACTTCTTACATTTTCTTTTCTCTCTCTCTCTCTCAATTATTAGTGCCAAGAACCAAAGACCAGCAAACAAGAAATGCTACCAAAGGAGGAGCATTGCCTAGCAACAAGAGGAAGTCAGAAGGAGGGGAGCAGGATGCGGGCAAAGCTACGAAGCGGAAGAAGAAAAAGAAGGTGTGATTTTGATTGCTTATTTTTTTCTATAATAAATTTTTATATTTTTTTATCAACAGTGTTTAAAAAAGAAAACCAAACACACAGAGGAAATCAGTGATCTAAGTACTCATGAACATCAGACCTCCTGGGGAGTCTGCTTCATGAAAGAGAGTGACAACAGTCAAAAGCAGTTACATTACTTCTCACTACCAAAGATGACATATTTGCATGAGTACAGTGCACTCCCATTATAACGAACACGGTCATAATGAAATTTCAGTTACAATGAAGTAAAAATTCAGGCTGCGAAATTTTCTGCTCTTTGTTCTTTATTGTTTACTTGTAATGAAAGAAAATTGCCGGTCCTGAGGACTAATTTGTTATAACGGGAGTCCACTGTATCATATTTCATAAATTTGGACCTGTGAGCCAATTTTGTGAGTGGTTGGATTCATGACTGAGAAGCACATTGAACTGAATGAGAAATAATTACTAACCATTTCCAAAGAAAAATTATTGATTTAAAATCTTGGAGATAATATACAATACAGTATACAGCTTATTTGTTGAACAGAAGACAGTGAAGGCAACTACCATTATAACAAAGTCCTCGAGACCCACAGGTTTTCTTCATTATACCAAAATTTTCTTATAGCCAAACAACTTAAGTACAAATATGTAGGTGATGATTTTGGGACCTGAATCTTTATTTTGTTGTATCCGAAATTTTGTTTTAAACTATATTTGTCATAACGAGAGTGCACTGTATCAATATTTTCAGGAGTTCTTACGTTTTTGCATATGATTGTCAGCTCTCGAAATCCATGAGGATAAAAACAATGCAAAATATACCACATATGCAGTGTTTGAGATGTCTTGTACATGTGTGAACCATTTCAAACTCCCATTTTTTCATTGTTCTTGATGTTTGGACTGCATATGATGTGTGGCTTAATACGTAGTGTTGAATCATATAAGTAATGCTGTCTTTTTCTCCTTTTTTTTCATTGTGTTAGAAAACTTTAAGTGAACATCTTGCCTTGACTGATGACAAATCAGGAACTGGTGATGACCTTTGTGTTGCTATGGCAACATACTTCCACAATAAACTCTCAGCAATTGAAATGGAGGAACTGATACTAGAAGGTACTTATACCATTTTAATTTTGATGAAGAGAGGGTTCACTTCAATATTACAGAGACTAACTCTCTAGACTAACATGTGTTTTTGTTGTTGCTTTTTCTCTCATTTTCTTTTGTTTATTTTGTTTTGGTTTTTTGTTTTGTTGTGTTGTGTTTTGTTTTGATTTTTTACTAGTGTTCAGTTATAACCTGTTCTATCTGGCATGCAAGGCTGGTTCTGTCTAATGCTTTGCATCGTATGAAATTATTTTAAATCAATATATTAAAAAAATAACTGTATATAAGTGCTATTCAACGAACTTTAAGTCTGTCAATTAAGAAGGTTGATTTTGCATTTGCAGGGGTTTGATTTATTTAAATTGATGATAAGAATAATCAAATGGTTAAAGTGCATGCATAATCACAGAAAGCACCAACATTTAAGCTTTACAAGTATATTTGAATAATTAACTTGGAACCCAGTACTTAATGTGGTGTAGATGTTTTTACAAAAAAACAGAAATCACAAATTACAATTTTACCTTGTTACATCGCAATGCTGTCTGCACTTTGTCATTAGTCTAGTACTTTGTTTAATTGTCCGATACTTTTGTTTTATTGTCAATACTCTTGTTTCTCACAAGAAAAATAAGACTGAGTCTTTGTCCTTTCTGCAGAACACTGTTTCCTGGATGTAAACAAGGGTAATGAATCAGTGAGTGACTATCTGACCAGAACTCTACCCGACTGGTCAGCTGTGGTCAAGAAGGAGCAAGAGTCCAAGAAGCCCAACAAATCCTGTGTCCTGCTTCTTCTGACGTCCAGTGGAAAGAGGGCGGTAGATCTCATGCGAGATGCTGCCAGCTTTCGAGGAAAGTGTGTCACTGCAAAGTTATTTGCCAAACATATCAAGGTGACTAGTCTTTTCTGTGTTTGTTGATTATTTGTAGATGGCAGGATCAAATTTACTTTAGAGAATAAGATAATATGGAAAATTCTTTGATAACAATGTGAAGCATATGATGTATCTAAAATGAAAATGGTTTACATAGACAGATTTGAGTCATGTATTATAGTGCTCTCCTGTTTATAACGAGCATGGTTATAATGAAATGCGTGAAAGTAAAAATTCAGGTTCCAAAATTACCATCTATAGATACAATGTATATCTTTATACAGTCAACCTTATACAGTCGACCTGGCATAAGTTGAATAATCGCCAAAGTTGAAGGTCTTTTCAAGTTTCTGTAAGTCAAAGCTTTTTGTTAGTCCAAATAGATTAGGCATGGGCAAGGTTGACTGTACTTTTATAATAGCAAAGGAAAATTGCTGATCCTAAGGACTTTGTTAAAACAGGAGTGCGCTGTACGATGTTGATTAAGTTCCATGTAAAGTAACTGTATTTTTTTAGTCCCTAAGATTTGAATAGGCTGAGGGAGATGATCTACTCTTTTATGTTTTCGAATAGTAAATTACATGAATTATCCAAACTCCTTGGCAAGCCAGCCCTATTTTTTGAATGTGTTCACAGTATGTACTTCATATGGATTTAGAATCGGATGAAAGTGGAGAGATCTATACTCACTTTAGACTACTTCTCTTGAGGCGAGATATGTGATATTTGACTTTTCCAAACATAGATTGCTGAGCAGGAGAAGTTCCTGGCCAGTCACCGAGTTCAGTTTGCCGTGGGGACGCCACACAGGGTTTCCTGCCTGCTGGAGTCGGGAGCAGCAACCCTGGATGACACCAAGTATGTGATTCTAGACTGGAACTGGAGGGATGCCAAGCTGAGGAGATTTGTTGACATTCCTGAGCTCAAAAGAGACTTGTTTGAATTACTCAGGAAACATTTGATACCAGCAGCCTCCAGGGGTAAGGTGAAGTTTGGGTTGTTATGACAACTCTCCAGGTTGATCTCTGCCCCAAGTCCAGAGATTTATCATTCATTGCTTTTATTCAGTAATTATTCATAAAATGTAGATACTGGATCCCAAGAAACATGTTTTTGGTTTTGGTTTATAAAGAATACTGGGCATAGTGCATACATGTGAAGGAGGCATTTTAGTGTCTGTAATTACTGAGTGGTTCTGTCTTCATTCACTGCACAAAATCATACTTAAAACTCTGAGATGCAGATAACAATGTTATGACTGAGGTGCCATGTTTACTGACAGCCTTTCAACCAAGGTGGCGCTCTGCCACAACATGTGCATGACAATCTATCAGGATATGTTTGCAAAGTTACCACAACTCTTCCCCCTTAAATTAAGACACAGGGTGGAAACCAATAATTCTGTATATGATCATATAAATAACCTTACAGAATTTGAATTGATGTGACCACTAAATACTGACAGCTTTGTAAAACAATGTGTACCTACATTTCCTCATATCAACATAACATCAACATCGTATCTTTCATGAAAGCATAAAACAGTCAAAAATGTTAATGTGTGAAAGCAAACTGTAGTCTATAACAGTACTTAGTATTAGACACAGGAATGGACTACCCTGGTCTAAGTTATCAGTCACAAGGGATTATTCTGCCCTTCGTGATGACGACTCCTACTAAAGATTTAACCTATCAGGAGCTTTCTTCACTCTCTGCAAAATTGGAGATGATGTCACCCTGCCACCAGAATTCTGCTCAGTTTGTGTTTGCAACTGCTCATTGGAGCACTCACTGTCATTCTGTGTTGGAGTAGCTGTCAGGTGTACCACTTCTGATGGTAAAACAGTATCCTTGTCATGCATAGGTACGTCACTGACTATGCACATACGCCGGCAAAGATGATTCTAATGTCGCTTGAAAATACAACCATGTACAAGGGGAACTTTGTAAGACACAGGTCCACTGCGCGTTCATGAATATGAGTGTTCTGCATAGCCATCTTGTTTTGGGTCCATGTCCTAGCTCACGCACAAGTACTGGATATCCTATGTTGAAATGATGATCATGCACATGGGCAATTCCACGGTAACTAGGACACAGGTGCCAAAAATTCAAAATGATATTTGTTTCAAACACCATACATTTTCAGACAGTACTTGAGTTGAAGTTTTAAGAATCAGTATGTTTTTCAATAAAAGCGACCATTTTGATTTTCAAAATGGCTGCCAAAATATGCCTATAACTCAATGGTGAAAAGAGTGTATTGTCGCATAACTTACTCTCTGTATATCCACTTTATTAGTAGCCTAAACAACAATCTTTCATATGCATGCAGTGACCAGAGAAGTCTTTTACCACACGATAGAAAAAAAAGCTGGTAGCTTTAAAGAATTTGATAAAAACTGTTAATTACTTTGATAATGATGGATGTAATGTCAGTTACCAAAAACAAGGAATTTTTAAGTTAATTCATCAAAGGAAGTGAGCTGTATCATGTAACTTGGGATTTCTAATGTATGCCCATATGCCTTTATTTTAATACCAGAAATAAGGATACTTGGCATACTGGAGAGTCAAAATGAACACTACAAAATGTGTAACGTCAGTTACCGAAACGTCATACACGAGTATGTAACATCAGTTACCATGACAGTAATTATAACTGAGGCAAATTTTTTGACTTTTGGCCATTTCAATACATCTGGGAAGTCAACTTATAACAAAGAGCAGCAATCCCTTTCATAGGAAATGATGTCATTACCATGGTATGTCCATGGATATTTTTTTTTTATTTTATTTTATTTCTAAATTCATTTATTCATTCATTTACCATGATTATCTTTTTTTTTTGAGGGGGGGGGGCGGGGCTTGAGCTTTCGATTTTTGATTCAGCACAAGTTTAAGGTTAAATCATCTGGAAGTTTAGTTTGCCACATGCAGTGTACGCACTCAAATTAGTACATTTCCAGTCCTACAAGATGATAAAGCTACCAAAGTTTGTAGGCCTAATCAGTGACATGATTGCATGTTAACCACATTTTCTACAAAAAAAAAAACAAAACAAAACAAAACAAAAAAACTTCTGCACAGCTGTATACCAACAGTTTAACAATCTTCACCAATGTTTGCTTTTGCTGGCATTTTTCTTTTTTTTTTCAGGAAGCTTAGTCAAGTTTCTACCTCAAGGCAAATGCACAAACAGATATTTCTTCTCTTGCACTTAAATGTGTGGTGTACATGTAGTTAACATGGCTCATCTTGCATTATGGTACGTAAGGCATGTACTCATTATTGTTTGAAACTCACTGATGTTGCTCAAAATGAGAGAGGATTCTATAGGGTTTAAAAAACATTGTTCATACAGTGTGTATTTGTTGATTACTTTATTCTATTCATGCAGGGACATTTTGTAATACAACACATGATAATTATGAACAGGAAGAGTCTTTTATATTGATTTTAGTATTCTTTCGTTGCAAAGTCTGATTTCTTGGTATCTCAAATGTATTTGCAAGCCGTGATATATCAGTGAAAAGGAAAAGCAAAACAGTTAAATTACTTCAAGCTAGGAATAAAACAATATTGCTCTTTTGACCAAAAAAGCATTTATTTTTTTTCTTCACAGAGAAATATTAAAAGTGTGACACTTTTCATTTAAATCAATTGATGATGGAGATCATCAGGAGTAAAATAAAGAAAAGAAGGAGAAATATATCACAATAGATTTCATACATATTTATGCATATTTATGAGTTGATACATGTTTTTTTTTCCCCCATGACCTGGAAGATATTTTGATATTTTTTTCAAGTACAAAAATATCCATGTTTTGTGTAGTACTACAAGGTATTATGGGTGGAGCACTCTATGTACAATTTGTAGATAAAAACTTTCCTGTTCATTAAAAAACAAACAAACAAACAAACAAAAAAGCCCTTAGCCACGTCAATATATTTATACTTGGAACTGCTTAATCTATTAATGGCTCTGTGTAATCATAACTGTTGAATAAAAGTTAAATCTTCAGACAAATGTCAAGAAATATCCTCTTGTGCATTTACATTATTTTTGCCCAACTGTGCTATGGCATGGGGGGGGGGTGCCCCCTATAAGGGCCCACCCAATATTATTTGTGTCTTTAGATTTTGTTTTAATTTGTTGCTGTAGTTGCCTGGGATTGTCACTGGTACATTGCAGCAGTATAATAACCTGTTAAATAGATTTGTTCTCTGTAAACCCCACAGCAAAGTATGTGTAACGTCAGTTACGTAACGTCAGTTACTGACATGTTTACCTTTAAGTTTTGATAGAACACAAAGAAAATGGACTACTGTTTCATTTCATTGTGTATTTATGACTGATAAACCAAGGTATGACTCCATATCAACCAAATCATTCTGAATGGTCAGAATTATGAAATATCACATAGCTATTCCCAATCATGATTTTGCATGTGTAAACCCTATGGCAAATGTAAGCGTAACGTCAGTTACGTAACGTCAGTTACCGTCATGCCTTCACTGAAATTGGCGTGGTGCTAAAAGGAAATATCTAAAGTGCACATTATTTTGCACACCTGTTCCTAAGAACCTAGGTGTATTGCCATATTAAACACATAAAGGCTAAAAGTCAGGGACATGAGATATTTCCATTTTCATCTACACCACAATTTCCCATGTCCTTTTTCAGTAACGTCAGTTACCGACACATTTTCACTTGCTATGTGATAAGAAATGCAGTTTGAGAGAAAAACTTTCCACCCATTTCTTCATTCTCATGAACTTATTCATCAATGCTAATTGCAAGCCCAAGGTGCTTTCATTCACAAAACTACAAGGTAAACAATTTCATGAAAATCCTTACGTGTAACGTCAGTTACCGTGGAATTGCCCACATGGAGATCATGTTGCTTTTTCTGCCTTGCCTGCTTGAAACAGAGTGTTGCTCCATCTGATGATCTAAGCAAATCAAGATGTCGTCTCCAAATAGTAGCTGTGAAGCTGTGAAGGACAATGTCCAGTAGCCATGTGGGGCATGTTACTGTAATGAAAAAAAAAGAACTGTGCCAACTTGGTTTCGATTGTTCCTGTTTTCATCTTTCTCAGTCCCTCTTTGATGGCCTGGACCGCTCTCTCCACCAACCTATTGGATGCTGGATGATACGGTGCTGTTTTGACATGTTTGTTGATGCCATTCCTGGTTATAAACTTGGCAAATTCAGCACAAGTAAAGCTTCTACCATTGTTCGTAACTACCATCTCGGGTAGTCCATGTGTTGCGATTATTGTTCAAAACTTTGCAATTGTAGATTGTAAAGTTGAGGTGTCCATTGGCACAGCTTCAACCCATTTGAATGTGTGTCAACTACAATTATCAGCATCTTTCCCAAAACAGGGCCTGCAAAATTCACATGGATTCTAACCCATGGTTTGTCTGGCCATGGCAATGGATTCATAGGTGCAGGAGGAGGTGATTGGAGGTTTGCCTGGCACTGCGGACAACTTCTGACTGTCTCCTCCAGTTGGCTGTCTTCATTAAGGTGGCCTCACACTATGCGTTTTTTTCTTGCGACTGCTTGCGGTTTTGAGAAGTCGCACACGGTTCTCGACCGCATGCGACTTCTCGTGACTTGGAGGCATCCGCAAGCCTTGCGACCTCCTTGCGGCTGCTGTCAAATTTTGAACATGTTGAAAACCTTGCGATCGTCTGCGGTTGCCTCTGCGAACCCTTGCGACCAGCTGAAATTTCGCAAGCCCTGCGGTCGTTGCGCTCACACTATGCGACGCGATGATTGCGATCTGGCAACCGCAACAGATCGCAAGCACTGCAATCGAAAAAACCGCATAGTGTGAGGCCACCTTTAGGCCACCATACGAACCTGTGGGCAACTTGTTTGATCCTGGAAATACCGGGATGGCCTTCATGTAGTTGTCTCAGAATGGCACTTCTATGTTGTGGAGGTTCTGTGATCATGGAACCCCACAAGAGTATACCATCTTGTATACCGAGTTTGTGTCTGCGTCTGAAATATGCCCTTTGCGTCTCCTCATCACGATCATCATTCCAACCTCCCGGTACATGTTGTAACACTTTGGACAACAGTGGGTCACACTTTGTCCTCATCTTGATCTCATGAGTGGTGATTGGTGATGAATCAGTGTACTTCAGTAGCAAGATTACATCTCCAGGTAGTGGTGTGGTTTCTGGTGAACTGTTCACAGGAAGTCAACTTAATTCTGCATTCTGGTGTGTAGATCCTGCCTTGTATCTCAATGTGTAGTTATAGGCAGACAAAGTCAATGCCCACCTCTGAATTCGAGCTGAGGCCATCTAAGGAATGCCCTTTGTTTCACCATAGAGTCCTTGCAAGGGTTTGTGATCAGTCAAGATAGTCACATGTCTACCAAAGATGTGCTTGTGGAATTTCTTCGTGTCATACACAATAGCTAGAGCTTCTTTTTTTAACTGTGAGTACTTCTCTTCTGCTTTAGACAGCATTCGCAAAGCAAACCCCTCTGGTCTCTCTTCTCCATTTGACATCTGGTGTGACAATACACCAACACCATACAGTGCTGCATCACAGAAAATGACTAATGGCTTTGATGGATCCAAACAGATCAAGGTCTGTGACATCAACAGCAAGGGTTTCGATTCGTGGAAAGCTGTCTCTTGCTCTGAGCTCTAATGCCAGTTTGTATCCTTGGTGAGGAGCTGATGCAATGGCGCAAGTACTGTGCTCAGTGATGGTAGAAAACATCCATAATAGTTCATAAGGCCCAAGTATGCCTTCAGTTCAGTCATATTTGTGGGGCTCGGGGCATCCACCACTGCTGGAACCTTGTCATCCACTGGGTGAAGACCATGGGCATCTATCTTATACCCAAGATAGATCACTTCAGGTGCAGCATACACACATTTGTCTTTCTTGAGATGCACACCAGCCCTGTAAAGGTTGTCCTGTTCAAGGTTGTCCTTGTGTTCGTGCATCATCTTTCCTGTCACCAGGATGTCGTCCAAGTAGCATACAACTCCTGAAAGCCCTTGCACCAAATTGTCCATAGCTCTCTGGAAGATTCCAGATGGAGATGCAACTCCAAAAGGAAGCCTATCATACTGAAATAGGCCTTGCTGTTTAGAGATGGTGACAAACTTCTTTGAATCATCATCTAAATCCATTTGCTGATAGGCATTAGACATGTCTAACTTGGTGAACGTCTTTCCACCAGCTAGCTTGTCATTGATTTGTGAAAGGGGGTAAATATCCACCTTAGCTTCCTTGTTTATGTGACCTTGTAATCACTGCAGATTTGTATGTGTCCATCAGTTTTCAGAACTGGCACAATTGGAGCAGCCCATTCAGAGAAATCAACAGGTGAAATGAGTCCAACCTCTTGTAGTCTTCAAATTTCCTGTTTAACCATATCCTTAATGGCAAATGGAACAGTTCTTGGCTTATACCAGTGTGGAGTGGTATTGTCTTTCACATGAATTTTAGCTTTCGATCCCTTCACTTTGCCTAATTTACAATTGGAAACTGTAGAATACTTCTCTTTCAAATCATCTAATGGACAATTTATTTGCTTTATTGTTCCCCAGTCCAATTTCAGATGTGAGAGCCAGTTGTGTCCAATCAGGGTGACTCCTTGTTGTGGAATAGCCAGAAGTTGTAACACTGCATGTCCTTGGGGAGTAGATACATCCACTTCACACACACCTGTTATATTCACTCTCTCACCAGTGTATGTCTGTATGAATTTGTTTGACTCATGTAGTTCCTTGTATGGAAATTGTTCTCTAAACTGACCTTCACCCATGACAGAGACTGCTGCCCCTATATTGAGCTCCATAATACTCTGTTTCCCATCGACAGAAAGTGTAGTCTCATGTGGGTGGTTTCCATTAGAAGATAGCCCACTGAGGGAATACATACCATTGTATCAGGGCAATTACCCCCCCCCCCCCCCCCCCCCCCCCGGCTAAATACAGTGTAGTGATAAGGTTATACATAGATGATTCTCTATGTGCTATCACATTCACATGTATGTAAACTAAAGAAACATGCACTCAAAACTAGGTCACAAAACATCCCCAAAGCATGGGAATACAGGAAAGACAATTCACATCTTGAAATCCATGTGTGGAAGAAACTAATAATAACTGAGTGGTTCTTTCTTGATTCACTCCACAAAATTATACTTGAAACTTTGAGATGCAGACAGCATTGTAGTGACTAAGGTGCCATGTTTACTGAGAGTTCTTCAACTAAGGTGGTGCTTCTACCACAACATGTGCATGACAATATATCAGCATATATTTGTACAGTTACCATAGTGTCTTTTTTTTTTTTTTTTTTTTAATTGAGCCGGAAGCCACACTCCAAGATGATTTTATGTGAGTTAAGTGAAACATGAACACTATTAGCACTGGAGCTTCTTCATTACAGTCAATCACAGGGAGTTTTGGTTGCATGTAGCAAATTTTTTGATAGGCTTTTAACCCATTGAGGACGTGTCATGAGTATACTCGGGCAGGTGTCTATGAAAAATGTGTTGTAGCAAATTTAGTCCGTCCTCAATGGGTTAACAGCTGTCATTTGATCAGGAAAGACATTCATCGTCCACTATATTCATTGAACAGTGTGTATCCATTATGTCTATTTTGTGAATTACATTTTAAGGACACATAGACAGGGGTTTTGTAGTTTTAGGTACATATATGGCTGTTTGTCAATTTATGGTTTAGAGTTTCGTGTTTAATTGATTTATAAGTCTCCATCCATTCATACCTCATAGAATTTGGACTCAAAAGAAGGGAATAAAATTCTAATGTTGTTGCGAGAATGCTCGCTTTGTGCTGAAGTAAGAAGTCAAACTCACATCCTGTTCTGAATTTACCACATCTGAATTTGCTACAAGTGAAGTTTGCATAGTAATTGTTCCTTCTTTTTTTTTTTAATTTGCAATCTGCCAACTTTAAGATAGATACTGTAGTTTATTCTAATGTCTTAATAATGATAATGTTGTATTTATGATATTGATTTGAAGTCATTACTCACAGATTAGTTATGATGTGGAATACAGAGCCCTTAGCAGTGTGCAAACTGTGTAATCAGGCCCACATGACCCAGGCAACTGATAAACAATCCTATGCTCAATTCTTCTTAGAGGATAGAATTTGCAATGCAGTGCACTCCTGTTATAGCGAACATGGTTATAACGAAATTCTGGATACAACAAAGTAAAAATTCAGGCCACAACGTTATCCACTCTATGTATCTACAAATGTATATTGTTTATTCGTTTGGTTATAATGAAATTTTGATATAACAGAAGAAAAGTGCTGGTCCTGAGGACCACTTTGTTGTATTAGGAGTCCACTGTGCGGCCTTTCATAACTATAATTAAAGTAAGTATTAAACCTAAGAACATGATACAATTTATTGAATAACCTAAAGTACATGGTGTAAATTGTGTGAACCATGAAGGAATCATGTTGATAAATTTAGACATATGAAAACTAATGATCTTTTGTGAAGTTCTAGGTGTGTGAAATGTATGCAGATTGATGCAAACTCCAGTGATACATTTCGGCTCTTGTGTCTTTGACGTTGCAGTATGACTCAACTGCATTGCAAACATGAAAAAAGTGCATGATAAGAACCTCCTTGTCCATAAAAAGAAAGAACAGAAAGCTTTACAAAGGATTGTTGTATTTAAAAGAATATGGACACTGTTTCTGAATGCATGTTCTCAAAGTTAATGTAAACTATTAATGTCATGTATTGCTTGTTAATAAGGTCAGAAAGACCACATTTTTGTCTTTGTACATACTGCACTTTAGTATGCTTTTGTGTTGAGCTATTTGTGTAAATAAACCTGGAAATATTAACTGATCTCATCTTCTCTTACTCTGCTCTACAGAAAAGAGGTACAATGCATTTTCAACTACAATACCACAGAAAGAGAGAAAGAAAGAGAGACAGAGAGGGAGAGAGAGGGGAATGAAGGAGGACGAGAAGGAGGGAAAGAGAAAAATTGAGAGAAAGGAAGAGATTGACATGTGTGTTTGTGTTTGTGTGTGAATTATATACCATAAAACAGACACAAAATGCCAAACAGTTGGAAGAGTTTGAATGCAAAAAACAATAAACGCCATTTTCGAAGTTTATTAAGTGAAGTCATTAACACATTGAGGACGGTTTATTTTTCTACAACACACATTTCCCATAGACACCCGAGATATCCAAAAAAGCGATCCTCATTTACGATTGACAGGCCACAACTTTTATTAGGATCCCTTTGTTTTACCTTGTTTTTTGATAACTTGGTCATTTCAAAACCGATTTTCATCAAATAAACTTTTGATTCCCCTTAGAATTGTATGCTCTTTAACATTTCATAGAGTGGTTTCTGAATATCTCGCATTGACAGAAAAGATAAAGAGGGAAAGAGTAAGGACACGGGTGGTCTGAATGACCAGACTACATGCATGGATAACAGAGAGGGGTATAACACATCAAGATGTCAAGTTATTTGAGAATGCTATTGAAAGATAGATTTGTGGCATATGTACTGTGAGAGTTTATGTTTTGGATATGGCACAGGCGAGAGGGGGAGAGAGAGAGAGAGGCTGGCCATAAAACCATGCGCTCACTTGCCTCAGGCAATTAAAACTTCCTGTTTATGGGCAAGTATAATTATGTTTCAGTTTCAGTTTATTTTTATGGCAGATCAACAGCATTTTCATCAAAATACATGTATAAACATGACATACTTAACCCGTTGAGGACGGTTTGATTTTGCTACAACACGCATTTCCCATAGACACCTGCCCGAGTATACTCGGGACTCGTCCTCAACGGGTTTAAACAGTTCTTAATGGAAACCAAAGCCCAAGTATCAATGTGGATTAAGTACGGTGGAAACTAGATATAAAGAGATCTGGTATAACAAAATGCCTAATATAATAAACTAATTTCTCCGGTCCCAATGAATTTATTTCCATTGTTTTGTATTGTTTATTGACTCCTGACTGAATATAGTAAAATATCTGATATAAAGAACAAATTGTCTTGATCCCATGGATCTCATTACACTGAGTTTCCACTAGATAAAAGCAGCAATATCAGTAGGTCACATCAGTGAAAATTCGAGGAAAATTGGACAATCTGTTCAGAAGTTATAATAATTAAATTCCAGTATCATTATTGCTGGATAAGAAGACTACTTCACTGTATGATGTCATCATGGACAATAATATAGAGAAAATATATAAAAAATTCAACATATTTCATTTTTCTAGCTTAATAAAAGAGTACTTGACTTGTCTCTTTCAGAAATTGGGAGAGATATATTACCCTCAACATATTTCAGTATCAAATGCAGATGAAATATGTGCTAAATGAAAGAAGGATATTATTCAGAGGGGTGAAGATTCAGGTGTGAGTTTCTTCAGTTTGTCTCTCTCTCTACAAATTAAATTTGTTAAGATCACAACTGCTGATCTGTAAATTAACAAACATGTCGGAAAAATGGAACCAGTGGGACTCGAACCTGTCATCGTGCTTTCCGGGCAGCGACACTACCACCAGGCTGTCCCTGGTTGCCGACAGTGACACGATGAACATGGAACAAATACACAAGCTCCGAGATTCCGACATGTTTGTTAATTTACAGATCAGCAGCTGCGATCTTAACAAATTTAATTTGTAGAGGGAGACAAACTGAAGAAACTCACACCTGAAATATGTGTTTTTCATTTAAAAAAAAAAAAAAATTGTGGAATACTAGTATGTTGTCCAAATTAATGTCATGAAGTGCAGTAGTGTTCTTATCCAGTGGTAAGAGCACTGAAACTGTAAAAATTCATAACTTCTGAATCAATTCTTGGATTTCCTAAAACTTTCACTAATGTGTGTTACATTTGAAGGGGCATTCCAGACGATTTTCATAATTTTAATAATGTAGTACATAAATTGACAGCTTAACTTGTTTTAACGACCTTCTCATCCTCAGCCGACAAAGTAATAGTTTTGGTATGTACATTGTACACTGATTGTAGCATTGTACAAAAAAAAAAATAAATAAATAAAAAATAAAATAAGAATAAAGAAAAGATCCCTGACTACATAGTGTGGAAGTTGTTGATTTTTTTTTTTTTTGCATATGCTGTTGTGTTTTTTCATAAGTGTGCTGTTCTGCACACTTATGATTTCATGAATCATTAGTATAATTGAAAATAGACCTACTAATACATGTAGTGTAAATGTTACTGTCAAGTTGTACAGCATTTAAATTCCCATTATGAATCAATTAATACACAGACAGCCAACACAGGTATAGGAAGTATCCTAACGGAGTAAACCATAGATATATTCAGGGAGGCGAGAAACAGAATTTAGGTTTAGAATCTCTTTGATGGGAAATGAATTGCGCCATCTTTAGATTATTTCACACAGTCAGGAGTGACTCACGACCCCCCACCACGTACACCATGGGGGGACATACAAGTAATTTTTGTAGCTAGCGACTTGCATAAGGCTATTATTTGTTTTTATGCTGGTACTTTACGTACGTAGTAGCTTGCTGAGCTGACATTGAAGATTAC
Organism: Diadema setosum; assembly: GCA_033980235.1. Classification (NCBI taxonomy): domain Eukaryota; kingdom Metazoa; phylum Echinodermata; class Echinoidea; order Diadematoida; family Diadematidae; genus Diadema; species Diadema setosum. The sequence goes on along the minus strand of CM067076.1, from coordinate 865,530 downwards.
ACGTCATATTATGTCATATCTTTTGATGCTCGTCTTCGACCCGTTTGCAGGAACAGAACTGAATGATTTAGACTACTGTCCACGTATTTGTGAATTTAAGAATTAACATCGCAAAATCTGTTTGGCCCCGAGCTTTTTGCGGAAATATCGGTAAGACTTGGCTCTGAAATTAATATGCAGAAAATAATTGGTCATATTTTCGTGTAGCAGATGTGCGTAGTCCCGAACGTCGTTTTACATGCTGGATCAAACTAACTAGACTACCCGCTAATGAAATTGTCCTTCCTCCCTCCTCTCCCTAGCCCCACCTTTTCAAAAGTAGAGCGTAGCGTGGGTACCCATTTGTCTTCAAAACACGTAGAATGTTTAGTTTGGCATGCAGATATACCAAGTAAACGTTTACTTCCACATTCCATGCTACGGATGCTGTTCATTGACTTATTGAGATAAGAAGAGAAGAAGCGAAATGAAACACAAAACTTCGGTCAACAAGACTGAACAGTAGGTCAGTAAAATTTAAAAGAAGGTTTGGTGCTGAACACATGGCAAGGAGCAGCTAATGCTTGCTTACTCACAATACAGTCATGACAGTGAACTGCCAAAACAACCTAGTGCTGGCGATGAATATTTACTTCTACTACTAGTGCCCACATTGTTTTGTTCCACATGATTTACTCTTTGAAGGCAAAGGTGGCCAAAGTCCACATTTGTCTCTCATGTAGTCATACTGTACCGGAGCTATGTATGTAGATTTTATTTGGCCATCTCGGTGCGGCACTGGTAGATTCACACATTAAATGTCTTCTTCTTGTAATCAATCCTGTACTCGCCCATTTTTCTACTGGTCCAACCTGTCTGTCGGACTGTATGTAGGTGCCCTGCCCCATTTTTTATTTTTCACTGGTCCATTCCTGAAAAAGTTATTGGTCCAACGGTTATTTTTTCTGGTCAGGGGCCTTTGGACTAGTGCCAATATGCAGCATTGCTTTGATAAATCTTTCTTGGAGAAAAAAAATTCTTCATGCCCAGTTATTGGAGTAGGATAACCCTCATGTAGATTTCTAGACATTGTAGAACAACAACGTGATAATTCTTTTGTTTTTGTTTATTTTTGTATTTTTATGGTGTACGAAATTGTTTATGAGCATAAGATCTTGAACATTGTACAGTATGTTGACGTGAAGCAAAGTGGTATTTAGTGAGTTTGTGATTTGATATTCTTGGCAGGTGTGTGAGTGCAGTGTGTGTTTTTTTAATTTATGTTTGATGCCCATACCACAAGATGTGGGCGGTATCTGTGTTTGTGGAAGATGTTATGTGAACTGTATGTGTGAACATTCTTCATTTGTTGTTGTTTTTTTTTTAAGGGGGGGGGGGTTCCTGTAAATGTAGATTTTTCTGAAGGTATTATAGTAGTAAACAAATGTGGTATCATTTCTAGGCCAAGCTTTGACATGGTAGGGATAATGTCTGAACAGTTATGATCCTGAAATTGTGCAGTGGTGTATGACTTGGGTAATAATATTTGACTGTAATTTATTAATTTTTTCTTTTGTACATTGTAGATACTTGCAGAAAGGTTTTATACTTTGAGGAAGAAGAAGAGTAATACCCCATGAAATGTTAAAAGTGCCATGCTTCAATAAGAAACAATGTAATTGTATACAGCAAACATTCTTATTTTGGAGTCTGCTACCTCAACCTGTTAAAGATGGACAGATTTTGATACAACACGCATTTCCCATAGACACTTCCCTGAGTATACTCGGGATTCCTCCTGAACGGGTTAAAGAGACAAGTACAATGTAACAAATTATTGATACAATGTAAATTTACCTGATGAACTGATATGACCTTTACACTTGTGGTGATTAGAATAATTTATTCATGGGCAGTCAAATAAAACATAGTGGGAAACAAAATATGGAAGGGTCAAATAGAATTTACATACATACATACTATTAAAGTGATTAATAAGGGGAGATTTGTACTATAAAACACATCACTGGAATTCTTTTTTTTTTTTCAAACTAATACCATATTTGGAGTTATTGAGGGCTTGTTTTGCAGGGGGTGATAAAAGTGGAACATAAAATGTATTAATGTACAGGGGAATTCATTTGAAAAAATACAGAAGTCAACTTATACTTAAGCTCAGCTTAAGCTAATTACACATGATCTTATAATGTGATATAAAAATTGGCAGTTAAAGTAATAGTGGATTTTTTTTTCAATGCAGATTGTTTGATGTTATTTCTGACAAAGAAAGCTTCTGTCACAAGTTTTCTGTTATAAATCAGACTGGCGGATCTTGGCCCTTCCCAGGGTCTTTCACAGTGGCTAAACAAGTTATTATGTCTGCTGATTCATCTGGCATTCCATAGCACACCTCAGTGCTTCACAGCAATAGATGGTGCGAAGCTCCACTCTGTGCTCACTGCAAGCTGTTCCATTGATGTGGCTTTACAGTACAATCATATTTTTCTGCTACCTTCTGTGGAAACTCAGTTTGCATAGTTATTCAAAGTTTCTCTCTGCCCTGTTCATGTGTTCACTTCTTTCCCCGGGCTTATCATCGATGCATTGCATGTCTTTTGGAACACACGGCACATACACACACACACATGCATGCCGAGACACACTCACACATGCACACACAGACAGAAAGACACACAACTACACAAACATATGCTGGTTGTATCCATTATACCCTATACCCCAAGTATGAATGCCCAAACTGTAACAGAAACATTGATGCATATGAGAATGTAGTGTCACAAGACAGTGACTAGGATTCAGCTAGCACGTTGTTCCATGGTACATGGAATTGATTGATAATTCAAAGCCATCATCATTTACTCCCAGTGTAATACCATGGGTAAGTGTTTATACCAAAATGTATGCAGTGTAAATATAGAACAAGCTATTTCTGAACTCCATGTGATGTTAAATGCAATTCATGGTTAAGCTTTCTCTGCACTGAAGCAAAGGTCTAGATCAGGAATGTTTCCTTGTAAATGACAATGTACCAGTACACTGTAGCTGTCTTGTGCAGAATGATTCACACTGTGTGATGCATCCACACTCAACGTACCGGTAGGTCAATAATCATATGTGTTGATAGTGTGCATCCAAGCTGTCCAGCTGTCCACACTGTTCATGATGCAAAAAGTAGTCACACAGACAGATGCAATGTATGAGAAGATATTGACCACCTGTGTGTGTTTGTGTGTGTGTGTGTGTGTGTTAGCCTTGTTACCAGACTCTTGTAAAAAAAAAAAAAATCAAATTATGGTATTGATTCTATAATTTGCTTCCAAGGTTAGACAAATATAAAGTGATGCCAACTATGAATTAAAGAATGTGGCCAATACAATAAAACTTGTCTTTGTGTTGTAAAAGAAAAATAAAATATAGGGAATAAACTGCAGGTAAAAATGAATGACCAGTCTAATTTGTTCCAGTGACGTACCCAATACATTGTACCATCATATTAATGAGTTCATAGTGTGCTAGCACGGATGAGTTGTGCTTGTAATGTAGAGCAGATGAAGGCACCTGAAAATTAATGGAGTGTGCAAGTTTGCATCCAGAAAACACACTTTGCACCTATATAGTCATTTTTTCCATTAATGATACACTAGACTCTGGAGTACAGTGTGTGGTGTGTCTTGTGCAAGAGACAGAATATAATTGACAAATACGTTGTTGTTGCTGTTCTGTATTGGTACTTTAAATGGTAGGCTTTTATTTGTCAGCTCTCACCATTTTAATGAAATGTCATCTTGGGGCAAAACATTCTGTTAATTTGGCTCAAAACCGCAGTGTACTGTACAATGTACATATTTGCTGCGACATGTGGTTATATGACTGCACGCACGCAAGTAAAAGTGTAAAAATTCATAACCTCTGAACTTCCCCTTTCCCTTTATTATGTGCGAGTGCTTGTATCATAGTAATGCTTGGGACTGTGGTGAAAATACAGTGTGCAGAAAATGAATGAAAGTTTAATAATTTCATCTTTAACTTTTGTGTGCCACTCAGTATCTACTTATCGGAGTTGTGATGCGTCACATAGTGTGTCGAAGTTATTGATTGAAGGTTGAATTGAAACTGATGAGAATAACATGGTATATAAGGTTACATTCTACAATATTTAGGCTTATAGGATGTTTGTTGCCATACGATTACGATGCAGCAATACTCCACCAAATTTTATAGCCATTTTGTGGGTCCCGCCCCCATGAATTGCATACTTAATTAACTTAAAGGGGTCGTATAGTTTTGGTTGAGACTTCACTTCAGGATTTTATCATTTTTTGGTGAGATAGTGAGAATCCTCTTTATATGTAATATGAAAGAGCATGTGCAGTAATTCCATGAGGATTTCAAAGTTTATTTCATGAAAATTGATTTTGAAATGGCTGAGATATCCAAAACGGAGTTAAAGATGAAATTTTTTGTGAAAGACATAACATTAACTGATTAGTAATTTTATTATATAGTTTCTTTTTTTCTTTTTTTTTGATGTTCATGCCTTAATTCATGCCTCACATTATTTAATATCATTTATGAATTTGGGCGTCTGATATATAATGTATATTGCACAGTGGTGTGTGTAATACCACACAAGGAAATTTTAAAGAAAGTGCTGGGTTATGTAGTCTCAGGGTAATGATGAAGTTAAAGCTTTGAAATTATTTTTATATTTACTGTGTATCGAAGATGGTTTGGGGTAGGTTGATGATACTTGCTGGCTTCATACACTGTAGTGTAGTAGTTAGAGGGGATATTTGTTGTTGTTGAGATGTACTCTGATAATGTATACCCATTTGCCAAAATATTTTTAGCTTGTTTGAAGAAAAAAAATCCATCTGGTGTACACGCTTAATTCAAATTGTATTATTTCTTTTCTTTTATGTTCAACAACTCCCTGATGTGCTTCCTTAAGTTGGTTGGAGAGGCCCAAGGGTCATAGTGATTTTGATTGCTTTTTTCCAACCCGGCTCCTTCGGGAAGCTCAACAGGGAAAGCCTGACACTTTGTTTTCATGTGTTTTGTTTGTTTATTCTGTTATCACTTGTATTGTTTTGCAAATGCCGAATAAATAATAATAATAATAATGATCCTAATAAAGTGTGGGACCCACACTTTATTACAATCTTTTTGTTTTACTTTGATTTTGGATGTTTCAGCTATTCCAAACCCGATTTTCATCAAATAAACTTTGAATTCCTCTTAAAATGGTATGCTCTGTACTATTCATAAGTGTTTTCTTTGTATCTCGCAAAAAAAGTTGAAGCTCAATTTTCATCTCCACCAATACTGTACCATCCCTTTAACATCTGCACTTATTTTATCCTTTTTCAAGCACATAAATATAGTTACAGGTGTATTTAGATGCTGTTCATTATCATTATCATCATCTCTGTAGCATACAATTATAGCATACGAGACTGGGAGGTGCACAGCATTCTTTGAACTTCATTGAGTGATATATTGATGGCCAATCACTTAATGAATGAAATAGCAAAGGAGGAGGAGGGGAGTTACACATAGCTGAAATGAGGTGTGCTGCCATTAGTGTGTGTCATGCCCTGATGATTCAAAGTTTTGTTTACTGTGACCATAAGACTCAGAACCAGCTGCTTTACTTATATCACTATGGCTTTGTGACGCTGACGTCATGGACCAAAGTCCTGTAGGTTTGTATCTCATCTCCATCTAAATCACCAAGTGGTGGAGGGTCTCACTGAAATAGGCATGCTAGATATTGGATGGGGGGGGGGGATGTTTGAATATTTCCCTGATAATGAATCTTTTATCAGTAATTAAGCATTCCCTGTGACTGCCTGTGTTTAGCAGAGTCCATGTGAATTACAGGAGATTGCACCCTACATGTAGATGGTTTCCTCTTATATCACCATAGGTTTCTTCATTTGCAAATAAATGTAATCGGGCATTAGGGTAGTTACATGTAAGGCGAAGAAAATATTAGCACTCAGACAAGGACTTTGCTGAAGACTGTTAAAGTGGAGCCGTTTATGAGACACAGGGCCCAAATGCAGACAATACAGCAAGTGTGTGCATGTGACTTACCAGCACAATGATGTTGCCAGTCTACTGTGACGTAGTTTACTTCATATAGCATTTTTTTCAGTGCCTTGATGTAGGATTATTATTATGTTATTCAAGTAAAGAAGTCAGCTGCACAATGTATTCACCGGGACATCAATGGAGCGCCATGTAAGTATAGAAAAATTTCTCTAAGTGCCTCTTAAACTCTGAACATGTACAATGTAGCATGTTCCCAGTAGAATGAGATACATTGTGTAGTATACATCGTATGTAAATCACAGCCCTTTAAAAGCCCAAATTGGCAACAGTTGAGGTAGGTCACCAACTGAGGATTGTCAAGTTCACTGAGTGAGCAGGGAGGACCTGATACATCACTATCATTGTATTGGAGTTTTTATAGTGGGCCACATGGACCGGGGTTAGGAGTCTTTGATGCCCTATTGTTTCATGCTTGAGGGCCAAATAACCATTAACAGACCAAAGTCTGTTCCGTTCTACCTAGAGTTTGGGGGAAAATATGCAGCCTGGAGGGTAGGTGGCCCAACTTCCAAAAATGACTTTAGCTTTTCAGTCAAGTTCAGCAAGGTCTTCAGGGCCTTCAGCCTCCAGGATTTTTGGAAATGAATGTAGAGGTTTCCTGTAGTTTAGTCTACTTGGGGCTTTCTTCTCAAACCAGATGTCAGGATGGAGATAATTTGGCAGGGTCCATCATGAACGCTAGATGGCATCCTTGCTTTTGCGACCCTCGGAGCCATTACACTGTTGGCTAGAAAGGTCTGGTGACGGAGGCAGCTCTGACTGGCTGGCATTGAGGCTATGTTTAGATAGTTATGATTAATCTAATAATGCAAATGATATGAATGTAGGACTATGATATAGCAGGGAGGTGTTACAGAGATGGAGTGGCAACTCTTGCATGCAAACACATGTTTGGGTACAAGGCGTTACAATGGGATGTCTAGCATTCCACTACGCTTTGAAGTCGTGCTCGGCACCGCTCTAGTTACAAGACGAAGTTCGGAGACGAAGAACGCATTTCACCTTTCGTTGAATTACAAGCTTTATTTCAACGCAAAATTTTAAATGAAATACTCGAATTGATTTAGAATAGTTTAGGAAAGAATTCAATGTTATAAACATATATTTCTAGTTTCTTCGTAATTCGCAAATCGAAATGAAATCAAAATTAGGCCCCCTTAAAAACCTAATATTTTTCTATAATGCGCACATTTCCGCATGTTAATTTTCTATCTTTTAATAAGGGATATTTTGATCTTTCAAATAAAGTACTCCGCTAAAGCGTGTTTTTAAACTATTTGCTGTTAAAATTGTGAGTTTTGCACTGCATTTTGATTCGCTGCTCCAATTCAAGGTACACAAATTCATTGTTGCCATCACATTAAAAGAGAGAGCGAATTGCAGTAGGATCAAGTATTTTTAGATGTGAGAGCGCTAGTCCCGATTATTGATGCTCTCTTTTGTCAAAGCACATGGGTAACACCTGTAGTTGAACGCATAACTTCTCGGCGGTGCCGCGCATGACTTCAAAGGAGAGCAGTAGTTGTCTCTCCTTCTCTAGCACCTCCCTGGATATAGGAGTCACAATATGGATGTAGGACTATATAGGGTGGAAGTCACAATATGAATGGAAATTTTGTTTGGCAGAGGATCGTGCTCTACTAGTGCTTTTCTAATTCCAAACTGGTCTCCCTCAAATACTCTTTGACAAGTTCAGATTTGTAGATACCCCCCCCCTTTTTTTTTAGCACGCTCAAGGATATCTGATGTCAAGGAAAACCATACTAGTTTGTTACAAAACTAGAAAAGCACTCTGAGAGCACAGACTTTCGCCACGCAGCTACTTTCCACTGATAATCTTGCTCTTCCCAAAGAGATTTTTCTCCTTTCCACCACTGGGAAAAAGCTCTTTGGGCTCTTCCATAGAGATCAGTGATTTCTACCCGTAGGTATACATGTTGAAAAATTGCCCGATTGCCCAATATAGAAGCCTTTGTTACGTCATAAATCCTCTGCTGCGCACTGCGCCTCGCCGTAGCAGAAAGTGGAGCACGCACTTTAGTGCGCGTATGAAAACCTCAAATATGCGAAGCTTGAACTCCCCAGTTCATTGACCCTACCTGCCAAAATATCAAAAATCCTTCATAAATTCCCCCCAAATTCTCAGATCACTATCAAAATTTGATAATCTGTTACTTGTGTCATTCTCAACCTTTGCTGTAAGTTTCATCCAAATCCGTTAACTACTTTTTGAGTTATTTTGCACACCGGCAAACAAACAAACAAACCAACGGTAATGAAAATATAACCTCCTGCTTTGGCGGAGGTAATAATTAGCATGCTTACTGCTAACAGTCACAATATACATTATGTACAGTGTACCTGTACACACTAACAAAAATAGGTTCAGCTTTGCACCTTTAAAGGTGCTGACCAGTTTCACATTGGGAGCATCTTTATGGGTATAACTTTTGCACCTTTCAGACCAGAAAGGTGCAGTTTTGCACCCTATGGTGCTCCCATCGTGACACTGGTCTGAAAGGTTCAAAGTTGAACCTATTTTTCTTGGAGTATAGTTAAGATAAGAAACAGAGAATATTTTAAGAGCCTTTGAAAAGCTCTATAGCTTTCACTGCTACCCCACAGGGAGCAAATGTATGATTTGGGGTATTATGGAATACTTACAGTATTCCTTGCCGTCAATGGCCCAAGAAATTCCAGCAACTTTGTGTGTTAAACAGTTGATTGTTTGAAAATACTCTGAATCTGAAAGAGTCTTTTTGTAAAGTACAACTGAGCCTCTTAAAGGAGCCCAACAGGCATCCACTCCACTGTACAATATACATTGTATATGGTACATGTAGGTAGCAATTTTTAGATTAGTACTCTGAAACTAGTTCAGAACAATGAGAAGTAGAAGGGACAATGAGCCATAAGCAATAAGTGTAGCCAAGTTGAATGGGCCCCGAATGCATCCCCATGAAAGCCAAAAGCTTTTAGATTATATTCTGAATTCCTTGTATTGGCAGCATGCGAGGTCATGCCAAAAAAAGAAAAAAAAAGAAAAAAAAAGTCTTTGTTGGAACCCTGTCCATTCATCAGAAAATCACAGCTTGTAGTATTAAAGGGTGGATTTTACAGGAAATCTCTTGTAAAAATGTTCTGGACTTCCACGTGCAGTTTTTTTTTTTTTTTTTTGCGAGTTTGATTGTTGTTTTGTTTTCTGTTGCTAGCATTAGAATTGAGGTATGCCTAGATAGCAAACTATTAGAATGTAAATGAAGAGAAGTATAAATTATGCAATATGTGTATCTCTCCCAGTGCTGCAATGTACATCGTAATTGAGCGTAATTGAGTTTGTCAGTAAGCAGGAAAATAAGTTCAAATGCCTGTCATGGGTGATTGATGTCAGCCTTTTTGCTGATGATATCTCTTACTCTCTCGGTATGTTTGTATTGTATATTGACTTGGTGGTACATACTCACCCATTTTTTCAGAGGTCTGAAACCATTCTACAGTGTAATTGATAGGCCCATACAATATGTGTGTTTCAATGAAGCATGCTCACTGCATACATTAGGTTCCACCTATCACATGAGCTGCCACCCTGCTGTAATGCACATTTAAATTAACATCTTGAAATTGTGCCAGGCTGGATGCATGTTTTGTTTTGTTTTGTTTTTTAACAAGGAGATTGCATCCGTGATCACATGGCATAATCCAAATCTTTGTCTGTTATCACACACTGAGATAAAGTAGTGCAGTCTAAACTCCACCCAGCAGTGTAATGTTTTCAATATTCTGAAGGCAGTTTTTCAGCAATTTTGCTATATTTTGTGGACAGCATAACATGTTGAAGCAAATTGCTGTGGTACAAAATTATGTTGATTAACAATGAGCCAGATTGGCATGGAATTTGATCGATTGTTCCCTTTGCTGTAGTGTGTTGTTGTGCATTCACAGTGATGACATTTTAGTTCTATCAAGAACTGTTGCCACCCTCACACATTCATCCTTCATGTTTCTGACACATTTTGAAGTCTTCAGTGTTAGGCATACAGTAGTACCATGGAGCATAGCTGGAGACACAAGTAAGCTATGTTATGACTAGGCATTATTGCTTTGTCACATGTACTGGTATTAAATGCAATTACATCTGTGATCCGTGTTGCAAATTGTTGTACTGCCAAAATGATTACCAGCACTGCTTAAACAACAAGGAAATTTCAAAATGCTGGTATTTTGTGGACTTCCTTCTGTGGGGATTCACCCTTTCAATCCCATGGTATAGAAATCATACTGTACAATGTGCATGCTGTTATTTTCGCGTACAGATATTTTCGCAAATGAGGTCATAGACATTTTTGCAAGATGTTGTTTTCGCGAATAGACGCAAACGCAAACATAAATGCATTATTACCCCAGCGCATGGATACATTTTCGTGTGGTGTTAAATTCTCAATCCGACTGTGATTTGCGAAATTTGTGAAAATTAAACCTTCGCGAAAATAACAGCTTATACAGTAAATTCTTAGCATCAGTACACGTTTGTTTTCTTGTCAAAATTTCTTCATACCACATCTTTCTATAGTGGTAGCTATTAGGAAAAGGTCACTTATTGATGCTTCACTTCATAAATTCTTCTGTGTGTGCACAAAATATAGGACAGTGTTCCTTCCCTCTGCATGCAGGATTGTATCACCAAGCTATTGATAGTATTGTATTAATGGTGAAGGATGAGGCTTTAAAGCTGTTATGTTCATAAATCTGTCAATCAGTGACTCATGGAATGTTATGTGATCCCTGATAACAGAATGTTGGATAGGTTGAGAAGGCTATGCCATACAGCCATGAGAAAAACCAAAAATAGTTCCACGGTCATCGTGAGAATCCTTCATACTATTTACTTGTAATGTAATCATATCATTTCTAGCATTTTTTTTTTTTTTTTCAGGATGAAAGAAAGGTTGGTTCTTGTTTAGCCTTATTTTCAATCTATAGTGCTGTTTATTTTAGAGTCTGCATTCTCATCGTTTTGATACTCCTTCTTTGACCCTACCTTGAATATTTTTGAATGCTTGTTGTAAAACGAAAAATGTTCGCGTGCATTTTAATTTGGCAAATTTTGCGAGAGCCAAGATGTGCAATATTAAAGTGTACGCGAAGGCTCTTGTCTACACTGTTTGCATTGAATGCCAGACTCACTTCACTAAAATTTCATGCCGTGAAAAATGTCCTAGGCTCCAATTTGCAACAATTTCATGCCGCTAAAATATCATATTTTATAGTATCAGGTTTTGTCACATTCTTCTAATACCAATTGAAGCATTTCCAATTATCATAGGATTGCTTTGTAACTGAGTGAAAAAATGTTATGAAAGGGGAGATTCAGGAAGTCTGATATTTCAGTAGATTGAAAGTGACAAGTAATGACAAAATATTAAAACTACTCATCTTGTGATAATAGCTATACAGCATTTGAAGTATTCTTCCAGCACCAACTTTAATACAACTGTAGATCTTCCATTGGGTTATTGTGGCACAGATGCTAAGTACATGAGTTGTCTGTCTCTTTATAGACCTTCTTGTTTGTTATTTTTAATCATTATGATGATCAGATCTGTTTCTTTTATTGTTGTTGTAATTTACCCTTGATAGGTATCTTTGGTAGTTTATAACTAGATATAGACGCTTGTTCGCATTTATGCAAAGTAGTCAGTATTACCAAACAATATTTCACATTTTGAAGCAATTTCAAAAGAACTATTTTATTTATGGAACCAAATCAAACATATGTAGTCTTGCAGACCAGCAAACAATTCACCAATTTGCTTTGTTGATATCAGGGAAGTGAGTCTTACCTCCCTGGTTGATATAGATCTCGATAGGGTCATCATCCATCAGAAAAATCATTGTTTGTTTGCCTTTTTAATTTCATAACTGAAACTCTATCTTAGGCAGTGTAATAAAAGATTGGTACTGGTACAGACTGGCACAGTAATTCAATGAGACAATCAAAAACACAATATACAGCTGTATAGTGTACCTGAGGTTAGGTTTCAAAGGCATTGTTAGAAATAATATGGGTTTGTCTTGAGTTGTGTTTTTGAGGTGACTTGCAAATCATTGAGAGAAAATTCTTTAGTAGTGTGTGGAGGGGCTGAAGTTTTGAGTGGAATGTAGAACTAGCCCTGATATATTATAGATTACCTCTTATAATTCTAGTAAATGCAGATTATGAATTGATTTATTGTCAAGTATTTTCTTTTATGCCTCCGCCACGAAGTGGTGCCGGAGGCATTATGTTTTCGGGTTGTCCGTCCGTCCGTCCGTCCGTCCGTCCTTCACTTGGCATGTATGTGTATTAGGGGGTGAAGTTGTGCCTATCAACTTTTGGGTGCACATGCTCAAGGTCAAAGGTCAAAAGGTCAAGGTCAAATACATAAAATTTCACTATTTCCACCATATCTATTGAATGCCTGAAGATATTTTCTTGAAACTTAGTGTATACATGTATTACCCAATTAAGATTCTCTGGTGAAGGTTTGGGTCATGAGGTCAAAGGTCAAAGGTCAAAAGGTCAGGGTCAAATACATAAAATATCACTATTTCCACCATATCTATTGAATGCCTGAAGATATTTTCTTGAAACTTAGTGTATACATGTATTACCCAATGAAGATTCTCTGGTGAAAGTTTAGGTCATAAGGTCAAAGGTCAAAGGTCAAAAGGTCAAGTAAAAATATTAAAACTTCTTTTTTTTCTCCGTACCTTGGAAAATTGTTCAAGGTATCTTCATGGAACATAGTATATACATGTACTGAGTGGAATTGATTGTATCTAGAGAATGTAGGGTTCATGGGGTCAAAGGTCAGGGGTCAAATGTCAAGTGCAACACTTCAAAATTTTACTATTTCCCTCATATTTATGCAATGCCAGCAGGGTTATATTTTTTTTTTTTTGCACTTGGTGTATGCATGTGTAACCTAATAGAAATTCTCTGGAAAGTTTTTTTTTTCTTCTTTTTTTTGCCTCAAAGGTCAAAAGGTCAAAGATCAAGTGAAAGTGCTGAACTAACTTTTTCCTCCATATCTCGGAAGTGGCTCAAGTTATCTTGAAACTTAGTACATATTATGCATGTTCTACCTGAAAGTGATTATCTTATGAATTTTAGGGTCAAGGGCCAGATGAAAATGGTAACAATTTACTATTCAATTCAGAAATTCACACCAATTCTCCACACCTGTACCTTGAAAATTACTCAATGCCTAAATGTATGAATGGGTCAAAGTCAAGTTAAAGTCCTTAAATCCCAGATACATGCTCTCCTATTCATCCAATTAAACCTAGGTCAAGGAAGGTGAACATTCAACACATTTGTGAGAAATTTGTTATTTCAATATTTTGCCAATTTTGTGAAAATGTAGTCACACATTGTCCACATGTACTATCTAGACCTGTTGGGAAAATCATGTATTATGGCGGAGGCATACCAGTCGCCAAAGCGACATTTCTAGTTTCATATGATTTTTGTTTGAGTAAAAGTTGGTGGAGTCCATCAACGTGGGTCTTCATCAGCTCGAGCTTGAAGAATAGCCCGCTATTTGCGATCCAAAGAATTAGCCCGATCAGAAAATAGCCCGCTAATTTTGCAATGAAAACTGAAATAGCGCCCTATTCCGATCGGAAAATAAACCACCGAAATCTTGGACTTATTTGCTAAATAGCCAGCTAATTTCAAAATAGCGTGCTAATCTTAACGAGTCTTGATCAGCTCGAGCTTAAACATCGGCACTGCACGCGTTGCGTACCGCGCAAGAATGTAGGTAGTCTGGTCAGAGTGTGTTCACGCCGGTATCTTGCGCATGTGCCAGCATCGAGCTTATAAAACCGACCGTGCCTGAAGCTCGAGCTGATGAAGACCCACCTTGTTCAAACACAGTTTCTGCCACATCTAGTTAATTCAAAGATGGCATGATGTGATATCAGTTGTTGTGATATCCCCTCCTTCTGTGGGAGAAGAATAGAAGTTTGATTTTGTTTTTTTGATTTTCCCGTCTGTATGACTTTTTTATGCCTCCGCCACGAAGTGGTGCCGGAGGCATTATGATTTCGGGTTGTCCGTCCGTCTGTCCGTCCTTCCGTCCGTCCGTCCGTAATGAATTTTGTGGACAGGGTAACTATCAAAACCTTTTGAGGTATCCTAATGAAACTTGGCATGTATCTGTATTAGGGGGTGAAGTTGTGCCTATCAACTTTTGGGTGCACATTCTCAAGGTCAAAGGTCAAAAGGTCAAGGTCATATACATAAAATTTCACTATTTCCATCATATCTATGCAATGCCTGAAGATATTTTCTTGAAACTTAGTGTATACATGTATTACCCTATTAAGATTCTCTGGTGAAAGTTTGGGTCATGAGGTCAAAGGTCAAAAGGTCAAGTAAAAACATTAAAACTTCACCTTTTTTCTTTGTACCTTGGAAATTGTTCAAGGTATCTTCATGGAACATAGTATATTTACATGTACTGACTGACAGTGATTATCTAGAGAATTTAGGGTTCATGGTGTCAAAGGTCAGGGGTCAAAGGTCAAGGGCAACACTTCAAAATTTTACTAAATATTTCCCTCTTGTTTATGCAGTGCCAGCAGGATTATTTTTTTTTTTACACTTGGTGTATTCATGTGTAACCTAATAGAGATTCTCTGGAAAGTTGTTTTTTCTTTTGTTTTTGCCTCAAAGGTCAAAGATCAAGGGAAAGTGCTGAACTAAGTTTTTCCTCCATATCTCAGAAGTGGCTCAGGTTATCTTGAAACGTACTACATATTTGAGCATGTTCTGCCTGACAGTGATTATCTAATGAATTTTAGGGTCAAAGGCCAGATGAAAATGGTAACAATTTACTATTCAATACAGAAATTCCACTTTTTCTCCATACCTTGAATATTACTCAATGCATAAACGTTTGAATGGGTCAAAGTCAAGTTACAGTCCTTAAATCCCAGATACATGCTCTCCTATTCATCCAATTAAACCTCTAGAGGTCAAGGAAGGTGAACATTCAACACATTTGTGACAAACTTGTCATTTTGATATTTTGCCAATTTTGTGAAAATGTAATCACACATTGTCCACATGTACTATCTAGACCTATTAGGAGAATCATGCATTATGGCGGAGGCATACCAGTCGCCATAGCGACATTTCTAGTTTCAGCTTTTTTAAAAAATATAATAAAGAGAATTGGGACTGCTAATCTCATGAATTCTTGGAAGTAGCTTGTAGTGGCTTTCTTTTATTCCTTCCAATTGCAACTAAGTCAAGATTTTTATCACAGACTGTAAGACATTATTGTTCAAAGATCAAGTATGTCCTTTGTTGATGACTTTGTGAAAACTACTGTATGAATAGATTGGAAATTAGCTATGAACTTCCAAATCATTCCACATTTATTGTACTTTAACAGTTTATGGCAATCTTTGATAAATTTACCAGCATTGGCTTTAGTTTTGGTGTGACAAGAAAACATCAATTACATTATGTCTTTGACTGTATCGTGAGGCAGGTTTAAGAGGTCCTACCTCTTTGGTGTCATAGCCCTTCAGACCATGCAAAACAGAGTGGAATGGAAGCTTGAAAATACACTCTGTATGAATCAGTGGCGATTCCAGGGAGGACCGCACCGGGTGCACGCCCCCCCCCCCCTTATTTTTTTTTTTGAAACAAGAAATAAAAAGAAAAATGGGGGGAGGGATGTGTGCGCCCCCCTTGAGTTTTGTAAACGCACCCCTCTTTACGGAATTCCTGGATCAGCCCCTGTGAATGTATATTTAGAGTGAATATCACAAGATAATTCAATAGTTTTATATTCCATTTGTCCTTTGCTATGGTGATGATGATGATGCTACTTATCAAAGACTTAAGTCAATGGTGATTATGATTGTGAGTTTAAAAATGAGTTACTATATGATATCGCATCAAAGACAGTATTTTCAAGGGGAATTGATAATTTCTTGGAACAAATAAGTATGAAAAATCTGAAGGATAGTTTTTTTTTAAGAAAGCCTGAATTGCTATAAAAATTTCATTTTTTATTTGATAGCAACAGACCCTTAAAGTAAGATTCATAATTAACTGTCTACACATGGACATGTACACACTGTTTTGGCAATGTCACACGATTCGAAACATGAGAAATCACAGGAAATGGTCACCATGTCATTAACCTGTTGAGGAAGAGTCCCGTGTATACTCGGACAGGTGTCTATGGGAAATGCGTGTTGTAGCAAAATCAGCCCGTCCTCAATGGGTTAAGAAGGCAAGCCAACTCACCAAGCTTTTTGAAGGTAGTGTGAAAATATAAACCATTACAAGGATTTCTTTTGCAAATGATTTGAAAAAAGAGAGAGGAAATACTTTTACATGAATAAGAAAATTGAAAATGAAAGGGACTTGTACAATTATACAACACTTTGTAGGCACTGTGCTACCTACCCAGTGTGTGAGAAAAAGAAAAGAAAAAAGTATTGCACCCAAAGTGTGAGCAACATAATGTCCAAACTGTTGCCAGCGAAGACAGTTGTTTGACTTCATTTCTTTCACTCTTTTTAGTGAAGATGTCATACTTGATGACACATGTTGCAGACCCACAAGGTATTTCGTCTGGACCATGGCCAACTTTCCCGAGTAGAATGGGATCCGGGTCTTCCAGGATAGTATTGATTTCTTGCTCACGTCAGAGAATTTAGTACCTGCCTGCTAATGCTGAAACTGGTGGCATGTGATACTGTATGGTCACTTGAGCCCTTCTTCCTTGTCAATGAAGTTATACTGCCTTGTGATGTCATAATGGGGGCTATTGATCACTACCGATACCGGCGCTTTATGTATCTGTGTGTATGTGTGTGTGTCGGAGTGCACTGGTATTGTCCATAATACTCAGTACTTCTGTGCACTTTGAAACTCTTCAAACCGCCCACAGCTGCTCAGGATTAAATCACTTTGTATTTTGAGATGATGAAGTGATCACTTGCGGAGAGTAAACAAAGACCTGTAAACGTATGGGGGAAACGTACGTTTGGCACTTCTTTTTTGTGGCGGAGGTTAAAACCTTTGGAATGATATACTTGTTACAAGCATGCTTTGTGTCTGGATGTTTTGTGGAGAGTTTCTTCACCGCTCAGCCTTGCCTCATCATGTGGAAACTTGATTAATGGATCTTCTGCTGACACAAGAGTTGACTATAATATAGTTTGTGGATCTTCATTAGAGCATGTGCTTCATTTTTTGATAGAGAGACAAAAGCAAGGATATTTATGCTGTTTCCTTTTTTAGTTTGAATGTCAGGACTGTTTATTTGACACCATAACTTCAGTGATGTGTGTCTGTGCATGCTGCTTCAGAGACCAGCGCAAACACCAGAAATCATTGAAGTAGAACATGTTTCCTCTCCATGTGTGAGAAAGGAATTCAATTAAACACTGGAAATTTTTGTTGTATAATGCAGAAATGTATTTAGACAACAACATTGTCAACCTGCAAGCTGTACCTGACTACTGTGTTTGTTGTTTGAGGCGAGCTTGTGCCGGATTTTATGGGAAATTGCTGTGTGATATTCTGATGAGACTTTGTCACTTGCTGTAAAGTTGTTGCCAGCTCCTGGGTTACACAGTTCAGTAATCGACGGCTGTTTTCCGACAATATTCAAAGACTGCTGGCATACAGAGTGTGCTGAACTGAACCAGTTGAACCATTGATTTGACATTCCTCCAAAGATCATTTCTTTAATGGATTTTTCACCTGTTTGTTCAGCATTCCAGTGGAAGTATTTACAAATAATATGGAAATGAAAAGGATAATGGCAGTATGGGTCTAGTGAGTTTCTGTGAATTGTCAATGAACACCGAGGCAGTGAGTGAATTGAAGTGGAGGTCTTCTTTGTGAGTTCAGCTTTGTGGTTGAACTTCAAAAGTAGGTGAAGTCACCCACTCCGGGCAAATTCTTTGGAAGTATTGAGAGCTTCCAGTGAGTTCATCAAAGTAACAAGTTGTTTTTCAGCAGCCATTCCCCCAGTCGAGAAGTCCTGTGATTTTAAAGTTGGATTTGCCTAGTTCGTGAGCTGACATCACTGTAAAACATGTGGGACTGCAGTGACCGGACTACATATACATTCTCTCTGGATTTTTACTTGGAATAACTCTTCCTTCTTCCATATCTTACTAATGGCCAGTAAGATGGAAGGCAAATTTCATCTTGTCAGGTAATTGTCAATCATACTAGAATATACACATACAGCTGTACCTGTACCTAACATTCTATTCATTACCAAAGCAATGATGACCTCCTTATTTCGTGTGATTACTGTATAAGCAGTTATTTTGGCGATGGTTTAATTTTGCGAATTTCACAAATTGCTGTTGGTCCACAAGTTTAACAACACACAAAAATGTCGCCGTGCGCTAGAGTGATAATGCATTTACAGTAGTTTCGGTGTCAGTTCATAAAAACAACATGTCCCGAAAATGTCTGTAACCTCCTCCTTCGTGAAAATATCCAAACGCAAAAATAATGTCAGCTTCTACAGTAGGTGGGACTACTTGGCTTTTCAGACTTTCTTATGTGGCACACTAGACAGTACTAGTATGATAAAATGCTTATTGTGTTTGAATCAATTTTGACTTTTATTTGAAACATATAATATTACAAAACTATTTGTATTCATAGTCTTTGGTTGTTGGAACATACAGTCTAAGTAGACTCTTGGCAAACTTGAATTCTGTAGAGGTATTCTGGGGGTGTTTCACAAAGCTGTTCTTAAAGTTACGAAGGACTTAAAGGTCCAGTTTACCTTTGGGAGCAGTGATTTCAAAAATTTTCAAGATATCATATTTGATGCATATGTGTAGGTCTGTTTTATCATAAAACATCCTACCATATGAAATATTTGCAATAAAACCTAAAATATAAGGAGATATCAGGGTTTTTCTCAATAAACCGTAACTGTATACGGTTTAGTCTGGAAAATTTTTTATTATAACTATTGTTCACATTTTGTGTATTTAACAACACTTAACATCGATTATAAGGATTCAAATTTTGACAGTGGTTGTTTCTATCCCTAACTCACATTTTAGAACTATTTTATATCACTAATGCTTTCATCTGCAAATGGTAAATTATGCCTTTAAGAAGGACTGGTGATCAGTTCTTATGTGCTATACTTATCAGAATTTCCATAATTCAGCACAAGAACTGATCACCAGTCGCTCGTAAGTTGTTCGTAACTTTACGAACAGCTTCATGAAACACCCCCGCTGGGGGTGTTTCATTTCCCTTTCATTTCCCAGAAGTGTATGCCGTATTAAGTGTGGTGAGCAGAATACAATGTATTTCACAAATTTGGACAAAACAGTCAATTTGCATGTGGTTGAATTTGTGATCAAGATCAGCAGTGATAGAATAAGGAACAAGCGTTGTCCCTTTTGGGGGGAAATGTTTGCAGTATCCCCTTTAGAGACAGTGTCGATTTCGTGATATGGACAGCAGTATGGTATGATAATGGTATGATCTTTGGAGGCTTGCATGATGGTAAGATTAATTTCTCAGGGGGAGGTTTGTGGTACACCATGTGGGAAATCGTGAGTAGGATTTCCTTTACTGGACTTCCTTTATTGGGGTACTGCAAATCTGTCTCTAAGATAATGATTTGTTAATTTTGTGACTGTCAGTAGATTTGCAATGGTTCACTAAAGAGGAAAGTGGCATAAAGTGAATGTGGTTTACGATGTTAACACTTCCATTGTATTTGATGTAGATCTACATGGCATCATTGAAGGGCAAAAAACAGTCAATGCTTTCCTCTTGAGTTTTCTTGTTTTCTTATGATAATCTCTCATTGTACAGGTAAGACCAGGAAAGCTATGACCTTACATAAAGACTCCTACCTAACATAGTTTTTCTTGGTATTGTAACAATTGATAAAATAGTGCCATAAACTTTTACATCTGATACAAGAGTGTTCCAATCAAAGCGTGTATATTCCAAGGCAGTACAAGGCAAGCACCTCCGTGGTATTTCATGCACCGCTAGCAGATGGCAAACAGTTCCAGGTGCTTGGATCTCCACAGTTTGACTCAGACATTGTTACTATGTAACTTGATTTAAATATTTTCTATCTTTCTATTATGGGTTTTATGAAATCATTTTGTGTGTGTGTATGTGTGTGTCTTTTAAACCTTTTGAAGACTCAGTCTGGAGTGTGGACAGGTCTAGGTCTAGGAGAAATACATGTTAAAGTAGCAAAATCTGCTCATCCTCAGTGGGTTAAGCATGGATGCTGCCTACTTTAACTCTGTTCTATCTTTGTTCTTTGTGTATCTATGTGGTTCTTGCAGCTTGTCAAGCCTGCCAAAACATCTATTCAAAGAACCTATTCAGGGTAATGTTGCACAGTATATTACCACAGATTTTAAACCCCAGGTAACAGAAATTCCTTGCTATCATTGTGAAACTGTGAGGACAAAAGTCGTGGGGACCTTGGAATCGAGCTAATGGCCTTTATATTTTAATAACTAAAGCCAGCTAAAGACTGCAGAAACACAAGAGACTGCATGACATCCGTGAGACCCCTGGTTTTAGAAATTCTGGTATAAGAGCATTCAGTTTGTGATTAGTGATACCCTAAGAGTGCTGCACACAAGGTCTGTTGAAGAAATGACTGAAGCACAATAGGTGTTCTTAAAGGGATGGTATAGTTTTGGTTGAGATGGGACTTCAGATTTTCAAACTTTTTTGTGAGATAATGAGAAACCTCATAGGAAATATTAAAGAGCATACAATTCTAAGAGGAATTCAAAGTTTATTTGATGAAAATTGGTTTTGAAATAGCTGAGATACCCAAATGTAAAGAGGTCTTATTAAGGTGGAATGCACCTTTTATTTGGACCTGTTTAATTTTTTTTTTTTTAAATATCCAAGACATCTCAAAATCAATTTTCATCAAATAAACTTTCAATTTCTCAACACATATGTTCTTTAACATTTCATATTAAAGTGATCTGTCATATTAATATTTGTCATAATATCAAGGACATTCTGAGCAGGATTATGAGAGTAGTGCAGTTTTAAGAAGAGCTCTTGATTAAAAGATGCTATAGAAGACTGCCGCAGTGTGATATTCACTCAAATGCAAACTGACTGTCAATGGAGTAATATGATAAAGCATGATAAACAGGGAGGTTTTCATCTCACCTCCCTGTTGTAACCAAGGATTGTGAAATACGCTTGAGGGTTTTAGTCCTTAAGTGCATTAAAGGTGCTCATTAATTTTCTAGCATTAAGTAAATCGCCCAAGATAATACATTGTATAGTCTTTGATGGTATGTTCTTCAATGAATTCATCAGTTGAAGCACTGCACGGAGAATTCTCTTTATATACAATGAATGCAGTAATTTTTATGGGGCTGGCAATGTCAGTGAAGAATGCAATCCTTAGTGCATTGTGCAGTGTTCACAGACTTGCCAAGAGGTCACACTGAGTATCACAAACTTTTGACAAATAAACATATTTTGTATCAGTGGAAATCTTTCGTTTTGAAAGGATGCCTGATATTACAAGATTTTAAAGTGCACATATGATTAGGATGTGTCTCTGTACTTTCATTGCTTAGAGAACATACAATCAAATAACCTGCTAAACCAGAAATGTTCGCGTGCATTTTAATTTTGCAAATTTCCTGAAAGCCAGGATTCACAAAATTAAAATGCATGCAAAAGTTTTTGTCTACACTACATGTATGTGCATTTATTGCCAGTGGCAATTTGCGAAAATGTCATGCTGTGTAAAAAGGCAGTCAGCTCCAATTCACGAAAAATATCCATCTTTACAGTATGTGTGATGTGATATTTATTCACATATGAAGGCTTGTGGTATACATGTGATATATACTTGTATATCCTCTCCACCCCCCCCCCCCCCCCTGAAGGTCACATGCCAGAATTAAATACATTTTGATAATAATTGCCCCTGAGGTGAACATACCATGATAATAACACATTGAACAGCTATTTCATACAGCACATTGCTCATACTAGTTCTGTTCAGACGACAAGCCCTAACCTCGAGGTTAAGCTCTTGCCCCCTAACTTCGACGTGTGTCCTACCCCTTTGAGTGCGTTGATTTTTGTGTCCACATGGTTACAAATGGGTTAGAGCGCTAACCATAAGATTTCTCGTGGCTCTTAACATCGAGCTAACCTCGAGGTTAGCCAAGTATGAGTGCGTCTTCACGGTCCCTAACTACAAGCTCTAACCTCGAGGTTTCCTAACCTCGAGGTTTCCTTACCTCGAGGTTTCCTTACCTCGAGGTTAAGGCTTGTCGTCTGAGCGTAACTACTGTTATTGGCATAAAGACCTGTCTTTTTTTCTCTCTCGATTTTTCTTCTGTGTGTGTGTGTGTGTGTGTGTGTGTGTGTGTGTGTGTGTGTGTAAATTTCATAGTCATTCCTTTGTTGTGAGGAATGTGAGGTTTTCTTTTGTTAGGTGAAAAATTCCCAGACAAGCATGCAATTCTGACCTTTATTTTTCAATGCACCCTTCTGTATGTTAGAATGACTTTAAGCACAGAGTATTAATATCTAGAGGTTTCTCTTTAGCAAATATGCTGCTCTCCATCCATAATTGGATAATTTATGACTATTAACTTAATCCCCTGGGGGATTAAAGGGGCTCAATCTTTTTTTTTTTTCCAAGTAAATCTGTCAGCACTGTTTCACCTTCAGAGTAATGCTTGAGTTATTAATTCTGTGGGATTTGTAGAAGTCTGATCAAATTTTACTGATGCAGTTTGGACTTGTGGAATCTTCACACACTCTCCTCTGCACTGAACAAAAACTTGATTGGATGCAACTCATAGAAATTGACAGAAGTAGCATTAAAGATATTACAATTTGATACATATCTTTATAGGTATGTGGATGCATTGATTGATGTATTTAGTGCTGTAAAAGCTGTTACTTTTGCGAAATTCAATTTTTGAGAATTTGGCTTATGACTGTTGGGCAGCAAATAAAACAACACTTGGAAATATCACTACCTGATGCACTAGCGGAGTGAACAGACGGGCATTAGTGTACATTGTACTTACGATATAGCCTTAGTGTCAAATTGCAAAACGTCTGTGACTTGGAAAATATGTTGTACATGGAAGTTTGTTTGTTTGTTTGTTTCTGTGTTTGTTCATTTCCATCTGAGAAGATGGCTGGATAGCCCATATTCAGCTACGCTATTAAAGCTAATCTTCTATGGGGTCCAGTTGGATGTGAGGTGGGACAAATTCACCGGGTTTAACACCCCGCTCTTTGCGATGAATGAATGAAGTGGGATCTTTTACGTGCATGAGTTGTGACTCTCTCATATACGGGACCTCCAGTTTACGTCCTATCGGAGGGACAGAGTGTTTTGCCTCTTCCTAGAGGGGACGGTATGATTACACACAACATTGCTCAGTCCAGACTCGGGTTCGAACCCGGGCCCTTAGGATCATGAGGCAGACGTACTACCGACTGAGCCAACTTATCGCCCTCACCAGCTTTTACAGTAGACAAATTAAAGGGAAGATAAACCCCAAGAACAATGTGGATTGAGTGAAAGCAGCAACATTAGTAGAACACATCAATGAAAGTTTGAGGAAAATCGGACAATCGATGCAAAAGTTATGAATTTTTAAAGTTTTGGTGTTGGAACCGCTGGATGGGGAGACTACTAGAGGATATGACGTATGAGTGGACAACAATACAAAGAAAATATAAAGGAAATTCAACAAAAATTCACTTTTCTAGAAGTATGAAAGAGCAGTGGACCAACCGCTTTCAGAAAGCAGGGGGAATAATTGCTACCCTTAACATATGTCAATATCAAGTTGATGGAATTTGTAATTTTCATGAAAAATTGATTTTTGTAGTATTTTCTTCATATTTCCTTTGTATTGTTGTCCACTCATACGTCATATCCTCCAGTAGTCTCCTCATCCAGCGGTTCCAACATCAAAACTTTAAAAATTCATAACTTTTGCATCGATTGTCCGATTTTCTTCAAACTTTCACTGATGTGTTCTAATAATGTTGCTGCTTTCACTCAATCCACATTGTTCTTGGGGTTTATCTTCCCTTTAAAGAATGAATGACTGAATGGATGTAAGGATGGGCAAATGAATGTATGTGTACACTGTACTGTAGAGAGTAAGAGGGAGGAGAAGCAGATCTAAGTTAAACTTCAGGGCATTCAGACGCAAAAAATTTATTCTAGAACGATATAGCGATACCAAAACGGTATAGATATATGATGTATTTTATACGTCTGAACGCTGACTAATGAAACGACGTATATAGGCCTAGCGAAACCGATCAGAGCATCGTTTTGAACTAGAACTCGATAACGAATCAGCATTCCGTGTGCTTCTGAACGTATGGCTACCATAGAATGGTATAACTGGGCAGGGCTTAATGGGAGCACGCACGAAAGGTGACCCCACAGCTGTCACTCATGACTTTAGCAGCATGTGCAGTGGGAAACTGCACGTCTATACAACGTTTCCCAGAACGGTCGAAATTAGTTTCTGAATGGTCTGTTGGCTGTACAAGGATTCTTTATACGTTGTTTCGTTATCGAGTGTTGGTATAAAATGGCATGTGTCTGAATAGGGGGCTTATCTTTTAACCTATTAAAGGGTGTGTACAGTTCTGGTCGAGGTGAGGATTTAGCTTTTAACATTTTGCGAGATATTCAGAAACCACTCTATGAGATGTCAAGGAGCATGCAGTTCTAAGGGGTATCAAAAGTTTATTTGACAAAAATCGGTTTTGAAATGGCTGAGATATCCAAAAACAATATGAAACAAAGAGATCCTAATAAAGTTGTGCCATGTCGCCTTTTATTATTAGCACTTTTTTGGATATCTCAGCCATTTGAAAACCAATTTTCATCAAATAAACGTTGAATCCTTCTTAAAATTACATGCTCTTTCATATTTCATAAGAGGCTTTTCATTATCTCACTTTAATAGGAATGTTCAAAATATGAATCCCCACCTCAACCAGTACTGTACAGTCCCTTTAAGATATCTAGGCATCTATTTCAGTTTTTATTGTAGAAATGCAGCAAGTGTCTCAAGGATACTGTGTAATGCAAATGATTCTTGTGAATTGTATTTTGCAATTGTACATTGCCTTCAGCGTCTAGCCTTCTGTATATTGTTCTGAGTGGTTTGTCTGCCTTGTTTGCTAATGTCCTTTTTTCTCTGGCTTGTTCCGTAAGTGTTTCTGGTATACTTTAATCCAAACAACTCTAGATTCTAATGCTATCTTGAAAATGAAGGTACATCGTACATAAAACTATTGACAGTTTAAGCTGTTGAGGATGTGTCCCGAGTATACCCGGGCAAGCGTCTATGGGAAATGCGTGTTGTAGCAAATCAAACTGTCCTCTATGGGTTAATATTGCCATAAAATTTGGGTTGAAACTCTTCTGAAAATTAAAGAATTGCGTATTTGTAGAAATGAGCAATTAGAAAAACAAGATTGATATTCAGTGGGTATTCCAGGGCCCCCTTTGCCTATTGAGAAAACATGGGAACTATACAATTAATGGTAATTACCATAATCACTACTAATCCATAGCCAAAGTTCATAAATCACTCATGGTTACCATTATACAAATGATGCACAGGATAGAGTGTGTTAGTGAAGGTGCGGCGCGCTCGAGAGTATTGACAATGGTGCGACATGCACGAGGCGCAGCCGAGTGCATGTTTGCAACCGTTGTCAATACTCGAGAGTGCGCCGCACCTTCACTAACGCCACGAAATAATCCTGTGCATCATTTGTTTTATAAGATGGGTCGAAAACTAACAGCATTATTCACGTACCTTTGTGGGTCAATACCAGTCAGCTACATGTAGCACTCGCTCAAAAGTCAAGATGTCCGGTTGAATGTGTGAGCTTCTAGTATTGCATACATACAGGGTTAGTTCAAACACTGTTCATGCATTTTATATTAGCATAGTTAACTATACTTAAAAACCAAAAAAGGTTCAGGGAAACTTTCAGTGTTCAGGGAAAATTTTTTGGTCAGTGAAGGACATTTGGAAGAAGACCAAAAAAAAAAAAAAAAAATCAGAGAAGGCCTCTCTACAATATAGTAAACTAGACAACCCGTGATATTATGTGAGGGGACATACTTTGTACATTTCAACAATATGCTGGCATACCACTTATAGTATTTGAGTCAATTACGAATCTGGTTACTGTCTTATGATATTGTCAGGGGATAGAATCCAGTTTTGCTGTATTTTTTTTTTCCTTTAGATATTTCCAGAGGCATTTTCATTGCTTCTTAATGGATATTTATAGAATGCAGTCTCCACAACAGCTATAGAGTCACTGAATTACCTACGATGATGCCCAGTAAGTTGAAAACTTGTAGAGGGCCATTCAAAGGATTCAGTCCTGAGCCTGAGGAGATCCATGTGTTGTACTGTATCCACGGAATTGCAGTTAATGCAATCTGGATTAAATTTGTTATGCTTCTGCTTCCAGTGATCATTGAGCTTGGACTTAAAACTATTCACTGATGTTGCCTCGACAGCATCTGCACAAAGGCTATCTCAAGTATTTACTACTCTCTGACTGAAACACTTCAACCTTTTACAAGTTCAACACCTTCCTTTATACAACTTAAACGTATGACAGCGTGTAACTTGATCATTGATAACAAAGAGAACAGCTGGATCAAAGTCTTCCATATCATGCAAAATCTTGAACACTTGAATCACATCTAGAATGTTTACCTCAATTTTGTTACGAAATTAAGGTTTGTCGACGAAATGGGCATTTCGTTCATCACAAAATCAGTGATTTCATTAGCAAAGGTCATATAGCTAGCAGAAAGACTAAGAATCTACCAAAAATGGATAAAATATACAGAGATGCCAACTGTTACTTTTTTGTGGTATTTTGTACTTTTAGCCAAAAATTCTGCAGCTTTCATGTAGAATGCTGTTTTCCTCAAATTATATTAATACATCTACTGCAGGAAAGGTAAAAATACCATTTCCCCCCACCAGAAATATGTCTTTTTGAGAACATTCTCAGAATACTGCTCAGTGCTTTTTATGAGGTTGGAATTTGTGCATGTCAGTTATCCTTATAAAGATTTTTGCAAATTTCTCTTGTATTTGATGATTGATACCAAAGCTATTTTTGGACAGTAAGAGGTATGCTGACTGCTGAGATGTACATTCCACGAGTTTTAACAAGCAGTGACAAAGTTTTTTATTTCTCTCTCCAGCAGTGCAGTGAAGATGAAATATCATTGGGAGGAATACGATTGCCTACCTGCATATATTTCTAGTCAACATGTGGTATATCATCATACATGTCTCAGGCTTTCCTGTGATATGTGTGTCAATATCCACTATCAAAACGCGTTTGCCAAGGCCTTTCGGATCGCTTATCTCGAGTTGTTGCATTTATCATCTCTAGAGGGAGGCCTTGTCGCTGTGCAACTTTTTTGCATATTGCACAATTTGACCATGGACCAACATTGTTGTAGGTCCATGGTTTGACCCAGGGAACGGAAATGTCTAGTTTGCACTGGAAAGTTGGCACTTGGCAGTGGTTGGTGTAGGCAGATCTGAGCTATAAACGCATTTCAAAACGACTTTGCGTTTATTATCTCCACAGAAATGCGCTCAAATACCTTTGCGATGGAACTTTTTTTAATGTTTGGGAAAGACATCTCTAACCCCATAATCAAAACAGCTTTGTCTGTATTGATCATCTACCCAGATCTCCCCAAAAGTTGTTTGGAAACCTTATTTCTGCACCAGAAGTGAGTTATAATGATAAAGGCACCCGCACAAGCTCTCTCTCTCGTACTGATTGATACATCATAACCCGATTCTTTGTCTGTGGTTGTTATAGCCATGACTTGGTGAGTGTAACTGACATTGTACATTAATACAGTGCACTCCCGTTATAACGAACACGGCTATAACAAAATTCCGGTTTTACAAGGAAGTAAAAATTCAGGCCGTAACATTATCAGCTCTATGTATTTTTATTGTTTACTTGTTCGGTTATAACAAAATTTCGAAGTAACGAAAGAAAACTGCTGGCCCCCAGGACTTCGTTATAATGGGAGTCCAGTGTAGCCTCATTGGACAAATTACACAGTAGCAAGTTTACATTGAGTAGATCTACTTATGCATGATAAGAACATTCAAATCTTATTATATATCTAAAGGTTGTTTACATTAAAGAAATGATAAGGAAGTTTCCATGACATCATGCTCACATGGCCAGGCTTGTTTAACGGTACTTGTTGCACATATTACAGTGCATATGCCGACCAGATTTGTGGTTCTTACAACCCTTGAACCTTGCAATTTGCAGACCGCTCTCGAGAGGGAGGTTTGTCGGGCTGTAAATAAAGGACTCCATCGCATTGACAGAATGATTTATTGTCACTTGAATTGGTTTGCCAATCGACGAACTGGAGGCCACCAGCATTTCAACCTTTGGCATTTTACTTGCGTTTTGTATGCTGGAAGTGAATTCATTTGGAAACATTGACGCATTTTACTTCTCATAATCATGTGGGTAGAGAGCTGCCCTGTTGATGTCACATGCAAATGAAGCTTGGATGAATGTGTCAAAGGCTTCTTTGATTTGCCTCTAGATTCTCAGCCTTAATTATTCCCAAAATGTGTTACGAGAAGATTTAAAGGAGATTAAACAGATATCTTTCTAGGTGGCCTGGAGGTTTAAATGAGAAAGGCATCGATATTCAGAGTTTACGGTAGGGAAAAAAAATGCTGTTAGCAATCCTAAGAAATCAGCTCAGATTACATGCTGGCATTTGTACAAAGCCAGCTGGATTAGACTGTAGTCAGGGCTGCTGCTGAATATGATGTAGGAAGCGTATTCACAATGAACACTACACAAATGCACAAATACATTGTAGGAGTGGTCTATTTATGGTGGCTTCTAATCACAAATCGTCTTATAGACTCCCTAGCAGCCTGTGCTCATCGTAATCACCACCCTGTCATCCTTGTGACATTCAGATTTTTTTGCCTCAAATGTTTTGAATACTATGTAGAGAACTGTGATATTCCACTATTAGATATCATGTTTTGTTGAAATGGACCTGTTTGAGCTTACAGTAGAAGAATGGTCTTTATATAAAGTTGTACAGAAAGACCATGCACTGATAAACTTTCAATGCGAGAAAGATGGCTTTCACTGGAAGGATGCCAGAAGAAGCTGATTGTAGGGAAATTAGCAAAACATTGCATGACCTGAGTTTAAGATCCAGGTTTCTAATTCCTAGAAATTTGGAGGTCAATTGGATGAGTATAACAACCATGGCGCTATGTACACGTAAATGCTGTTTCATCATCATCATATAAACGTAAGTAAATGATTGTCAAACCAACTGAAAACTCCAGCATTCCATTTACTTCGAGTCAGTAAAGCTCATCACAACACTTTCATATTCAACTACAAAGTTTGTAGGATGGCGCTTCAGTCGAAACCCAGAAAGGCGTCAGAGGTTTGGTTATATGTAAGAGGTATATATTTTGAGGTTAATTACTACCATTAGGACACTTAGGCAATCTCAAGAGTTAGAGAGGTTTTAGTCATTGATAGTTTGCGTATGTCCACCAGTCAGTAATGTCATTGATATAATTAGCCTTTGGTAATTTGCCAAAATGTTTATGATATTAGTTTCAAATTTGCCATTCTTGGTGCTGACTGCCCGGTCTGTGTTTACAAATTTGTATGTCACAGGAAAAGAAACTGAAACTACCTAGTTTTGATTACTTTTGTGTGGCTGCATACAAGTGGTACTCAGTTTTGTTCAATAGGCGTTAGAGGTCAGTGCAGTGTGCAATAGCAAGTCAAAACCGCTTGTGCCTTGAATGTAGTACACAGTAATGTTGTCAATTGCAGTCAACATAGGAAAATATCCGAGGGAGTGACTTTTCACTTTTTATTTCATGAGTTGCTCATCATTTGGTTATTTGTGGATAAAATTTCTCTGTCTGTATTTTATCATATTACATGTATTTTGATCAGTTTCTGATGAGGTAAATTGGTCACCCATCGGAAAATGTAATTTGGCTGCAATCAAAGAACTACATAATGGGAACTTTACTTTCACTCTTGATGGCAGAATATGATGTAATTGTACTACAAAGATCCTGATGGGAAGTATTCTTGACAATTACAATTGGAATATAAGGTTCTAATAATTATGAGCATTGCTACATCCCTTCCAATGTCACTAAATGGAGAAGATTAAATCTCAATGCACTGAGTGCAGAGAACTATAATGGGCATTATTCCTATAACTATCTCTGTAATTATTTTGATATCTATCTATCTATCAATCTATCTGTCTATCAGTCAATCTATCTATCTATCTATCTATCAGTCAATCTATCTATCTGTCTATCAGTCAATCTATCTATACAATGTAGATCTAATATCCATATCTGTCTTTAGTAAATCCATCTATCTGTTTCACTGTAGCTTGATCTCCCTCTCTGTCTATATATCAAACTATCTATCATCTATCTATCTATCTGTCTTTCAGTCAATCAATCTATCTATCATCTATATCTATCTATTTATCTGTCTATCTACTATCTGTCTATCTATCTACTATGTGTATATAGTATCTAACAATCTACATTTGATCCATTGACATATTATTTATCTCTCTTTCTTATTATCTACAGCTATACTGTATTTGTCTATTTACATGCGAATCTTTTCACTTAGGTTTTCATCTTCTGTTAAAGGGATGATACAGTATTGGTGGAGATGAGAATTGGGCTTTTTAACTTTTTGCGAGATACCAAGAAAACACTTATGGTATAGTACAGAGCATACCATTTTAAGAGGAATTCAAAGTTTATTTGTAGAAAATCGGGTTGGGAATGACTGAAACATCCAAAAACAAAGTAAAACAAAGTGATTGTAATAAAGTGTGGGTCCTACACTTTTTTAGAATCACTCTCTTTTGGATATCTCAGCCATTTCAAAACCAGTTTTCATCAAATAAACGTTGAATTCCTTGTGGAATTACATAAACTCTTTCATTTTTCATAAGAGGTTTCTCATTATCTCACCAAAAAAAGTTAGAAACCTGAAATTAGGTCTCAACCAAAACTATATGATCCCTTTAATGTCAATGAAAGGAAGAGAGCTAGAGAGATACGTGTACATAAAATGAATGTCTTTGACATTTAACAGGATGCACTATGTATGTAAAGACTTTAACTTCATGCGACTTTCTTGTGTTCTATTTATGTAATGACCAGACATACATTGTAACAGAGGGAATAAATTTTATTTTCGTCATGAAGATTAGTCACATGTCTGTACATTGTAGGCCATTGAATGAGTAGGGTGTCTTATAATGTGCCAAAGTGATGAGTCTGGTAGATAAGGATGTATATTTCTGTCTGGCTCGCTGCATAACCTATGCTTAGCCATGCACCCCTAGGATGCTATTAATGTACTTCCCCTCCGGTGTGGACACTGTCTGTGGGTTGAATGTCGAGTCTGGCTAGATCCTTGACGGTAGAGTCTCCGGTTACAAGTCGGTGTTCTTAACCTTTCATACGAACTCCTCCCTTCTTTTTATATTCTGGGGAAGAATTAGATACCAGTATAACTGAGGAACATAATAAAGAAGTAGTAATGGAGACTTATAGGATAATATTCTCTGGTGTCATGAAATAAGGGTGGAATTATGCCCACAAATTTATGGAAAACTTTCTGGAGATGCTAGTGAACAATGAGTGCTGATAACAAGGATGTACTGGAGCATATCAAGTATTTTCTTGTGAAGAAGTTAAGCTTACATTAAGTGAACAAATTTTAGGTGATGGTCAAAAATTTGGCTAGGAGTTACTTGTAATGGCATCCACGTGTGTGACCACATCAAAAAGAGCACAAAATGTGCAAAAACACCAGTTATGCAATATACATGTAGATATTAATAGATATGTAGATATAATTTCTAACTGGGGGTTTTAAGTATGCCTAACAAAAGATAATTTATTCACTAACATACAGCTGTAGCAACACACCTGGCTCATTGCATAACCCATCGAAAGTGCTTTTGTTCTTCTTTGGAAGCCCCCAGTTGTGGCTGTTTTGAGTTGGTTTATCTATAGCAGGAGAGCTTTGGAAACACTGAAACCCTTTTGGTAGGGTATTACAGTGTACATGGTTGATAGAAACTCTGAGAAGGTTGAGAGGCCTTCAGGAAAAAATGAATAGAAACCACTAAGGTTTTGCTTATTTCATCATTAGATTAGTTACATTCAGACTCTGATCCTTAACTTTGATTGTGTCTGCATGGTACTTAGCTACAAGCTTAATCTCAAAGTTAGCTTAACTTCAAATTAATGGTCACCGTCTGAATGCAATTAAAGGAAGATTGAAAGTGAAGCATAGAGGAAAGTTTAGATTATCCAGAAAAGTACTTTTAGATGTCAGTTGTGGTTTTAGTTTCCTTTAATGATGGTAAAGAGGATTTCTGTGAATTCTGTCTCACTTGTCCTTGTCACTGTTGATAGTTCTTCATGTTTGTGACCTGGATAGCAAGTTTTGTCATAGAGTGTTTCATGCTGTTAATTCATGCATGAGAATCATTAGAGCTCATGAATCACCTACTCAAAAGAGCTATGACAACATCCAAGCAACATTTTGTGGGGACTGTTTTAACCCATTACGGATGAGTCCCGAGTATACTCGGGCAGGTGTCTAGATGGGAAATGCGTGTTAATAGCAAAATCAGTCCATCCTCTACGGGATAACAGGCAGCGTAAAAAAAAAGATTGCCCAGACTCTACCTTGACCTTGTCGCAGTAACTCTGTGTTAAAATGCTCTGTTAAAGCAGGGCTTTAGTGAAGTGAATGCCCTATAATTGTATAGGTGATGAAGAGATATACTCATGCAATAGTCTTATATCACTTACTTACTTACTT
Organism: Diadema setosum; assembly: GCA_033980235.1. Lineage (NCBI taxonomy): Eukaryota > Metazoa > Echinodermata > Echinoidea > Diadematoida > Diadematidae > Diadema > Diadema setosum. Next base: position 832,367 of record CM067076.1, on the reverse strand, counting down.
ACTTAAAGGACAAGTTCACCTTCATTAACATAAGGATTGAGAGAATGCAGCAATATAGTAGAACACATCATTGAAAGTTTGAGGAAAATCAGACAATCCATTCAAAAGTTATGAATTTTTGAAGTTTTTGTGCAGTCACCGCTAGATGAGAAGACTACTGCATTGTATGATGTCACATCCGTACAACAATATAAGGAAAATATAAAGAGAATTTCACAAAATTTCATCTTTTGAAAAAAGTACACATTCCCTTGACTCGTTACATATGTTATGGGTAATATTATTCCCATTGCCTTTAGAAAGAGGCAAGTCAAGTGCTCTTGTATCATGCCAAAAAAGTGAAAATATGTTGAATTTTCTTTACATTTTCTTTATACTGTTGTACTCATATGACATCACGAGCCTTAGTAGTCTCCTCATCCAGCGGTTCCAACACAAAAGTTTTAAAAATTCATAACTTATGCATCGATTGTCCAATTTTCCTCAAACTTTCACTGATGTGTTCTACTACATTGCTGCATTCTTTAAATCCTTATGATAATGAAGGTGAACTTCTCCTTTAATTACATAGGACAGTGTGTCCCTTTGCTCTCCTATGAGTGATCTTTCTCCAGTTTGGCCTTCCCTGGGCTTGATGTTCAGCCTCTTTTAGGGGAATGCCCAAGTCTCTTTCAATTTGGTCTCTCCAGCGGGCAGGAGGGCGTCCTGGTGGTCTTTTCCTCAGAAAGTCATTCTTGACAGATACAAAGAAGCAGAGGGTTCGTGATGGGCAAAACATAGGGACATGGAATGTGAGAACCTTCCAAACAGTAGGGAATTGGGATATACTCCTCAGTGAAGCCAGAAGATTTAATCTGGATATCTTAGGATTGTGTGAGACAAACCTGGCTAACAGTGAAACATTAATGAACAAAGAAGAATATAATTTTATGCACTGGTCACCACACTGTAATCAGTGGAACAGGAAAAGTGAATGCATTTGACTTCACTTAAGATATGAAGAGATTGTGCAGTCCGTGCAGTGAGAGCTTGTTCACTGAGAACTGTGTAGCCAAGGGAGTATGTGTGATACATCCTTGGTATAGCTGAAATGATGTACCAGCATCTGTGTAATATAGATCATCGTAGGATGAATGATGTATGTTTGAAGAGTTTGATTGCAAAATGAGTTATCTCCATCCTTGCCCGTCCTTGTCCGTATTTGCAGTTAAACTTATCCTGAAAAACAAAGAAATGATAAGAAAATATTGAATACTTTTTAATCATAACTTCAAAAGTATATTTCTTGTTATGTAACAAGTGAGCTATCATTGGAAGTGTTTTATACCCTCTATATAAGTAGTAATGGACTTCAATACTTTAAATGGCGCTTTCACATTTTGCAAGCAAACTCTTCATTTGTTAATTGATTTAATTTGTGTGGAGTAGATGATGATTTGCTACAGTTGTATCGTATTGGGTTTGCAGTCTGCCACCCTGTATGAGTATGGTATGCCTCTACATTGTGTGCTGGAGTGCATTTGTCTGAATGTATTTGGTAGTTGAACAAAATTGAGGGCTTGTTGAAGTATGCATGTGGACAATTTGTGTAAATGTGAGTGGGTTGTATGCTCTTAAATTATTCAGAGATGTCAAGGCTGGGAATGAGAAATTGCAATTCATTGACATACATGTACATACTGAAACTAAATGGGTAGGTGTGGAGCAGATTCCCCCCCCCCCCCCCCCCGCATGTTAGGTCTGCATTATTAGTTGACAATATAGATGCCACAAATGGAGGTCAGAATGTGTAGATTTTGTTACATACCATGTGCCAAGCAGGACCATGTTTACTCAGTGCTCATGACTATCTGAAGTGAGTTCTGTGTGTTTGTGTTGGAATCCATGTGATAGATCACACCATGCCAAAATGAAACACAATATGTTTACCTATAGAACGTTTTCAGGATTGCTCATCGACATTCAATTGAAGCATTAGATTTCTTATGTGGATGCAGAGAATGTTGAATGAATAATGAAACAAAATACTCTCAGTCTCTACTTTTTTTTTTTTTTTTTAAATCTCTCGTATTGAGAAAAGCACTATCTGAAGTGAATGGGAAATTACTCTAGGGTACAACTGCCTGTATGTTACAAAAATATGTATGTTACATGTCTATCATGTAACATGTTACTGGGCACAGCTGTATCAACATGCTCCACCTTTTGGGCATCGAGTCAACTGATATACCAATGTACATCTACATGTACAGCTGTAGGAGTGTTTCTTTACTACCATGATATTATGGATGCTCATGAAGTACAATGTAGCAGTGTAACTGGCAATGGACTACACTTTAAACAACATTCAAATTTGAAACATATCAACCTATAGATCTATCTTTCTATACCTCTCTCTCTCTCTCTCTCTCTCTCTATCGATAGTCTCTTAAAATCTATCTGTCTATATATCTACCTATCTCTCTATCTATCTATCTATCTATTTATCTGTTTTAAATATCTATTTATCTATAACTACGTATCTTTCTACAACGTTTGTATGTACCTAGGTATCTTTCTATCTATCTATATCAACCTATGAAGACTTAGATTTATCTGTAATTGACAACCAATACAACCCTTAACCTTGCAAAAGTATCACCTGACTTTGTACCAACAGCCAATGTATGCCCAATTATTGCCATGTGCATTGCATTGAAAAGAGACTCACTGCTATGGCTGTGCAATCAGTGAGCACACACAGCTACCAGTTGGAGTTGTTGGGATTGAAAAAGACATTTAATTTGATTGATTACTTAGTATGATCATTTCTGGTTTTATTAGTTTGTTGATATGGAAACGGGTGTGGTTTGTCACTGTTGATATTTAAAGCAAATCAATCACCTTGTCATGGGATACCTTATTCGTTGTCTAAGAAATGAATTATGAATGCATGCACTAACAATAACTAATCATGTATAGCAGTATGTGAGTGTGTCTGAAAAAATGTTAGGAGAGTTCGTAAATATAGAATGATGACTGATTGTTATGTAAGAGTCTTATCCTCTGGCTCTCTGACTCACTCCCTCACTCATTTCCTTTTCCTCTTTCTGTCATTCACTCTGCCTATGTTTTAATGTGTACTTTGATACATGAGTCTGTGAAGTTGGTGTTGTTTCCTTTCTTCAATTTGTTCCCTCTTTGTTATGATATTGTGAAGAATATTTGCCTAAGTTATGGTCAGAGACCTTATTCATTTTTTACTGTACTTTTCACTCAATATTCTTTTCATTGCCCTGTTCATGTGTGTTCCCCATGCAGAATCTTTCCCTTTTTGTGCAATGTTAATTTGATTATGTGTGTTCAATGTAAATAAGATTGATGTCTTTCTTGCCTTGTTGGTTCAAGTTTGCTCAGACTGATTCCTGGTCTCTTCTTCAATCATGATAGGTTCAGTAAAAGTATGAATTGTAATAAGAGTAATGTGAATAGATGATTTGGTATGAAAATTATTCCTTTCCAACTGATTGACAATTGCCCTTCATCAACATAAATACCCACCAATTATCAAGTGTATGATTATATTCAACCATGATAAAAATCATGAACATACAGTGAAGGGTAGGACTTGAACCAACAACCTCCTGATCACTAGACAGGTATCTCCTGTCCACTAGACTACCAACCTTTCATCACACAGCCAGTACTTGTTCTTAACCCTTATAGCAGTGGGTACTGCGTGTAGTAGAATCAAATTCATGAATTCAGTTGATTTTACAATCGAGTATGATGTTCTGTAGATTTACATTGTAAATCTGATTTCCATTTTTTTTTCTCAAGTCTATTACACACATTTTGCTTTTTTCCATCACCTGAAAATTTTTATTTCTGATTTTTTCAACAAACCTTGATATCATCCCTGTTTAATGAATGGTCAATCAGTTCAAATAATTTTGATATGTTATTCCTTTTGTGTTTTCTGACCACAGGAAAGGAGTGACCGCTCTCAACAAGAGTGTGAAGAGCATCACTGAGATCGGAGGTAGTCCAGCCAATGGGAATCCACCCCTCCTTCCCGCCTCCATGACCATGGACGAGAGCGAGTTGCTAGGGGATACCAAGTACCGTAACTATGTGACGGCAGTGGAGAGGGCCCTGAGGGCCTTTGAGTACTCCAGCGAGTGGGCCGACCTCATTTCGGCCCTGGGCAAGCTGAACAAGGTATCCTTGTTGCTCCAGGCAGATTCAGCCCTGGGCCTTGTTTTGTGTTACAGCTGATAACAAAATCTCATATCATGCTTATAGCAGTACTGTAAAAGTGGAAATTTTTACTGATTGTGCATGGCATGAAACTGTCGTGAGAATAAAAGCGTGCAAAATTTTTGCTTGTATTATTATGTTATAACATTCTATCTACTTGATTTTGCAGAATAAAAAACACAAGAAATTCTCTTCTATCAGAATCAGTAGCTACCATGTGACAGTTTTGATGTGTAAAAGTCCAGTCCTAACTTGTTAAATCTTTTCTCCATCATTCAGGTTCTGCAGACCAACTCACGGTACCGCATCATCCCCAAACGTCTCCTGATTGGTAAGCGTCTGGCACAGTGCACCCATCCAGCCCTCCCCAGCGGTGTCCACCTCAAGGCTCTAGAAACGTATGACCTCATCTTTAGGTTCATTGGGCCAAAGCTGCTATGTCAGGTAAGTGAAAGAGCTAGATCTGTACCCTTTTTAACCTGTTGAAGACTAGTCCTGATACTAGGGCAGGTGTCTATGGGAAATGCATGTTAAAGCAAAATCACCTTGTCCTCAATGGGTAAATTTTATTGCTGACATGTGACATCACTGGGTACGTTTGAGCACTCAAAACTAAATTGTAACTGAACCGAACCATCCAGTACCTATTATAGAATGTGTAGTGAGAATTCTGCAATCTCATTGGTCGAGAGCTATAGTCTGTATGTGTTTATATTTTACTGGTCGCACGCTGAGTCATAGTGATAAACATGTTATCACGCACTTGTAGCAAGAGTATGCACACTTGTAGCAAAGGTTTGCGCACCAAGCAAGCGTTCATGCACTCAGTATGAGGCACCTATTGGCTAAAAGACCATGCATCCATTACTTTTTTTCATGCATGCATGGTTTTGAAGTACTGGATGCATGACATTTGGGCTCTCGTCCATGGTAAGCTGAAAGGAAATACATCCCATAAATTTGCCATCAGGTAACATGGATAGAAAAGTGGATTTTTGGCAAGAAAATTACCTGTTCTATAACACAGATGATGCACATGTCTTTTCGTTTGCAAGTCGGAATAGTGTGCATGCAGTAACTATAGAATTCAGCCTAAACTCGCTCGGGTCCGCCTCGTGGGTTAAGCATTCCATAGTTACCTTATGCACACAATTCCGACTGATGCACTCAGACCTGTGCATCATTTGTATACCATGCCAGACTGGGAGTGTTCATTACGCTCTCTGGAGATGGCTGTGGAGATGGCGTACCTAATGAGCTATTTTTGGACTTGAGTTAGAGGGGTCACACATTGTGTAGCAACCAACACATTCACCTCTCGCACCTACGCTGCCTACAGGTGTCCCTAACAAGGAGAATCAAATCTTTGTATTATGACATACTGCATGCTACGCACATTTTCCGTAAGCCAGACAGTGTAATCATACATTTAAGATTCTTTTATCAGTATATATTTCTTATGTTTATATGTTTGCAGGATATGTTTATATACAGTGCTGGATTGTTCCCGTTGCTAGGCAACGCATCCATGTCAGTCAAGCCGGTTCTGCTAAATCTCTATGAGGAACACTACCTGCCTCTTGGCGAGCACTTGAAGCCTGCCCTCACTGGTCTGCTGCAAGGAATTCTTCCTGGATTAGAAGAAGGATCCGATTTCTATGACAGGTAGGTGATCAAACTAAGAAGTGGTACTGTAAAAGCAGGAAGTTTAACATGAGTAATTTTCACGCTTAGTGTATAAGATGAATTTTGTGTGTTTTTGATACCATTGAATCAAAACAAAGTATATAACAAGCAAAAACAAATTTTTTGCTTTTATTTTCATGTGAGTTTCTTGTGCAAAATGAGCAAAAATTTCCACCCCACCAAAATTCTCACTTTTACAGTATTGTTATAGATGTTATGTGATGTCGACCACCCCTTGGTGTACATCTATGTGTAATACCTACATCGTAGTCACAGCCAAATCAACATATTTTTTTTTTTAACATTACGCTGGTGGATTGTCAATGCAGAACACAAGTAAAAAATAACTGACTTATAATATTGATGCTCTAACAAAATGTTATATTAAATGGGTTAGTCAAATACCGGTTAGTGATTGGCTAAACACAGTCACGTGATGGAGGCACAACGGTTATGGTCACCCATGGGCAGAACATTTTTGTAATGTTCTCCCATGGGAAAACATATTCACGTAACAAATGACAAACGATACCAAACGATTGAATGCAATCGATAGGATAAATTTGCCTACAGATGATGTTATTTGACTAACCCATATAATATAACAGATGATGACTTTTGTTGTCAGGAACATGTACCAAACGTTCCACCCTCAGGGTTTTAAATGCTATTTCGGGTGGCTATAAGTCCCTCGACTTCGTCTTGGGACTTATAACCTCCCTCAAGAGCATTTCAAACCCTTCGGGTGGAACATTCGGTATGTTCCCTCCCCCGCCAGTCATCATCTATATAATATTTCCCGTGGACATTTGCTGTAGTCACTTGGTTGTTATCATATTGATGGTGTATGTTGTTTTTATTTCTCAGGACGAACACTCTCCTTGAGCAGCTGTGTGCCGGCATGGTCAAGTCTAACTTCTATGGCGCCCTCTGGGAGTGCGTGCTGTCCAGTCCTGTGGTCAGACTGCCTGCCATCACCTTTATCCTCTCTCAGGTTGACCGCAAGCTGCCCATTGCTGACCAGAAGTACTTCCTTGGCAACAATAAATCTGTCATGGTGAGTGGTGATTTTTGGGAAGGTTTCACGATTGGTTGCATGACTGGTGAAGGATTAGCTCTGTTACAGTTGTCAAAAAAAGAGAGCAAAAGAATAAGAAACCAGGAACACAGGACAAGAACATTAAAAACCTTGGCCAGACATCAGTAATCTGTGCTGTTTTCAGATTAATACTATGGAATGGATTTGTCGCAATGCAGAATCTGAAAGTTAAGAAAAAATTTGTAAATTGTTATAATCGAGTGGAAATATAACTAATTGATGATGAAATTTGAAGAATGCGATGGAAAGTTTCTCACTTGAAGTGCTGGATAATTCATTTGTTTTAAAGAGTTCGTTTTGATGCATCATGGGGTTATGCTGCAGTTGTTTGTACGACCTTCCAACTCTGGAATAGATGTTCATTTTATAGACAAGGAGCAAAATCTGTGATGTTGAGGCTATTTCACAATTTGTTTGGTTATTTGCACCTCCTTGCAGTTTGTACCTTACCGGAACTTGAATTAGAATTGAGATTACCTAATTGATCTTTGGAACAGTGTGCAACATTGAAATAAGACCTTTGAGGGTACAAGGTAATACATTGTATCAACAGTCTGAAAGCAATTGCACTGTATCGCTGGAGGATAATTCCTCTACATATATTTGAAGTTAGGTTTGACTAAACAGTAGAGATCAGCCATTGAGAATACACCAATGGTAGGGATGGCAGTCACAGTGTGGTATGTAACTGTTAATCAAAATATTTGGGTCCAAATTCCTTTGGGTGATTTGACTGTAATCTGATGTATGTTTGTTCATGTGATATGCAAACAAGCAGACAAAACTGCAGTGGTGTGTGCAACATCTTTCTAACTTTGTCGTTGAGGAGGGCAGCTTTATGCTGTATCTAGAGACCGTGCGGTGTCAGTTGTGTATAATCATTCACCCACTGCAGACAGATGTTTTATGTATTGTGAAGAGAGGGCTTAATAGTGTTATGCTTGCATGCTTCTCAAGGCTTTCTATAAAGCTTAACAGTATCAAAAGGCAGACCACACAATTGGCTTGAACTGGATTTTGTTTTGGTTCAGTATTTCTGAGTGATTAGGAATTTGTGATGCCAAGCCAGCCGATAAGTATCTTTAGAGGAGCAAACTTGCATAAACCTGTCTTTCTAGACATATGCCCAAAACTTGGCAAAGTCAACATTCACAGATATGGTCAGTCTTTACAGATAGATGATTTTTTGTTTGTTTGTTATTTGTTTGTTTGGTTTTTTTTTGAAGATGTTGCTACTTATTACATACTGGCATGTGATAATTTCATTACGATGTTTGTATGATGTAGGGATTCTTTCACTGCATTAAGAAACACTACAAAAGCACTTGTGTGGAGTGCAGACCTCCACCCATTATTATATACTCATGCTGAAAATTGACAGATTTCCAAATGATAGAAGCCTTTTGTTTACATCATATCAGCTGCCAGCTACGTGGTGCCTCGCCCGAGCAGAGCACGCATTTAGAGCACTTATGTGAACCTCAAATACGCACAGCTTGATTTCCTAAGTTCATTGATCCTAATGCAAAAAGATGAAAAAATCCTTTAAAAATCTGTAACAATTCCAGGAATAACTCCCAAAATTGAATCATCTCTTCCTTGTGTCATTGTCAAGTTTGCCTGCAAGTTTCGTTCAAATCTTTTCACAACTTTTTGAATTGTTTTGCAAACAGACAAACAAACGCAGATGATCATTTAACCTCCTCCTTCCTTGGCGGAGGTAAAAAAAAAAATAGAATATGCAGACTGATTGAAAGTTAATCTGAGTAATCCCTATTAGAAATCATTGCTGAGTCAGAGCTGCAATGGATTGATTTGATTCAACTCATTATTGCAATTATGAATATTTTGTCATTACGTTACATTGTGTGATGAAAAGACTGTATCCAAAGCACTGCCCAAGCAGAAAGACACGATTTTTGACTTTGCTTAAAGTGACCACTGTAGGATCATTGATTGTATGTTGTTCATGGTCAATATCCATTATCAGAATCATTGTTTTTTGTTTGTTTTGAAGAGTCCATGACGAAAAAATATTTTTGCTTTGTGTGTATTTTTCAGGTCCAAGCAGTGTGTGCTGCCCTCAATGATGTGGTTGTTTTAGTGCAGCGCTGCGTCCTTGATCTCATCATGATTTGTTTCCCTATCCACAACTCTGGGGTATCACCCGAAGAACTCCAACAGCTACTCACCGCCTCTCTCAGTGTTCTCCTACGACGCGACATGTCTCTCAATAGAAGACTCTATTCCTGGTTGCTAGGCAACGAGCATGCCAAAAAGATGCAGTCAGCACCAGCTCCTCCTCCCATTCCCTCATCCACGATGGACAAGCCTGAAATGAGTCATAGACGCACTGATAGTGTCCTAACTAATGATAGCCTAGTCAGTAATGAGGACGAGGGGTCAGAGTACTTTGAGATGTACTCCCGGGCCCTTCTCATCCAGGCCCTAAAGAAGTGGCTCCATGACCCTCCCATCGACCCCTACAATGTGGAGAGCAAGCAGCGTTTCCTCAAGCCGTACCGTATTCTGATCAGCCTCCTGGACAAACACGAGGTCAGTTCACCAATCATCGACGAGGTCCTCGTCGAAGTCTTCATTGCCCTCTTCAATCACTGCACCAAGCCCAAAGCTCAACTCCAGCCAGACAACTCGGTGGCCACACCCCCGGATGCTGATGCAGGTTTCTCACAGAGGGAGATCCTCCAAGGGGCAGAGCGGCCGGTCGAACTGATCAAGACGGCAAACCTGCTGTTCAACTCGTTTGAGCCGTACTTCATGTGGGATTACGTGGCCAGAAAGTTTGAGCTGTGCTGCCAGCAGAGTGTGCTCCGGAGTACGGGGCAGGTGATCGTCTCAAACAATGCCTCCATCAAGGAACTGACTTGTTCAAAGCTTTGCATGCTGGTCAACTTTTTACTGGACATCGTAGCTCTGGTAGGTTTGATCACCTATTGTGGTTGATGTTTGGAAGGGTCAAGTGGTTCTAGAATTAAAGTGCATGATTAAATCACAGGCTAATCATCTTTCTTGTTTCTCTCTTATATCAAAGGACTATTTTGATGACACGTATGTACACGTTTGTATTATGTTGTTCATGATATCTTCATATTTAAAGGAACTTGTACTTTTGATAATTTTTGTCTTACTCAAAGCTGCAGTGTACTAGATTAGGTGGCAACCCCATTGGATTGATGATAGTAATAAAAATTTTTACATTTTTGCTTCATACTGCTTTCTTATAGACAGTGGTTTAGTCCCAGGGAATTCCCCCATTGATATCAAGACCAACACACATTAATGACATACAATGTAGTGCAAGGCCAAAGACACAGTAGGGGAGAAATATTAGTTTGCATGGTATTTTGGTTCAATTCAAATTTAGTTTTTACCAGTTGCAGGAAATTCAATATAGAAATGCTTACTGTATTTGGCGGCAGAAAGGCTGCACTGTTTTTAATAGCTCTGTTGCAAACTTGAGGGGAGGCCTATATACGCCAGCACTACCAAACTTCATGTATTGTCTTTCCAACTCTGGTGTGGCGTTATCACAGGTAAATGCAGTTATTGTGCTGTTGTTATGGAAACGCTTCTGAATGTACGATATTGCTTTGCATCATCATGAGACCATTTATTTTCCTGTCATTGTTTTTTTACAGGAAACCTATCCAGAGACGCCCACGGAGTATCTTCCTCAGCTCATGTGTAAGATCATCATGACCCTGACCAACTACTGTAGTTACCTGGACCTCAACGATGTCCACCATGCCCTGGGGCTGTGCCAGAAGCTTCTGACCAAAGTCCAGCCATCCATGGTCACGAGCCCAGAGCCCCATGTACCAATCCTTCCAACTTCTGGTATGACCCAGGATGAGGAACTCCCCTTGACCCTACTGAAGCAGCTGGAAGGGATTGAGAATGGCTACGATGTCATCGAGAACTTCCAGAGCCATGGCGGGCAGGCCTCTGCTGCAACGTCTTCTTCGATGCCACGGCAGGATTCTGGAGCCTCTGGTGAAGAGGAGAAGAGTGTGGAGAAAACTACAGTGGAAAAGAAGAGGAGTAGTATTGTGAAGGAAAGTGAACCACCTCAAGAAGAAGGGGAAGAGACTGATGAGAGTAGCCGATTGATTGAAGGAGGCGAGGAGAGTGATGAGGATTCGGGAGCTGTGCAATCCCTGGACCGGCTGGCTTCACAGCCGCAGAAATTCAGTGAGGCAAATGTACCCCCAACTCGTCCCCGTCGGCCCAACAGCCTGGGTAGCTTCCGCCAGGACTCCAGCTCTCTTTTGGATGAAATCCTGGAGGGATCCGACTCTCCTGAAAAAGCCACAGAGCGGAAGCCACCAGCCCCCAGCATTACCTCCATTGCCGACAGTGATAAAGATGGACCTCCTGTGTTCCTCATGCAGGCCTGTGTGCAATGCTTCCAGACTTTCTTTGCTAAACTCATCACCAAGAAAATCCTGCCCAACGCTGACATTGTCAAGACCTGTCTGGCTAAGGTACAGGTGGGAGAAGTGGTCTCGTCTCCGGTCAAGGCGTCGTCCAAAGAGGCGGAGACTGATGGAGACCACAAAGAAGATGATGAGGAGGAGGAAAAGAAGAGGAAGAAAGTAGCCAAAGGGAAGGAGGAGTTGTCATGGAAACACTGTCATCGTGATATACTAGAAGATGGTAAAACCAGGACAGACTCGGCACTAACTAGTGATAGAGCTGCCAGATCGTATCTAGGTGAGCTTTGATATATTTTGGTATCAAATTCTCTTTATGACTTTGCATACAGATGTCTACTTTCAGTTTTTCCATTACAGTGTGCTCCAACATAAAAAAGTGAAATATAGACCTGTGTAGTTTTAAATCACGGTAGCTTTTGTCCGCAATACCTGGGGGTGTGGGGCTTCCAGAATAATAAGAAAAGATGATTCAATGGGATATTCAATGAGTCGGGTGCATTGCTATGTCAGTGCATAAATCAACTGTTGTTAGGAATGCTGAAGTCCCCAGTTATGGCTGCAATAGAATTATTTACATTAAAACAGCACCCATCTGGATGGGTTTATAACTTATATCTAAACCATGACATGTATCCTTTTAGCCATTATAGTCATCTCTGCACCCCCCCCCAAAAAAAGAAAGAAACAACAACAACAACTCACACACAAACAAACAAAAGGCGAGTCAGATTAATGGAGCCTGTTTTTACAACACATAACTTCTGTCTGATTATGATGAGATAGACTGTTACTTTCTTTACTCTACAATGATTTTGAATTGAATCTGTCCCTACAGGGGATGTGACTATTGAGTGCCCATCCTCCAAGGTTCTATGTCAGGCCTACAGCACTGCCTGTAACCTACTGGTGGAGTTTGCCTGCTTCCCAATGTACTGTAATGAGACCATCTCGGCTTCCCTGCTCAAGGCACCAAAGGTCAAAGGTCAGTACTATTGAGAAGGAGTGCCACGTGATGTGGTATGCCGTACACGCGTGAACCGTTGTAACCTGGGGTATGGCGTTGTGTAGTGCAATCTCGTGTCCATTATCATATAGTTATACCCCCGCCAAACGAAGTTTGAAGGGGGTATATAGGAATCAGCGTATGGTCGGGCGGTCGGGCGGTCGGTCGGGCGGTCGGTCCGTTGCAAATCTTGCGTCGCGAACTTCTTCCTCAGTTTTCAACCGATTCCCATAAAACTTGGCACAGATGTGTGCCTTGGGTTGTAGATGTGCAAGACGTATTTTTTGACAGTACCCAAAAGTACGTTGCCATGGTAACGGCATATTATGGGCAAAAATGGGTACAAATCTTGCGTCGCGAACTACTTCCTCAGTTTTCAACCGATTCCCATAAAACTTGGCACAGATGTGTGCCTTGGGTTGTAGATGTGCAAGACATATTTTTTGACAGTACCCAAAAGTACGTTGCCATGGTAACGGCATATTATGGGCAAAAATGGGTACAAATCTTGCGTCGCGAACTACTTCCTCAGTTTTCAACCGATTCCCATAAAACTTGGCACAGATGTGTGCCTTGGGTTGTAGATGTGCAAGACGTATTTTGTGACAGTACCCAAAAGTACGTTGCCATGGTAACGGCATATTATGGGCAAAAATGGGTACAAATCTTGCGTCGCGAACTCCTCCCACAGTTTTTGATCAATTTTTATGAAATTAGGTACAGGTGTTCATCTGAATATGTTAATGTGCAAGACACATATTTCCGCAGTGGCAAAAAGTGCGTTGCCATGGTAACGGCATGTTATTGGTAAAATATAGGGCAAAATGCTTCATGGCAAAACTGCTTCATCAGTGTTCTTCCAATTCTCATGGAATTCATATTGAATGTTTGTCTTAGGATATAGGTCAGCATAACACATTTCTTGACAGTGACAAAAAGTATGTTGCCATGGTAACAGCTCACATATTATGAGCCAAAATGATGGAAAATTTTGTGTTGCAAACTACTTCCTCAGTTTTTGCCCAATTTCCATGAAACTTGGTACAGATGTGTGCCTTTGGTTGTAGATGTGCAAGACGCATTTTTCGACAGTACCCGAAAGTACGTTGCCATGGTAACGGCATATTAATGGCAGAAGATCAAGGAAAGATCTTGCGGATTTAACTACTTCCTCAGTTTTTTGACCAAAGCTTATCAAATGTTGTTTTGACCAAAGCTTATGAAATGTTGTTTGGCGGGGGTATAACCAGTCGCTGTAGCGACATTTCTAGTTGTGCAATGTTGTCATGGCGACTATTTTCCCATCATCAGTGCCGGCATAAATCGGTGCGGCGATAATGATCGCAATACTGATATTCCTCCCATGTCAACTTTTAAACAGTGAAGAGTACAACAGAGCATGTAAATGAGAAAAAAAAAAGTTATCATTTGCAGCCATTTATTGTTGCATAATCACAAACAAGAAAACATGTTTGTGCAAAATAATACTAATTTATTTTTACACATTTCTGGTAACCAAGGGTACAACGCTGACCAAAAAAAAAATAATAATAATAATTTAACAAAATGGTAAATTTTCATTTGGTACCCAAGGATACCAAATAATAGGCCCGTTCACACACAAGGGAAAAAGTGCGATTTAAAAATTGATTTTCTTATCGCGATCAAAATTTCGAAATTTTTTCCAGTGTGGACAGAAAAATCTCACTAATTACCGCGATCCTTATCGCGATCCAACTCGCACTATTAGTGCGATTTTTCAGAATAATCGCGATTATTTTGCCAAGCGCCGTGTGTGTGAGCGCGATCGAGATTCGGAAATCGGTATTTTTAATCCCATCGTTCGTAGCGCGTGCGAAACTCTATTGGGACTGCGGGCGGGGTCAGTCTTCGGTCATGCAAGTTTCACGCATGCGCAGTTTGGCCACTGATCGTTCTTTCCTTGCTGCGAAGTGCGATTTTTTTCTGTGTATGAACGGTCGAAAAAAAAATCGAAATTTGGATCGCGATTGAAATTTCGATTTTCGTTGTTTGTGAACGGGCCTATTGCATCATGTGTGTAAGTGTGCATGAGTGTGGCAGGAAGAGAAAGTGTGTTCTTAGACTTGATTGCACATGTGCACTGGAAGCAGATCAGTGTTATACCAGCTCTCTTTAAATACCTCAACTCCCTAGAGCCTTTTGCCATAATGTATTGCTGTGAGGTGCCTCGTTGGTTTATTGTGAAATTCATCAAGCTCAATGAAGTATGAAATTGGCAAGGAGGAGATTATTTTAGCAGTGCCTGGTTTTATTAGACTCTAGAGAGAGTAGTCTGTGTCACAGGCATGATTTATGTTTAAAAGGCTGCCCTTCCCTTCAAGAACACTCAGAATAAGTTTGACATGCCTGGCAATGGAGTCTAAACTTGCTTGACCCTTTATCAAAGAGTTCCAGTTTGATTCTTAACCCGTTGAGAGCGAGTCCCAAGTATACTCAGGCAGGTGTCTATGGGAAATGCATGTTGTAGCAAAATCAGTCTGTTCTCAGTGGGTTAAAAGACCTTATAGGTGGAATGAGTGAGGCTTAATCTAATGGTGAATTTTCAGTGGATGAAAGGGTGGATTTTTCCCCCTTGTACTCCTTTTGTCTTTTCTTGATTTTTGTCTTTTAGTGGTATAATAAATCTTAATTATTGCTTTCAAGCTAGAAATCTGAATAGGTAGCAGGGAGGATATGGATTGTTTAGGGACTAAATCTTGCTGAATGGAATGACTTGGATGCTAGTCAAAGAATGGTGTGTAGGAATGGATACTATACACTCAACCAGTTTAAGACTCGTCCTTGGTATACTCGAGTGAGTGTGTATGAAAAATGTGTGTTATATTATAGCAAGATTTGCTCACCCTCAATGAGTTAATATGTGAGAGATACAAATATCCAGTGACTTTGCTGATAGTGCATAGAGTGCCTAGAAAGCTTTTTCAGTGTCTGTAGAGATGTGAGGTGTGAAGGATGTAAAATTGTTTTTTATTTTCACTTTCTACATTTCATGGCTTTTAATAGGTTTTGAATGAAATTTTCTGTAGAACCAATCTACCTGTATGGCATGTAGTGACATTGTTCAGCCACTAGAGACTTGTGATATATACACAAGTGTAACAATCATTACTGTTTGTAGGAAGGCAGTGGTAAAGAAGAGAGAAAGTTTCTGTAACTACACTGTCCTTGCAACGCGAAAGGAAAAAAAAACATTTCTTCATTCTTATAACTTGCCTAACTGGAGGCTTATGAGTTATGAATGAGAAGAAAAAGAGAAATGAATGAGAAAAAAAAGAGAACAAAAGGGACGTGAGGCATTTGGTGTTTGTTCAAACATCATTGTGTCACTTCCATGAACTGGCCTTCGCTCAGTGGTAGTGCTACTGCCCATTAAGCAGTAGGTGACGTGGGTTCAAGTCCCAGGCTTATTCCTTCTTTTTTGACATGATGGTCATAATGATTCAAATCAATTTTATTAAACAATTTTATTAATAATTAATAGAGAGTAACAGCAAAAGAAAAAAAGAATTCTGAATTCAAATTTCTGGTTGATTTTTATGAACCATGTAGGGAGTGTTCTGGGACTACCGGACTGGCTTCAGAACCTCATCACATGCTGCTGCTTCGTCCAAGACTTTGATGTCCAGGCAACGTCCGTCTCCACCGTGCTTGAGCTCATCGCCTTGACCAAATCGGTCAGTGCCAGCTCGGACACCAAGCTGGTGTTGCCCAACCCGCCCAACTCGCCCCGCTCCGAGTCCGGGACCATCTCGGTGGTCCTCATCCCCGCCATCTCGTCCAAGCACCTTGAGTGCCTCAACTACAGCTCCAACTTCTTCCAGGTACACACAGACAGACAGATAGACAGACTGACTGATGGACAGACAGACCAGTAAACAAGAAGACAATTAGATATAGAAACAATTAGACTAACAAACAGAAAGACAGATGACCCACAGTGGGACAGACCAACAAAGCAATAAAACACAAACATATAACATTTGAAAAAAAAATCATACTTTTTTGACTGAAATGACAGATGGTATATTCCATGCTTAGAGTAATGTGCTTCTCAAGGTAGTGTGAAGGCTAGGGCACATAAATTCCTTCATCTGTTTACACAAACGTGTCAGCCCGGTCGACTGGAATAGCAGTTGATTTTTTTTCTTGCCTGTTAGAATTCTGCTGACCTTTAGAGGAATTTGTGTTTGCGATATATAAGAGGTGATTACTCTTCCATCCAGGGATATAAAGTTAAGTGCCTTGAAATCAGTTCAGTATTTGTGATCAATAACCCTTGCTCATTGATAACAGTCTCCTCCACCTCTACCTCAAGGTATGATAAAATGTATGCTCATGTATACACATAATTAATACCTACAGTGCACTCCTGTTATAACGATATTGGTTATAATGAAATTCCAGTTACAACTAAGTAAAATTTCACGCCCAAACAGTATTCATTCTGTTTTATATCGTCAATTTCTTTGGTTATAATGAAACTTCGTTATAATGACAGAAAACTACTTGTCCCAAGGACTTTGTTATAATGGGAGTCAGCCGTATTTCTTTTAATTATGCTTTTAAGTATTCATTTATGTTATGATACACACATTGATGATATGCGATAATGATTCTATTTGTGGAAGTGGAGAAATGAAACAAACTGAAACTGTAAAACTTTCTACCTCATAGCTACACTCATGTCTGCTATCATACAAGCCAGCAGTTTATTATTTTTTTTTTCTGATCTGTTGAAAAATATATTCACGTTTAGTATAATGGACTTTGTTTGAAGACCGAAGATGAGTAATTTTGTGATTGTAGTAAACCTTGTCTCCCCTGTGTTTCCACCCAGAGAATGGCAGTGTGCCTGTGGTCACACCTCAGCCCCCACACCCCGGAGAGACATGCCCGAAGTGCTGACCTCCTCCACAAACTCCACAATGCCACGCCCGATGCCTTCATCTGTGAGGACATCATCGGCAACTCACTGGTCCAGAGCAGAACAGTAAGGGCATACTTACATACCTCCTTGAGTGCTGTTGTAACCTCCTCAAGAGTTGCTACAACCTACCAAGAATGAATTGATACAATCTTTGGATTTTATATTATTGTTTCTTTGTGCAGGGCAAATAAATTTGATTTGTTTTGATTTTCAGTTGATAAAGTCATATCTATGGGCCTACAAAAAGCAGTATGAGATTTCTAATCCTGATATATCCTAAATGTGTTGATTTGTAAATCTTTAACGTGATTGTTGTTTTGGGCACCTAGTTACGATTTGATGCATACTGAAGTTGCTTTGATGCAGCTAATGATTTCGCTTTGATGCAGCTAATGATTTCCAACTCTTCTAAACCTTGGTGTAAGACTTCGCAGTGTTGCTAGTGATGTCGCGTTGACATTTGAATTGTCAGCAGAAAGGGAGTTCTGTCCATTGACTCCTAGTTAATTATGGGATAAGTGGCAATTTTACCGTATGAATGTTTCTTCCAAAAGTCTCTTTATTTTATGATTACAAAATCAGTCATATAAAACAGTAAGTGAATTAGGACAGCTGTTCATAAATGCTTAGCTCGTAGAATATCTGGAATAACGAACATTTATTATGGCCTATATTTCAGAGTGTCTCACTGGAGGCTCACACCAAGTTTGCCCTGCTTTGGCACTTGATCCGATCTCAGATCCGATCCAGCAGCCCGGCCAGCAAGATTAGAACTTTTGACAGGTGAGCGAGTGCAGATTTTTGGTGTCTACTAGGTTACGCTTAACATTCATATAGAGTGAAAGGTGTAATTGTCTTGTTTATTGTCTGAATATTTGAAGTAAATGTATATCTCAGTGAGTGATAAAGGGTTGATGATGAAAACCACATTTAGTTTGTGTAATTTTTCATTTTTTGTGTTGTTTGCAAAGGTAGTAATGAACCTCAGAGCATTTCATATTGTACATCATATTTCTTTGATGTAACTCTCAAATACGTAATGTGTCCTACATATCAATTACATAGTCAATTTGCTTCTAATCTTAACCAGAGTTTCCTCACAGAGACGTGCTTATTGTGGGTAAATTAATTTCAAATGATCATTACATTATGAATATGAGATGACTATACAACTTTGGGGAAGGAACACAGTAATCTTTAGTTATCATGTATTGAGTTATGTCTTCCTATTTCTTGCCAGGTCTTTGCTGGTGGTTCTAGACAGCCTGGAGCACCCCAGCAGCATGATCCGTTCCACCACTCAAAGTTGGCTCCTCGAAGCCATTAACCGTGGTGACATCGCCCGTCTCCTAGAACCCATCCTCCTTGTGCTGCTCCACCCGGCAACGGCCAGAGTGTCGGTCCAGTTCCTTGGAGCCGACGCCCTCCGGCGAAAGCAGATGGAAGAAGAACTGCGGGAGCGTGAGCAGCATCTGGACAGCATCGAGAACCGCATCTACAGCATCAGCAATGTGGACGGAGAGATCAAGTATTACGTCCTGAAGGACGGTCAGCAGAAGTTTGTGATGAATGCAACGAAGCAGGACCCAGTCTTTGCTTGCACCAGTGTGGATGAGAAGATGAATGTAGTGACAAGGAGCAACCTTGGACTGCGATTCAGCCAGCCATCTGATTATCACCACAAACCTCTCAGTGTCACCATTAATCCTATGAGCATGAGTGTTCATGCCTCATTCAGTGACTCAGACAGTGAGGCCAGTGTGCCTTCAGTGAAGGAAGCTGGAGGCAGTGCTGACAGGAGACGCTCCAGTGAGCTTGGAGTGAGCGAGAGATTGAAGCCAAGTAACAGTACTAAAGGGAAAGCAGTCGGGAACAAGAAGCAGGACTCGGGATCAGAAAGTGCCACGCCCATTCGTGGAAGTGGCGATGGAAGTACAGATGACCTCTCGGTGAGTGATGGATATGAAGAGCCATCTTATGTGTACAACGAAGAAGTGGATGAGTCAGTGGAAGATGCAGTGAGGAGCATCTTGTATGCTATTGTTGACAAAGTTGTTCAGGATATTGATGAGAAAGAGGTAGATGAGTCCATGCCTCAGATTCCTGAGAGAGAACCTCCTATATCCACGGTTCCAGCCAGTGCAGGACCTGTTCATCAGACCAAACCAGTGGTTAGACCCAAATCAGGACCCACTCTGCCCACATCCCCAGTGAAAGGAGCAGAAGAATTTCTGCTGGATGATCTTGAGGGTGCAATGTCTGGCATGGAAACGGAGCCAACCAGTGACTCAGAAATCACATGGAAATATCCACAGGAGTATTCCTATGCCTTTGATGAGAAGCGGATACGACTGCTACCGGAGTCCAAACTGACTTCTCTACATCCCCTGCAGCAGCACATTCTCCTCTATGTGCAGGTGTATGATGAGGAGCAAATCCTGCATGTCCTCACCAGGTTGAAGTCGATTCTCCACACCTGTGCACGTCAGTTTGTCTGTGCCATGTCCTCCACCAACATCAGCAGCACCAACACTCCACAGCTCATCAAGCTGCAGCAGCTCCTTGCCCGCCACAAGCGCTGCATCACCGGCTGGGACTTCTACACGGAGCTGGAGCAAGAGGCGCTGCTCAGCTTCCGCAGCACCACCTACCTGGAGGTGCTCATCCTCACCTGTGTCTACTTCATGCGCAGCTATTACCCCCAGGAGGGCCGCGCCTCGGAGGAAGATGCCCTTGGCAACCGGGATGTCCAGACTGCCAGCATGGAAGTCCTACAGCACGTTCTCCATGAATTGGTGGATGTTGTCAAGAACAGTGGGCGTGGCTTAGCAACCTTCATCAGTGACCTCCTGGTGCGCTGTAAGGTTCAGAAAGCCGTAGTGTATTGCCTCTTGGCATCGGTCTATGGTGCCAGGAAGTCCAAGTCCTCTCTGGTGGAGAAGGACAAAGCTATCATCCAGGATGCGTCTCCGGTGCTGTCCAACGACGGTGCTCAGACCTTCCAGATCCAGCTCCTCAAACTGGTTTCTACTATCATCATCCTGGAGGATCATCTCTTTGCGCTCTGTGACTCCTCCATGGAGTCGACGGCCACCTTGGACTCGGAGTGGGAGTACCGCCACCTCAAGTTCCAGTCACAGAACTCTGCCATGGGTTTCCTGAAGGCTGAGAGGCTGTCCTGTCAGGGTCTCCTACTGACTGCAGTGCTGAGTGCCCTGAAGCAGCAGCACAATGCCGTCATGCACAGACACTGGATTGCCCTCATGACAGACTCACTGCCCTACCTAGAGAGGGGGCTGCCCAAATTAGTTATCCCCCTCACCACTCAACTCTGCCGTAATCTGGAAACTCTCACTGGCCTCTACAAAATGGAGGAGAAAAACAGGAGGTAGGAGATGCAGATAGGAACTTTTGATTCTAACTTCTGAGTATTTCATCATTTTCCCTTTATTTCATAAAGACCTTCCTTCCTACCCCATGGATATGTACTATATTACAGAATATATAGATAGCATTGTGTTTTGCAAGGCTTGTAATTTTTTATACCCGTTTACATCCCCATGAAACTTTGAATATGAACAAAAGCTGTTTTTTTTTCAGTAATGTCTATTCAGAAGGCCGCCAGAGGTATTATTAATGGCGTGTAGGTTTTCATTTTATCTAGTAATATTTCAGCTTTTAGCAACACTAGTTTTAAATCAGCAAACCACCGGACAATACTTTCAGTTGCAGAACATTAATTGGATTTAGCCCTCCATATAATGTGGAATTTAAACTGTGATTTATCTTTGACAAAAGTTGTGACAGGAAGTGTATTTTCCTACATGCTAATAACAAAACTACCTTGGTATTTGTTTTTGCTCTGTAGCCTGAAGGATGACGTCCCTCCTGATCATGTGATCACCATGTTAGAAGGACTTACCAACATCTGCCACTTCTGTCTGTTGGAGTCGACGTCCAACCTGTCATCGATGACCACGAGACACACCCCATCCAGTCCGGTCAATGAGAGTGAGAGTACGCCCACTACTCAGATCTTCAGCACACTGATTGGAGCTTTCAGCAGGGACAAGTCTAAGGTGGGATAAGTCTTTTTGAAACTAATCTTTTCAATTAAAATACTTTGTACATACTTTGTACATTCTTTAATCAGTACTAAGGTAGTGTCAAACTGTGGAGCGGAAGATTTATTCTATCAGAAATATAGGACACATCTTAGTCTTCATGTTTTGTGAAACGTGGTTATTACATTATAGGATGATCGATTTTAGATTGCAGATTTTCTTGTTTCAAGATTGTATGAGGGAGCATCCCACAATGCATGCACGTAAGGCTTAGGTTAAAATGTATTGCTGCAAGACTCAGTTATAGACACAAAAGTGACACTTTTTTGTTTTTTCTAAGTGAGATGTAGTCAGTTTTACTTGAGAGAGAAAAAAAAAGAGAGGAAATAGTTATCCAGACTGTAACGAGTCTATTCACGACAAGGAATCATGCCGCTGTACATCTCAAAAACATTTTTGCATTGTGTTTATTATAAAAATTCACAATCAGCTGAGATTGTAAATGCTACCACGACTGATTTGTGTCCACTGATTTTAATATGAAAACACCCTCAAACGTCCTGTAACTATAAAACAGATAATGGCCTCTTTATGGACATTGATGTACATGTCATGAATTTTATCACAAATATCTTTTTTAATCATACTACTCCCAGGAAGGATATTGGCATATCTCTTGTTTAATCAATATGTAAGTGTAAATTTGCAGTGGGATGTAGAACTGTTGCTTCTGTGCTGAACACATATTGACTGCTTAAGACCTTTTACTTCTGTGCTGCTCCAGGGTTCAGCCACGCCTGCCAGTGGACCCTCCAGTAGCCCCAAGGCTGAGGCTAGGAAGGGACTCCTTGGCATGCTGCCTAGGATCATCTCCAGCATCGCCAGGCTATGGAGTGTGGTCCATAAGTGTGAACAGGTGCGAGAGGAGCAGGAGAAGACCACAGACACACCCACCTTCAGTATGGGCACACCCAAGGTTAGCTGACACCCCTTGACTGTCCCCCCCCCCCCTCCTGCTTTCTTTCTCCTCATCTTTTCTTCTTTATCCTTCTGCTTTCTCATTTTGTCCTTTTCCTTCTCTTTCACCATCTACATTTATCCCTTTATCCTATGTATACATTCATTCCTACCCTGTACTATCAAGTCCTTCGATTAAGACACTGAGTTTTCCTCAACATTAACCTATGTTGGCTAGTGATTAACATGCATTATTTTTTTCTTGCCTCTGTACAGTGAGAGACTTCAATTGATTTAAGCTTCGGGAAGAGAGGCAATTGATGAAAAAATTGGTATTGATTGTAACTCAGAAGGTAGCTCTGTTTCGAACAGATGTACAGTCAATCTCAATTGTCCTAAAACATGTACAGTGTACATTTGCAGTATTATTTCATTGTGTAAAAGTTAAAGTTTCTTTTTGGTATATTCTGATACATTCTGTGTTAATGAGAAATTAAGCATTGAGAAATTGTCAGACCATCCCATGAATGTCGACAAATTATCATATGGTTCTTGTTCTGGACAGGCTGTGAGGCAACAGATCCTGGAGCTGTTGAGTCCTATTGCTCTCCTTCACTCTACCAACCTCCTGGCTGCAGTGGGTGTGGTTTGGAGTGACAGTCGCAAGAGACACAAACCAGCCAAGGGCAAGGTCAGTCAGCGGTCTTAGTAGTTCTCGGAAATTTACCTTCCTCTGTACTGTCCCAGGACTCTGCTACTGCATCTTGTGTGTTAGAAAGTGTTCATAGGGAAATTATATGTATTTTGATATTTTTATGCCTCCGCAACGAAGTGGCCGGAGGCATTATGTTTTCGGGTCGTCCGTCCGTCCGTACGTCCGTCCGTCCCGTTTTGTTTTTGTCGATATCTCAAGAACCGTGTGGTGGTTTTACATCAAACTTGGTATGAGGGTATATCCTTGGGGGATAATACTTTGTGTGGATTTTAGGGTCACAGGGTCAAAGGTCAAAGGTCACAGGTTATTTTGTGGAAAAAAAAATTGAAATTTCATGTTTTTCTCCATATCTCGCAAATGGTTCAAGGTATCTTCATTGAACTTAGTATATATGCTTGTACCAATGGGCAGTGATTATCTAGGGAAGTTGGGGGTCATGGGTCAAAGGTCAGGGGGTCAAAGGTCAAGGTAAACTCCTCAAAATATCACTACTTTCCTTATATTTATGCAATGAATGAAGGTTTTTTTTTTTTTTAACTTGATGTATACATGTATTACCCAATATACTGTATATTCTGTGGGAAGTTTCTTGCCAAAAGGTCAAAGGTCAAGTGAAAGTGCTGAATTGCACTTTTTCCTCCATATCTCAAAAGTAACTCAAGGTATCATCATGAAACTTAAGTATTTATGCATGTTCAACCTAACAGTGATTCTCTTTGGAACTGTGAGGTCAAAGGTCAAAGGCCAGGTTTAGATAATGCTATTTTCCCATTTGATACTGAAATTATACTTTTTCTCAATACCTTGAAAAATTACTCAATGCATAAACTTATAAAAGGGTCAAAAGTCAAGTAAAAATCATCAGTTCCCTGAATACCTGCACTCTGACATTTTAATCATTCATCCAATTGAACCTAGTTCTAGGAAAGTGAACATTCAGCACATTTGTGTCAAACCTGTCATTTTAATATTTTGCCAATTGTTTGAAACTGTCATCACACATTGTCAAGACATTGTACTATAGACCTATTAAGGAGAACCATGCATTATGGCGGAGGCATATCAGTCGCCATAGCGATATATCTAGTTCATGATAACGTTGAGATTCTATAAAATGTGCCTAAAAATATGTTTGTTATTCTTCCTGAAAGTTTTATTAGCTAAGACAGAGATACTATTATAAATTGATATTGATATGTTTTGATGTGATGATAATGTGATGAATCATTTGTATCATCTGTTCCTGATGATTGATTCTCATTTGTTTGCACAGATTGGGAAAGTACATTGTGTAGTCTTGGTGATGGAGTTTCACTGTATGATAAAACTACCATGAAGAGAACATTTTTCTTGCATTTCATGCTGTTGATGAACCAATATGAATGTCTGTCACAGATTGACAGGAGTTTAAACAATCTGTAGTTAGTCATTTTCTCTAGAGGAAGAAAAAAGTAAGATATTAAATAGTTACATCTCTGTTTCATTTCAAACTTAAAACAGTTACCAAAAGATGATGGGTTGGTAATCACTGGTAGGTCATTAATTCCACCTGTCAAAAGTGAGCAGTTCATATTTTGGAAGGGATATTTATTGAATAAACTAAATGTATCTTTATCCAGGTTCTGGCCCAACCATCAGATGAACAGCTGGTCCTGGTCCAGTTAGTGAGCGCCATCAAGGCTCTGCCTACAGACACTCTGGTCCAAACCATCAAACTGGTCCTAAAGACTCCACCATTCACCATCAGGGACAAGGTTGGTACTGATCCAGTTATGGACTGTCATAGTTTGTTGGAGTGAGGTACCATACACAAAAAAATAAAATAAAGAAATGTGTGGATGTTGGGTAAAGCTGTCATCCAGGGATCCCTATTCAATAGCAATGACATCTACATTGTTGTAGTGACATATTGTATGTCAACACGTAATATGGATGCATAGACATAAGTCTTTGAAGTCACAATTTACTTATTTGCAGACACAGAAAGTGCAATATTTGTGCCATATCCATTGTAATGGCGTTTTGCTGATGTTAAATCTATTCTATTTGTATCAACATCATGGAAATCTGTGTTGCTACGTTGTCTCAAATTTTCTTAATGTTAATTAGATTTCTGGGTTCACTCATTAGAGTGTAGATATATACAAAAAGAAATTTCATTTTTGAAAAAAGTAGTGATAAAGTTGACAGTAACAAAAAGAGAATTATACTTCCGCTTTCCCCTTGTCAGCTGGATTCTATCCAGAAAATCATAGAAATCTGAGATTACTAGGCAGCGATATATATTCAGCATGATTTGGCATCTTGTATAAAATCACTGCTTGCTACAGTGTTGTGGTATTAAAAGTTGTACAAACTTTATACATCTTATCACCTTTCTGTAGAACCAGCCAGGGTTAGAGGTCAGTATGTTGCAGTTCCTGTATGCTCACGTCCAGAAGATGGCCGTCGGTCCTCTGAGGGACTCCTGGCCGTCCATTCTAGGACTCCTCAAGGATGGACTTCAGCTAAATTTGTCCGCACCCGGACAGTTCCTCCTCCTTGGGTAAGCTTGTCCAGTCATTTCTCATGCCTGTAGCCTAGGGTTACTCATGTCTACACATCTCTGACGATACTCACATCACTTACTTATTTGTGGGGGTGCTGTGGCATAGTGGATAAGACTCCTGACTCCCGATCGGAAGACCTGAGTTCGAATCCTGCCTAGTGCTTACGTCCTTGGACAAGATGTTTTTACCCACTATGTCCCTCTTGACCCAGGTGTATAAATGGGTACCTGGCAACACTAGGGTAATAATAATAGCAGGG
Organism: Diadema setosum; assembly: GCA_033980235.1. NCBI lineage: Eukaryota > Metazoa > Echinodermata > Echinoidea > Diadematoida > Diadematidae > Diadema > Diadema setosum. Next base: position 806,370 of record CM067076.1, on the reverse strand, counting down.
CCCTCTTTTAGAGTAGTGGCAACACTGAAAAGGCTACCCTGGGTAAATAAGACCTTACTGTGCAGGGTCAACAGTAAGATATAAAATACTTATCATTACTTTTAAAATTGTATGCCCTTGTTTGAAAGGGAAAATATGTATCTATGTGGCTGAAAGCTATTACTACAAAACTCTGTTCGAACATCCCCATGCATACCTTTTGTTTGTGAACCCCCAGAATCCTGAATGAGATTGTCCACAAGCTGCTTCCCTTTGAGGAGCGTAAAGACCAACGTGACCTCCAAGAGATCAGCCAACGTCTCCTGGAAGCTTGTAATACCATCGCTGGCTCCTCCCTGGAGCAGACCACCTGGCTGCGTCGTAATGTCTCGGTCAAGATCAATGCCGCCCACGAACAGATGGCGTCAGAGTCAGAAGCTGATGGTGAGTCATCTTAACCCTTTCTATGCCAGGGACTTTAGACAGTGTGTACAATCATATACTAGGGTTTCTGGCACTCAAAGCACAAAAAGGCTGAATGCTTGGATCAAGGGGAAGAGGTTAAAAACCTGGCTTCATCAGTATTGCTCATTATAAGGTAACATATGTGTAGGTATATGTTTTATATTCTCAAAGGTTTGTAATGTGAAAAGGCAGGTTGAATTTAAGTATTTGAATATACAGCCAGGGTCACACTGGCAAAAGATTGCAAAGTTTAAGATCACAATCTTTAAGATCTCAAAGTTATGCTTGTGTGACTGCAAACTTCTTGTGAAACTTTCAGCGAAACTTCCCATTCAAACTTTGGATATTTCCCAGTCCCCCTGCCCATCTTCTTGATCTTTGGGTAATGTGAGTGCTAGCAACTGAGAATTCATGAAGTTTTTCATGTTACCAGGCCACCATCAGTTGCAGGCAGTGTGTGGTCATGTGATGTATGTATGTGTATTGTTACATCACAATCATCAGCTCTTTCTTTTTGCGTATGCGCACCAATGATCAAAACTTCAGGAACTTAAAGATTGAGAATTTTGGCTGCCGGTATGAACAGATGACCAAAGATAGAGACGACTTTGTGATCTTTAACTTTGCGATCTTTTGCCAGTGAGACCGCACCTATTGTGAATTTTCCTGAAGTGAATGGAGTACTGTATCTTAATGCGTCAATTAGGCATGAGAAAATATGAATTTATTATTGACACAAGCATAAACATATGCCATTTGATTTAGCCTCAGACTCGGCAGCTGGCTTAGAATCAGCAACAGAGGGCGCTGAGAAGGAGAGCAGCAGTGCAGTGACCTCTACCAAGTCAGCGGCCACCAGCACCCCGCCTCCACAGCAGTCCTACTCACAGTACAGTGTGCAGGCTCTTTCTCTACTTGCTGAGGTAAACCAACATAGTTTACAAATGGACATTGCTTCCAAAATTAAAATACCCAACTTTATATTTTTATGTCTGAATTATGTATACTTTGTATAATTTATATTGTATTTTTTCACCTGGAAAATGATTATCTTTTTTGTTGGAAGAAAGACTAATGAAAATATCTGTATCTGTATCTGTATCTGTTATTCAACTGATATCATCTCTTTGTCAAATTAAAGCACATATAAGTGCAGATTTTGGAACAGGACTTCTTATACAGACTGGCCACTTCACAGGGAACTTCAGAAATTCTATTTGGAATCAGGCATTACAAAATATGTGATGGAAGAATTTTTTTTTTTTTTTAGCACTATACAGCATTATTTATTCTCTACCTCAAGCAGAGTAAAATGGATTTGTTGTTAAGACCATTTGGCTTTTGCAATGTTACTTAAAAAAAAAAAAATATTGTGTATCTTTGTCTGTCCCCTTAATGATAGCCAATTTGAAAGAAAATTTTGTCATGAAACTGTGCTCTATTAAAATACATTAGTCCTATACATTATGCCACGTGTGAGCTACATTGTAGGCTTGTTGGATGCAAATCATATGCACATGAATGTTGTCTGCTCAGTTGCTAGCCCCCTTACTGGACATGATGTATGGCAGTGATGAAAAGGATAAGGTGGTTCCCCTACTGACTTCCATCATGCACAACGTCACTCCCTACCTCAAGAACCATAGGTGAGTAATTACATCATCCAGGGATGCAATCCTTAATTCTTTGAGTGCCCTGGACAGATCCTCTCTTGTACAAATGTACATTTTCCTGCATGCGCAGTACAACCCAAATACTGTGAACATTGGATTTCCTGCCTATTTTGGTTATATAGAATCAATAGTTAGAAACACTGTTTAAAAATATTGTTGAACTTCACTGACTAGGCTGTTTGAAGATGTTTAAATCTATGAAAAGTAAAATGCACTCTAATTAATTACACTGTGATTATCAAGAGATCTATGAACAAACATCTCAACGCTAATCTATTTTTACAGAATGGTTTATTCTAACACTTTTTCTTTTCTTTAAGAAATATTGAGTGTGGCAAATCTGGTCATTTTGATACAGATTTTCATTTTGCTGAAGCATGCAGCATTTATTTTGAGCCTTATTTTTTTGAAAGCTATATGTTTACACAGGATCAAAGACTCTGGTGGCATGCAGGTAGAAATGTTTGAACAGGAAACATTGTTAAACAATGCTTTATTAAGTGGAAAAATTATTGATTAGAATGGTAGCTTGTAATAGTCTTCTTTCTTTGTTTTGTGCTGCCCTCTAGTGCCCTGAACATGCCAAGTTTCCGTGCCTGCACCTCCCTCGTCTCAAGTCTGAGTGACTACCAGTACACCCGTAAGGCCTGGAAGAGGGACGCCTTCGAGCTCCTGGTAGACTCCACTTTCTTCCAGATGGATGCCACCTGTATTGGAGGGTGAGTCACGGGAAGTAAATTAGACCTTCCCCTTGTAGGATTCCAGCTCCTGAGCACTTTAGAACTAGCCTACATTTGTTGTATTTGTGATTTGTGAGACTTCTTCCACAATTGAAGGTGTGGAAGAGAAATCCTGTCATTCTAACACCAGGAAATTGCTTCAAATCTTCAAATAATCTTTACTGTGTTATCCTTGTAGTCCTAGAGTGAACCATCAATTTGCATCCAGATTGCATATTTATGTGTGTATGTAAATTAGTGTTCAGTATAATGATAATGACAGTTAATAATGACAGTGACAACAACAGCAACAACAACAACAGCAGCAGCAGCAGCAACAACAACAACAACAACAACATATTTATAATGCGCGGATGCATCATCATGGATACTCATGGTGCATGAGAGCCTGCAAGTGCTGGTGACCTTACTGTAGTGTGTGTGTGTGTGTTCATACACTTGGGTGTGTGTGTCTGTGTGTCTTCATACATGTTTCTCATGATTGATGGTTTCTTCATTCTCTGTCCCCACCCCAGATGGAGATGCATCATTGATAACTTGATGACACACGACAGAACAACCTTCAAGGATTTGATGAGTAAGTCTTTCATCCATAACAGATTTCTCCCATCACAGAATGGTCTATTAATCCTTTCTGTGCCAGGGACTTAAGACAGCTGTGTACAACACCATAGGGTTGTGTGTGCCAATCAGCACTCAAAACATACCAAGGGTCAAGCCTGTAGACATATTTGGCATGTAATAGATTGACATGGTTCTTTCCTTTCTTTGTATGTATTATATTATGTAACATATCCACATTCCTCTGTAGAGTAAGTTAAGAAAGGTTTGACCTGTACTGAAGGCTGGCTAGATGATAGTTTGAAGATCAGTCTTTCATTGGTCATGCTATTATCAAATGTAGTAACCATTCTTAGTTTGAAGGGAATGCTGACGCAGAATTTTCAGATTTAGTTCACCCGCTATGCATCATCCTTCTGGTAGATGAATATAATAATAATCGTTGTGATAAAAATGATGATGATGGTGATGACAGTGGTAGCATAATGATGATAAATTTGATATTATGGGTTTGAAGATGCTGGTGGAAGATGAAATTTATATTATGGGTCTGAAGATGCTGGTGGTGCAGCCCTTGAAGATTATCACATTCATATGGTAAATATAGTTTATGATGTTTTCAAAATACTTCCTTGTCATTGATAAGCCGTGAATAGTCTAATATTCTTGATGTAATTAGTTTTGGTCCCATATCAACACAATGTCTAATTCAAGAGACATTGCATATGCCATATATTCATTGATGAATATGGACGCAGAAATGCGTCATGGGATCAGGGTTAATATTTTTGTGTGTTGTAAAATTCAGGAATAGCACACGTGTCCCGAAATTTGCAAATACAGAAACCCTGCAAAATATATGATGTGTACAGTAATTGATCCTATTAGAGGCACAAAGTTTAAGAAAGTCTTGAAGACATTGATGTGTTTGTATCCCCTTCCTTCCTCCCAGCGAGAGTAGCCACCCTTCAGAACACCTCTCTCAGCATCTTTGCCAGTAAGGAGCAGGAGATGGAGCAGAGAGCCCAGCTCCTCAAGAGACTCAGCTTCGTGGTGTTCTGCAGCGAGAGAGACCAGTACGTCCGCTCCCTGCCAGACATCCAGGAGAGGCTGGCTGAGAGTCTCAGGCTCAGCCAGAGTCCTGTGGTCCATGAACAGGTCAGTCTCTCCCTGACAACGGTTTCCATGCAGCCTGCCTCCTCCTCCTCTCCCCTGTCCCTAGCCTTACCCTGCTACTGTTTTTCCCTGAATTGATAGATGCACATAAAGCACTTCTTGTTCCCAACATGATTACTTATAATGAGGGAACTTGTATCTGATTCCTAAATGTAGTTATTTGTTTGTTTGTTTGTTGTTGTTGTTGTTTTGCAAATGAATGACGAATTGCCATTCATGGACGTAAATGATAAATGGTCGATGAGTTGCAAAACTTGAATTCGTTCTGCCTCTCACATTAATCTTCCCAAGTAAGAAACAATGCCCTCTCACTCCCAGCCTCCAGTTAGAGTAATGAGATTAGCTATTTAACCAGTACTTCTCATCATTTGGGCTTACATGATAGTGATTGCAATCTAATGAGGTTTGCTTATCTTTTGAATGTGAAAGGTGTTCACCTTCTTTCGTGTCCTGCTACTGAGAGTGTCTCCTCATCACCTGACAGGACTCTGGCCTACCATGATCACTGAGATGGTGAGTTTTTATTTCCCTACCTGTCTTGTGGAACCCAGGTTTGGCAACATATCACTGCAACTTACCATGCAGCTTGTTTCTCATTTTTATCCCTCCGCCCAAAGGGTACTGGAGGCATTGAACTATAAACTAATAACTGGTGATATCAAATACATCCTGAAGAGCTGACTCAGACTTTTCTTGTTTTGTTTTATCTTTACCTACCAATTAGTATTATAAGCACAATTTGGATTTTGTTTCTTGTGCCCTTTTTATTTCTGCCCATGTGGGTATGAATATTAGTATTCAGTAAAAAAGAATAGTGAATTATTACATTCATTGTAGAAGAAAAATACACATTTTCTGTTAAGTGGGAGTTTTAAAAAGGGCAGAGTTAAAACTGATACCTGTAGACTGAATTGAAGCCCTCCAGTGAGACTCAAGAACTACTGTATATGCCATATATTTCTAAATTTTTGCGAATCGGGACTTCCCGACAATTTCGTGAGTGGTTAAATTCGTGATCATGGAGTCCTGTACTGAACGGAGAAATGTATACGCGTATGTCACATTCATATCGGCATTAGAGTCAATAGTTTCGTGTGTTTTTAATTTTGCAAATAGCAGCTGACTCGCAAAATTCGGGAAAATAAAAACCTCACAAAATATTTGGCATAGACAGTATACAAGTTTGGGTTGTCCAAAGATGAATCAAGGCAGTGAAGGTAAAGATGGTGTTTTGTTGTTTGATGTCTCAAGGTTCAAGTATTCCTACACATGGAGGAGCAGCTCTCCAAGACAACGGACAGCTCCAAGAAATCTGCCATCGTCAGTTTCTTCAACATCGGTAGCAATGGAGGTAACCCCATTAAGGCCTTCCTCAGCCTCTACCTGTCGGCCTGTAAGCTGCTGGACCTGGCTCTGTGTCTCCCTTCAGAGTCTCTGCCTCAGTTCCAAGTGTGAGTAGTCTCTGGATGACATTAATGATGGTGGTCCACAGATGAGATAATTACAATAATGTCAACCAAGAAATGTGTACAATACATTGTATGATGGAATCCTTATTTTGACCAAGATTCATTGTTCAGTTATCATAAAGGGGAGCAAGATACACATTGGCAGAGATGGAAATTACATTGTATTTATGATGACTGAAGACAATGATGACCATGATTCCAGTGGTAGATGCACTGATTGATTATACATTTCATTATATTGAATAGTCTATGTGAATACTGATCGGTGATTGGTCATACTGCAGTCATGTGACAAATACAACAAGGATCAAAATTGTTAATGTTGCAAGCAATGCCTCATGTTGCACATGAGGCAATATAATTCCAGCACTAGAATGGCTGCTAACAAGACCAGAATGAAATGATGTATAGTTATATGTAGACCATATGTGACCCGCTACAACAAAATGATCCTAAAGTCGGATGAGGTCGATTATTTGAAAATTATATGACAAAATTCCCTAATCTTTCTGCTTTAAATTGATATATAACACATCTTATGAAAATAATCGGGTGCGGAGTTATCGATGTTTAAAAGAGAGCATGTCGAGACGTATGGGAAATCACTGTTTCGAGAAAAGCGCCCTAAAAGTTTTCCTTGCGACGCAATCGCGATCTAGGGGCACGTAGTCAGTTTTCACATCCGGACAATAGAAGGTAAACCCTAGCAACCCCCGAAATGCTCATTCAAGCACAGTGTCGGCGGTCTGCTCACCGACCAATCAGTGACCAGGATGCCAGGAGAAACGGCTGGGCATAGCGCACCCCGCAAGCACGCACCAGTCGACTTGGCAGTGTGCGAGCTTCACGCTTCGGTTAGCGGCAAGCAGCAAACTGACCAATGAGATCACGCCGGTCGTTGTTAGGGGCGGAGCCTGTCTGTGGCGCTCAATCCAAATTTTCGAACTGGTTTCTGCTTGGTTGAAATGCCAAAAACATGGCCCAGAAAAACGCTATTTTTTGGTCATTACTTTCATTATTTTGCTTCAAAATTTCGACAGATGATAGAAGACATGTCAGACTCCAATAATATGTCAAAATCAGAAAATCGTAAGTTTTGACCAATTATGATGCTCTGACTTCAAACTCGATTTTCACGGCTTCGACCGTGCGCGACTTTAGGACCTTTTTGTTGTAGCGGGTCACATATAATATAACTTATATTGCCCTGTGGATCATTATAATATGATACCTGACTGTCCTTTCAAAGTATTATTTCCCCTTGAGATGTGATGTAATGATTTTCCTCAATGTTGAGTGCTTTGGAAAATGATAATCTCTTGGGGAATACAATTGTAACTCCCATGGGAATGTCAGGTGTTATATTTCACCTCTAAAATGGCAGTGTTTGTATAATAGTAGTGTCAAGGATGAATGTGGTGACAGTATGTAGATGATTGCTTGCTGTGCTTCTCAGAGTTTGACACATTTTTGTGCTTGACTCTTTTCATCATCCAGGTATAAGTGGGCATTTGTTGGTGAGAGCGGTCAGACTGACACCCAGACAAGATTCGTGCCTCACATTGCCAGGGTCTGCAAGCTTCTGAGGGCCAGAAAGAAACAGGTAAACTTCCTCAAGAGACCTTTACCTGATGAGGCAGTGCTCTGCCTTAGTCCGTTTCACCTTGCCCATACTATTTCATCATGTTTTAGACCATCTGTAACCCATTGAAGACGGGCTGATTTTGCTATAACACGCTTTTGCCATAGACTTCTGCCGGAGTATACTCGGGACTCGTCTTTGACGGGTAAAAAACAGCATTAGAAATGTCGATGTCAAGGTTTGGAAACTCTGGCTGCTACTGGTAGATGTGCTTATCAAAATCAAGGTTTTTGCCTGATTCTACTGCTCGTTTTGTTTCATAGCTCATCTTTTCTGAGTAAATGATTATCTGTAGTAGGAATGTAGACATTTGTATGGCTTACAGTACTTCATGCACCATATATACTTGCATACTAATGTATACCTAAATAAGTTTCAAGTACAGTAGCATAATGTGTGATTATGAATATAAATACAGCCAAAAATAAGAAAATGCACTGCAATCAATCCTCACAAAGTGAGAGAAAAAGAGGTAAGTTTCTGTCATAGGTAAACAGATAATTGTCTGTGTGATTACAGCCTAATTTTTGTTTTTTGTCATTCCATCTCAGGATACAAGTCTAAATCAGACAGCACTGAAAAGAGTCAGCACAGGACGCCCTCTATTGACCATGCACCACATACGAGCCGTGGAAGAGCTTTTGCCGTTCTTCAACACGCTGGGTCTCATGCAGCAGTCGTCACCTGCAAGCAAGCCTCGCACCAACGGTGTTTTGTCGTCGTCGACCACAGCCGACAACAGGCAGAACAACGGAGTGCCGGAGGGGATGGCGAACGGGATCACCATCATGAGGGATGCCCATGAATCCAGTGTCCAGTCCAAGATGGCCGACGATGAATTGATAGAGCACCTAGTGGAGAGAGACTTTCTCCTGATTGCTTGACCTCTGTAGGTCATGTGATCTCATCTAGGTCATGTGATCTCATCTGGGTCATGTGACCTCATCTTCGCAACAAGCCACTGGAGCAAGGCCCACAGGACTGAGAGTGGGCCTGAGATTGGATGAGAGACTTTCTCCTAATTGCTTGACCTCTGTAGGTCATGTGACATCATCTAGGTCATGTGATCTGAATCTTTGCAACAAGCCACGGGATCAAGACCCATAGGACTGACAGTGGATGTGACATCTTGGTGGTAGGGTGCATTCTTTGCTGCATTGATTCTTATGGAGAAAAAGGACCTCCAGTTTGTTGGTGTTTGGTATCTTTTGGAAGTAGAAAGTGTTGTAGACTAGCTGTGCCATTGTCAGAAAATATTCCAAGTAGATTGAAAGTTTTGAATACACCTTGCTGTTGCCTTGGAGGAGGGGTGAAGGACTTGGTCCAAAGTTTGATAGAGGTTGTCAAGAATTTATCTCATGGTATCATTTCAAAACCAAAGTATGTGTCTCTGTTGTGTTCCCTGTCTTTTTTCTAGCAGTGTATCACTGTGAAACTGGTGATGAGTGTTTAGTTTGGGCACTTTGTAGTTAGATGGGAAAGAGGTGCAATCCAGAGTGGGATATTTAGTTGGAATTTTTGTGTGTGGGAGGCTCAAAAGTGAGGTCTTTTGATGATGTCAGCCCCTTAGTGTTGTGTCTTCATCAACAGGCTTTAACACCATACCACATACCATATTTATGTTGTGTATATTGTTCATGCCTCGCTTTTTCTAACCCAAGAACTGGGATCTAGTGATCAGTAAACTTTGTACAGTGTGTTACAATTTTCCTCTCTGATTAGTGCAGTGCTTCTTTAAATGTTTCAAGACTTGATTTGTGAGAAAATTGAGCAAAATGAACGTGAATTGTTCTTCAGGGGAAGAATCTTGGTAAATTTTGATGAATGAATTTTTGTTTTGAGTGTGACTTACAATGTACAATGTATGTCCCTCTAAGATAGCAATGGATGTGAGGCACTGCATGCGGGTGTAACAGGATCCGTAAACATACAGTGTATCTTTAGCTAGACAGATCTATGGTTAATGGAACAGAAACTTCTCAAGTGATGACAAGAAAGTCAGTCTGCTACAGTACCTCTTGGGGGCAATTTGTCCAACATCCATCCATACAGACTAAGGGTGTATTATTATTATAATTATGTACAAATAAAGGGTATATGATTATGTGCAATGTATCTGCCTTAATTCAAATGACATTCGTGAAAGGTGAGAATAAGTTTATTGAGGTCATTCCATATCTCTTGCATTCAAACAATTCATCTGCTTGCAATTCTATTGATTTCTATTTTCATATACAGTTTAGTAGCAAAGTGTATATTGTAGAGTAGTTAGAATATGATGACATTGTGAATAATGATAGTGAACCCCAGTCTGTCATGTGTTGTAATACAGGTACACTCAGTCTGTGATCTTTTACAGTACAATGTCAGTAATATCTCAAGCTGCCATAAAACAAGTCAAGTTTTAGTTTTGTCTTGTCATTAAATGTGTCTTGAAATCTTGATTTAATCAAGTGATTCTGTGAAGACCCAGCCGTCAATCCATTAGTGTCAGTCTTGTTGGTATACAATGTATCAGTGTTTGACAAGCCATGTTAGAGATGGAATAGGGTATCATTTCTAGCATAGATTTTATAACCAGGATGGCACTGAGTGAGATTGGGAAGAGCACATTACCTTGTTGACCTGAACGTGTGTAGTATGTTAATTGTCAGGGTGTTAAAGCAGGAATTCAGTGTAATAGATGCCCACATTTGAGCAATTAGCAATACCAAATTACATCACCTGTTGAATCTCTTAGTGTTCAAATAATCTTGCATGGATGCTCTCTATAAATAACACTTGTGTATGTCTGTATTCTGTAAAGATGTTTTCAAATTAATTCTGAGCAATTCTTGCAGCGGATTACCTTCAGGTAACACGAGTTGTCTTTAGAACACTCGAATGCCACGGGAGTCGCATAATTGTAATGGAAATTCATGAGGACAAAATTACCGCTGTGCAAATAGGTTTGTATTTAATGGTCAGATGTTGTTCAGCTTATAAAGTCTTAATTTAATTCAATGATATATACTGTTTTATGTCTCTGGTTTATAAACAAAGCAATTTTTGAACTTTTCATAGCACAAACATTCAATTAGACTGACACACACTTTTTGTGTTTTGCCAAAGAAGTAATCTTGAAGTAAAGACAACAACAACAATCCAATTATTTATCTGTAAGTCACTTGTAATCAGTGTTAGCATTTCATCTCACAGTACTTTGATTACTTGGGTTCACTTGTGGGTATCAAAGAGATGTATACTGTAGTTTTTGACCTATGACCTCAAGGGATATTTTGATATAAAAACTGATGAATATGATGGAGATTAATAGGGAAGCCAGTTGACCTCAAAAGGTGCATCTTCACTCTCTTAGACTTGAACTCACATGTCTACCAGTACACACAGGGAGAAAATGTAACCATTCACTAGAGTATGTTATTACAGACAGGAAAAACGGGCACAGAATATATAAGGGGATATTTCTTTTTATACTCTATTGCGTCTAATTTCACAAATGCATTCATGGTACGGTTTAGCTTTGTTGATGGAATGTATTTGTAATATATGCTGTGATCTCTTCTTATGAAAACAATTTTTGCTTTGCTCCCAGCTACTCCAATGAAAAATACTTGTCATTGTCTGTTTAACTTTTCTTCGAGCTTGATAACTCAAGAGTAAAAGTCAGTCTATCCATTTGCCTTCAAGATGTTCGTTGCTTTGTTTTAGTCAAGTTGAAATGATCAAAGACTTGTTAGTTCATGCTGTTTTTGAGGAATGTTTTTATCAAAGTTAGTTTTATTCTGATTTTGTTTCTTATGCTTCATTGCACCTGACTTCCAGTCCAATGATTCTTGGTATTTATTTCATTCCACCGTCACCTCAGGCTTTATGTTTCGTGTCATCTTGGACATTTCTGAGTCTTTGTTGGAGTTTGATCAAATCTTTTGGTAGCCATGACAGATACAAGTCTTGATAAGCAAACAGAAAGAATGTGGTATAGGTGAATTTATAAGTGATAGTTGAAAGATCAAGTATATCTTTCAGTTTCATCTTCTGTGCATTTTGGTGTATGTGCATACTTTGTTCAGAAAGGAGGGATGTTTGATTTAATGGGTCAGTCTGGACTTAAAGTGACCATAAGGACAGGTTGCCAACGCCAGAAGAAAGGACACACTATATGGTCAAGATTCTTGGAAAGAAAGTTGTGTGAGATGACCATTTAGCAAATGAACACTGTGTGTTAATAGTGCAGATTACAGGAGAACAGGACTGTATGGAAGGAGGTCTGGGATAGAAATTTGTTTGAGGGATCTATAGCAGATGTACACTGTGTTTTAGTATTGATTGCAAGAAGGAGTGATTAAGTTGTATATAGATAGGAGGTATGTGTTGGGTAGATCATTGGATTTCTGTCTTTGAGGCATTTTTGTTTGAGGTGTATAAGGCTGCTAGTTCTCATTCTGTGACCAACTGCAAAGCAGTCGATATTCTTTGTTAGTCTTCATTCAGGTGTACATTTCAAAATACACCATTTAATCATTTCCTGTTTCCTTTTGCAATCTTTTGTAACTGTTTTTGAAGTGGCGATTATTTCCACATAAATGAGTGCACTCTCACAGTATGATAAGAAGGGAGTTGAAGTAAGATATATTTATTTCATGTGAGCTATATAGTAAGTGTTGGCATGTGCAACATAACTGTGCAGTAACCTTCCTTCCCCTGCACAAAGCTGACTTTGAATGCAAGTTTAGAAGCTCTAAATTTTGTGCTTTTGATTTGGAAAAGACTGAAGGATATCTTGGTACTTGGCTTAGAATTTTGAGCAAGCTCAGCAAAGAACTGCATATATCTGAGCTTACCTCAAATCTCTGTTGTTGTATATGGCTACAAGCAGCTGTGCATAAATAGGCTATCTTCACTGTGCTGGGTTTATAGTTATGAAATGTTGTCAAATGCTGTATTTATCACTCAACAGGTATTGTTTTTGTGCAGTCTATTTATGCTAATCAACGCTGCTTGCTGCATTGCTTTCTTTGTTGTGAGTATAGTGGTCCAGTTGGAAACACGCCAGTGTCTCCTAAGTTTGGAAACAAAAAAAAAAATCTGCCAAGGCATTGACCCAGCAGGCACCAAAGCAGTCATCATCAGAATGATAAGTTTGTTTGAGTGTTCAAAAATTCTCGTAATGAAATGATTATATACACCAACCATATGGAGTACATGTATTAGGAACACAAGATGAGTGGAATACACACTGACAAATGAGTTGGAAGATCAATAGAACTTATTTACCACAGTCATTGCTGTTTCAAAGATTCCAACTCCCCGCTTTCAGTCAGAGATATTCCGCTTTGAGACCATTTCACACAATCTCCTGCTCTACTGCTCTAGTTGTGTGTTCCATCTTAACCCTAACTAGGCCGGGGGGGGGGGCCTCCGAGGCCCCCCCTCGACGTTTCGCGCGATGTATCGCTATCGCGAGAAGCTATCGCCGCGACGTTTCATGACTTTTTTCTTTCGAGTCTCCCGCATCTTTTGACACCAAATTTGTGATGCCCGGGTGTGCGGTTCCGAAGTTGCGCATAAATATGCACGTGCATGTCAGACCAAAAATTGCTCAAAAACGTGAATTTGTGTACAATTTCAATGCAAACTGTGTTTACAGGCAAATTTCATAAAAGCATGATTATTTTGGGGTTTTATTGATTAAAATCAATTAATAACGCATTTTCTTGTTCGGAACAATGTCACGGACAAATTTCATCGAAAAAACAATGAAAAACATAAAGTCGAAAAAACAAAGAAATACATAAGAAATTCACAAAACAATAAAATACTTATGAAATTTTTTCTGATTGTGCAATTTTTTTCTCTTACATTTACTAAGGACACTAAAAAGAATATTTACACAAAAAGTGTGCCTGTTTTGAGCTTTATTTAGTGATTTATACCAAATTGTCTGATTTCATGCATCATTATGCATAAATTAGCATAATTTAGTGTAAATGATAATTTTTGAAAAAATTAACTTCATGGTACTTTAGATTACATCATAGGCAATGTGTGTGCCAATTTTCGTCGCAATCGCGCGGTCGACGGCCGAGATCCGGAGGGGGGGCCTGGGAGGCCCCCCCCCCCCGGCTCTATCATCTACCTGAATAGCCCGGCCTAGTTAGGGTTAAAGGGTGTGTACAGTTCTGGTCGAGGTGAATATTTAGCTTTTAACATTTTGTGAGATATTCAGAAACCACTCTATGAGATGTCAAAGAGCATGCAGTTCTAAGGGGTATCAAAAGTTTATTCGATGAAAATCGGTTTTGAAATGGCTGAGATATCCAAAAACAAGGTGAAACAAAGAGATACTAATAAAGTTGGGGCATGTCGCCTTTTATTATTATCACTTTTTTAGATATCTCAGCCATTTGAAAACCAATTTTCATCAAATAAACGTTGAACCCTTCTTAAAATCACATGTTCTTTGATATTTCATAATAGGCTTTTTATTATCTCACTTAGGAATGTTCAAAACATGAACCCCTACCTCAACCACTACTGTACAATCCCTTTAAGATGTGTTTTCTCCAGCTTTCTGTTTTGCTTCCCTCCTCCAAGCTTCATGAAGTTTGTCAAGTTTTATAAGATAAGGCTATGATAGCATCAGCGAGCATGGGAATGTAACCATAGAGCTGTCAGGGTCCTTGACTCCTGCCGCACCAGATGTTGCACTCTGCGCTTATGTGCGCGTGCTAACCGTGTTCATGCTTGCGTGATCAGAGCAAGGAAGTGTACTAGGCAATCTCACCTAGTACCTGTTTGATCAAAGTCTCCAGTTTGGTAGGGGGTCCAGGTGGGAGAATCTCCAGCTTGAGAGATGCTAGAGTTTGGAATCTCTGCTGTTTATTGTGGTGAAGTCAGCAATCTTGGACAGTGTAGTGTGGTGCCATTGAAAATCAAACTCTATGATTTGCCCTGGATGTTTGATTGACCGATAGATAGATTTTAGAATGATCCATATAGTATTTGTATAAATATCTTCGTGACGTATTTTGCATCTGTGCACTCATATTGTAGCTTCGCACAAAACGTGTTATACACAGTGCAAACTTGAAGCAGTGGACAGATGATGTGTTATTTTACCCAGAAATGGGTCACATAACACCTCAGACTTTTATTTGCTTCGATATCTAGCATTTTGGTCTTGCTGATGTGTGTATGACAGTGCTATGATACTGTATTGGTCTTTGTATATTTGTGTTAGTCTTTATAGATTTACTTGTAGCTGGGACTAAAGGCTCGTTTCTATCTTTGCATTATCAGTACTGACTTTATTTTTATTCATTCAAACTTTGTCATACGATGTGTACTTGCCTTAAGTATGTTGGAAAGATTTATACAAAGTTCAATCTTTATATATTATATCAAATATTTGGTTGGAAGAAAAAAAATCTCTATAGGTTATTATAAGAGGTTAAACATTGAAGCATGAGTTTATATGTTGTAATATATCTAGTGGGAAGATTTAAGTATTGTGCGCAAAGCACGACAGCAAATATAAAAAGATGTGTAAGAGGAGATGGTTATGGTGGTAATGTCAGATGTCTACTCTGCTGGGAATAAAAAAGTACAACGAAACCTTTGATGTTGTGTCATGACTTGTCTAGCATGTTGAGATGTGATTGGTTAGACGCATGTGCTGGGGTATGGTACAGATGTGGGACAATATTACAAAAATTGTATGACATCAAATTTTTTTTTTTAAAAACACACAAAGTCATGAGGCAATAAGTATATGAAAACTGACATTGTGTAGACTTTGTTGACAATGCTTCCTTCAGCAGCAAGTCTGGCTCGCTCTCACAGACAGACACACATACAGTCACACTCAAACACACACACACACACACACACACACACACACACGTGCATTTGCAATAGCACAAAATCATTCAGATCACCACACAGTACAGGCTGTATAGTTGGCTTTCAAGATGTTAAATTTCTGCCAAAAAAAAAAAAAAAATTGCTTTGTTAGAAGGTGACAGCTAAAAGTATATATTTCTTTCTTTTATATGAAAAAGTAACAAATTGAGTCATTTTTTTTTTCATTATCATGTCATTGAAATCTACAAATCTGTTTCTAATCCTGCAAGTGTTCCTTCATTACATCAATTGAGACCACATACGTCATACCAGTACTGGACGAGTTCGTAAGAAAACTGGACACATTGAAACCACAAATAGTCCCTACCCACAGTTCTTGCTGCCAGGCTTTTGAATATGCTGGCATATGAATATTTTTATTTCCAACACTCCATGGTCATGTTTAGAACAATCAATCGAGTTCCACTCCAGTTGAATTCCATGCATAATTCGAGGATCACATATTAAAAGTACAATGTATTTGTGTGAAATCTGCACCAAGCACGTTAGACTTGTGAACAGCTGTTTTCTTGTTTGTGAACTTCATATCATAACCTCTGAGGAGGAAATGGGTTGTAACTCCACACTGTACAGATGTAATGCCTTTTTGCCTCTCAATTCACATATTGCCTTTACTACTTCTTTCAAGAAAGCAGAAGACATCACTCCAGCTCCATCAGCAGAACTTTGTTCACTGTACACAAATATGGAAATAAGTTGACTTCAACCTACATTTTTACCATCTATGATAATGAGGCAAATACGATAATAGCCTCTGATCTTCCTAGTACAATGTATGTCATTTAGAGTAAGCTCATGCTTACATGAAATATGTAATACTTCAATATCTTTGTTGAATACACAAGTGAATGCTTTGAATAAGTAATTCACACAGATACACTCAACATGGAAAGGGGAATTACATGTAAACTTGAGACTTCTGTGAAAGATGCAGACACTAAAAAGAAAAAAGAAAAAAAAAGTTTCATAGTATTTGAATAGTGACATGGATCTGATATAGGGAGTATGGGCCTAGCACAGAATGCTACACAAAGTCTTAATTTAACCTGTTAAAGGATGGGCTGATTTGGCTATAACATGCATTCCCCACAGACACCTGCCCAAGTATACATGGGACTAGTCTACAATGGGTTAAACATATTCAGATTTACACTGGAAAAGGAACATTGTTCTGACAGCATAACTATTGGTATCCATTCCTCAAATACACAAATGATTGCAGAGAGGCATTTGCAGTGTGGTGCTGCATGGTAGGTTCATGATCCATGTCTGCAAGATACAAATATTGCTGTCCAGCAAAGTATAATGAGAACTCTAGGCTGGACAAGTTTAAGCATCATACAGCTACAATCTTTGCTACAAGATACATGGGACTAGCATGGTGTAAAATTCAGATCGGAATAGTCATCTGCCGATATTTATGATGGAACTAAAGCACTGATTTCTTTGATATGGTTCCAGTGGCAACAGACTTGCACAAATGGATATCAATCTTTGGCAAGACATACGGAACACAAAAACTCATTTCAATGATATGCGATACTGTCCACATAGAAATTCTTTGTGATATATAATTTCACATTCCATCAATGAGAGCCCTAGGGTATGTTTAAGCACTCTTTTTAAAGCATATTGTACCATACCTGTGCCAGAGAAGCACCTGAATGCTCCTAAAAACTGGAGGACCACTTCCTCATATAGTCCAAAAGCTTACCATACTGTACCGCACCATGCCAGAAGGCTCTCGAATGCAAACTAGTCTACAAGTGTACCATACTGGAAGTTGGCACAAGAAGAGTATGCGTAACATGCAATACAGAGATTTGACTCTCTTCACTAGGGGTGCCTGTATGTAGCATAAGCATGCGAGGTAAATGGTCCAGTTGCTATACAACATGTGACCCCCTCTGACTCGACTCAAGAAATAACTTGTAAGGTATGCCATCTCCACAGAGCAGTTCCTTTTTATCAACATGTTGAAAAGAAATGAAATGACGAATGCTCCCAATGCTAAACAGTCTGACACAGTGAAGGTACAACACCATTCGGTTTGGTTCGCTTTGAGCGCTAAAAACGACCCTTACAGTCCCTCCTAAATGCTCTCCTTGCTGTATCAAATTGAATCACAGAGCTTGTGGATACAACATGCAATAATTATTGCATTACATCACATAATAAACATGCAAACAGTGACATTATTTCTTAAGGCATTTATATAACTCTCCAAGCACATGTATAGTAATTACTGCAATATGACATCATTTTCAACATTCTGTTGTGGTCTTTCCATTCTCTGTAGATGTATTAATGCATGAAAATTAGGCATATGCCAATAAATTGACTATTAAAAGAAAACTGCATTTGACAAGTTTGAGGACAAAGTGAGCAAGATATAAACAGTCCAAGATATGAGCTCTGTATGAAGATTAAGAATGGAGAAATAATGCATTCATTATTGATGGAGAAGTAGAAGGTTGTTCACATCACATAAAGTGTATGACATTAATGACCTTTTGCTTCTCAGCTGACCTACAGACACCCCCTGATAGGACTCTTTGCAATTTCTCACATTCCTGTCTGAGTTCTCATGAGGGTAACCTTTCTAACATCAATCCATCAATAAAGGCACCAAGCCAGTACCATTCTGTGAATATAGTATAGATTATGCTGCTCTGATACCCATTTCATCAACATCACCTCATTTCTTTCTGTCATGGGTTGTTTTCTTCTCCCACCGACCTCCAAACCCTTTACTTGACTCTCACTCTGTTCTTCCTTGCTTCCTATCTCCTATTCTCCCATTTCAATTAGTGCAACTTCAACTTCCAGCTTACCGCTGCCCTTCGACTGTCATCATTTGCCTTCCTTACACTCTCCCTGTCTTGTTTAACCAAATGACAGTCCTTTCAATATTTCGACAGTCCATATTCACATGGTGTTACCACAGACCTCTCTTCAGACACTGCCAAACTTTTCATTTGATCAAGCATACTGTACTGACAGGGAATCATTGTACAGAGAATGGAGAAAGGAATTCCAAGAGATGTTACTCTAATAAAGGGAAATGCCTGAACATTGATGAGAGATTTAAGAAGACTGCCTTATTCACATTGACAATGTTACACTCAACACAAAGCAGGGTACAGTATGACAAGAAAGAAAAAAAATCATAACCTGTCTTCCGACTTGCCTGACACCAAGATCCACATTCCCCTCTGTCTAAACCTGCCATGAGAAACTGATAAGTGATAAATGATTACGGGTGAATTCTCTGATTCTGTTAGAAATATTTAATACTGTTATCAGATATAAGTCAAGCTCTCCTACCTACACATTCCCTGACGAGCATCATAGATGCACTCAACTTCTTTTTTATTTCTGCAATGTGAAGGGGAAAGCAGACAATCATAAAAACAACAACCACAGACAAGCACAAATAGACAATTACAAACAATCACACACAGACAATAACAGACATCAGAAACAAACATCAACATATAATAACAAACAGAATACAATCTCAAACAGATAACCACGCACACACACTCACAAACAGATCATCGCAAACAGATAAATCACAGGCATATACAATGTATATCAAAATCATCAAGGAATGAAGTCATATCTGGACCTATGTCTCTATCTAGTGAGTATTGCTCAATCTGACAAAAATGAATATAATGTAAGAAAAACGTTTGGCAAGATGTGACTTTTGTCTCAACATAACGCAATTCAAAATCAAATGAAAGACATAAAGAAGAATATGTGCTTAGCACATTAGGTACATTACATAAGATAACACTACAGACTGTATGTCAATATATACAAACAAAATAAAAATTACAAGAAAGAAACCATCACTCGATCAGTGGGTTCAGATATTTTGCTTCCTTGGAAATTTTCTAAAGTACTGGTTTGAGGATCTTTATGATATCAGCAGTGAATAAAGTCTGTCGAAATCCTTTGTTACACAAAGTTCTAATTGTTTTGAAGAAGTGATAATACTGTACTTTTGATAATCATTTTTCATCCCAAGACTAATGAAATGAGAAGTAAGATTTGTTTTAAATCATATTTGTCCTAATACTTAAATAGCTGCAGTCATTAGGAAGATGAGAAAATTATCTTGCCCTCTAAAAGTTGATGTCTGGCAGGATCCTACATAGGACCAGAAAGCTGGGGGTGACACTGCTTCTTGTGACACACAGCTGACCAATGTCACATGACACACCCTGGAGGAGAGAAAGCCCTCCTAAAGGTTACCATGGCAACATCCACCTGTAGCTACACACCTAATGGGAAACCAAAGGACTGCTGAAGTGTGGAATTGGATCTGAGATTTGAACTTATGACCTTACCAGCAGAAGTCCAACATCATCACCCAAAGATCACCCTACTTCTGCAGAAGAATATTTGAAATACCAGGGGGTAGTATATGTTTGATTATAGAACATTAGTGCAAAGGTTATGAATAAGCTTTGTGTATACTGACTAAGCTAATAAGATACAAGAGACAGAAAGTATCAGTGAAAGTGCAGACAGAGTCTTGTATACATTGCTGCACATTACATGTACAATATAATTCTCAGTTTACAGTTGAGGGGAAGCATCAAGATATCTGATTGTCACACATAGTAATGCTTATCTAATGTGACATAAATCAGACACAACAAAATGCTAAGGTTAATTTGAAATATGAAATATCATATTAACCTTTTTTTAATGACAGGATTTATCTCTCAAGTATATGACATTTAAAAACTCATTCTTATGGAATAACAGACTGAGTGTGTGGACAATTACAGGAGGATACATGATGGAATAGAAGCAGTCTGCTGCTATAATTCAGTCTGATTTCTCAAAACATACAAAGCTTCCAGTTCTTTGGAATTACTGTACAGCATCACCTGAACCTTTTTGCAATCCCATATTCTTCCATATACTGCCTTGAAAATAATTCTTCAGCATCAGGGGATACTCTCCGGCAGAATTTTTCCCAGAGAGAAAAAGCTGAAGCATCCATCAAAGAAACTGCTACCCACTGGTATCTCTATATGTATTCCACATTTTCCACTTTGAAACCAGGACTGCAGTGTACGTTAACCCTTTGAGGACGGTTTGATTTTGCTACAACACACATTTCCCATAGACGCTTGCCCGAGTATAATCAGGACTTGTCCTCAATGAGTTAAGTACATCTGCTCAGCACGGAGCTGAATATGAATAAAAGAAAAGGTTGGTAAAACCTTGAGAAAATCACTATTAAAAGCTTTGGAACAAGATCATCCTGAAATGGTAAAAGAAAATGATTTCCAGTATCACAGGGAATTTACACAGAGCAATGAGGTTAGCACACAATGGAAAGAAAATTCACAAATAGTAAAAGAAAATTTCAGCAGTTAGTAGTAGAAAGCTTCAAGCTCCTATAACATGCTTTGACTACACCATGATGAGACATCAATGTGTTGTGATTAGAAGCGTAACATATCTGTATTCATGACGTGAGCTATGGAGTATTTACCGCATTTCCCTGTAAAAATAAAGGTTTTTACCACTGATAGTGAAACCTTGCCCCCTCCCCAATCCCTGCCCCCACCAGGTGGGTGATGACATCTGATGGGGCAGTATACATATGTGGCCCGCTGCAACAAAAGGACCCGAAAGTCGGGGGAGGACAATTTTCTGAAAATGACATGACATTATTCCCTTACTCTTCCACTTTAATGTCATACACAACATGACTCATAAAAGTACTCGGTTGTGGAGATATCGATGACTTTATTAGTACATGTCAAGTGGTTTAGGAAATCAGCGTTTTGAGAAAACTGCCTTCAAAGTTTTCCTTCTGACGCTATCATGATCAAGAGGAAGCAAGACAGTTTTCACTGTTTGACAATAGAAGGTACGCTCCTAGCAACCTCCGCGATGTTCATTCAAGCTTAGCGTCAGCAGTCTACGCACGACTAATCAGTAACAAGGATGCCACGCACTGACCAATGAGATCACTCCCTCGTTGCTAGGGGCGGAGTCTAGCTGCGGTGCTAAATCCGAATCTTCGGAAACGTTTCTGTTCTGTTGAAAGTCAGAAAAATAAGGCCCAGAAAAACGCTATTTTCTTGCCTTTCCTTTTATCATTTAGCTTAGAAATTTCGGCAGATGATAGAACATAAATTAGACTACAAAATTATGTCACAAACAGAAATTCAAACGTTTTGACCGATATTGATGATCTGACTTCAAACTCGATTTTCTCGGCTCACCCATTAGCGACTTTAGGACACTTTTGTTGTGGCGGGTCACATATACGCAACAGCACACGGACAGATGAGAAAGAAACATGATATCTCCCAAACAGAGGAGAAAAGAAAGAAAACATATATAAAAAAAGACATTATTTCATTGAGAGCTTTAACTGGAAAAGACATCTTAGCCTGTTCACATACCATATATCCTTAATTTGAAATTTTACATCACATTGAAATATTAAGTATCAATATTGCCAACATTCCTTAAACTTAAAAGTTTGTTATAACTCATATTCTTAGTAGAGTATTTATCTGGTATTATTTGTCAGATGTCTGCGATGCTTGGTAAAACAGAGGGTGTACATCAATGTTCTCTGCTTCATGAAAAGAACTAAAATTTGTTTCTCTCTTCCTCTATGAGTTTTTTTTTTTTTTGCAACATGCAGCTGAAAAAAAAAAAAAATAAAATAAAATAATTGCAAATGAAGCATGGTGACAAAAAAGATTCAGTGTCAAAAGATTCAGTGTCATCACTGAATCACAATATTCATCTCAAATACTCTTCAACCAAACTTTTTGGTGAGTACTGATCATGACTTTGTCATATCATATCTCATTAATCTGACTTAAATATGAAATATATATATAATATTTACATAACTTTATTAACTTGACATCTTGCACTATACATATGAATTAACAAAAATGATAATATTACAGCAATTCTTAATAGAATCTTCTATCTATGAAAAGCATTCATTACAAGGAGAGTTCTCACAGATCTCTTCCAATTCTGAAGCATTTACTATTTCTTATCTAAGAATACAAGAACTTACATGTGTCTCAGAACTCTACAACCAAATGCATTTCCCATACCACACATTTTTTATTTGTTTGTGTGTCCTACACGACATGATCTTAATACGCAGATATAATAAGGCATGAATGAAGTAAGCAGACCAGTATCTATTGTGACTTTGCACGTTGAATGAATGAACACACCTACAAACTCTCCAGATTATCAGACAGACTTTTGGGCAATCCTACCAGCCCTGAGAGTCGGATACCATGTATGAACTGGGAACAGATTGCATTTAATACCAATATGAAAATTGCATAAGGATATCTCAAGTTGTTTGCAGCCAAGGATTTCATCGCTAGTCATCTGAGCTTTCGCTGGTTGACGGACGATCCTGGGATCTTCTGCGATCTATGAACAAATATACCAGCAGCAAAAAAAAAAAAAAAAAAAAAAGGATTTAAACAATATTCATACAGTCAATAAAAGGCTATATTGCTACAGACATTAAGCTACAGAAAACATTTTAACTACAAAATTTCTGCATTTGTGCTAAAACCAAACATTATTACATGCCAAACTCTAAATTAAGCTTCCAGAAATTATCAAAGAAAACTATCAAGCAGTATATTGTTAAATAATATATTTGCACATTCACCATCACTACAAATATCATGAAACTCGTTAATGCCATTAGTATCACCATCATCATCATTATCAGTGCTATCATCATCATCGTCATCATCATCATCATCATCGTCATCATCATCACCATCATCATCATCGTCAATCATCATTATTTTGGTTAGCATCATCATCACCACAGCCATTTATCATCTTCATCACCATCATCAGATGAATGATGACACCATTACCACCATCCCATCACTCTGTTGCTAGGTTACCTCCTCTGATGTGATTCATGGAGGCCAACATCCTCAGCATGAAGGAAGGAGGGACGGTGATGGTGTCTCTCGTCTCTTCAAGCATCAGTTCATTGATTCGGATCACCTGGTTCAAAAAAAACATTCCATATTCTAGCATCAGAGTCTACATAAACAATAATGAATCTCAAAAGAATATACAGTCTTATTTTTGTTGTGAGAATATACAGTCTTATTTTTGTTGTGGTGGTGTTTTCATTACTATTATTATTATTATCATTATCATTACCCTCATTATTATTATTATCATCATCAATATCAGCCGTAGTATTACTACAGCTGTTTCATGTAATTATGAGTTGCATCATTATTTCATATCTGGGGATGTCATGTAGTATAATAATGTATGCTTAAAGAGAAAATCCACCCAAAAAATAAATAAACTTCATAACAGAATGATACAAAAATGTCAAAAATCGGATAAGAAATAAGGAAGACATGACATTTTGAAATTTCACATTTTGGGGGAAAACATTTCTTGACCAGTCCTTATGAATATTCAAATGAGCAAGTTGATGATGTTATACCCACACAATTTTTCATGAATATTATACTGTATATGAAATTTGGAAAAAAAAAATATTTGTAGCTAAATAGCAATACACGTAAAAACATGTCCTCAAACGAAGATATATCAGAGCTAACATCTATTCAATTCTATTTTGTTTGTTTTTTTATTTTTGAGTTTTTGTCATTTCTGTATATGAAGTGAATAAGAAATTGTGAGAGCATGACAACAATATTCTGTATCTATGGCAACAAGACAAGCAGTCTGAATCTGGTAACTTCTTGCATACCTCAGCTGAATTTTCTGGGAAGTATGGCATTTCAGCGAGAGGGGCCCAGAGTTTCACATTGTAGTCAATCCCACTGGTAGCCAGGACTGAAAGAGGATGGGAGTGGGTCAGGAAGGAAGGGGGCAGGGTGATGGGGGTGGAGGTAAGAGGGTGGAGTGATGGGAGCAAAAGGAAGGGGGCGGAGCAATTTGGGAGGGGGGTAATAGATGTGGAGTAACAGGAAAGGGATAGGGGTGGGGTGAGGGGGAAGAGGGAAGGGGTAGAATGATGGATGGGGGAGGGCATGGGGTGATGGAAGGAGAGTGAAGACAGTGTGTGATGTCAGAGGAGGAAAGGGGGTGGAGAAATGGGGGAGGAGACAAGGGGTTGAAGTAATGGGAGGGAAGAGAATGGGATGGAGTGATGTGATGGGTGGAACAATGAGAGGGAAGGTATTGAATGGGGAAGAAAGGGGGAGAGTAGAAAAAGAGTGAAGAGAGATCACACACCGTTAGCTGACAGCTGACAAGCAGTGCAAATTGAATTTTCCTAGATTCTACATCCATCAAAATCCAAGTCCTGTTCGTTAATATGTGTAGGATTGATTTTAGCTACACAGTCAAATCAAAGACTAAAAATATGAATACTTGATAGCCGATAGAATATAATTGCTAACAAACACACACACACAAACTCACAGAGATTGGTTCCAAAAGAAATGAATGAACTAAGATATTGTGCTATTTGAAGTTTAAGCACACATAGTTCATACAATTATGAATGAAAATCCAGATAATGACAACAATGGGCACAGAAATAGACATAACTGACAAATCTCACTAATCCTCTCTAAGTTTTGTATGTTGCCATAGCATAATTCTTTAACATTTACCTGGTCAAATATTCATTTTGCTATTAATAATTATTAATCATAATATATGGTAGGTAGTTTGGTCAGATCTTTTCTAAATAGCTTCACACCAGAACATTGTAAGAATAAGAAAAACATTCTTTCCTATGTCTTATGTTTTGCACATGAGTTTTCACAGATAAGCCTCACATTCATTGGAATGAATCAAAGGAAAGGATTGTTGATTACAGTCTTGTTGTAAACATGTCCATTCTACAAAACTCTGACATCAACCTACTTGGATCCCAAGGATGAGGCTGGACACAGTTGACAACATGTTTGTCGCCCTCTAGCAGCATGACAAGTTTGGCCGTGTGGCGATCCCAGAAGAAGATATGACCACAATCCGAGCCACTCACGATGTAGTGATCACCCCAGAAGTTGGCTTCCTTGATCTAAGTGTAAGAGAGGCATGCAAAACTTGCTCATTTTCCAATGATACAAGGTGAGAAGGATGGATGATGTTACAAATGGTGTCGTCAAGTCTGGATGTTTCAGTACACAGAGTTGGGACATCTACACAGCTCCAATCTCATCATTCATCTATCTAACGCTACAACTTGGATCCTCATGACAGCTTCTCGATAACAGAAGGTTAATTTGGAGTAAAATTGCAAAACAGATATCATAATTGATCAGAAGCCTAAAATCAGCTTTCAGTTGTATTCCTAAACTGCCTCTTACATGAGGGTGTTAGGAAGTAGAAGACTTTATTGTTACAGCATGCTTCCAAATATAAAACAGTTGGAATATACATGGCATACTGTTAGAATACAAAACTTTTATGAGTAAAATATATTTACAGTGATGCTATCCAGACTATCTTTGTAGAGGTGGAATGGTGTAGTCGCTGTGCATTTTGCAGTAAATTAAAACTCTTTTGCTCCGAAACAATTCTTAAGTTTAATAACATCCCTACTTTTAAGACTGCATCTAGTCTGAGACGTGACATTCAAAGTTATGACAATTTGCCTGAATCAAGGATGTTGACCAAATCATCTCTATGAAATCAGAATTTGATTGAACTAGATGACCACAAGGGATGCAATTAGTCTCTGTTCTGGGTGAGATGAGGTATCTTACCATTGTCCTTGAGTTCCGATGACCTTTGAAAACCATCTTGACCGAAGGAGAGTAAACATTCTTGATAAAGTTTGCCTCCGTCTCCCTTTCCTGTTTGCGTGTTTTGAAGAGCTCCCTTAATCTCATCTCAGCCTCTGATCGTACTCTCTCCCTTGGTCTGGGAATATGACAGGCAACAATATATCAGACTGCATCATTTTCAATCACTGACATGACAACTGCTACAGTCTTAGTTTTTCCAAGGACTTGGGGTTAAGGTTAGGGTTGTGATAGGGTTTTAGGTTTAGTTTGGTGTGAGGATTAGGATTAGAGTTATGCTTGAGGGTAGAATTTATATTTGGCTTAACGTGCAGATATTGCATAGGAGCAGTTACTGCCAGAGGAGCAAATGTCATGGAACCTTTCCAATTACAGAAAGCAAGTTTTTGGACAAAAAAGTTAATAGCTCATTAGATATCATCCCTGGGGTGACAAGACCTTGTATCTCTAAAAACATGAATTTTCAAGAGAACCCCCCCAAAAAAGAAAGAAACTGCTTGCAACATTTTTGAAAAAAAAAAACCAGCAATTAAAACTCAAATAAGTATTTTGATATTCAAATTTGAGTAAAGTTTTTGGATATATATCAAAAGGGATACAAGGATTTGTCATCTAATTAAATAAAAAGTTATCAAGTTGATTCAGATGTTGCATGTTATGGGCAAATTCCTTTCACTGTTGTTGTCCCTAATAACAAATATTGAAAGTGAAAGATAAATAGAATGAAACAGGGGCAATGATGCATCTCTCACCATATCACAGAGGATGCAGCTCTATGGTTGCCTGCAGTTTCAAAACACTTTTGATGCTGAAAAATATTCCTATAATCTTATCCTTGTTGGATCACAATTTTAGGATTTAATTATAAAAGACACACACTGACAAGATTGCCATTAGAAAATAAAATATTTTTTTTGTCTATTTTTTTTTCTATTTTTTGCCTGTTTGTTTGTTTGTTTGTTTGTTTTGTTTGTTTGTTTTTGAGGAGATTCATGTTTTAGAGTCATTAAGGTAACTGGCATGAATCCATGTATGAATTAGTTTATGTCAAGTTTGTACTGAATAATTCCCTGAAGTGAGGACAGTGTACACTTTCTATGTCCAGGATTCAAATAATGATGTGAGGCAAAGCAATACCAACATGGTAATCAAAGGGTTAAACCTACTGGTGGGGTGCTTCCCTTGGAGCCGGTGTCTTCTTGACCCTCTCTGCCCCCATCACAGCCATGTCTTCTTCACTGTCTGATTCACTGCACGTCATGGACCGGCTGCTACCACTCCTACCATCACTGGCTCCACCAGAATCCTTCTTGCTGCTTTCTCCTCCCTCTTTCTTCCCTCCTCCTCCTCCTCCTCCTCCTCCTCTTGCTCCTTCTTCTCTCCTCCCCTCCTCCTTCTGTCCTTTCTCCTTCCCCTCATCCAGGGAAGACCTGGTCTCTGTGATACCGGTGGTAGAGAGACTGCTGCTGGAGCTAGCCGCACTGGACGCCAGCTCGGATGGACTCCTTGACCCTTCACACACACTCCTCCTCCGTGACTTGGTGTGTTCCAGGCTACTCTGTTTGGTCAGTCTTGGCTAGCAAGGCAATAGTGTTGGAAATATAACGTTCATCTTGTTTGCAATCACACTATAAAATTTCTTCTTAACCCGTTGAGGACAGGTCCCCGAGTATACTCGGGCAGGTGTCTATGGGAAATGCATGTTGTAGTAAACGCAGTCTGTCCTCAACGGATTAACATCATCTGTTAACCCATTGAGGACGGTTTGATTTGGCTACAACACGCATTTCCCATAGATGCTTGCCTGAGTATACTCGGGACTCATCCTCAAGGGGTTATATGCACTATCAGAAACAAAAAGGTTTAGTAGTTGCTTAGTAATCCATGAGAAAATCCTTGTATTGTTAATGATAATGTTGTTCCAGAAGACATCTATAAAAGCACAAGTTGGTCAGGTGTGCACCTGTAAATATAAGCAAGTGTTTCCTCACACATTTAGCAAAATAAAATACATTCTATTAATATCATTTGCATCTGTGATATAAACTTCATCTCAGGTATTCCTTATTAATTAATATTGATACAGGATTATCATGAAAGGCACGGCACTTGTCAGATATATACAATAATGACAAATTTTCACTGGGATTGTCACAAAGACGTCAACAAACTTTAATTCTCACCTGTGGATTTTTGTCTTCCATCCGATCTCCCAGAGCAAAGATGCCTTTCCTGTCATCTTCATTGACAGTGTGCTGCTTCTTTTCCTTGTCCTCCTCCTTGCTAGACCTTGATCCATCTCTCCTCAAACTCTCGGCCCCTTCATCTGTCATTGCTACACTACTTCCACCATCCTGTGAGGTCTCACCCAAGCCTGCTGCCTTTCCTCCATCAGCTCCAGGTTGGCATGGCTCCTCCGTGCTCTGACCCGGTGACCCACTGGATGGCTTTTCTTCTGACTTAGATTTTGTTTCTGACCCTGGACTATCCCCTGGTAAACTGCTACAACTTGCCGAACCCTTGACGGAGGCACCATCCGCCTTTTCCTTCTGCCTCAACCCCCTGTCTGTATCATCACTCTTTGTTTCTCGATCGTCACCCTGACCTTTGACCCCCTTGGTGGGTTTGGAAGGACCACCTGCTGCCCCTCCAACCTTGGCTTTACTTCCACCACCAGCGGGACTTGCACCTGACTCAAACTTGCTGATGAGGTCTCTGGCAGACTGTGCACCCAAAGTGGCTCCATCCGATGCTGCCCCGCCCATCTGTGGACTTTCCGGCGATGGCTGGGAGGAGGATGCTGACGATGAGGCGGGGTCTGTCTGCCTCCGGCCGTCTCGAGGAGGAGATCGTCCGGAGGCAGAGGGGGACTCCTCCAGCCAGCGGGCTAGCATCTCAGACATCCTCTGGATGATGGTTGGCCTTGGACGCTCTTCTAGAATGATTAGACGAAAAGGATGCCGTTACAATCTCTACAAGT
Organism: Diadema setosum; assembly: GCA_033980235.1. Classification (NCBI taxonomy): domain Eukaryota; kingdom Metazoa; phylum Echinodermata; class Echinoidea; order Diadematoida; family Diadematidae; genus Diadema; species Diadema setosum. The sequence goes on along the minus strand of CM067076.1, from coordinate 776,963 downwards.
AATAATGATAATTGTGAGGCTGACACTAATGATGATGATGATAATGATAATTATAACTATTGTCATTATAATACAATTAACAAATTTGTGTTAATGTACAAAAATACTTCTCCCAGAAACCTTTAACACGTCAGATGTGCTGCAAGTGGAGAGTAATTTCCCCCATTGTGTGCTCTTCAAAGAGGTAAGTCAAGTCCTCTTTAAGTAAGCTAGAAAAGTGAAAATATGTTGAATTTTCTATATATTTTCTTTATCTATCTTTGTCTGTATGCAACACCACAATATATTACAGTCTTCTGATCTAGCGATGGCTGCAATGAAGTTATAAAAATGAATACATTTTTGACCGATTGCCCCATTTCCTCAAACTTCACTGATATGTTCTACGAACATTGCTGCATTAACTTAATCCGCCTATATATTTGGGTTTCATTTTCCCTTAATGTACCTGTCTGTAATGTTATATGTGAGGCTAAGAATTAATCCAAAATCACAAGTCAAAGCAGACATACCTTCCGTCTGCTCACTACGAGGCCTGGCCCTTGGACCCGTGTCAGACCAGTCACCTCGTAATCTAAGCCGCTTCACTGGATTACCTGGTGATATCTAAAAAAATATATGGGGGACATATAATAATCCCAACAATGAAAATTTAATTGATTTTACTATATATTGCACTCTTTTTCATGATATGAATGTTATGTACGTAGCTAGCCATGTGCATGAACTGGTTACTTCTCTTCTCTCAAGTTTATAATTCTATGAATATAGAGAGGCAGAATCATTTAGAACAACAGTCAATTTGCCTAAGTCAAATCCATTTGGACTGAACAAATAGCTTCAAAATTTGACTTCTGTCTAGGGTTTAAAATCGAACTTCGACATATGAGGGATTAAAATCATTAGATTTGATATAAAGAGAAGAGGACTGGAAAAGACCTTCGCTAAGGGGCGATTATTCGACTTGTGTGAGGTCAACTTACATTAAGCAAGGTTGACTGTACTGCAAAAAGAAGGCAAAGGGAGTTGCCCAGAAAGCAGGGGAGGTGCACATTACTAGATCTACCGAGTGATGTTAATGACTATCATACAAAAATTCCTGTATGCTCTATAGACCAATAATTACTAGATTCTTGATTCTTGGTTCTCATGTCACATGAAGGAAAAGTTCCTCCACTACTGTCCTGGCCCTTGTGCATACAAAGTGATCATGGAAAGGTAACCAGTGAATTAAACAAGGCTGAGAAATGATATTTCCATCCTGTGCAAAATGAATCATATGATGAAGTTCCTTATCTCCATAACGCCACCCATTATGGAAAGAGGTTTCCAGAATCAAGCCAGGCATCTTACCACATCTCTGTCATCACCTAGCTCCTCCCCCGAAGCCTCAGCCAGTGACCCATCCCCCAAATATCCCTTAGCCCCGCCCCCTTCATCATCCATGCTGCTGCTGTACAGGTAGATGTAGTCTGAGGAGTAGCTGACCAGCACGCTGTCTCCGCCACGGGAGTAGGTCAGGGAGGTGGGGCGACTGTACTTGTTCTTTAGGTGGGCGGGGCAGAATCTGCTTAGGATACCTTGCATGCCCCGCCCTACTGAGTTCCCTGAATACCAAGATGAATGTGCAGTGATGAATGGGCAGTGACATCAATGCATATTCAAATGATGGGCTCACCACAACTTAGCTGTGTTTTGGATTTTGAAACAAGAATTTTACTTGCCTCAATTATCAATACAAGATTTGAAATCACTTCTACAACAGGACTGAAAAGTCCTCCACAACTTTCAATGTAATCACTTCACTTGATAATAAACATATGGATACTTGGACGTACATGAAATATCTTGGATTAAAAGGCATGTTTCTATCATTTCCTTGAAAATATAGAACATAAAGAGTGCACACTTTGTAAAAAGAAGTATTAAAAGTGGCAAAAGACTTACTGCTTTGTGTCAAGGTGAACATACAAATAATTTTAATTGGTTCTCAGTGCATATGTATACTGAATGAAAAAGATATACAGCTGTTACCCATAGCCCAAATATATTCAGTCTAAACCTTGTTCTTTCTATATCACACACTTCAAAAATATGCAACTCACAGCAAAGAATGCGCAAAGGTTATGGCACATAAGGGGAATGTCGCACCACTCTGATATCTTACCAGAGAGTTTCGTGCCCAGCATTCTGCGATCAAAGATGAGGACCGAGCTGTCGGAGCAGCCTACGGCGAGGTGGTACGGGAGGACCGGATTGACTGATAGTGCAGTCACAGCTCGACGGCAATTTATCAACACATCCTGATTACAGCAGTTCAGAGAAAATAACATGAAACGGGAGATGAGAAGGCAAAGTAGAGGAAAGTGAATATGTATGGATGTGTTTATGTGATTGAGAGAGCAGGAAAAATAGAGCAAGAAAGAGAGAGAAAAGAGATGGAAAGGGTTAAAGGAAAGAATAATGGTAATAAGTCATATCAGACTTGAAGTAATAGTTGTAATTGAGAGGTTGTGGCATGCAAAAGCACAGTCATTCAAGATGGAGCCCCAAGAGTAGAATGAAGTCAAGTATATAAATCATCTCAATAAAGCAGATAATTCTATGTGTTCTCATCTACAATGTACTGTTAATGATTTAAAAGAGAAAGTATATTTTGCAAAAAGGACAAAATACTTTGGTAATTAATATCACATTATAAATTTTTTACATCTTTGTGCATATTTGATATGTTTACAGTTGTAAACTGCATGGTGTGGATTGTATGTGCAGAATGCAACAAAATGCAAAGAATAAATTCTATGATTCCACATTTCTGACAGCAGTCCTAAGATGAAATGGATATTTTCACCGCAGCACTTTACTTCAAAAGCTGAGGAGTGTCTGTGCATTGACTCAAAAGAACATTTGGAGCATTTTGCTATCTGAAATATATGAAAACTCACGTCCTCACAGTTCTCTTTGGAGCAGCTGGTTTTTATGCGAAGGTCATACCACCTCACCATGGTATCCTCTCCACATGACATGAAGGTGTTGGGGTCAGAGGGTAGGGTCACGACCTGGAAGTACAAATGAAAACAACTTTGCAAACTGCCACACATAAAACGCTGCTCCATAGTTTGGGGACATCTCCATGTAAACACTTAATGTAACATTTTAGTAGACCTACTTCATCCATCCTCTATTCAACTCTCACCAGAAAGAAATGGAAAATCACATCAAGAAGAATTCATTGTTGTTAATGACATTTGGTGAGATTTTATGACCTGATCATGATAGCTCTGTAAAACTTTGAACCAAGCAGGCAATATTATAGACTTTCCGGATGTCAGTAAGGTGGCTATGATGGTGATCTATCCACCTTAAAACATATCTGTTGCTGTCAGTTAAATGTACATATGACTACAAAATCTTCCTCATTTGTGGAGTCTCATATCCTTATTTGTTGGTTCTCAAAAGACCACCTTATTTAATAGATTTACCACAGATATGAAATAGACTGAAGGCCCAGTTGAGGTCAGTCATAAGATATCAATTAGCAGGTCCCAGTCATTTGGTCCTTTTAATAAATATAACACAGGGTTAAATTCTATAATGAAATAATGATTAATCTATCCATGTTGAGACAAACTAAAGACAAAAACAAAAACACACACATCAAACCAGGCTATCTCTTGTCTCAACAGGACGTCATGTATGTATGCAAATTCAATTCATGTAAATGATTCAAATGTAAATCTCTAGGACTCAAGTCTACCAGTGTATGAACACTTGTTTCTGGCTTGATCTATGTGTCTGGTTAAACTCAGGCCACAAATTAACCATCAATAGTGTGCCTGACTAAACGCTACAGGCAGTCATCCTATCGACAGCAGACGTCTCACCTCGTATGTTGTACCATGATGACAGTTGAAGATGTTCTGCCCATATGTAGCTGGGCTCTCCACATCTGTGTAGATAATACACCCATCCCCTGAACATGATACTACCTGGATAAAATGAAACGTGATGACAACAAATTCAAAACAACAAAGTCAGATATGCTTCCCCAATCTTTCATTAGCACTGCTGTACACATGCATGTCAGTTGATACAGTGTGTCAATGTGTGTATTCCACATGTTGCCTGCTGGATTCAGTTTTACTTCGAGCAGTTTCTTGTTTTGCTATAGATATTAGTGGCAATGTGAAAACATGTTTGGTTCTACAAGCAATGCTGTCAACAGGGGTTGCAGATGATAGGAGGAGAATTCACCTCAAATAAGTTACTTCAGTATCACTTTGAATACAGGTGAAAAGAAAGCAATTTATCATTCAAAGTTTGAGAGTGGAATCAAACAAGAAAAGTAAAGCAGAGTGTTAGTGAAGTGCCTACTGAATGGGGATGTCATGACAGATTTTTTGAGGGAATCCAAACAGTGTGTGAGGAGGGATCAAATAAAATATCTCACACCAAAATAATTACATCTTTCAGGTGTACCATGTGATCTTGATACACACTGAGAAGAGCCATGAAGGAAACATGTTTATTCAGAAAGTGTGAGGTACAACCTAAATGGCATTTCTGACATAAACCAAACAGGAGGTTGTGCAAGCAATGGCACATTTATACCCTAAAATAAGTTCCCAGTCGAAAGCCACTTTAGATGACTGACCCACTGTACAATCACATGTTCAAAAACTTGTTGTATATTTACTGCAATCTCACTAAAACTTTGACTGATTTGTTGCTCTTATATAATTGCATTTATGTGACATCAATCTCCCCACATGCAGTTGTTCTCTATAATCATAAAATCATAAAATTCATTAATGTGAACAAGATACCTGCAAATAGATAAAGTGGTAGTAATGAACATTTGACATTGGGTCATCTCTGAAGTGTTGAAATACCTGCTGATCTCTGGTGTATGGCAAGAACTTTGCACTGAAGATGTTGGATCTGTGGCCTGAGGGAACGCTGGTGACGAGTTGTCTGTTGTGAGGGTTGGTGAAGCAAAGCTTCTTGTCATCGGAGCCTGAAAGGATCAGGCTGCCGGTGTCATTCCAGCAGATGGAGTTCACCTGGAGCAGAAGTTATGAATCAAGCTTTGGGTTATATGCACAGTCAGGTCTGCCAACATTCCCACATCCAAATCAGGGAGATTCCACACAGCAATTGGGGATATCTGTGTGGTACATGCATTTCAAAATAATTCCTAAATTAGGGAGATTTTAATATTCTCTTATTCAGACATGAACAAATTTTGACATTTTCAGGGAGACTCCTGCAGAATTAGGAAGACTTGGCAGCTTTCACAGTGCTCCCATGTATGGTGTTCTAGTATGTAAAAGAAACATTACCCATCTGAACCAACAATCCATAAGCAGTTTGATCACAGTTTTTAGGTTATGCCATTGGTTGACATTGATGAATTGGTGAAGAACAATGCTGAGTTCATAAAAATAGCAGAAAAGGATAGCCTAGGTAGAAGCGTATGGTCTGACAAAACCCACCACTGGCCAATGACTAAGCATGGGTAGTCAGAAGATCACAAATCAACCAAGAACATTTTATAAATTGAGTCAAACTTATTCTAAAAAGGCGTTCAAATTGAAATGCATGAAAATGTGGAAATAACTAAAAAAAAAAAAAAAAATGTATAACATATTCCAACTTTATGTGTGGTAAGAATAATACTGTAAGTCATACAAAGGTAGAAAAGTTGATACATGTAATACTGAAAATACACTCGAATACTTGTTATATGGCTTTCAAGATGGTAACATAAATTCATTAAATTGCAGTACTCAAGCATTTTATGTAGGAGAGACAGAGAGAGAGAGAGACTGAAATAAGTTTTCATCAAGAGGAAATACTGATAATAATGAACATACACATCCTCTGTGGACATCTAATGTTGTATCCAGTTGCAAGCGCTGCACAAAATCCCTGCTGCCTGGACATTGAAAATGAAAGAAAGCTGATTCAGCATTTACATTTACCACTGAAAAAACAAAAACCCTCTTCAATACAAATGAACCAAAAAAAAAAAAAATCAGAAATGCATTAAGAAAAGTAAATGCAATTATAAGATTATTCTGTGGAGAGTGTGCTTCAGTCCCATCCACAAACAAAAGAAAATAAATACATGTATGGAGTTGGATTACTGAAATATATGAAAATGTTGACCTTGGAACTGGAAGTGTTTTCATTAAAAAAGAAAAGAAAGAAAGAAAAGAGCTATGGATATGCACAGAAAAAAAAAACTAACATGCAAAAAGACAGAGGCATACAAAACCACTTATCTAGGTTTGGTATCACCATGATGTTCTGGGGTGGTTCATAAAGTGAGCATGGTACTCAATTGCAAGCTGTAGCCTAAATGGGATAATACTAGACCTAGTCAAAAATTTTGTAAACTAACAAACTCAAGTGAAATGTAACTTTTAAGACTGTGAACAAGTTTAAAAGGTGGGTAATGGCCTGCTAACACACCCAAGACAAGCTGAAGCTGTTGCGTGTAACATACAGTTATATTACTAAAAGATAAGATATGTGGAATTGAATGTCACATGCTCAACTTGCCATAGGACACGGAAAAGAAGAAGCATTTCATAAAATTTGTTTCCCCCAGGCAGGCCCGCGCCCGGCCCCACCACGGCGCGGCATTGCGCATATGGCACCAGCACAGAATTTATACTGCCACTATTTACTGCAGTGCTCCATCACTCACATTTATCGTGTGATTGGAAGAAAGTGAACTAAATTTACAGCGATCTACAAACAACAAGCCTGACAAACAATGACTAGTTTTACATGACCATGATGACCGATGATTGCATATTGTAATTCAACAGCATTCAGCATGCACCATGCACCAACTGGCAAGTGATATCTGATATGTGCGTAGATCCAGACACAACATCAACTGAACATGGAAAGCAATATGTGGGGCACTGGAAATAAGATTGCCATACATCGGATGAATTTCGAGTTATTGTCGGAATGTAAGGTCGGAAGAATGTAGAATCGACAATTTATCAAGAACTAACCAAATACAGCATCCCTGATGGCACGTTCATCTCGGAATCCAAAAGTTCTACGACTCGTTGTGAGAGGAAAACTCACATTCCGATCCATAGTCGGTTCACATAAACAATCAGTCAACCTATGGTTTACGTGCGATGTATGTGTGTGTGTGTGTGTGTGTGCGGTTTTTGTTTTTGTTTGTGTGTGTGTGGGGGGGGGGGGGGGGTGGGGGCGGAGTGGGGGCGGGGGGGGGGGAGAGAAGCGGGTAGCTGTATCACGGTACGCCGGGACCTTTTTGTTTTTGTTTTTGTTTTGTTTCGTTTTTGTTTTGTTTTGTTTTGTTCTTGCTTGTCAGAAGGTTTGGGGAGAGAAGTGGCAGTAAAAAAATATAGAGCCTAATTAAAGACCAGTGACCCATCGTAATTGGTTAGGCCTACAATACCCTCCCTTTAGGAAAAAAATATAAGATCCTCCCCTCTTGCAGCTAGGGGCCTATTAAAGAGGGAAACTTCAAAATGCAATACTGTTAATTGCACACTATCCCACGATTTATTTCTCCTACTTTTTAGATTGGAAAAAATTCAATATTCTCTCCTCAGTGCACGTGCACCAGATTTGTTGAATTATGGTATTTAAATAGATTTTTAAATTGACTCGAGGGGGGGGGGGGCGATAAATTTGGTGTCAATTTTTTTGGTCTCTGGGGTGTGGTTGCTGCGCTTCTTGAGGGATTCCACTAAAATTATTCTGTGGCTTTAATATGTTTGTATATAAATTATTTGTGAGTTGTTATATAATACATGTCTTAAAGGACAAGTTCACCTTCATTAACATAAGGATTGAGAGAATGTGAACACAGCATTGAAAGTTTGAGGAAAATCGGACAATCCGTTCAAAAGTTATGATTTTTTTAAGTTTTTGTGCAGTCACCGCTGGATGCAAGACTACTGCAGTGTATGATGTCACATGCGTACAACAATGTAACGAAAATATAAAGAGAATTTCACAAAATTTCATCTTTTGAAAAAAGTACACATTCCCTTGACTCGTTACTGACATATGTTATGGGTAATATTATTCCCATTGCCTGTAGAAAGAGGCAAATCAAGTGCTCTTTTATTATGCGAAAAAAAAGTGAAAATATGTTGAATTTTCTTTACATTTTCTTTATACTGTTGTACTCATATGACATCACGAGCCTTAGTAGTCTCCTCATCCAGCGGTTCCAACACAAAAATTTTAAAAATTCATAACTTTTGCATCGATTGTCCAATTTTCCTCAAACGTTCAATGATGTGTTCTACTAATATTGCTGCATTCTCTCAATCCTTATGTTTATGAAGGTGAACTTGTCCTTTAACTTGCCTTTCAGGGGTCTTATTATACAAGCTTGCTTTTCTAAGACCCCTCCACTTTACATCTATAATGCATCTACATGCATTGTCAATTTATATTCAAATATTCTGCAAATTGTTTTAATCGCATATCAACAATGTATTCCTTGTTACATTTTATTGTTTACATGTAAATTTTTGTATTGTGGAAACTTTGAATAAACTTGAACTTGAACTTGAACTTAAATAGATACAATATGCTCACATCGTAACCCTCATCCCACATCCTCCCTCACTTGCGTGTTCCCCTGAAAATATCATCCTCTATGTGTCTTAAAAATGTAATTTATAAGCAAACACATGAAAAAGAAAAACACTCATTAAATTCTTAGTGTTTGAACCTGATGATTTATAAATAATCACACTAGAGTGATTTCTAGATAGCGAAGGGCAACTTACTGCAAAAGTGTTCTTTTCAAAGACATGCTTTTTCAAGGGAGGTCGTTTAAAAGCGTGTTTCTCGCGGCATGCTAGTCAACTTGTTTGAATTAATGGAAATGGGACCTAATTCTGTTGATATACCGCGTATACACTGCCCTACTTTGGCAAAAGGAAGCAAGTGACATACCATCCGAATTTGAGTTATTGATGTTTTCATAATTCACATGATGAGCTCTTCTTCCAGGCCAAATTAAAAAACACTCATCCTACTACGAGATATGTTAGATAAGACATCATGATAGTCCATTGACGTCAGTGTAAATGACAGACACATTTTACTCTTTTACGAGAAATGTCACTGTTGTCACTTGCTTCCGTTTGCCAAAGTAGGGCAGCACAGTACAAGAGGTTCGCTTGATCAAATCACGATTAAGATTTTGTCCCTTACCGTTAGAGGCGGTTTACGGAACATTATAATACAGGAATTCTCCCAGCATACAGATTTTATCCATGGGTGCATAAAATGCGAATTATAGCAATATATTGTATAAGCCCTTCTACATGACATGTCGGAGGGTATACGCAAATGTTTGGTCCACTGAAGATTATTTCTACTCATTGACTCTTCGTGATCCTAAATAGATTTGAAAAGAAAGGATGCTTACCATAACCTTATTTGTGAAGAAGGTCTATATGTGTGGTATATAGGCCTATGCCGGAGCAAGGGGAGACTGAAATTGAGTTAAATTTTGGTCAATAATTTGAGCTGCTAATTTTAGTGGGAAGAGGAGATAGGCCTATCCCACATGAAGTCTAGGCCTTTTTAGAGACGAACGCGCGCGTGGCAGAAGCAAAGCGACATGACCTTATCCACCGTCACCCCCAACCTTGAAAAAGTTTAAAAATTAGATGAAAATAAAACCAGAACACACAAACATAACAAAACAAGCCATGAAAAAAAAAAACCCGAACAACAACACACACCAACTCCCCCCCCCCCCCCCCAAAAAAAAAAAAACAGCAAAAAGGAAAATCAAAAACAAAAACTAAATCACGAAAATGGAGCGTCTTTCGGTCGGCTTCAGAAATTTACTTGAAAAGAAGGCAAGAGAGAAAAAAAAAGATGATAGATGCAAAGCTTCGCAAAGATGATGGACGAGTGGGAGCTTCCACAGTGTTAAAGGGGATGGCTAGTATAACTGATCAGTGGGAATCAGTGGGAATGCTGGGGGATGACTGTTTACAGTCCTTGTGGGATTCATTGAAGAGTACATTATATATATATTGTTGTGTGCGAATTATTTACTTCAGAACGGTCTCATATTCAAGTAATGTGCAATTTAATGCCCCGTCACTGTACAGGCGTGCTAACCTGGAAACATTAAACTGCACATTACTTGAATATGAGACCATTCTAAAGTAAATAATTTTCACACAACACTAGATATATAATGTACTCTTAAATGAATCCCACAAAGATTTAACAATCATCCCCAGCATTCCGTATGATTCCCACTGATCAGTTACTAGCCATCCCCTTTAAAGTTCAAAACTCTTCTCAAGACATTTTTGTTTAAAAAGTATAAAGATCGAGTGTTTGTTTTGCAAACTGCAACATCTACGGTACTATATACAGTACATTTCCTTTTTCCATTTTCAGCCCTCTCCTCTACAGCGCATACATTACTAGTATTAGAGACACTTATATGAGTAATATAAGCACTGAAAGCCTATTTCTGGATTCCCCATACAATTCCTATCTTCTCTTGGTGTTGCGTAGAAACAGACGGCAACCATCATGGATCAATTCATTTAGCAATCATCAGCATCAGGTGCAGAAAAAAAAAATCGGATCCAGCTATAGAGTCTATATACCAATCATAAATACAAGGCCGGCGGAAACGGGGGAGGGGGGGGGGGGGTGGGTGGGGGGGAGGGGGGGCTCGGGGGCTCGGGGGCTCGGGGGCTCGGGGGCTCGGGGGCTCGGGCCCCACTTTTTTTTTTCTTTTTTTTTCACCATACAAAGGAATACTAGGTGCCACCACTTTAAGAAACCCGGAAGTGGGGTGGTGGTGGGGAAGGAGATGTCGATATCCCTAAGCCCCCCTCCCTCCATTCGATATCTAAAATAATTTTTATACTACTGTAAGTGTTTTCCGGACAGTGTGACTGGGTATAATAAACATATAAATATATTGGCATAGTAAACACACGTGAGAACAGACATTATACCGGAATTATTTGAAGGGGTCTATCTCATGAAGTCATCACATAAAAGTCTTTACATAAATCCCAGAACAGCTGAAGTTGCTCATTTGTAGCCATATGTGACTTTCAAATCCATTTCATGAAGTCTCCCATTATAATTAAGTGTGTCTAACATGTTTGAAAAGTCTCTCCATTTAATACTTTCATGAAACGAATCCCATCAACTGCTGCAGGTTTTACCAAAATGGTCCCCTCAGGATTTCTGGAGGCGAGGTTGTTCATTGCGCAACAAATCCAATGTTCACAAACTGTGTGTCACACGGGGGCCGGAGTACGAGACACTGTAAACAACAGTTACTGTACAGCTGTCATGTACCAAAGATCGTACACTCCATGTAGGCCCACGATCTTTGACTGTAAATTTACTTAGTAGCAGTGGTTCCACAACAACTAACTTTGAACGACAAATGTATGTATTTTGTACATGGTATTTAGTTACAGAATTTACCTTTAATTCGTCGTCCGTAGCTCCGTTGACGTTGAGCTCCTGCACTCGCTATAATTTCCGAACCAGGACTCAGCTCAGGAGGATCCAGGTAGTTTACGTCAAGATCTTCACGTGATCTTTGGAGGTAGGCCTAGACACTAGACAGGCAGTGTGGATTTGATCAAGGTAAGCCATGTCCGGCTGGAATGCAACCAGCAGATGGAATGAAATGGTTGTAACTGTACAGTAGAAACTAGTTGTACTTACACGGTAGGGTCAGGGATTGACCGACAAGTATGTCTAATTCCGCGAAAAATTTCTCATTTATAATAATGACATTGGCTGGGTCAGTTTTTAAGGGAAAACTAACCCAGCCAAGTGGCAATGTCATTATTAATAAATGAGAAGTTTTTTGTGGAATTAGACATACTTGTTGGTCATGGTCAGGGGTACCGGGTCCGTGTCCGAGCCTACGCAGCTCAGTAAATTGCCGGTATCTACCCAATAAATTTACTCATCACTCGATACTACTACTGTGAGTACTAGATGAATCTGGAACCGAACTTCAGAGCACTGTAACTTATTGCGACCATAATTAAAGGGGGGGGGGGTGCTCCCAAAGAAAATTAGAAAACACTTTCAATCAATGCGTTCATGAGCCAGGTATGTTGATATGTCAGTGCATAAATTATCTTTGTTAGGCATGCTTGAAGACCCCAGTTAGAAGTTACTGTACTACAAAAAAACAGTATGTACGCGTCGCTACAAGTCTGGCAACATGTGCTGTAAAGTTTATAAATTTACCAATAATTACTGCTTTGCTGTCTCACTGCTAGTGAGTCAGTGCTACGAACAAACCCTGTTAAATGCCTGTTTCGAACTTGCACACAGCTTCCATTCCATGACGGCCTGGTTGATGGCGAATTTACAGCTGTAAGCTTGTTTACTTCGCATTATACCTAACAAGTCTAGTTTACTTGGTATTGATATGGACGTTGTTGGTTGGAATCAAATGTTTCCCTGGTTGGATAGCTATAGACCATCCTTGATGTAAATGTCTACATTGCAATCCACAAAGTTTGCTGTCCAGGAAAACAAATATTTGTTATACAATTATGACTGTATAGCTGGAAGATGTAAATTCTGTTCTCTTATGTTTGGCCAGGATAGTTATGCCATATTACTGGGGTATGAATGTTCATTCCGTAAATTTAAATTATATGTTCTTCTTCATTTCATTGTGACAGATCAAATGGAGATGAGCTGTGGCTGGATTCAGAGATGTGAGAAATGTGAAACTCAAGACTTCAGCTTCTGGAGATTGCTGTGTTACTCTGAGAGGCAAATTTATGACCTCTGCCTCCTGATTCTCTCCAAGCACAATAAATAGAGTTTATCATGATCACTACAGACTTCAGACACCTTGGATCCAGACTGTGCCATAGCTACCTTGTCTTCACCAAAGGCTGGCATGGCGGAGCTGTGCTACACCTCTTTCACACATCATCAGCTGCCTTAGGCTACCGAATCAGCCAGAATGTACGTGACTGCTACCAACTGCTTAACGTTTCCGAGAAAGCTAGCATTGTGGAGGTGAAGGAGGCCTATTTTAAGCTCGCAAAGCTGTATCACCCAGACAGCAAGAGCAGGCAGGCCGATGGTAACAAATTCAACCAGGTGCAGGAAGCTTACAACACCATCTGTGTGCACATGGAAAAGATGGAGAAACTAGAGAGGAGGAAAGGTGAAGCTCAAGATGAATTGGGAGATAGGCAGGAGTTTGACATCAAGCACACTGCACCACAGCACCGACAGTACCTGGAGTACGAAGGCATCGGCTACGGCACGCCAAGCCAGAGGCAGAAGCAGTATCAGAAACACCGGGCAGTGAAGGCAGCTGATGCGGTCAGCTCTCACCGAATGTACAAGATAGCCATGACCGATGAGAAGAGCCTTGTAATCAAAGATAAGAGAGCAGCTCGTAAGATCAGAACAACCAATGTCATTGAAAGGCTTGTTGAAGATCTCATTCAGGACTCAATGGCTAGGGGAGAGTTTGATGACCTTCCTGGAAAGGGGAAACCCCTCCCTCCCAAACCCACCTATTGCCCTTATATTGATCTTAGTACCCATCACCTCAACCAGGTCCTTGTCAATAACGGCTATGCACCAGAATGGATTCAGAGGGAGAAAGAGATCCGTAATTCACTCAGTGATGCAAAGAAAGCTCTTCTGAAGGAGCGCCGTAAACTGGGACCAGAACCACTAAATGATTTCAATGTGAAAAAGTGGGCGGGGCTTCAAATCGAGTTTGAAGAGTCAGTGAAAGAGATTAATAAGATGGTGAATGACTTTAATCTAATCGTGCCTATCATCAAGTTGCAGATGGTCCATATTTGTCCCAAGAAGGAAATTGCCAAGGTTGTCTCAGAATATGACAAAATAGCAGCAGAAAGCAGTCAGCAGGAGCCTGTTACTGAGCCGGTTCAGTTGGCTGAGGATGAGGTTGCTGTGATGGCTGGCAAAGTTTTCTCCAGTTTGTCCATACTTCTCTCAAAAATGACTAGTCTTATTTTTGACAGAGAAGGAGAGAGAGTGAAGAACAAATGATATGAGTTGGCTTAGACTTTCCTAACACATGGTATTTGATATGTTGAATGTATCATCACACTGCAGGAAGAACTACGGACAAAACATCACATAATTGCTGGTCACCTTTTATTCTTATCGTTTGGGTTATTATGCTTTCATTACAGTCAACTTCAAAAGGGAAATGTGTTGGTGAATTTGCATTGTGTTTTGCATAACTTTTAAAGTTATTTTTAGCAGTGGCGGATCCAGAGGGGGGCGCAACTGGCGCACGCCCCCCCCCCCCCTTAATTTTTCGTGAAAAACAAAAGAAATAAAAAGAAAAAAATTAAATGAAACCCGTAAGTGCCACTTGAAATATTAGTCACGCCCCCCCCCCCCCCCCCCCCTTTACAGAATTCCTGGATCCGCCCCTGTTTTTAGCATCCCATTCACAGTTAAGGAGGTGCTCTCGAAGAAACAACCAAAGACAGGTTACTTCTAAAGTTATGCAGTTCTGAATTATTTTGTTTTTGTGAATATGAACGAGTGTGGATAGCAGTTGGAATCGTTTAAACCTCTGAGATTACAAAGTGCCAAGGGTCAAATTGCTGCTTCTTCAAACGTTGGTAAAGTGGCTGATCATTTTGGGTTTCTGGTTATATGCCTGAAATATTTCTTTGTCACAAGACTAAGAGTGAGCAACATCCATGTGCGCTAAAACTGGATGAGTATGTTTGAAGTAATGTGGCATCCCACCCATTGCATTCAATGGAAATACATGTGTGTGATTGAAAGAATTATGCATGTTATTTTACTGTTAATCTGAATTGCATGGAAATATATTAATATGTAATGATATTATTGCAAAGAAGTATTTTTGAACAGTGTATTTATAGCACAATTTTAACAATCCATCAGCCCTATATGTACATGAATGATAAATGATTATTCTATAATTCTATAATTGCTTGGGGAATGAAAAAAGTTTAAAGTGCAGCCAGAGTAGCATGAAGCAGTATTGTATGAGTCCTGCAATGTTAGCTTTGGTGCTATGCCAGCCATACCTCTGCCACTAATTAATACTGAATGTCAGAGATCAATTTTTTTCATTTTCCCTTTTTGGTATGTGTTGGGGGAGAGATGTGGATGGGTTGACCTACACATGATTGACTGCCTTCCTTGGTACCATTAGTATTTCCTTATCATATAAGGTTTCTTATTACAGTGTACATCAGAGATAAAACACAGAAAATTATTCAGTAAAAGGAATGGGATAATTTCTTTATCAGGTATCTCTCTATGTCTGACCTCCTTGTAACCAGGTTTCACTGTGCCCTTGCAAGATGATCCAAAGAGCCTTAACCCTAACTTGCCTGGGCTATTTAGCAAGCTTGAATTCCTGGGGGGGGGGGGGGGCATTATGGCCCCCCTTCAGATCTCGGCCGTTGATCGCGCGATCGCTGCAAAATTTTGCATGAACATAAAGCCGGATGTAATCTACAAGACTGTTCAGTTAAATTTTCAAGGAATTTGCATTTTCTATTTTAAATTAATTAATTATGGAAATATATGCAAAAAACCTCATTTTCGTCTGTAATTGGCTTATAAAAGCTTATGGAATTTGTGTAAATATTCTTAGTGACATTCCGAATATTTGTGTGCAAAAAGTATCAAAATTAATTTTTTATGTTTTTTATTGTTTTATCATTTTTTTATGTATTTCCTTTGTTTTTTCCAACTTTTGTTTTTGTGGTTTTTTCAGCAGAATTTGTCATACACATCTTCAGAAGCATTATTATACTAAAATAAATTTATTTCAGGCATTGAAATTAAAAATATGAATCTTTATATGAATTAATTAAAAAAAACACAATTTGTATTGACTTTGTACACAAAATCAAGTTTTTGAGCAATTTTGGGGTTGCCGAAAATTTTTGAAGGGGCGTGGCTTCGGAACGGTATGCCCGGGCGTGACAAATTTGGTCTCAAAAGTTGTGCGAGACTTGAAAGTAAAAAGTCAGCGAGCGGCGCAGTAAAAAAAATTTTCGCGGCGGAATGGTCGTGGAATTCATCGAGGGGGGCCATTATGGGCCCCCCCCCCCCCCAGGTAAGTTAGGGTTAATCAAGGTGCTACATAAGCACTTGCCCAATTGCCCTGAGCTAGTGAAATTCAAAGATGGGCAAGTGTTTTTGGAACAGTGAGAAAAAGTGCTTGCCCAAATTGGATGGGCAAAAAGTTTTGGAGCCACTCTTTTTCACTCCCCCCACCTCAAACCCACAAAGTCAGCCATACAGAAGCCCAAAGATAATGACTGTGTAATGATGCAACACACTTTAATTTCATTTCAGCAATTTTCCAACACTTACATGAAGAAGCCCAAATACAATGCAACACCAACACTCAATCAATTCAAGTTTGAAACTCAAATGTGTTTTTCATTGAAGCTTATGAATCAACATATGCTGTTTATTCAAATGATTGTGTTTTATCAAGCCCTTGACTTATAAGTGATTTTCTGTGTCTTTTTATGCCTCCGCCACGAAGTGGTGCCGGAGGCATTATGTTTTCGGGTTGTCCGTCCGTCCGTCCGTCCGTCCTTCCGTCCGTCCGTAATGAATTTTGTGGACAAGGTAACTATCGAAACCTGTTGAGGTATCCTAATGAAACTTGGCATGTATGTGTATTAGGGGGTGAAGATGTGCCTATCAACTTTTGGGTGCACATGCTCAAGGTCAAAGGTCAAAAGGTCAAGGTCAAATACATAAAATTTCACTATTTCCACCATATCTATTGAATGCCTGAAGATATTTTCTTGAAACTTAGTGTATACATGTTTTACCCAATTAAGATTCTCTGGTGAAAGTTTGGGTCATGAGGTCAAAGGTCAAAGGTCAAAAGGTCAGGGTCAAATACATAAAATTTCACTATTTCCACCATATCTATTAAATGCCTGAAGATATTTTCTTGAAACTTAGTGTATACATGTATTACCCAATTAAGATTCTCTGATGAAAGTTTGGGCCATGAGGTCAAAGGTCAAAGGTCAAAAGGTCAAGTAAAAATATTAAAACTTCTTTTTTTTCTCCGTGCCTTGAAAAATTGTTCAAGGTATCTTCATGGAACATAGTATATACATGTACTGACTGGAAGTGATTATCTAGAGAATGTAGGGTTCATGGGGTCAAAGGTCAGGGGTCAAAGGTCAAGTGCAAGACTTTAAAATGTTACTATTACCCTCATATTTATGCAATGCCAGCAGGGTTATTTTTTTACACTTGGTGTATGCGTGTGTAACCTAATAGAAATTCTCTGGAAAGTTTTTTTTTTTCTCTCTTTTTGCCTCAAAGGTCAAAAGGTCAAAGATCAAGTGAAAGTGCTGAACTAACTTTTTCCTCCATATCTCGGAAGTGGCTCAAGTTACCTTGAAACTTGGTACATATTATGCATGTTCTACCTGAAAGTAATTATCTTATGAATTTTAGGGTCAAGGGCCAGATGAAAATGGTAACATTCAATTCAGAAATTGCACTTTTTCTCCACACCTGTACCTTGAAAATTACTCAATGCCTAAATGTATGAATGGGTCAAAGTCAAGTTAAAGTCCTTAAATCCCTAGATACATGCTCTCCTATTCATCCAATTAAACCTACGTCAAGGAAGGTGAACATTCAACACATTTGTGACAAACTTGTCATTTCAATATTTTGCCAATTTTGTGAAAATGTAATCACACAGTGTCCACATGTACTATCTAGACCTATTGGGAAAATCATGCATTATGGCGGAGGCATACCAGTCGCCAAAGCGACATTTCTAGTTTTCTAAATATTTTTGGACTTTTTGGGCAAGTGAAATTCAAGTTTGGGCAAGTGTTCTGCAACAGTTTGAAAATCTGCTGGCCCAGTTGGGCAAAAGTACCATTCTTGAAGATTTTGGTGACAGTGTATTGCTAATTGTCCATGGTTTCAGCTGTCATTCACTGATATGTTTCCATTAGAACAGTGGACTCCCATTATAATGAAGTCCTTGGGACCGGCAGTTTTCTTTCATTGTATCAAAATTTTGTTATAACCAAACAAATAAACAATAAAAATACACAGACTGGATGATGTTCCGGCCCGAATTTTTACTTTGTTGTAACCGGAATTTCGTTATGACCGTGTTCGTTATATCGGGAGTGCACTGTAATGCAAAATATGAACTTCAGAGAAGAGTGTGCCTCAATGTACACTGTATATTGTGAGTGTAGCCTCAGTGTGTATATTGTGATCAATAGATGAATGCTGTTGATGTATTAGTGATCATGGCTTTGAGCCAGAATAAATGATGTAATAAAGTGCAATGCTAAGATACGTTGTCCTCTTTTGTCATGCGTTTGATTTGTAAGGTCTGATAATATTCAAATTTAAAGAGTCATAGAGCTACCGAAACAAGAATATGCACCACTTCCATGTTTTGACTTTACAGAAAGGGATTTGTATTACACTGTGTACATGCATACAATAATTATACTTTACACTGAACATCAAGATATTACTCTTCCATGTGTATGTACAAAGTATCCTCCTGTCAAAATATAGTAGTAGGTTCTTTTAAGTAGCACTGACACATAAGAGTGCATGTCAGCATGCATAAACTTACACTACTAGATAAGAGAAGAGTTAAATGCTGCTTAATTCTGCAAACTATTGTGCATTATTTCATGAAAACATGCTACAGTTAGAATACACTATCTCTTCATCCACTTCCATCCCCAAATCAGCTGGCAAAAAACAACAACAACAATTTAACAAAAAACAAAACAAAACAAACAAACAAACAAACATTAAAAAAAAAGTCTTCACATATTGATAAAAAGTATGCCAAGTCTGGCAACGCCTGGCTGAGCCGAGACAGAGTGCTAGGAACATACTTTGCGGTCTGGACACGTGATGGCGTTTTTCACGGGTAGAACTCACTGAACTTGACTGTACGGGCGACTACCAGTACTCCACTAGTGCTTGGCATCCAGCTGAATAACAATGAAGCGGATGTCACGCGCATTTTGGCCTAAAAGCGCCATTTTGTCGCAAAATGTAAAAGAATGTAAGAAATCACAACTTTCATTTTTTTTTTGTCGAAATAAGTAATGCTTGATAAGTACCTTTCAAATAACTTCAGTGTTATTTTCAATTTGAAGTTGGAAACCTGACTGATGTACATTTGGAAGTTAGATATAACACACACGGTGGTCATGTCCTGTGCAAAGAAGCTTAAAACTGATTTATTCAAAGTACATAATATAGTTTGTGAAATCTACCAGTAGTCTACAGTTGTTGTTGTTTTTATAATCAATCTAAATTATCCCATTCAATGTGTTTTTTGTTTGGACGTATTATATAAAATATGTTATAACATCACACGCAGCAAAAAAAGAAAAGAAAAAAGAAAGAGTAATACAGGCTCTAATAAGAAGTAATTAAAAAAAAAAGAGAAGATTCTAATCTAGGTTTAACAATGAAACCTAAATAAGAGTTACACAATGCTGAATATCTGTTCGGAAATAGTTGTCATGGAAACTGTGAGAACAAATTACACTTGGGAAAATTGTAATACCAAATCCCCCTCCCTGCACCCTCATCCCTTTTATACTGCGTAATTAATTATATATATATATATATATATATATATATATATATATATATATATATATATATATATATATATATATATATAATTTTTTTTTTGTTCTCACGAGGAATGACTTTTAGACATCTTAGTCAAGAACTGCTGAGAACGACACCAGTGGTCTGTCAATTGATGCATCTGAAGTCATTACCGCCCTTGTGCATGCCACAGCCTCTGACCACCGTCTTCCTTCCCTTGCTTTCTGAGAGTTATGACCTCACCCTGATATAATGTGTTCACAAAGATCACTGCCTCCTTTTGTCAGCACTGATAGAGCGAGCTGCTAATCCTATATATTGCACTACTACCCTCCAACCCTGAGTTTCCAACTTAAAGCTTGGTCCGAGTGACCTCAGCTTCAAATTGTACCTAGAATCTATTATAGTTGAGTCAAGAAATATAGAAGGAAAAGAAACTAAAAAACAACAACAACAACAACAACAAAACGTTTACACTGCCTAAAGAAAGCATCTCATGACGGTCTAAAATTTGTGGTGTTAAACTTCTCCATCAAAAATGTTAGATTCAACACAGCAATCAGGAAGGCGTGTGTATTTCACGGAACTCGATAGGCCAAATACCAGAATAAGCGTTCGTATTCATTTGATCAGGACATAAAGAGAATTCAGGTAAAAGGATCATGCAAATGAAATCATGTCTAAACACTTGACTCACACAGTATAAGTCATATTTCTGAAAACATAGTCTTTTTAATGAGTTAAATTCATGTGTAATCAAAATTTATGATTCCTTAGATTCTGCTATGAACTGTTACTGTGCCAGTACAATACATTCTTATGTACTGCAAAATGTTTTGCCTTAAACCTACAAACTGCAGCAGTTCGAGACCGAGCATAACTTGCATGTTCCCTTACAATGTCTTTTGTTAGTCGCATTAGTAAAACGGAAACATGCAAGTTATGCTCAGTCGAGTGCAGGTGCATTCCAATGTCTTTTGTTAAACATATTTAGTACTTCAGCAATGATTGCCAGATGAGCTCAGGAGCAGAATATTTGCTTGGAAGATTTTCTCTCTCTCTCTCTCTCTCTCTCTCTCTCTTGCTTTTTGGTTGTATAAAATCTAAAATAATGTAGTAGAAAAATTCCCTATTGAAAGACTGTAGATATTCGTTGCGCCACAAAAGTAATGTTGAGGGCATCACAAATCAACACAAATCAACCAGTGTTAGCATGCATTTGCATTATACAGTTATAGGGCCTGTTAGACTCTTTAAGAACTTACCACTACACAATGTCGTGATTTTAAAAGCTCGTTGCATAGTGCACTGGATAACATATATTTTATATTGAAGAAAGAACAATTAAGGAAGCAATTCATAACATGATTTGTTGATTTACGAGTAGGTATACGATCACATTGTCAGTATGTCGATACTATGAAAAAGCTCTTTGCAAGTAAGTTATTAAATCCTCCCCTCCTTCACATCGACAGATCAAGCTACGATTGCAATGTCCCCCCCCCCCAAAAAAAAAACAAACAAAACAAAACAAAACAAAAAAAAAAACAGAAAAAAAAACAACCACACACCAACAATACACATTAAGACAGAGTGAAATGTTCTTCAAGCGCTTCAGTGAACTTGTAAAAAGAAAAAGAAGGCTCTGGAGGCAGAGGTCTCTACATAATATACACACATGCACACATATTGTACATACAGTGGATTCCCGTTACAACGAAGTCCTCGGGACTTGTTGTATCGTTACATAAATGTATTTCGTTACATCGAAATTTCGTTATAACCGACCAAATAATAAAGACATAGAGCAGGTAATGTTACGACCCGAATTTTACTTCGTTGTATCCGGAATTTCGTTATTATGATAGTGGGAGTACTCCAGTACACTGTACACATACACTGAATCAATGGCCGCTATACAAGAAGGGCTCGAAGTATAACATGATGAAAGACGAATTAAATATTTATTGTCACCTCGTTACTGATATTTGTCTCGCCACTACGAAACTCACTATTCAAATTAAATCACTTACTGTGGCTATTAAACTGCTATTAAATTAAACTTCATTGACCATCAGGTGCGAGTTTCTTTACTTTGTCTCCCTCTACCCCCTCTAAATTTACAGATCAGCAGTTGCGATCTTAACAAATTTAATTTGTAGAGGGAGACAGAGTGAAGATACTCGCACCTGAACCTTCACCCCTCTGAATAGTAATATCGTTCTTTCATTCAATGACCATCTTAGTAAATCTAATCCTCTCAACGTAGGATAGAATCACGGGAGGTGGGATCTTTTAAAGGGAAATCGATAAGAAATTCAAGCAGGGAGATGGTAAAATGTCTAGTATGTGTCATGTGCCCTAGGCTCGGCAGTCGACGAAACGTATAGAATCATATTCAGCTTGATGGTGGCTTTATGTATATACTCGTAGGTGATGGCGTCTTTACTCATTGAACCCTATCAAAAGCCATTACGCTCCTCTCTTGAGTATAACATTATGAACATGATACACTTCATACGATTTGTCCCCATTGTCTGAGTACCCACAGCACACCACCGACCAAAGTCCAATTGGGGAGGGCATTTCATGAAGCGTTTTGTCAGAACTTTTTTTTTTCCGATAAACTGATAGAAGCAAATGAAATCCTTCCATTTGATTGGCTATGAGAGGAAAAAAAAACCCGACAAGACGCTTCATGAAAGGCCCTCCCTCAATTGAACAGACGTAAATGAATAGTCTTACAAATGAAATTGCTACTCACTTTTCAACTTTTCAACTCGCACTTCTAGAGGTCCAGGGAAAATGTAGCTAAAACATGACAAAGTTTAACAGTAAGGTATTTTCTGCTTGATGATTGCACTTCTAAACGCCTTGTGCGAAGGTTTACAGTTGAACGGCAATTTCACCATTAATAACCGGCAATATATCATAATAGACTAAGTCAAACAGCGAGCGGATTGGTGCGGATGATCGTGATGGAAATTGTTAAAGCAGTGTTTGTGTTTTGCAGAGATCTACTCCAGCAGGAGGCCGAGTGGTTCCAGGCCGCCTCTCTCCCGGTGAAAATCGCTGTGAGTGGCGCTGGAGTTTTGGCTGCCACTTACGGAGTGTGGTATGCGTGGTTCTTTGGCGGCACACGACGTGTAAAGAGCAGTGTTCGTTTGGATGGCAAGACAGTTATCATCACTGGTAAATCGAATTTCACCTTATTTATAAGGAAATAAACAACGAACAAGACTGAAACAACAAGACTACTTATAGGGAAAAGACTTACTTGACCAGACGATCAGAAACGAGATTAAAGGAATCGTATAGTTTTGGTTGAGACCTAATTTCAGGTTTCTAATTTTTTTTTTTTTTGGTGAGACAATGAGAAACCTCTTATGAAATATGAAAGAGCATGTGATTCCACAAGGAATTCAATGTTTATTTGATGAAAATTAGTTTTGAAATGGCTGAGATATCCAAAACAGAGCAATTCTAGTAAAGTGTAGGACCCACACTTTATTACATGATCGCTTTGTTTTACCATGTTTTTGGATGTTTCTGTCATTCCAAACCCAATGTTCATCGAATAAATTTTGAATTCCTCTTAAAATGGTATACTCTGTACTATTTCCTAAGTGTTTTCTTGGTATCTCGCAAAAAGTTAAAAGCCCGATTATCATCTCCACCAATACTGTATCATCCCTTTAACATAACAACGAGAGGAAAACACAACAGAGACAACAATCTTCAGATGTTTAACGAAAAAAGGGGGAAAACAAGCTAGGAAATTAGAGCAGCGATTAAAGGGTTCATTTCCAAATCGTGACAAATATACTTATAGTAGTTTTTTTTTTTTACCTCTTTGCTCAATCTTGTGCTGTAATTAACGACGCTCCAGAGATTTGCGATTGCTATGTGAAAAACCTTTTTTTTTCTCTCTTCCTTTTGTCCAAAGTAGATCTAACACGCAAGTTTGGGAAACAAACTCTTCAACTGCGGAATTAGTTTAAAGGCATAATTTACCACTTGCAGATGACACAAAAACCTGGCATTAGTGCTTTAAATAGTTAGGAATAGAAACAACCACTGTAAAAATTTGAATCCGTATAATCAATGTTAAATATTGTTAATACACAAAATGTGAACAATAGTTATAATAAGAATGCTTCCAGACTAAATCGTTTACAGCTATGGTTTTGAGAAAAATACTGATACCTTCTTATGTTTTAGGCTTTATTGCGAAAATCTTATATGGTATATGATGTTTTGTGGATGTTTTGTGATAAACAAATGTGATATCTTGAACATTTATTAAATCACTGGCCCCAAAGGTAAACTGGACCTTTAAAGAAACTCTTACCCTATAAGAAACCTAACTGTATATTCGGGCAAGAGTGGCGATAATAAAGGCGGCAAAGGAGATTCTACGGGCGAGTGACAGACTAAGGCTTTATGCTCATCCGATTCTGAGTCACCATTATAATAGGATTATAATTGAGACAATCTCCGTTTAAAAGAGTATATAGAAGGAGCATTTTTTTAATATCATGATTCAGGAAATTCCAGTAATTTGGACTAGTAGGCCTATGAATAAGTGTATTCTTCCCATAGCTGAAATCGTTCGAAGAATTGTGGGAAGTGAAATTCATTTGAGTGTTGAGTGGGATAGTAATGGAGTGATTGATTTTTGAGGAACATAGAATCAAACATAAAGGGTAGTAAACAATTTATTATAGGCTCCACATAAATTGTCCTAGAAGTTAAATGAAAACAGCTCATTAATTTTTGATAAGTTATTAGGAGCAAGCAATAGATTTGTTTGACCGTCAGAGGCTGACCGACCGCAAGGAGATTGCAAAATACAAGCTTCAGTTTTCTGCATGTCTCCTCCATTTACAAAGATTTGGATTTTAATTCAGTATAATGAGAAGGACCACAGTATTCATTGTCAATTCATTGATTATGTAGTATATGTAAATATTTTCTGATGTTGGAAACGAAATGAAAAGAAATTCACATACGGGAGAGTAACAAATTGATGCTGAGGGCTTTCTTTTGCAGTAGCAACACTCTTTAGATGAGTATTCTTTATTCTGATGAGTACTGCCCCAAGCTACGATTCTATAATTAAGGTATCAAGGCAATATCAAAGAGGAGTTTAACGTAAGTAATAATTTTTGAGGGATATGAAATTTCAGTCTATTCATGACGCCTATATTACCCGAAATGGTTTTACAAATTTTCCCAAGAAAGTTTCAATGTAATACAGATTCCAAGAAATTTAAGATATGTATTCTTTCTAAGTTAAAGTGCCTGTTTACCTTTGGGAGCAGTGTTTTAAAAATGTTCAAGATATCACATTTGATGCATATGTGTAGGTCAGTTGTATCACAAAACATCCTACCACAGAAAAATTTTGCAATAGAACCTTAAATATAAGGAGATATCACTATTTTTCTCAATAAACCGTAACGGTAGACGGTTTAGCCTGGAAACAATTTTATTATAACCATTGTTCACATTTTGTGTATTTAACAATACTTATCATTGATTATACTTATTCAAATTTTTACATTGGTTGTGTCTATCCCAAACTCACATTTTGAAACTATTTTGAAGCACTACTGCTGGGTTTTTACTTCATTTGCAAATGGTAAATTATGCCTTTAAAATCGTCCAGAACTACCTCTGAACTCAAAATGTCAACAGTATCACTGTAAATATGACTTTGTTTCGTGTTTTTTTTTTTTTTGGACATTCAATGATAACTAATTAGCTATGACCCAATTGTTATTAATCACTTTTTAACGGAAACATCGATATCGTTATGGGCGAAAATACATTGGCGTCATCGGCAAAATATATGAAGGAAAGTTCTTCAGATACGGAAGAAAAATCGTTGATTAATAATAACAGCCCTAAAAAGACTTCCCTCTAGAACGCCACACTTAAAGGCATAATTTACCATTTTGCAGATGAAACAAAAAGCCAACATTAGTGCCTCAAAATAGTTCTAAAATGTGAGTTATGGATAGAAACAATATCCAATGTAAAAATTTGAATCAGTATAATCATAATCGATTTTACGTGTTGTTAAATGTACAAAATGTGAACAATAGTTTTAATAAAAAGTTTTCAGACTAAACCGTCGACATTTATGGTTTGTGAGGAAAGTAGTGATATCTCCTTATATTTTAGGCTTTATTGCAAAAATTCTATATGGTAGGATGAACCACTCATACTCCATAAGGCTTTCCCGCTTATTCCTTATGCAATAACCTGTAGAGTAAAATATAATGTTTCATTGTATCGAAGGCCATTGAGAAGTCCAAGAAAATACTAATTACTCTCTAAAAAAATCGAGTGAAAAAATATTTGAATACAAAAAAAGTGAATTTAGAGTGAAATTGGAGTAAATTTTGAGTGAAAATGTTCATTTTCACTCATTTTGGAGTGACCTCTTATGCAGGGATCACTCGAAGATTTTGGAGTGATCCCCGAGGTCACTCTAAAACGAGTGAAAATAAACATTTTCACCCAAAATTCAGTCGAAATTCATGCGAAATTCACTCTTTTTTTGTATTCACTCCTGTAAGAGTGAATATTTTCACTCGATTTTTTTTTGAGAGTAAATGAGAGTGGTTGTATAACAGTATAAGTTGCATTAACCATTTTGTCAATAAAATTAAAAATTGTGATGGGTAATACTACATGTTTTTCTCGAAAAATAAGTGGAATTGTAAATATTTTGTGCTGACTAAAAAAAATAACTCTTATGTCATTTTCATTTCTAAAAGTTTGGACAGTGGATATAATAAGGAAATCGGGCGGTAAATCATCATACTTTTTTAGCATCCAATTTGTTGCCCTTCTTAGATAATTGAAATCCTTAAGTTCATCAGGAAACACACCATTAGAAATTGACAAATTGAAAATATGAGCAAGAGGATCTGCAACCGAGGATATAAACCTTTTAGAATAAAATTATCTATCATATCATAAATATACCGAACTTCGTTTATTTTCTGCAGGGGATAAAATAATCAATCAGTAATCTCATACATATTTGCTGGGGTTAAAAATGGAATTTGGGTTAATCTTGCCTGATAATTAAGTAAATTTTTGTTTTGTAGCCGTGGTATACCTTGAGCAAAGCGTATTATTTTTGTTCAAAATAAGAATTATAAATTGCAATATCATGATAGGGTCATTATAATTATTTCATTATTCAGCTTTACTTCTCCAATCTCTGTTTTTTCTTAATTCTTTTTTTTTACGCTTTTAAACTTTCCTAGTGTTTTGATATCAAACTTATATCTCGCTAACTGCTGAGAATGATACCTTTTCCTTTTGATTTTGAAATAAGTGGCCGAAAGGATGAAGACAAAAGTGTTTCAAGAGACTGGCCTGAGAAATTACCATTTCCGGATTTCAGCAAATCAATAACGTAATCTCCAAGTGTAAAACAATCCTTATTTCGAAAAACTGTTTTTTTTTTTCCAAATCTGAAGATAAAGCAATAAGTCTGCAATATTTGAGTTGGGTGCGGTCTGTAAATAATACTTTTACTACAACATTCCTATACTCAGTGGGATACAAATTTATGAAAAAGGGATTCAACGGTGTTACACATTAGACAAAATGTCATCGTGAACAATACATTATAATTTTAAAAGTACTTGATACGTATAATGGAACACCGCCACCGCACTCTTGTCAGGTCTATTAACATAAATATCGTTACCCTCAATTGCAAAAGAAATTACAGTAGTAGAAGTTAACTAAGGTACACTCAACATGCTCAGTCCAGCGACAGAGAATGACTGACTTGTATCAGATTCTAAATGTTTATTCACACTCCTTATGTATAAATGCAACAGAGAAACTATATATGATATGTATATCTTTGAGTTGATTAACGGATATATCATTATATGACGTGTTCAGAATTCAATCATTACTAAAATCATAGGGCAATTCGTTTGCTGATGAATATAGATTATTGGCAACGAAGGAGTTGTTCGTGTAATATTGGTACCCAATCATGTTACTGTGTCCAAGGAGCTTTAAATTCTGGTGTTATATGCCCCCAGTAATTCAAACAAGTCATCATTTTGCACGGAATGAAAGGGTGCATTGAAAAAATCAGCCGTCACAAATAATGAGATTATCTCAAATATGAATTTGCGTTATCAGCAGAACTGTTAGTGAGGGAGTGCATAATAATACGGGAAAATATCAAACCAGTGTAGACGGAATGTGAAAAAGTATGGGAACAATCGAGGCACATGAATGGGAGGCGTCGAAATCTGGATGAATACGGAATGTGACAAAGTACGGGGAACAATCGAAGCACATGAACGAGAGACGTCGAAATTTGGATGAATCGAGGATCACTGCAAAGAAAGGGACCTGGAAATAGAAAAAAAGCAGGGTGGGTTGGACGATAAAGATCAGTAACAACGAGGGACAAAAGCGCAGAACACACACAACAGGTGAACGAGGGTACAACGGGTGTGTCGGTGGGGTTCCAAAATAAAAGCCAAAAGGACATATCTATACGCAAAAATGTTGGGCGACAAATAATGAAAGAAGAGGAAGGAATGCACATTTTACAAACAGACAGCACTGCCCTACTCATGCAACGAAAAAAAAAAAACGCCTCAGAAAGTAGGTACGCTATACTCCATAAATGATCGGCGCACAACGGAAACAAGCTGAGCTGTTCCTGCCAATGCCGAGCCATGTAACTCTTAAAAAAAAAAAATAATATATATATATATATATATATATATATATATATATATATATATATATATATAGTAATGATTGCACAATTACGTTTGCTGCTCTGTACAAAATAAAAACCCAGTCAAGATGAGACGGTCGTATTTTACCTATTCATATATCCTTAATTGTACTGTTTACCATTGCGAACAGTAATTTCAAAAATGTTCAAGATATCTCATTTGATGCGTATGCGTAGGTCAGTTGTATGACAAAACATACCATGTAAAAATTCCGCAATTAATTCTACAACATAAGGAGATATCACTACATATTTCTCAATAAACCATAACTGTAATTTTACATTGGTTGTTTCTGTCCCTAACTCACATTTTTAGAACTATTTTAAAGCACTAAAGCTGGGTTTTTGTTTCATCTGCAAATGGCAAGTTATGCCTTTAAAGTATCCTATTTGAGAGAAAACAAGTGTTGACAATATTGGCAATGGATTTCACATGAGAGAGAGAGAAAAAAAAAACAACAACAACCCGACATTACTAAGAGAATAAATCACGACTTGTTTCGTAAAGCAAAAAACACTCAGATTACCCAGTATTGTAAGTCCAACAGATGTACAGAAAAGTAAAGAAGGAAAGGAAGAGAAAACGAGGAAGTGGAAGAGGAGGAACAAGACAACCCATCAGAAGACATGATTCGTAATTCAAAGTTCCTTTAGATATTATGTACTCATGTAAGCGTTATGTATATTACTTTGTATTACTCTATGGTATGGAAATTAAATAATTTTGAATTTTGAATTGAATGATTCGTATAGAAGCACATACCACGAGGCGTGGCTGTGAGAACCAACATTGCACCAAGTGGCGTAAACAACAGGTGACTGCAATGGCTACTGAAAGACACACTATCCTCGAGCCCCTCATTGTATTCATGACGTGAAAATAACATGAATGAAAGCTGGGACATTCCATGAGGACTTTTGTATTTAAATTCTGTTATATATATATATATATATATATATATATATATATATACCCTTACATTCTTTCTGACATTTTGCTCTCAGCCAATCAGATGCAAGGATTTCAGTAGCTGATATAACAATTTGTTGTAAAAACATATCTGACAAAACTATTCGTGCTCTTCAAATCATGATCACTACGTCACGCGCATGAAAAAATAAAGTAAGCGCAGCTCATACAGCCCAACTTGACAAAAGAAGGATAGCTCTGGGAGCTTGCCCAGGGGAACTGCACTTGAAGGGAGGATAGATATAGGTTTGGTTGAGATTGGGGATTCAGGAGCTTTAATATTTTGTAATACCATTAGAAACCGCTTATGCAATATTCATTGTAAAGAACACACAACCGTTGGACTAAGGAGGTATTTAAAGTTTGATCAATGGAAATCGGTTGTGAAATAGCCGAGATATCCAAAAACAAAACAAAGTAATATAATGTGGTCCTAACAAAAGGCGAGTCCTACCTTATTTGGACCACCTTTTTTTTCTGGATACCTCAGCCATGTTTGGGTTTGGCTCACAAAAAAAAAACCCCAAAGGTCAAAGGTCTACATCAGATGAGAGCTCAAAATTGGCTTAGCTTTTGGTGTACAAGTATATTGTGGGATACTTCACATTACTAAATCGACAGGGTAACCTAGAGCGCGAACTATACAGCCACATCACTTTTCGAAGTTAATCATCAAAAGGATAATTCCTGAGAGGTGGAAAATTTCCTTGTTTTTTTTTTTGTTTTTTTTTTTAATAGAAAACTCTCTAAATATATTCCAAAGTGTTCACCATATTGTTGAATTCCAATTCTGAAAATGCAAAAGCTCCCTAGTGTGGGACAACGTTAAAGGGATCGTATAGTTTTTGTTGAGACCTAACTTCAGGTTTCTAACTTCTTGGGGTGAGATAATTAGAAACCTCTTATGAAATATGAAAGAGCATGTAATTCTAAGAGGGATTCAACATTTATTTGATGAAAATTGGGTTTGAAATGGAAGAGATACCCAAAACAGGGCAATCCTAATGAAAGGTGGGACCCACCTTTTATTAAGATCGCTTTGTTTTACTTTGATTTTGGATGTCTCAGCCATTCCAAAACCAATTTTCATCAAATAAACTTTGAATTCCTCATATAGAATGGCATGCTCTGTACTCTTTCACAAGTGGTTTCTTGATATCTCACAAACGTTAAAATCCCATTCCTCATCTCCACCAATACTGTACCACATCTTTAACATTCTACCCATGGAGCTATAATAGCTCCATGTTCTACTCATACCAACCTCTCCCTCCTCAACACACAAGTCGATCTCCACACGAGTACATGAAAGAAGCTGTTTGTACGGAAGCTTATAAGTGCCAACCAGATGACGAGATAAGAAGACGAGAAGACAAGTTAAATACCGAGAAGCCGAGTTATTGAAACTCGGCAAGTTGACTTGTTTGGGTCAAGAAGACACGAAGCCGAGTTATTGAAACTCGGCACGTTGATTTGTTTTGGACAAGAAGACAAGATGATGAGTTGTCGAAACTCAGCAAGTCGATTTGTTGGGGAAAATAAGACAATATGACTGGTTGTTGGATCTCGGAAAGTCGACTTGTTTTCGACATGAAGACAAGATGACGACTTTTTAGAACTTAGCTAGTCTACTTGTTTGGGACAAGAAGACAAGATGATGAGTTGCCGAAACTTGGCAAGTCGACTTATTTTGGACAAGAAGACAATATGACGAGTTGTTGAAACTCGGGTAGTCTACTTGTTTCGGACAAGAAGACAAGATGATGAGTTGTTTGAACTCGGCAAGTAGACTTGAGACAAAATGTCAAGATGACGAAATGACGGAACTTGGCAAGTCGGTTTGTTAAGGACAAGTTGAAGACAAGAAAATAATTTGTAGGAACGCAGCAAGTCGACTTGTTTTGGATAAGAAGTATAAAAAAAGGTTCTTAAACATTTATTTATTTTTTATTATTTTATTTTTTCAACATATTTTGACAGGATAACAAGATCAGCAGGTGAGTGCAGTTTTACATTAAGGTCCTGTACATTCAACTATATAAAATCATGTTACATAAATATAAGCATAAAAACCAATACAAACAAGCAATCAGAGTTGAAAGAAGCAAAATGTTATAGTTAAAATCAGTTACTGTAGTGACCAGATCAATATACGATATGACAAAACACTATGATAAAAAAGGATATATTAAAAAGCGAATAAAATGATGCAAGATTATATACACAATCAAACCATTAGGGGTACAAAGGAGTTAAAAAAGTACAACGAAAGTTAACATTCGTATACTTTCTTTGTACTTTCGTGGTGAATTAAAAAATTGCTCCGTTCTGACCGGTGGTTCTTTAACGCTTAATTGATTATGATATTACTTTTGTCAATTGTTGTTTGTAGGTTGAATAACTCACAAACGCTTATTTAATGATTCTATTTTAAATTTACAGAGTGAATGGCTAAATAGTGCATGTCTTTGATTTGGTTTTAATCCCAATTAGTTGCATAATTTATTTTCAGTTTTCCCCAAAAATTTCAAAATCTCAAATGAAGAGGCTTGAAGAGAAAGAAATTTAGGTACGTATTATTTACAGTCGAATTTATTCTTAGATTAATATAATTTCACATAGTTTCAGATGCTTTAAAGAGCAAGTTGCTGCCTTTCGTCTGTCAAATACGTATTTCATGTGCTATTCTTTTCCATGATAACAATTTGTGGAATATGGCAAATAGCTTAAAAATCAGGAAGGATGTCAATTTTCCCAGAGATTGCTGTCGTGTGGAAGAGAAACTCAGTGTGCAAATCCACGACGCAATGAGGTTGCAAATGTCGCAAAGAAATATGTATATTGACTTGCCGAGTTTCAACATGGCTTCTTGTCCCCTTGTCCAAACAACTTGTCATCTTGTTTTCTTGTCCTAAACATGTCGACTTGGAGAGTTCCAACAGCTCAACATCCGAGTGTCTTTTTATCCCCCAAAAGTCAATTTCCGAGTTTCAACAACTCGTTATTTTGTCTATATGTACCAAACAAGTCGACTTGCCGATTTTCAACTCGGCCTCTTGTCCTAAACAACTTGTCATCTTGAAATCTTGTCCCAAACAAGTCTACTTGCTGAATTCTAACAGCTCGTCATCTCGTCTTCTTGACCCAAACATGTTGACTTGCCGAGTTTCAACAACTCACCATCTAAACTTCTTGTTCCAGACAGGTCAACTTTGCGAGTTTCAACAAAAGGTAATCTTGTCTTCTTGTCATAAACTAGTCGACTTTCTGACTTCTTACAACTCTTCATCTTGTCTTCTTGTTCTAAACAGGGAGGTGTGAGTTCTCTCTCACACCTCCCTGTTCTAAACAACTCGACTTGCAGAGTTTCAACAACTGGTCATCTTGACTACTTGCCCCAAACAAGTCAACTTGCCGAGTTGCAACAACTCGGCTGCTTGTCTTCTTGACCCAAACAAATCGACTTGCCGAGTTTCGACAGCTCATCATCTTGTCTTCTCGTCCCAAACAAATCGACTCAACAACTCAGCTTCTTGTCTTCTTGACCCATACAAGTCGACTTGCCGAGTTTCAATAACTCGGCTTCGGTATTTAAGTTGTCTTCTCGTCTTCTTATCGCGTCAGCTGGTTGGCACTTATAAGCTTCCGTATGTTTGCCTTGAGAGTTATGTTACCTTCCGCTTGAGCATGAGAGAGGTATGTTGCCTTTGCAGCATGTCATGGGGAGTTAACATGTAAACATGCAATTTATCCTCAGACGAGTGGAAATTGCATTCCAATGTCTTTTGTTCAACCTAGATTAGGCCAATTTAAGTTAAAAAAAAAAAACAAAACAACAAACAAACAAAGGAAAACTCGTTTTTGCCGCCGCACCGGCAGTGTTTTTTTTTTTCTCAACGATGAAAAGACGAAATTTGACTAACGCACATACAGCTCACGTATTGTACCGTACTTAAAACGACTGTGAATGTGACTACCCGAATAGCGTTGTGCAGTGGATCGGCCATTTTTAAATCCATCATGTCAACTGAATCCTTGAAAAGCAGCAGCAGCAGCAGCAGCAGCAACAACAACAACAAATAGTGCCCCTCACCTTCTTTTTATTTTAAGTTGGGAAATCAAAGTTAGTTTAGAAATTAGGTGGGTTTTTTTTTTTTCAAGTTGGTGTTGGTACTTCCTGAGATGAGTTCACGAGCAGAATATTGGTTTGGAAGTTTTTTGTGGGCGTATCCAAATAAATTACGAAGAAAAATAGTGACAAAATTACAGAATAATATGGAATGTATATAAATATTCATTCTGCCACATAAGTAGTGGTGGATCTACGGGGGGGGGGGGGGAAGGTGGGGTATAGGGGGTTTAACCCTCACCCTCCCCTCCCTCAGTCTGTTAGACTGACAAAAGGAAGTCTACGTAAACATGAGTTACGTTCAGACGACAATCCTTAACTTCGAGGTTAAGGATCGTCGTCTGGACGTAACTATAGTAAACAAGCACTGAATTGATCAGTGTTATAGTAGCCATGACAAAATAATTTCTTGAGCATACATACTCGAGCTGGATTTGAACCCACGACCTCTTGATCACCGCATAGGAGTCTTATCCACTAGATCCACTAGTAGTGGTGCTAGACTGTCTTACCTTTCTTTTTTATTATTGTAACTGAAGGACTACTGCTATACAGTATTACACTTATTAAGTCGACGTAAATAAGCACTGAAATAAAATCGACTAGACTCAAGAATCTCATCAAAACGAAGTTTGTTGTTCCTCATGACCTCATGATTTTTTAAAGTGTAAATAACATAGAAATACAATTTAGCCCAACTCGACAAAAATATCCCTTGTGTGTCGTAATTCACAGACATGACATGCACGTATCGCAAGTTATGTTTGTGTTGAATGTAAATCTAAACATTGTCATAATGATCTCATCATGAAATATCTAGACTAAACATGATGGAAGACTGAATACTGAATGAGTTATTCTAGGGAATTCAGAGATAGATTGTCTCTTTTAGTATGAACATAACGTAAAGAACTACTTTGTGTTCCTGGCACTCTTGAACTACGTGCGGACAAACAAGACATCAAATCAAATCAAACAAGACATACCGCTGTCATTCAATTCGGCCATATTCTTTGTTTTCAGATAATGGATATAATTCTTATTGATGTTATACTGTTTGCAAACTGTTATTTTTTTCCAGAATTACAGCATTTTGGCCATTATAACAAAGTGTTTTAGGACATTTTTGATCTCGATCTGGGGAGGGGGTGCAGACTCTTTGGTCTACTGCAATAAATGCATGTGCCAGTATTTTGTTCTTTTTTTTTTAATAAGCTTTCTATAGCACACTATCGATAAACAATCTCTCTCTCTCTCTCTCTCTCTCTCTCTCTCTATATATATATATATATAAATATATATAATATCTTTACAACGTGTAAAATACATCTTATGAGAGGGGTGCCGCGTGCAATGAGCTCGAAAATTGCTATTAATATTTCTCAAAATTCTGTAATGAAAGTCGAGAGTTTGTCCAGAAAAAAACAGAATGTCTTATTTGCCTTTATAGTGTCGAGCTGATAGGCCTTATTGCATAGAGTTGAGCTTATATGCATGTATGGGCTCTTTTGTCTAGTGTCGAGTTCACTGTGGACTGTATGACTCGTGGACCTTTTCTCAATGTCTATATGCCTACAACTCGTGGGCTGTATGACTCGTGGGTGTCGAGCTCGTGAGATGACCCTATTTTATCGTGGTGAAATTCAGAAAGAATAAAAATATCATAAAACATAATACATGTATACAAGTTGATGACAAATTTGCTCCCTCCTTCCAGGTGCCAATGCTGGCATCGGACGTGAGACGGCCGTGGACCTAGCCAGCCGAGGGGCGCGGGTTATCATGGCTTGTCGCAACCCAACCAAAGCCCAAGCAGCTCTGGCAGAGGTCCGCCAGAGATCAGGAAGCGACAACGTGGTCTTCAAACAGGTGGATACGTCTGACCTCAAGTCGGTTCGAGCTTTCGCTGATCAGATCTTGAAGGAGGAGGACCGACTCGATATCCTCATCAACAACGCAGGTGATTGAAAAAAAAAAAAAAAAAAAAACTTTCTACGCTTGGGTCATTATTGACTACAACATACACATCGGCAGTTTACTGAAGTCGCAGCCAACTTCATCAACACAACTTTGGGATTTTTATTTTTCTCAAGAACATCTTATTTATGATCAAATAAAATTGACATTTAATTAGTTCAATAAAAAAAAAAAAAGGAAATCACTTATTTTGTCCTTCATTGGTCGAACATCATTCAAACCAGAGTTGCCAGACTGACCATACTCCTGCCGGCACTTTCTTACATGAATTATGGTTGTTGTAATTTGAATCCAAACAAATATACGTATGTCATGACGACATAGAAATTTTGAACAATGGACAGAAATAAAAGCAAATCTGAATTCAAGCATTCAACCCATCTAGGTGTCGTCGCAGCTGAGGAAATCTTGACACCAGAGGGCTTCGACATGATCATGTCGACCAACCACGTGGGTCACTTTGTTCTCACCATGGCACTGATGGACTTGCTAAAGAAGAGCGCCCCCAGTCGGATTCTCAACGTCTCGTCACTCTCTCATGCTTGGTACACTGATCAGCCTGGCATGGAATTCAGCAACAAATCTGGCAAAGGTTGGAAACAAAGTGATCGAACAATTGACCAAAATGTCTGTCATCTTCAAGCGTATTTCCTGTGTCATTACGCATATTCGGGATTTCTTATCCATGACGTAATGTTATCCCAATTTTTCTGCTCTGAATTTGCTCATTTGGGAGAACCAACAGATTACACTCAGTCCTTTGAAAAGATGAAGTTCACCCTCAACAAATCAAATCTTGATACAACGTATAACGTTTTCGTTTTGTGAAAGAGTATAGCAAGAAAAACACATATTAGTTTCAAGATTTGCCCCAAGCTTTCCAACCTTATGCAGGCTGCTGCTCCTCGGAAGAATCTTACTTTGTGACTGAGAAGATTGACGTTATTTTTGTTGTTGTTGATATTTATTTGAGCAGACTTTGTAACAACAACAAAAAAGCAAACAAACAAGATACCTATAAAGTAAAATGCTTAAACTGCTAAAATAGAATACTTCTATGCTGTAGGATATAAGCATTGGTTACCATACAATCACCTTTTTCTGTTGAATAGATTA
This sequence comes from Diadema setosum, assembly GCA_033980235.1. NCBI lineage: Eukaryota > Metazoa > Echinodermata > Echinoidea > Diadematoida > Diadematidae > Diadema > Diadema setosum. Next base: position 740,273 of record CM067076.1, on the reverse strand, counting down.
TACGCAGGAAGAGAAATGTGTAAAGGAAGCACTTTTTTATAGTAAAAGTAAAAACAGAGATAGAGGTAAGAGCTTATAACCCAAGATGGATCTTTCGTAATGACGAATTTAACATTAACCGGCTTTGACAAAGCCATAGAGCAAAGAGATTTAATAGTTGTCATCCACTCAAGAATTTATCTTCAAACAGAAACATTTAGCTTATAGTAGGACCTATATAGCCCTTAAATGATTTCATTCTTTGCTCGCTGTCTCACAGGCTTAGAAGGCTTTCAATTTTACGCGAGGAGCAAACTGGCCAATGTGATCTTTGCCAAAGAGTTAGCGCGCCGTCTAGCGGGCACTGGTGTGACCGCTTACTCGCTGCATCCAGGAGCAATCTACAGCAGCCTCTGGCGAACGGACGAGGTGTGGCTGCATTACTTCATGCGCCCGCTTTTTTGGTGAGTTTGATGTTGGTAATGGAGTATACTGTTGGTATTAACCCTATAAAGCCCAAGGGGGGGGGGGGATATTGTGACCCCACCCTATTTTCATCTGCCACTTGATGATTTTTCCTAAAATCTTATTGCGACCATTTTTATATAATATTTCTTGTTACCATGGGAACCCTTGGATGGGAACGAAAAACTGACGATCATGTTTGAACCAGTCAGATTTTGTGCATTTTTCTGTTCCAGTATCATAGTGAATGAAATGGATTTTAATAGCAATTTGCTCAAGGACCAAAATATGAAGTAATTATGGTTATGAATGACCATTAAACGGTCTTCTTATTATTTCCTTTATATTTCTTGTGACATAGGCATCAAAGAATAGATTATGACAGAGATAATTGAAAAACAGTGTTTTCCTAAATTACCCTTTTATTTTGTGTCATTTTGAATCTTTTACACAAGTTTTTTTTTTCCTGTAGTATCTTATTTTGTTTCTCATGTCATACGTATTATGCAAACTCAGAATTCCAATATTATGGAACATGAATGTGATACCTAAAAATGTGCCTAACCCAAACAATATGCATCATGTTATGCCACTTGTATTAATTTCTTTATATTTAATGAATGACGCCCGCATGTGGTGACCTTGAGAAATTTCCACCATAACAAATAGTGACGTGTGACTTGCTTTTCTAAAATAAAGATTTGTGTACTTTTCTCCGATTATGTATTTGAAATAAATTTGAAGAACAAAGATGTCAAATTTCGTTAAATTTTCTTTTAATGAAGTGTTGACTTCTAACAGATGATTTCAAGCTAATAAAAGAGCCGATGACTGATTTTATGGAGATTACGTCAGTAATTCTCTATCTTTATTTGAACCTCTTCTGGCCTAAGTTCTGCTATTTTACCTGTATTTTCCCTCTCTCAATTTATCATAGGCTCTGCTTGTTGAATGAGAAGGACGGAGCCCAAACGACAGTATATTGTGCTATCGACGACTCAGTCACACAGCATAACGGTGAATATTTCGCAAACTGTCAGCTGGCGAAGGAGTCTATGCATAAGAAGGCCAATGATGTGGCTCTTACCAAGCAGCTCTGGGATGTAAGCTGCGAAGCGGCTGGCATCGACCCTAATGTACCTCTGGTCTGAGAGGCTTTCTCCTGTCTGACGACTTGTCACACTTTTTATAGGGCTCCATGCACTTCATCATGTTGTTTGAAGTTTATTTGGTCCTTTTCTCTCTCCCTCTCTCTCTCACTCACTCTCTGATGTGAAATCATACGGTTTGTCATAAATCTCACACTCTGTATCAAAGAAAAGAAAAGAAAATGGGATGAAAGTTTGTAGTAAAGCTGGGTTTTTTTCCCCTCGGGATCTAAACGTTTAAGTCCACGGGGTTCTACACCAAATAAGATGTCGAGTGATGTCAGTTAGAGGTATTTTGGCCTTAAAGTGACTGACTGAAATAAAAAAAATGAATAAATAAATAGATAATAATGAAACTCTTAATCCAATGCTAGAATTTCTCTTTATTTCCAGCTTTTCAGTATGCCGAACAAAACACAGATTTTCAAAAAAAAATCTAGTTTGTCCGACTTTGTAAAGTTTTGTCCAACTAAGAAATTTTATCTTCTTCCTTTTTTAGTCGTTTTGAGACTTGATAAAACTCGTGCATTCTCCCCACACCGATCAGACTAATATTCTTTGCCTGGTCACTCTACCGAGTTTTGATGATGAGGATATCCCGATAAATTCACACTCTCAGAGAAATTTTTTTTTCCACAATGACGAAAATAATGCGACTACACCTTTAAAAATCAAACCGCAAGAGAGTAATTATATCATGAATTATCAAAACCCGTATTTTCATTCTTTATCTGTTCTCTGTGGGTTGCAGCTAAAATGTTTTTGAATGTAATGTTCTCCGATTAAAGATTATCTTCCGTTTTTCTTATATGCGAAATGAAGTCTCCATGCCTATGGGATGGTTACACTACAAAAATCATTTCTGAAATCCACATAACGAAATCGAATTTACTTGAAACCTAATGTTAAAGTAAGGCATAGGTGTTTGCAATCACTTGAGTGATCACATTAGTATGTATATGGGGATGAATATGGGTCTTTTAAACTCCTGTATTAATGTGGAGTCACATTCATTTTTATGATTCAAGTTGATATTTTTGTGGTAATATGCATTCTAACGAGGTATATAGATTTATCAAAATTAATGTGTATGTTTTTATGTACTCTATTGCATTAAGTTTTCACTCGAGGTAATGCTGTATTTGGATTTGTGGGTTCTATACAGTGGATGACGGGTCTGGTATTAAAACCAACTGATATATTGTGAGATTATGGTTTGTGCATAAATGATAGCGTTCTCATGTTAAGTTTTTCTGTAACCCTATTTCTATCTATTTTAAGTTGGTAAGAAAACCCTCTGTTGGATATTGTCTATAATTGACAATGAGTACAGTATGAATATTGACAATGAAGACTATTTTGAGTGTTTGCATTTATAACATGCTGAGTTACTCATTATAAGTATATCCTTCACCACTTGTTGTATACGCAGTCGCATAATCAATCTGAGTAATATGCAAAGATTTAGTTTTGCCATCATATTTTGAATTGATACTTTTCTGAATGGATAAATATCTTCTATTTCCATTTTATAATCTAGACGAGATATTCGTTTCCGCTCTATTCCATCTTGTATTTAGGCTTTTCTACGTTAAAATTACTATCGAATGCGTTCATAATGTATTCATATTGTATATTGTATTCTTAGGGTTTGTATGATATCGTGACTATCACTTAAAAGCTTTTAACCGAATTTATCAGGGTGTGTGTTTTCTTATTCGGCAATAAATGGTTCAAATGAAATCCGTATTAAGTTTTACTCTCTATCATTCGTGATGCAAGAGGCAATAAATTATCGTTTTCGCTCGCAAATGAGCAACATTGTTTTATTTTCAGTATAAATGTATATACTCTGGACAACGCTCTTCAGCGCGAATCCTCTCCCCTTTCTTCCTTACAACCCTACCAGAACTCTATTGGATTGCTTGTGCTCAGTTGATCACTCTTTTCCTGAGTGAAGTTACCGATGCATGTGCTACCTGTAAAATTTTGCGTTCACTCTAAAAACATCCGGGTCAGAACTGACCCGGAAAGGGTCCGTTTGGGTCACCCTCCGTTCCGGGTCAGAAATGACATGGAATTGGGGTCAGATATGACCCCATTCAGAGTCATAAATTGGGTCAGGGTGACCCCATTCCGGGTCTTCATGACCAAATTCCATGTCATTTTTTACCTGGAACGGGATGTGACCCCAACGGATCCTTTCCGGGTCAGTTCTGACCTGGATTTTTTTTTTTTTTTTTGTTGTTGTTGTTGAAGAGTGCGCGTTGGATTTGCCTTTGCTCAGTATACTCCTTTTTGTTTGCATGGCATTTGCATGTTTTGTTTCATTGCGCTGATACAATCATTCTAGAGTGCAATATCTCTTGTATAGGGTTGCATTGTTGGCAAGTTGTTCCTTCCAGGGAGGTGGATCTCTTCCATCTTATTCTTTGTTCCAGAGATATGGACGGAGCCCAGAAACCATCTACTCTGCCTCAGTGACGAATCGGTTACACAACGTAAAAGCTGTTCGTCAGTTACTCCTTGAAGTGGTAAAACAAATCAAAATGTTATGATAGGGCTTACATTAAAAAAACCCCAAAAAACATGAATACAACGTAGTATGTTAAATCAGCAACTTATTCTAGTAAGAAGCAAATTCTGGTGCAAATTATTGCTTTCATTTTTAACAGATAAAAATCAAACAAACAAACTATTTTTCATACTACAATGATTCCATGAACTTAGAACAATTGCGATTACAAAGTGTAATGTAAAAATGATAGAAAAAATAAACAAAAAGTGATGATGATTAAAACTGGGACCACTTTAATGTAGAACTAAATGCACGAAAGCATGAAAAAAAAAACACATAAAACTGTAATCAAGGTTATCTTAAAATCTTGGCTTTTTATCTACTTATTGCACAATTGAATGCAGCTAAAAAAAAACCCCACTTTGTTTGATATCATTTTGTATAGAGTCACATACTTTTTCACCACGGTAGTAAAGACTGTGCTTTTGAATAAGTGTCGGTTTAGGTATATCTAACTTAATGAGCGTTTTATGTAAGGCATATGAATATTGTATAAGAATGAATAATTCGTTTACAATATGTGTAGACATGCTTTCACTGAATATTGTACATGAGATATATAGCAACCGTTTATCGCGTCCATCTGAAAGGCGGTCGATACTGCAAGCGCACAGTAAACACTCTGCAGTGGTCTATACCAATTGCATTTTCAGATACGAACAGAAAGCAGCTGAGGTAAACAGCCTATCAACATGAATAGAATGGGGTCCTTAATATACCTGTTGTTAAAGTATTAGTACATGTTCTAGTCCTCTTTATACGAGTAATCATGTAACACCGGCTAACACTTAGTCAAGATTGTTGTGTGCACTGTGTGTGTGTGTGTGTGTGTGTGTGTGTGTGTGTGTGTTGTAAGCTGGATTAATGATGACGCTGACAGTCTCCAGTTGACGTTGCATAGTCTGCCATAGATTTTATTGAACCAGGGAGGTGGACCACCTCCCTGATTGAACAGTCTCAGTCTGCCGATACATGTATAAACTCCGTATCATCCTCATGCGTACATGTCGAAATGCATAGTAATACAGAATAACAAATTCTATTTTGATTATTCGACATCAAAGAGCTCGCAGAGACTATTGCCATGTCCGTTTGTCTCACAAGTCAAAGTCAAAGTCAAGAATCAATTAAATCTGCGTCATCTTATCTCATGAAAATAAAAGTTGCGTTGTGCCCATGCCGACCACACGCACTGCGCCATTGGCATGGACACAACGGTCTTGTGCCGAAAGGGTGGGTTGGGTGGTGGCGCGTCGCGTTAATGGGAACACCACCCTTCGTCCAAAGCCCCCCCCCCCCCCGGTTTTGCCGAAAGGGTGCGTTGGGAGCGTTGGGTCGCGTCGCGTTGACTGGAACCCCACCCTTCGTCCAAAGCCCCCCCCCCCCCGGTTTTGCCGAAAGGGTGCGTTGGTACTTTTTCTCATGTAATATTAAAAGACGAGTTTTGAATTTATATTTAACCTTCAAACAAAAATTTCAAAGAAGCTATCGTCCGGATCGGTTTACACTCTATTACCACTTGGTCTACAGACAGTTGGTCTAATAACCAGTTGATCTAGTCATCATTTCGCCCAATTACTGTTTGGTCTAATTGTTATTTGGTTTAATTACTATTTGGTCTACAGTCAATTCGTCTAATAATAGCCATTTGGTCTATTTTTGGTCTAACACCAATTTATATCATCAAATACGTATTTGGTTTATTATGAGTTGGTCTAATTCCATTTCGTCTAATCATCAAATGGTCTAAAATAAAACCAAATTTGTCCAATATAAATTTGGTGAACACATCATTAATTTTGGTCCATTGTCCAGTTGGTCTAACCTCTGTCTATCATCATTTAGTCCACACCCATTTAGTCTAATAACCATTGATCTTATTGTCATTTGGTCTAATAGCCAGCCTCCTGGTCTAATCAGGTACCATTTGGTCCAATCATCGTTTCGTCTATGTGACCAACTGGGCTATTTTTTTTTGGGGGGGGGGGGGCGGGGGGCCATTTTTTATTGATGTGTACACCAATATTGGACAAATTTGGTTTCATTTTAGACCATTTGATGATTAGAAGAAATGGAATTAGACCAACTCATAATAGGCCAAAAATAGACCAAATGGCTATTATTAAACGAATTGACTGTAGACCAAATAGTAATTTAACCAAATAACAATTAGACCAAACAGTAATTGGACGAAATGATGACTAGACTAACTGGTTATTAGACCAAATGATATTAAACAGTCTATTAGACCAACTGGCTGTAGACCAAGTGGTAATAGAGTGCAAACCGATCCGGACGATAGCCTCTTTGAAATGCTTGTTTGAAGGTTAAATATAAATTCAAAACTCGTCTTTTAATATTACACGAGAAAAAGTACCAACGCACCCTTTCGGCAAAACCGGGGGGGGGGGGGGGGGGCTTTGGACGAAGGGTGGGGTTCCAGTCAACGCGACGCGACCCAACGCTCCCAACGAAACCCTTTCGGCAAAACCGGGGGGGGGGGGGGGGGCTTTTGACGAAGGGTGGTGTTCCCATTAACGCGACGCGCCACCATCCAACCCACCCTTTCGGCACTAGCTGACACAACGCGCCTCAATTACGCATTGACGCAACAATAACAGACCGCATATTCCCATTTACAACATGTGTGTATGTGTGTGTGTGTGTGTGTGTGTGTGAGTGTGTGTGTGTGTGTGTGTTTGTGTGTGTGTGTGTGTGTGTGTGTGTGTGTGTGTGTGTGTATGCAATAGAGACCTTACAAATTATTATTGGAAAATACATATTTATTTAACACGTATTATGCATTATAAATCAGCTGAATTATGTATCCTCGCCATGTAGTCCCGAAATGGTTTTTGCTGAAATTCAGTAGTTCTGTTTTGATTTCATTTGGATATTGAGAAGATCATAATAAGAGAGATTATGTTTCAGGATTACAAAGAGGGAGATCTCGGGATGGTGAATTTTCAATTATTTGTAAAAGACTCAGAGGGGTAATGATGTTGAAGACTTCTGTATGCAATGGAGAACAAAATATGAGTTGGAAAGTATTTTGATCAAAGTTTTAGGTCAGTATATAGGGGATAGAAGCATCTTTCTTTGTAATTAGGCATGTTAGGAGGTTTAAAAAAGTAACCAATCATGACAGCTTTGTTTTATCAGGAAATGTTATGCAGGCCAGGCAGGATTTACACAACTGTAGAAATTTTGCAGAAGAAAAAAAATCAACCCAATCATTGTGATAACAAAGATTTATTATTGAAAGGGAAATTGACATTTGATGCAGAATGTATATAGGCAAATGATTTATCACTTTTTTCTGCTTGATGGTGAGTCCGTAAGACCAATAGCTTATTTTCAAAAAGTGGAAAATATGATGGTATCTTATGGCATGTCAATTGGCAAGAAGTAGGCCTAGTAGATAATGAAGACCTGAATATAAGAACGACCCAAGTCCAATTTTTGGCCAAATTCAGTTTGACATGAGAAATTGTAGCTTATGCATGGACTCATCTTGTATATAAATGATACATCCTAATTACCCCCGGAAGTTCCTGAAATGAATGCGTTAAATCTTATATTAATGTAAGAATGAAGGACTTGGGTCATTCTTACATTCATATAATAGCGGCCTCTCTCATCCTTCTCTCATCTCTATAGCAGAATATCATGTATATGAATCAAAGAACGACCCAAGTCCATATGAATCAAAGAACGACCCAAGTCCACCACAAAAAAATTGCCTCTCCACAATTAATGTAAATGTTAATTGTCATAATAATATATGTTCTAATTTGTATATACAATGTTGCCTTCCCATCACAGTTAAATAGAATGTTATTGGACAAATAAAAAAGATATGAAGTTTTTTTTTTTTTTTTTTTTTTTTTTTTTTTTTTTTTTTTTTTTAATAGTTTACTCGAAATGGTCTTCCTGGACTTGGGTCGTTCTTATATTCATATACTCTAATATATAAATGATTGCAGAGATCTATTAAAAAAAAAAATCCCCCCCCCCAAAAAAAAAAAAAACTTGTTGGCGTGTTTTTACTTTAAAAGAGGTGCAATCAATCACTATGCATATTTTGCGCCTGTTAAAATTTATATTCTTTTGAAATCAATTAAAGATGGCCATCAGAAATTTGATTTATCTGGAAAAAAAAATATGAGAGATACTTTTATGAGGCCTAGAATCACACTCGTTGGAGATCTTAGAGAATTTCAAACTCTTCAAACAAACTCTTCATGTGCTTACTTTTTTCATGTGCATGCATTTCACCCTTTGCTATAGGAATTCAGACTAGCAGTGCCCAGGTAATCCATGCATGTGCCTTGGAGCAGAGCTCTGAACAAGACTAGTGGTGTCCAGGTCCGGCTTTAGGGTCACTGTAAATACACAACATACACATCATTAGTTCCTGTGTAAAGTTTGGGTTTTGTACAGAGGGTTAAAATTTGACCAAAATCTGGAACCTAACTTTGATATTAATCATGAATTTCATGAAACTGATCTAGGTTTTCATATTCAAATCACCTCCAACTAAATTGTACACTATTCAGCTATATTACTCATAATTTTATCAATGACAGTTTTATCTGATATATAGTTTTCGAGTTATTAAGCATCAAAAGTGGGAAATGTTTTTTTTTTTTTTGTAATACCTAGTAGATAGATGGAATGATGATGTTCGGACTTTATTGTTAGGACAGGTGTCTGTCTGGCAATGGGCAGATTGAAAGAGGGAGGGGAGATTTACGTATGGAAGGTTTTTGATACGGGATATTTATGATTATAAAGGTGGAAATTGTAAGAAAATGTAGTTAGGGAGGATTGTTTGGGTGTTTGGTTGGCTAGTTATAGTAAAGTGTTTGATATTTTCATTAGGCGATCCGAGTACCCTCTCGGATCACCTGTATCTGTAATGATTCTTTATTTCTAAATTTCTTTCTCACCAAATCTTGTGCAGAGGTTAACTCAAAAAGTCCTTGGACTATACAAGTCAAAAATCTATGTCAACTATACAAGTCATAAAGACGACAGATCTCTCGTGCATTGTGATCAGTCAACCGTGACGTCAGTATGACGTAATTATCTAAAATCACGTTGTCAATCATATCTTCTAAACAGGGCGGAAATTATCAATGAAACCAGGCTTACATGTCATAATTCATTTAATCACAATTTTTGTCCCACTTCTCCCCACTCTCCACTGTATGTCCTATAAAACCTTAAAGATGGCAGGTTCGGTCCCCCTAATTCGCATGAGAATCTCAAAAATCACCGTGGCCATTCGCCCCCAATCACAGATGTGTATTTGAAACAGGAAGTTACGTAAATCCAATTAGGTCACCTAATTTGCCAATATTGACAAATTTCCAAGTCTAGGTTTTTTAACATTGGTATTGTGAGTTTTCAGTCATTTTATACTTTTATCATTTACAAATGCGGAAAAGCTACATACTAAAGAACTTTTTCTTTTTGTTACGATGTACATTGACTGTTTTGTGTGTGTGTGTGTATTTGAATGGAAGTGAATTATATTTCTAGTAGGCATTTTAGGGGGAAAATATAGAGACATGCATCCTATAACTATCATAGTGCACATCGCGGCACTGAGACCATGCACCTGTACGACGTGTCGTAGTGCGAGTACAATACGTGACGTGTGTAGATCAGAGAGGGCGCCAAAAAGCCCGGTCCGGTCAGCGTTTTTTTTTTTTTTTTTTAAGACGGCACAGATTGGGGCATGGCGCGAGTTAAACCTATGGGAATTTGAATTTGAATTTGAATTGAATTTGAATTTTATTCATTTCATTTCCATTTACATTTACATTGCATTTGCATTTACATTTCATTTGCATTTTTCATTTACATTGCATTGCATTGATGATTACATGTTGACACCAACGGCGTAGCCAGGATTTGATCTTAGGGGGGGCGGTTAGTCTGCGAGGGAGCGAAGCGACCGAGCCCGAGCGAGCGGAGCGAGCGAGGGGGGGGGGGGGGGGGAGGGTGTGGGAGGGGGGTGTCCCCCCTCCGACGGTAAGAACTTTTTGCATTTTGATGTTGCAAATGGTGCAATTTGATGCATGTTTTTGCGCGTTTTATCGACGAGAAACAGTCCCACGTGTTTGAGGTAGCAGTATATTTTGATGTATATTATTATTGAACAATTTACCTATAAAATGGTACAATTTAGATACACTACTTGTGTTAATTCTTTTCACTGAATATCATGAACGCGACTGAACCCGAGCGAGCGGACCGAGCGAAGGGGGAGGGGAGGGTGTGGGAGGGGGGTGTCCCCGGCCCTCCCACGGTGAGAACTTTTTGCATTTTGATGTTGCAAATGGTGCAATTTGATGCATGTTTTTGCGTGTTTTAACGAGTTGAAACAGTCCCACTTGTTTAAGGTTGCAGTATATTTTAGTGTATATTATTATTGAACAATTTGCCTATAAAATGGTATATCATTTAAATAATCTTCTTCTATTAATTCTTACACTGAATATCATGAACGCTGTCTGCAGTTCAGCAATCAAACAGAAAAAGCATGCACACGAGGGTGTAGATAGGGGCATATCCCTTCCCATCACACGAAGGTGATTTTGCGTTTTCTGACCTAAAATTCAGCGATCTGGTGCAAATTTTTGGTGCAATACTTTTTCATCGAAGTGTTAAAATCACGGAAATTAGCTCTTATTCCGAATGTGCACCATCTGTTTGTATGTACAAAGTCTAGTGAGGTAGAGCTTAGGGGAAGGGAGATTCCCCCTCCCGCTCGCGGAGCTTTTGCGTTTTTAGAATATTATTGAAATAAAGCGATCTGGGTATAGCCACAGTCTACTTCTATGCATGGCGGAAGGGGGGGGGGGGGGGGAGGGGCGGGCGAGCAGGGATAAGGCGTGGGCGAGTGTTATCTCCACCCTTCCCTTCCGATGGAGCTTTTGCCATTTTAAGGTTGAAATTGAGATATCTCGTATACGCATATTTGATGGAATCAACATTTGGGAAATCACCAAAAAAAAAAAAAAAAAAAAAAAAAAAACTGATGGGGGGGGGGGGGGCTGAGGGAGGAAAGGGTCGATTAAAAGGGGAAATTCCCCTTATACATGAGGGAACCTTGAGTTTTCGGAATATAAGTGATAAGTCTTGTGCACTCAGAATTATTGATATTTTTTTTTTTTAATCTAAAAAGTGTACTAAGCTAGGGAAAGAGGCACAGAGGGGGAGGGTTTGGGAGGGGGATACCCCCTCCCAAGCACGAGAGATTTTGCATATTTTGAATTGAAATTCAACGGTCTGGTGCACACTTTGAGTGAAATATTCAAAAAAAATATTTTATTTGATGAAAGGTTGCAAAGGAGACCCGCTTCATGTGCATGCATACAGTATACACGCATTTTTTTTTCCGCCTCCCAAATCCACGGTCCAAATCTTAGGGGGGGGGGGGGGGGGCGACCGCCCCCATCGCCCCCCCCCCCCCGGCTACGCCAGTGGTTGACACATAATATTACAGTAATTAATATAACAACATGAATTAACAGAATATAGAGTTACTATACAAAACGGAAATGGGGTGACCCAACTAAAAGCATAGCTTGTAAAATTTGTAGGTCACCATTCAACGAGTAATATTCAGAATTATGTACAGAGTGATTGAGAATATAACATAATACAGACTCCTGAAACATATTTACATAACTTATACATATATACATCTTAAAGACAGTAGAAATGAAAGAGAAAGAGAGGGAGAGAACGAAAGAAATAGAGGAAATAAAGTGAGAAAGAAAGGGGGAGAGAGGAGGAAGAAAATAGAAAAAAAAAGAAAGAGAAAATAAACAATGGAATTAGAATGAATAGGAATACCACATGAATGATATACCATATAAAAAATGATATAAGATTACCTTATTGGGTAAAAGTGTCCAGATATTTGGTATAGGATTATAAAAAACTGGTTACATCGTAACATATTTACTCAAAAGACTTAGTTTTAATTTGTATTTGAATGTTTTGAGGCTTATGGTTTGTTGAAGAGAATAGTCTAAAGAATTCCAATATTTTGGTCCAGCGAAAGCAAGTGTATTGTGTTTAAAATTGGTTCTAATGGATGGCAGGTGGTAAGAAGAAGACTGCCGAGTGTAGTAATTGTGCACTTGTTGATTCATAACAAAAAGTGACGAAATGACTTGTGGAAATTCAGAATCCTTCGAGCTGTACATAATGGATCCTAGATTCATAAAATATATATCCTGTACTTTTAGTAATTTATTTTCATAGAAGAGTTCGTTAGTGTGAGAACGTGATGTTGCACCACGTGCACCAGAAATAATTCTAACTGCCCGTTTTTGGAGTAATAATAATTTATCCAGGTATAGTTTTGCTGAGTTTCCCCAGGCAAGAACGCCATTATTGAGATAGGGTATAGTTCAAGGGTTGAGTATAGCATACGCAATATATTCTTTGGAAATATAGATTTTATATTATTGATAACGCCAACATTTCTGGAAAGAAGTTTACTTAAATAGCATATATGCATTCTCCAATTCAATTTGTCATCTATATGCAGGCCAAGAAATTTTGTATTCGTGACTTTGTCTATTTGCACATTATTAAAGAGTATATGGCCTGGTAAAGATGATAATGAATTGCTAAATAGCATGCATATAGTTGGTTTTCAAGAAATTCAAAGATAACTTGTTTGCATGGATCCATGTAACTACAGATTTCAGTTCTGAATTTATAATATTCAGTAGTTGGTGTGGATTTTTGTGAGAGAAGAAAATACTTGAATCGTCGGCAAATAATATGAAAGAAAGAAGTTGTGACGATTTGGGAAAATCGTTTATATACAAAATAAAAAGTAGGGGACCAAGCAGCGACCCCTGTGGAACACCACAAGAAACAGATCGCAAAGTATAAGACTCCACACCATTTAAAAAACACATATTGTTTTCTATTAGTCAGGTAACTTCTAAACCATTCCAAAGCATTTCCTCTGATTCCATAGTAGGATAGTTTGTACAATAAAATATCATGATCAATGGTATCAAAAGCTTTAGAATAGTCTAAGAATATACCTACAGTATGTAAATTCTTCTCAATTGCCGAGGCAACTTTATCAACAAAATGTAGTATCGCATGTGATGTTGTATGCTTTTCACGAAAACCAAATTGTACATTAGTTAATATTTCACATGACTTGAAAAATTTGATCAAACGAACATAAATGAGCTTTTCAAGGATTTTGGAAAAGGTTGTGAGCAAAGAAATGGGGCGGTAGTTACCTACTTCTTGAGGATCTCCTTTCTTGAAGATAGGTACTACTTTTGCAATTTTCATATTTTGTGGTACATCACCATTAGAAATAGATAAATTGAATACGTGAGTGAGAGGTTTCAGGAAAAATACAGCGACTTTCTTCACTAGCTTGTTTTTGAGGCCATCACATCCTGGGGACTTGTTTGTCTTGAGGTTATTGATAATATCAATTACCTCCTCTTCCGTAACTGGAATCAAAAAACATGTTTCAGAGTTCGGACTTTCTAAAAAATCAACAAATTTCTTTGTGCTGTTTGGAACATTTTCTGACAACCTTTTCCCTACATTTACAAAGTATTCATTAAATGACTCACTAATGATTAATTTGTCTCCAGTTTGGTGACCATTAATCGTAAGTTTTTTGGGTCCTGTGAGTTTCGATTTTGTATTATGTAATTGTCTTATAACTTTCCAAGTTCCTTTCATGTCATTAGATGTAGCTTTGAATTGATTACAAAAAAAAACTCTCTCTTATATATAGCACTACGCAAAGTAGTAGTAAGAATATTCCTATATCGAGTATAGGAAAAACGTTGGGTTATGGTTTTTGGTTATGGTTAGGGTTAGGGTTAGGGTTGGGGTTAGGGTTAGGGTTGGGGTTAGGGTTAGGGTTTGATGGTTAGGGTTAGGATTAGGATTAGGGTTAGGTTTAGGAATAGGGTCCCCGATAGATTTTTAGTTTCCCCAATCTGTGCCGTCTAAAAAAAACACGCGTCCGGTCAAGATCGAGATACCAGTCTGTAAACCGTGGTCACACAGTGCATGCCTTGCCTACATTATGGTACGGCACAGGATCGGATCGATCCGATCGGCCTAGATTTCACACAACTACATACACAACGCGCGTACGCAGCACACAAAACAAACAGTGAACGGTACCGGTCAAGAAGCTCGATGCCATGCCACATGCATGCCCCGGCCGAGTATACTAGCTGGCAGTGGTATTAGCAGATTAGTGGAGCGAATGTCGCTCAAAATTTTGCTAATATGAGTTACTTTAAACATTTATTTGGAATTTTCTCTGGAGCCATTGTGTTCTGGTTCCTCTTTGTGAAAAGGGCAAACTCAACAGGCCGTCTGATCAGAAGGAGGGCACTCCAACCAGACTCCACCGAATACAATTGCAAGAAAGCGGTAAGCTGACTCTGACCTACATTTCTCGGGAGTGCAGCCCGTTGAAACGTTGCTGCAGCACCGTTCGGGCGAGGCAGAAGAGCGAGAGGCAGCGCGGCGCTGCTATTTGGGACTGTACAGTAAATTTACTGGTTGAGGTGAGGATTCAGCTTGTAACATTCTGCGAGATATTAAGAAACCACTCTATGAAATGTTAAAGAGCATACAATTTAAAGGGGAAACAAAAGTTTATTTGATGAAAATCGGTTTTGAAATAACTGAGATAAAATTTATCTAAAAACAAGAAAAACGAAGCTACATACACAGTGAAAAGAGATCAAGTCGTGGCCTGTCGTGAGTGTCAATTTTATTAGGAATATAGGTTCGCTTTTTTGGATATCTCGGCCATTTCAAGGCCAATTTTCATCAAATAAACGTTGAATCCTTCTTCAAATTACATGGTCTTTTATATTTCATAAGAGGTTTCTCATTATCTCACCAAAAATGTTATAAACCTGAATCCTCACTCAACCAGTGGTTGGACCTACACAGAAAGATCCGTCTGTCCGGAGGAGTCTTTTATTTTTTTTGAAGTTATCGTTCTCCGTAGTAGACATAAGGAGGGGATCCGTAAAGCCAGACGCAGTCTCCGCGGAACATTTCCCCGACGACCAGATACAGACCGATCTTTCAGTCAAGACCTACATGTACCACTCATCGACCACTTTTTGAATGAATACCTTGTATCTAAGAAAATATCCCTCATTTTCACCTTAATTTTGTTCCACTTGAGGCAGAAAATACTGCAGATTCATATCCTGGGCTCAGATTGTTGACTTGTACCGTACGTGCGGAGTTCTCAGCGACAAACACAAGTGACAATTACCGACATTTTTCACTGTACACCGGTGCAAGCTCATCATTTTAATCAACCGCCCGTTTTCCCACTGAAAAGCACATAAATCCAGTGAATGGGCGAATATGTGTTAACAATACATACAGTTGTATGAGGATTTTCTTCAATTCTTTTTCCTCCTGTTTCCTCAGGTTATTTACCTGTATCCCCCCTAATTTTTCTTGATTTATATTCATGTTCGAATGTTCCAACGTATTGCGCCCCGTCCCATACATATTTTTTTATTTTATACGCGAGAAAGCCATTGCGCGAGGGGGGTTGATCTAAAAATAGGTGGTCAATGAGTAGTAGACTTACTATACTGTACAGTCCCTCTAATATGCAAATTATTGGTGTAGAGATCTACCACCAGTTTTTCGTATATTAATTTACTCTGAAGAATTGTCAGTCAGACCAGGGAGGTGAGACAAGTACCTTGTTTGTACTTGAAATATTACCAGTTCGGAGAACGAGTCTAGTTCACGTTGCTGGTAGCTAGGCCATGTAATTTATATTGATATTGCTGTTTGTTTTGTTGATATAAAGTCTTAACTGGCTTGTCAAGAATCAGTTACTAAAACATAGGATGCAGTTACTCATTACAGAAGTTAGGTAGGGCCTAGGCCTGATTTAACTGTAAAAATGTGAAATCTAAGCTCGTTTTTTGTCATTCATTATAAATACAACATTATTGTTATCGTGGAAAAAAAATGAATTAATTAAGAAACAAAGACAACAATTATACACTGATAGCTTAGAGAATGAACTCATGGAATGGGGTCAAAAAGAGAAAAGATAATGAGCCTTGTCCATACTGTAGCTGTACATTCATACAATTAAAAGATTGACCCCTAATTATTCATAATGATATTAGATTTACAGGTTGGTTAGGCAAAAAGGAAAAGAGCAAGAGAGAGGGAGGAGGGGAAGAATAAAATTCTTTGTAAAAGATTAATTGAAAGGCATATTGAAGTGCAACTGCAATATTCAACTTAGTGTATATTTGACTTGGATGATACATCTTGGTGGAGATGAGGATTGGGCTTTTAACTTTTTGTGAGATACCAAGAAACCACTTATGAAATATTGAATTTAAAAGTTTTAGCTTCTACCAACCTTTAATTGTAGTGGGCAAGCTTTCGTCCTACTCCTTATGAAATAGTACAGAGCATACCATTCTAGAAGAAATTCCAATTCTATTTGATGAAAATTAGTTTTGGAATGGCTGAGACATCCAAAAACAAAGTAAAACAAAGCAGTCATGATGAAAGGTGGGTCCCACCTTTTATTAGAATCGCTCTGTTTTGGATATAATCTCATAAAATAAAATAAACGTTGAATTCCTCTTGGAATTACATCCTCTTCAACATTTCATAAGAGGTTTCTCATTATCTCACCAAAAAGTGCTAGAAACCTGAAGTTAGGTCTCAACCAAAACTATATCATCCCTTTAATATTTGTAACCTAACCCCTTGAGGATGGGCTGATTTTGCTAACAACACGCATTTCCCATAGACACTTGCCCGAGTACAATGTAGTGTACTTGGGACACATCTTCAGACAATGGGTTAAACTATTCGGGGGGGGGGGGGGGGGGGCTTTACTTTTTAGATCAATTGGCATATCCTTCCACCTCCATTTTGTTGGTTCTTTGAAGACTGTTTTCTTTCAGATATTTGTTTTATCATGATCTAAAGCTTAATTACATTGTACCAGCATTATTGGTGATGTGATCATGAACATCATGATTCAATAAAAATTTTGATGAATGTTGGAGGGTAATAACTCGTTTGAGCACATGAACATATGGTATAGATATCAGTTATGAATCTATAATGTCATAGTTACAGCTGTACATGCATATTAATGAGCTTCAAGTGAGAGAAAAGATGTAATTTGCGGGCATTATTAAATACATTAAAGATGATTCAAATGGCTTTTCCTGGAATGAAAGAACTGTCATTGCAAAAAACAAAACAAAAACAAAAACAAAAAAATCCCCATTAGATCAGGCAATATTGCAATAACGTAAGAAAATGTTGAAACATGATATAACATTTCACAGAATATTGTATCTTTGGAAGTTGCATGATTTTTATCTGCTTCTACTGACTAAGATCTTTGTTTTCCTTGCAGAGTTTTCCACTTAGGTCATCGGGTCTTCTGCTGAGATTTTTGCGACACATGACCAGTACAGTAAGTTCTTAGAAAAAAAATTGTTAAAACTGTGTTTAAAGGCCAAGTAAAAAATACACAACATATTTTCTTGCCCTAACTTTTAGAAAAAAGGAGGATGAGTCCTTAATTCTGTTTGGGTAGTCTAATTTCCAGTCCTTTTTTTAAATAAGGTATGATACATGTATGTACAGTAGGCTGTGCATGTGCAAAGTTCAAAGACTGAAACAGCAAAAATCAGTCAAAATTTTGCCATTTTTTTGTTTAAAAAAAAAGTTTTTGATGCAGCAGTACAAATTGACGCGGGCGGGGACAAAAAACTAATAGTCTTTTTATTCTACTTGGCCTTATGTGTCTTTTATTATTACTGTGGTAGGTTAAACATTTTAGTGTGCACCCTTCAATATTGATATATCTACTGGGGATAGCAGATGCGTGGTACCATCCTTAAAAGCATGGCTTTCTCACTGGTATCTAGTTTGCATCACCCACTCTTTTTTTTTTTTTTTTTGATAGCTGCCAACCATTGCATCATCCTTCTGTGCTGAATGTAAGGTTTTTGTTTCATTTTGTGATATTGTGCACCTTGTGACTTGGCTCTAAGAATGATGGAATTGATGTTTCCTGTTTATACACAGCATCCTACATAGGTTGTACATTGTACAAGTTGGAAAATGGCACCAAACATTGGCAGTACATGTATTACTGTGCTCTGTTAAATGTTGCAGTGTAAGGTGGTGTGTCTCAAAGATTATCTTTTGAGGTACGCTGTAGAGATACGAGTCTTACTTAGAACGGACGAAAGTCTCATAACTCTTTTATTTTACATCCACAGTGGGTTGGAACACTGCTTCTAAAGCCCCATGCTGCAAGGTAAGGCTTACAATCTGTAAATGATTACCTCCACAAGCAGGTTATATTTTTGCTGGTAATGGTTTGTCTGCCTGTTTGCAAAAAAAACAAAACAAAACAAAACAAAACAAAAAACAAAAAAAATGTGAACGGATTTGGATGAAATTTATGGGAAAAGTAATAGTAATGACACAAGGCACAGATGATTAGATTTTGGTAAGTGATTGGGACAACCATCTGGATCCAGGAATTGTTAATTTTTTTTTTTTTGAAGGACTCTTGATATCATTTGCAAACAGGGCCAACAAACAAGTGAATTCAAGTTGCATGTATTTCAGATACAAACACAAACTGAGCATGCACTTGGAATGCAGCAGTAAGCCAAAGTGGAGGTACTAGAAAGGATTCTTTATCATTGGGAAAATACGGTATGCAGTAAACTGAAAATCAACAGAGCTCAAATCCCTTACCAGGCAAGCCTGAAAAGAGGAGAATCAATTTGATTGTTTGATGAGACTTTTGTGATGGAAAGTGTACCTAACATGCAGTGTATTCAGAAATAGACTGTATACTGCACATAATATTTATACTATCAACATACAGAAAAACAAAAATAGATATTTCCAGTAAGTGATTTACAATTGTGTACACATAATTACAGTAAACTTGTTATTTATGAAAAGAATCTTCATGGTATCAAGCTTCAATGTAGAAAAAAGGTATGAAAATATCAAGGAACATTCCAACTACTGGTAATATGGTTTGCTGACTTTGGACTTGTAGCTGTGTAGAATTCAAGCTTCAGAATATTTCAAATTAGTGTAGCTCGACAGTATATTTTTTGCATTAACATTTCCTGTAAACTTTTGTTTCCTTTCTGAAAAAAAAAAGAAGTGATATCAATCTCTTCAAGGCACTGGATATTGTTTTTAGATAAGTTCATATCAACATCATCCCATCCTCTAGGAATGTAAACATGAGACTGCTACGGAGCCTAATACTTGATGATGCACCGACCTTCTACCCATCCATTTCAAATGATGAGCCGCCTGCTGCCACAAACGCCTTAGAAGTGCAACTTGACCAGTTCATAGAGCCAGAGAGAGCAAGCCCAGCGGCAGACGAGTTCCGCTTCAACACCATTTCTGATTATTATCATGCCTTCAGGTAAGGTGCATGCAAGGCTGGTTTTGGTGGTCGAAAAAAAATTCTTTCCAGCTGCTCTCCACTGTTTGCTATGCTATCATAATGCTCAGTGTGCCACTTGATTTGTTTATAGCCCATGTCAATCTATGGTGCTGAAATGGTTATGTTTGTGATTGTCTGCTAATGACAGACACTTTAATGACTTCAATCACAATTTATTGAGACACAAAATAGGCCCGTTTCATATGTCTTTGTAGAAACATTGAAAGGAAAATAGATCAGGAGGGATATTTGATCAAATGTGACATGTGAGTACGGTACTATGAGGTCTAGAATAAAATTTACACTTGATCAGTTGATGTGGTATCATGGTGCATATGGCAAAATTTTGCCAAGTATACTGCAGGGATATATTGTGATAGGAGAATGGTGCCCCTTGTGGAGTCCATTGTATGTACGGTAAGTTGGGTAAAGACCAGGGCCCCATTTCATAGAAAGTTGATATGATAGCAACTCTTGCTGGAATGGCAATTGTCATGCTATCGACAAGAATCCAGCTTCCTGATGGGCTGTTGCTATTGGAAGTTGCCATTCCAGCAAGAGTTGCTATCCTAACATCTTTTATGAAATAGGGCCCTGGAGTCCATGTTAAAGTTTTACACAATCAAGTTTTGTAAACATTTAGATATTTACTTTAGTGCAAATTTGCTTAAACTGACCTGTGCACTCATAAAGATTTAAAAAGAATAAACAGGCGTCAAGATTTGCAGATCAAATTTGTCTTCTGACGTTTTGACCAAAGTCATTATTTCATGATATTAATTCAATCTGTGTTGGAAGTCTGGCAAGTGATCAAATTACAAAAAAGAAAAGAAAAAAAGAATTATATTTTGGATGGGTATTTTGCAGGGAATGAAGGTCAAAATAATGAAAGACATAAAATTTGTGATCATTAATTGCCATTTATCTCCACTTTTGATATCTGGAGAATGATCTAATAGAGTAACTAGTAGATGGGCCACGTTTAAAACAATTTGATCAGAGTAAGTACGAACATTGGGTGTCTGTTTCATATTTTTCCTTCTCATATCTTGTCACTTAATTTCTAGGGAGCTGCTTGTTCTGATTGGTCCATGTTGCCCAACTCACATTAATGAGATTAAAGTCCATTACACAGAATGGGCCTCGTATTTGTGATGATATAAGAACTACTGTACAATGTCTGTTGTGACTATGCACCTGACAAGATGTATCATACTAATATATCTCTTAGCTCTGAATGTCATTTCCTTACATTCTAAACATCCCTTCTCTACCCAAGTTTGTTCACCTACAACTCAGTCATTTCCTTCCTTACCTGGGGTGGTATCCTCAGATTGTATCTCTCCACCTGAGCATTGAAGTTTTAGACAAAAAGATCATATCTATTATCCTAAAAACTATTGGACTTTGGTCACCCATTCTGAATGAACTTGCCTTGATCGTTGCAGTACAATAGGGGTAACTGCAACCTACATCTGTACTTTGTATGAATATTTGACTTTTGATCTACTTTTTCTTTACTCTTTGATAGAAATCTACATGTATAATATAACGTTCTGCTGTTGACATTAGGCTTGTACATAGTTTATTCATGACCGTGCTCTGACTCCCTTTGTGATTAGACACCAATACGCATGTGTTTCAGTTGCACACAACATGTCATGTAGTTCCGTAAATGTCAGATCTGTTAGTTCTAGGAACATTTGGGGGAAAAAAGAGAAAACTACTCACAGAGAACCTCAAATCATGTCTGCTGTTCACCCCATACCAGTAGTTTATTGAAGGGGAAGTTTCCATATATATTGTGGATTGAGTGTAAAATGCAGCAATATTGATAGAACACATCATTGAAGTTTGAGGAAAATTGGACAGTCCATTCAAAAATGAATTTTTGAAGTTTCGGTGCTGCTGTTTCTGAATGAGAATACTACAACAGTTTGTGATATCACTGCGGAACAATCTGTATGAAGAAAATATATAGAGATTATTCAAAATTTAGTAAAATTTTGTATGAAAAATACCAATTATTCCTTTGACTTTTACTGTCATATGTTACGAGTAATATCATTCCCCTGCTTTCTAAAAGAGGTCAGTCAATTGTTTTTTCATTATACCAGAAAAATGAAAATTTTCTCTTTATTGTTGTGCAGTTATGTCATGAACTGCTGTAATATTCTCATTCAGTGATGAAACTTTAAAACTTCATTAATTTTTAAGAAATTGTCCAATTTTCCTCAAACTTCACTAAGGAAATGACAGTGTGTTCTAATATCTGCATTCACTCAATCCTCATTGTACACTATATATTAATTTTGAATTCCCCCTTGAATAACTCGGCTGCATGTACATGTAGGTAGTTTATGTCAGCCTACAGCTTTGTATGATATTTTGATGACAGAGGGTTCCAGATTCACATGGCAGATAGTTTGTTTGTTTGTTTGTTTGTTTTCAAATTTGGTTATCATAATGTTGGACAGTCTTACGAAAATGGAGAGCCTCAGAAATGCATGCTGTCCTGGGATAATTTTGTATCAACATTGCTTCATTCATGACATAGCTCTGTAGCTATCAGGTGGAATGTTTCTTGCCTTTTTATCATCCTTCCTGTTCATTATTATGCCTCCGCAACGAAGTGGCCGGAGGCATTATGTTTTCGGGTCGTCCGTCCGTCCGTCCCGTTTTGTTTTTGTCGATATCTCAAGAACCGTGTGGTGGTTTTACATCAAACTTGGTATGAGGGTATATCCTTGGGGGATAATACTTTGTGTGGATTTTAGGGTCACAGGGTCAAAGGTCAAAGGTCACAGGTTATTTTGTGAAAAAAATTGAAATTTCATGTTTTTCTCCATATCTCGCAAATGGTTCAAGTTATCTTCATGGAACTTAGTATATATGCTTGTACCGATGGGCAGTGATTATCTAGGGAAGTTGGGGTCATGGGTCAAAGGTCAGGGGGTCAAAGGTCAAGGTCAACTCCTCAAAATATCACTACTTTCCTTATATTTATGCAATGCCTGAAGGTTTGTTTTTTTTTAACTTGATGTATGCATGTATTACCCAATATATATTCTGTGGGAAGTTTCTTGCCAAAAGGTCAAAGGTCAAAAGGTCAAAAGTCAAGTGAAAGTGCTGAATTGCACTTTTTCCTCCATATCTCAAAAGTAACTCAAGGTATCATCATGAAACTTACATATTTATGCATGTTCAACCTAACAGTGATTCTCTTTGGAACTGTGAGGTCAAAGGTCAAAGGCCAGGTTTAGATAATGCTATTTTCCCATTTGATACTGAAATTATACTTTTTCTCAATACCTTGAAAATTACTCAATGCATAAACTTATAAAAGGGTCAAAAGTCAAGTAAAAATCATCAGTTCCCCAAATACCTGCACTCTGACATTTTAATCATTCATCCAATTGAACCTAGTTCTAGGAAAGTGAACATTCAGCACATTTGTGGCAAACCTGTCATTTTAATATTTTGCCAATTGTGTGAAACTGTCATCACACATTGTCAAGACATTGTACTATAGACCTATTAGGAGAACCATGCATTATGGCGGAGGCATATCAGTCGCCGTAGCGATATATCTAGTTTGAACTATGCACTGAAACTAAACAATGGGAGTGTTAATTGGAAAGACTTTCATTATTTATATCTCAAGATTTATTGTATCTTATGTCTGCTCAGACGTACCAAAGGTAAAATAGTCTTCATTGAAGCTTGATCTCATATATTTGTTCAGTCAACAACACGCAGATTAATAAAAGTAGTGTACTGTCTCATGAAATACTACGACACAATCGTAATTTTGACATGTTTCATTAATCTGCTTTTTCATATTAATAGCTCTGTTGTCTTTTGCCCCCCCCCCCCCCCCCCCCCCCCCATCAAATAAAACATATATACAGGTCCTCTATCTTAGGATACACAGACCCTTATCTTAATTTTGACTTTTGAACTTTGGCCAGAAATGTGAACTACAAGTGTGAAATATATTTTCCGTTTGTGGTCTCATATGATTCAGAAGACAAGAGTCACACAACATGCTATCATGTAGTCTCAAGTTTTCTTCATGATTATTGTGTCCAGATGCTGTTGGCATCATTTGGCAGACCTAATCATAAACCCAGCCTTGATATTTGTTTGCTTCTTATGTTTGCATACCATGCATAATACAAGAAACTTCTGTCCTCTTGTGACAGACAGCATGTAATCAATGACTGATAGCTAGACTGTTAAAGGGAGTGTACAGTACTGGTTGAGGGGAGGATTCAGATTTATAACATTCCTAAGTGAGATAATGAGAAACCTTGCATGAAATATGAAAGAACCTGTAATTATAAGAAGGATTAAACGTTTATTTGTTGAAAATTGGTTTTCAAATGGCTGAGATATAAAAAAAAGTGTTAATGATAAAAGACGACAGGCCACAACTTTTATTAGGATCTCTTTGTTTCACCTCGTTTTTGGATATCTCAGTCATTTCAAAGCTGATTTTCATCTAATAAACTTTTGATTCCCCTTAGAATTGCATACTCTTTGACATCTCATAGATTGGTTTCTGAATATCTCGCAAAACATTAAAAGCTAAATCTTTACCACAACCAGAACTGTACAGTCCCTTTAACCTGCTGAGGACAAGTGCCGAGTATACTTCAGCAGTTGTCTGTTGGAAATGCGTGTGGTAGCAAAATCAGTCTGTTCTCAATGGGTTAAAGACAGCCTTTACTTGTGTTTTCCACATGAATGTTGCTGTCTGGAGAATTACATACTTTGTAACATAATTACAATTAAATACAGCAGTGTTTAAATATGACGGTTTAAGCGTATAAATGTGATATTATTCATTACTGAATTTGTTTGAAATGGTTATGATCTAGATTCTGTTCTGCATTTTATTTGAAATCATAGAAGCATGTGCCTGTGATTCTACTACTCCAGTGAAACAAAGTATGGTGTATTTGCTGTATAGCAGGGCAGTAATTGTAAGGCATCTAAAATCGACTACAGTATACTAGACTTAGGCTTCAGTCTTTGCATTTCGCATACAAACTTGTAAGTTTTAACAATGCCTGCTTATATTGGGAATTTCCTTTTTCTTCGACTATATTGTCAATAGTATTGTATCAAGCTTTTATTCAAAGGCAAATTAATGAAATTCATCACATTGTTTGATTCATCCAGTGACTGGTAAGTGTAAATTTCCAAGAAACTCTTCGGACCTGTTTTTTGCATAGCATCCAAAATGCATTTATCACTCCATGGGTATCTTTTACATTCTTATGCCTACCTCACAAACTCTGAAACTACATTGCACTCCCAAACCTACTCTGGTTGCCATGGCAATAATAACTTTGCATCATCTTTTCTGTCACATTTGGTCATCCCTTGTGTGTTGCGTTGTATACTTTCAATATTGGTATCGTCCATTTACCCATAGAATTTCTATGTCTTCCTTTTAATACCCCCTTTTGAAATCAGGTCTGGTAAGGTGACACCAGAGGATGTAGCAGAGAGCGTGATGGAGGCTTTGGAGAGGAGCAACCAGATGAAGCCAAGGATGCGAATGGTCACACAGTATGATCTGGAGGAGGTTTACAAGGTTCTGTGATCCTGTTTTCCACCTTTTTGTCATGAGCAACATTTCATGAAAGTTGTCAGCCCTTGCAAGTTGTCATTCTCTATCAGTTTCAGTAAAATCCTTTTTTTTTTTTTTTTTTTTTTTTTAATTGGCTGAGAAGCTCAGGTCACTGATTATAAAGGTTAGTGTCAGAGAATCACAACTTTTCAGGGCTTACAACTTTCATGAAATGGTGTCAGGGTCTGTTGGAGGTGTATTTCTAGTTGGTCTGTCAACTGTTTTTTATTTCTTTTACCACCTCAGTTTCTTTGAATGGGAACTAATGTTTATTCCAAGTTTTATTTCAAACTCAAGTGAACTCTTGATATGTGTGCTACACATCAACTTCAATCTGATAAATGTTGTGTGTACTTTGTATGTAAGATGCACCACTTATGATGATGTTTATGCACAGGATGTAGAGAACAAAATACCAGAATAAGTGGTTGTCATATTTTTACTGCACTTGACATTGCTGGTACCAACAATGAAATGATTGTTGGAAGTTAATGGAAGTCAATACATACTGTTGTGCATGAATTCATGATGTTTTACACAACATAATGACGGTTGGTCAAAAATGCATACATATTACCAGTAGGGAGTTTTCTTGTGTTGCTGGGCTCAGTACTAGGCATGGATGGAATGTTTCTTGTTTCTCATTGATGTAAATTTGAAATTTTCCAGATGGCGAGAGCATCAACAGTGAGGATTAATAACAAAAAACCTCTGTCCATCTTTGATGGTATTCCAGTGGTCATCAAAGAGTCTCTGGCTGTGGTATGTAGCCTGCATTAGATCCATTTCTGTCAGTGGATGTTATGAAAGAACACATTAGAAATATGTGTTATTTAATGAAAACTAGTGAACACTAGATAAAACTTCCTGGTTCCAGAGTATCTGAAAAAAATCAATCTGAAATGAAAATTGAAATATTTGTGTGACTAGATTTACCATATTATTATTATTATTTTTTTTTTTTAACGTAGACTGCAGCATTAGAACAAATCATTCAGTGAAAAGTCTGTGAGCAGGGTGATATATGCATTCATAGATGTTTTTATACCGACAGCATAATTTCAACATTTTTGTTTGGTGATGTGTGTTTTCATCCATTTAAACATTAAGATGATTTCAGTCAACAAGGTTTGACAGTTTTTATTTTAATCTTCACAATATTGAACATGTCTTTAAATTGGATGTTGTCTTTTAGGTGAAAAACGAAACAAAACAAAACAAAACAGAGACATAGATCTCAAGTTTCTGTTGCATAAGTGAATATTCAATTTTGGCCAATATGAAATCTTAGTTTTAAAATTCATTTCAATGCTCAGGTGCCATACAAACACAAAAATGGAACGTCTTTCCTCGGCCGGGATGAAGAGAAAGAAGACAGTGCCATTGCTGCTAAGCTGAGGGCAGGGGGAGCCGTCATCATTGGTGTAGCAAACATGCATGAACTTGGCCTTGGAGCCTTGGGCATCAACGTCAGCTCGTATGTTCCCTATCGGGGCCAGCAGGCAGACACCTTAATATGTCGTCCTTATCAGGATCATGCACTCAGATTGTCACTGCCAACATCAAAATCATCACAAACACTTTTCTTCTTCTCCATTACTGTCTTTGTGGTCATGATCATAGAAATCACTGTCATTACATTGTAGTTTGTTGTTGATATTATTTTCATCATCATCATCATCATTTTTTCATTATTCATCTTTGTCCTCAGCAATAGCATCTTTACTGTCATCCTCCTCATCATCATTTATCACTGTCATCATAATCACCATTATCATCATCATCACCATCATCATTCCCATCATCATCATCATTCCCATCATCATCATCATAGTAACAAATGGTAATCATCACCTTCTTCATGACCATTTTCATCATTATGACTGGCATCATTGCCTGTCATTGAGACATGTATAGGTTGGACTGGTATCCCACAGCAATGTTTCTCACTTCCTTGTGTCTTTTGTTCTGTAGGTCCATCTCCATGGTAACCTTCATCTTCACCTCTGCACTTTAACCAAAGTCCCCCCCCCAAAAAAAAAACAAACAAACAAAAAAACAAAAAAACAACAACAACAAAAAGACAAAGGTTTTAATTTGAAAAAAAAAAAGAAGAGATCTGTTACATCACATTTTTCCCCTTACACATTTACTGTAAAAGTGGATATTTTCATGAGAGTATTTTTTTTGCATTAGACCACACCACAAAAATGTCCACTTTTACCAGAATCTTTTTCTCTCAAGATGAATTTCTTTCATAACTAATCAGTAGAAAAAAAAAAATACAAAAACTAAAGTAACAGAACTGTGATATTCTTCTATCCAGGAGTGGTACAGCTCGGAATCCTTACAACCCTCATCACTATGCGGGAGGAAGTTCTTCCGGGTCTGGTGCCTGTGTGGCTTCAGGTAGAGTCAGATGCTATTTAAAGGCATAATTTACCATTTGCAGATGAAACAAAAATCCACCATTAGTGCTTTGAAACTGTTCTAAAATATGAGTTAGGGATAGAAACAACCACTGTAAAAAAATTGAATCTGTACTTATCAATGTTGCGTATTGTTAAATACACAAAATGTGAACAACAGTTATAAAAAAAAAAAAAATGTTTCCAGACGAAACCATGTACAGTTATGGTTTATTTAGAAAATACTGATATCTCTTTATATTTTAGGCTTCATTGCAAAAATTTTATAAGGTAAAATATTTTGTGACACAACAGACCTACACACATGCATCAAATGTCATATCTTAAACATTTTTTAAATCACTGCTCCCAAAGGTAAGTAGGACCATTAACTTTCTCTTTCTCTTAGCTGCAATCTGTTACAGTGCATGAAGTCAGTGTATACAGGTGACTGCCATCATAATGAAGTTCTTGGGACTGGCTGTTTTCTTTTGTTATATCGAAACTTTGTTATAGCCAAACTATGAAGTATTCAAAGATATATTGGTAACAATTTTGGACATAATTTTTTTTTTTCTTCATTGTAACTGTGTTCTCTACAATGGGAGTGCACTGTAGTATGCTGTAGTCAGTGTCACTGTAGTGTAGAATTCAATCAGAGACCAGGGTGCACAGAACTTATGAGGAGTTGATAAGCAGAGGTATTGCTGTTAGCCTTCCACATTATGTGGAAGGCAAAAGGTGTGTTTGAGTGCTCTTCTAATGTGTACCTACTGTACCGTACCTGTGCAAGAGGAGCGCTTGAACGCTCCCAAAGCATACCATACTATATTGTACTGATAAGCAGAGGTATTGCTGTTAGCCTTCCACATTATGTGGAAGGCAAAAGGTGTGTTTGAGTGCTCTTCTAATGTGTACCTACTGTACCGTACCTGTGCAAGAGGAGCGCTTGAACGCTCCCAAAGCATACCATACTATATTGTACTGATAAGCAGAGGTATTGCTGTTAGCCTTCCACATTATGTGGAAGGCAAAAGGTGTGTTCGAGTGCTCTTCTAATGTGTACCTACTGTACCGTACCTGTGCAAGAGGAGCGCTTGAACGCTCCCAAAGCAAACCATACTATATTGTACTGGTTCAAATCTCCACAGAGCGCTTGAACGCTCCCAATCTGTCATGGTACTGTATAGTATGGTACAGTTTGCTTTTAAGCACTCGAACACGGCCAAAGTTGATGATAATACAGCAACAATATGAAAGAAAATATACTCTCTGTTGACTCGATGTCAGAAAAGTCTTATTTTCTTCTCGTTTTACAACTACCTGCAGGACTATGTCCCATTGCCATAGGAACAGACGGTGGTGGCTCAATACGCATCCCATCGGCCTTGTGTGGCATTGTGGGTATAAAGCCGACCCATGGACGTGTGTCGGCAGCTGGCACCCTACCGCTGTGCCACACAGTGGCAGTGACTGGACCAATGACAACCTGTGTCAGGGACACTGCCTTGTTGCTTGGTGAGGAAGGCCTGGACTTCTCTATGTAGTTTGATAGTTATCCAAAGATCCAGAAAGGTGTTCAAATATTCCTCCGGTTGTATTACTGGAAATGTGGAAATTTTCAAGAGGTGGAAATTTTTGCATATTTTGGGCATCATGAAGCTCTTTTGAAAATTAATGTGCAGTCTTTTAGCTTGCTATATATGTAATATCATTTCATATCTTTGATTTCAAGGAAGGTGTATTGTGGGTATAAAACGGCAGTGTTGGATGTTATTTGTAGTTTTCTTCAGGTTTGCTAGCCTTCTGGTGTAAGTAAATTTGCTTTCATAGTGCAGACCAGTTACCGTTTACCGTAGAATGTTTTGCCAGAACCCTTATTAAAACGGCAGTGGTAGCGTTGAACTGTTTGAAGTGCTTGCTCAAATGTCTAGACTGTCTTGAAAATCAAAAACGTGAAATTCATCTTACCTGGCCGAGCACATAAAAAATACTTGCACAAAACTTTCCACTTTCACCATACTCTAAATGATTTCCCTGATTTTCCATAAAATATCCACTGGAAGTTGCTCAAAATATGTAAAAAGTATGAGCTGTTTTGAACTCTTTTTAGCTACAATGCAGCTTGATATGAGAAAATTGTGTGTGTGTTTTTGGACATGTTTTCTTTCAATACACATGATATGTTCCAGCTGTCACTTTCAGGAAGTCCCGATTTGTGTAAAGTAAGACTCGCTATTATATTGCACAAACAGTAATAGACTAAACCTTTCCTTCTCGCCTCCCTGACAGCCTTTTTATCTGGCCAAGACCCTGGAGATCCTTCCTCGTGGTCTCAGCCACCCTTGGTCCTCAGTGACCTTGAGCCAAAGAGCCTGGCTGGACTCAAGATTGGCATTGACTGGACTCATTTTAGGGTGAGTTGGACTCTAACCATTCAAGAACCTTTCTATGTGACATGTTATCAAAGCCTAAGATTTGATACTCTTTGTTTTATTACTGGAAAAATGAGTAAAGAAAACAGAATTCCATCGGGATTCGAACCCGAGACCTTCGGATGCTAGCCCGGTGCTCTTCCAACTGAGCTGTAGAAAGTGTTCGTCCCAGAAACCCTGAATTCTCAATGCTCGGATGGTCAGAAGCCACAGCAGTGTGTTTGTGTGTGACACACACGCACACACCTAAACCTGACATAGACCCGAAGGATAATTCAACTTGGGGATAAATGTGAGGGATCACTGAAGTGATGCAGCTTTTTGAGTACATTTTTATGCCTCCGCCAACGAAGTGGCCGGAGGCATTATGTTTTCGGGTCGTCCGTCCGTCTGTCCGTCCGTCCGTCTGTACGTACGTCCGTCTGTCCCGTTTTGTTTTTGTCGATATCTCAAGAACCGTGAGATGTTTTTGCATCAAACTTGCTTTGAGGGTATATCCTGGGGGGATTATACTTTGTTTGGATTTTAGGGTCACGGGGGTCAAAGGTCAAAGGTCGAAGGTCACGCGTTATTTTGTGAAAAAAAGGTTGAAATTTCATGTTTTTCTCCATATCTCGCAAATGGTTCAAGGTATATTCATGGAACTTAGTATATATGCATGTACCGGTGGGCAGTGATTATCTAGGGAAGTTGGGGGTCATGGGTCAAAGGTCAAGGGGGTCAAAGGTCAAGGTCAACTCCTCAAAATATCACTGCTTTCCTTATGCAGTGCCTGAAGGATTTTTTTTAAACTTGATGTATGCATGTATAACCCAATATATATTCTGTGGGAAGTTTCTTGCCAAAAGGTCAAAGGTCAAAGGTCAAGTGAAAGTGCTAAATTGCACTTCTTCCTCCATATCTCAAAAGTAGACAAGGTATTATCATGAAACTTACATATTTATGCATGTTATACACTTTGGAACTGTGAGGTCAAAGGTCAAAGGCCAGGTTTAGATAATACTATTTTACCATTTGATACTGAAATTATACTTTTTCTCAATACCTTGAAAATTACTCAATGCATAAACTTATAAAAGGGTCAAAAGTCAAGTAAAAATCATCAGTTCCCCCAAATACCTGCACTCTGACGTTTTAATCATTCATCCAATTAAACCTAGTTCGAGGAAAGTGAACATTCAGCACATTTGTGGCAAACCTGTCATTTTAATATTTTGCCAATTGTGTGAAACTGTCATCACACATTGTCAAGACATTGTACTATAGACCTATTAGGAGAACCATGCATTATGGCGGAGGCATACACCAGTCGCCGTAGCGACATTTCTAGTTTTTGTATGTAACAAACGCAAATTTACATTACATGTTACTCATAGTTTGGAGGAGAGTACCTTCCACCAGTACCACTATCGATCAGTAAATGAATTTTGTTTGTTTGTTTGTTAGTTTGTGTGGTTCCATGTTTCTATGCCTGTTAATGCGTACTTCATACCACACAATATAAAGATTTGATAAACCATAGCAAGTGATTGTCTGGACTGTGTTAACAAAAGATGGAGTAGACAGAATGAATATATTATTATTATTATTATTATTATTATTTTTGTTATTATTATTGTTACTGTTATTGTTATTATTATTATTATTATTATTATTATTATTATTATTATTATTATTATTATTATTATTATTATTATTATTATTATTATTTATTCGGCACTTGCAGGACCATACAATTGATACAGATAAACAAAAAAAGCAAAATACAAGGAAAAAAGCAATCAATGGCCCTTGGGCCTCTCCAACCAACAGCAAGTTTTTGACTGCTGTGACGTTTACTTGCTTCTTTGTCTTGTCTCTTCTTTGTATTGCAAGACTTAGTAACAACCAATTGATAATGATCTCTTAATTTTAATCAGTTATACTAATGAGTTCCTGCAAAATAATTGTCCATGGTCTTGTTCTCCGTGTTATTTTGCTTTTTCTAGCATGCCAATCCAGAAGTTGTAGCAGAATGTGACAGAGGTATGTGGACATTGTAAAATGCTTCAGTGGTCAATGACAAAATTTGTCTCAAAAGCCTTCTGCATGATTTCTGTTTTCCCAAATGCATGTGAAGTTTGTGTGTTTTGTAATTTTCAATACACAATTTTATGTAATATTTCTCATACCAGCTGATTTGCAAACAACACTATTATAACAGATACTTGTTGCTCAGTACATGCAGTGGCTTTTTAACCCATAAAGGATGGGCTGATTTTGCTATAACATGCATTGTCCATAGACACCTGCTTGAGTATACCCTATAACTCAGCACTAGTCTTCAACATTTTAATTGCTTTGTGTTGGATTTACTCCAATTCTGAGGGATGATTCACCAAGTAAAGTTCCTGTAAGTAAAAATAAGTGAAGTATAGTAAATCAAAAGTAAAAACATTTTCTTTTTAATGCAAATTGTTTTCAATATATCCACTGATATGCATAGATAATATCAAAATTGTCAGATTGAAATCAGTATGAAGATGCTGTCATGGTACCACATTGCTTTGTTTTAGGATGTCAATATTTTCCAAACTAAATGTACATGTAGATACAGAATTCTATTTTCCCCCATTTCTGTGCAGCATTTCCCTTCATCTTCATAAAATCATTGCAAAATTTTGTTTGTCAAACATGGAAAAGAGTAAGGAGCACACCTTTCAGAACCATCTTGTCTAAGACTTGTTCTTGTCTTTGAAGATGTTTTTTTTCTTCTTTACATGGGAAGAGATGAAATCAATCTGATTTAAATCAGAAGTGTGTTGCAAACAGGGACAACAATAGTAATCAAGCCCCCAAGAACACAGAGTTCCCACTAAAAGTTACAAAGTGTTTGGTGATTCTTTTCTGGTATGACCCATCAGGAGTTAGCTTCTTGGAGCAACAAGGAGCGGAGCTTGTTGGGATCCAGATTCCAGAGTTTGAGGAGATGAGGATTGCCCACGCCCTTCTCATCTCCACGGAGATGCTCTCTCTCCTTCAGGGAGCAATGAGAGACAATTTCTATGACTTGGTGAGCAGTGATTTCTCATCTTATTCATTCTTGCTGTCATTTGCAACCCCTTTCAGAGTTTACCTTCATTCTATAGAGGACAGAAGTGTGACATCATAGCCATTCATCGCCATGGAAACACTTTCTAAACAAACTCATTTCACCTGAATATTTGTGAACACAACAATTACTAACAATGTTCACATCCGGTCCCAACCCGCTGCTGAAGCCTCGTGGAAGGACATTTTGCTAAGAACCAGCACTAAGCTATAACAAAAGACTATGGCATCTTCATTTTGGTATGCTGTAGTCTAATATATCCTAGTACCAGTGAATGTGAATTTTTGTGCATGCTTTCCATGTGTAATTGGCAGCCAAGGCAACCTAAAAGTTTGCCCCAGGTTTTGCTGAAAGTCTGAGCCTTATGTAAAAGGTAGCAATTATCAAAATGTATGCAAACGTTGCTGCTCTCAAAGTGTAGGAGTGAAAAAGATGAGATGGCGTATGGGAGATGAGGTTGTGATTTCATTTTTGTTTGCAGGCAGCTGATACCACGTTGGTTCTAGGACTGGCAGCCACAGCCTCAGCAGTGGACTACATCAATGCCAACAAGCAGCGGACGAGAACCATCCACTTTCTGAAGCAGATTTTTAAGGAGGTCGACGTTATCGTCTGCCCAGGTATGTGTTCTTTGACAGAAGATTTCTCACTTTCTGATGATTTACAATGTACTCTCTTCACCATCTGAGAATGACATCTTCTCTTGGAAAATCTTTCAGTTCACTGTAAATGAAGCATTACTAGGAAATCAGTTGTCTTGTCAACTGAGCCCTGAATGATGACAACATGTAGAGTATCACCTTACTTCATGCTGAAGATGGTCTATTATGTGTCCACAGAACTTAGACTTGCCTGGGTAAAAACCTTAAGATAGACATATCTGGTACAAGAATGTGCATCATATAAATTAATGAAGTAATCAGAATTGAAATTGGGAAACTGGTGAGATAGAATTGAATAACATTGTCCTTCCAAGCAATGCATTTACT
This sequence comes from Diadema setosum, assembly GCA_033980235.1. NCBI lineage: Eukaryota > Metazoa > Echinodermata > Echinoidea > Diadematoida > Diadematidae > Diadema > Diadema setosum. The sequence continues at coordinate 705,989 of CM067076.1, read as the reverse complement.
GGTCCTGTAATTCCGTGTATGTTATCGTCATCACTTTTTGTAAATGAATCTTCAGCAACCTTTAACTGATTACCCATTGCTAATGTCAAGCTTTGCTAGCGCAGAGGACTGGTCTCCTAATGTGATTACCCAAGGCTAGACACTAACTTTTTTATATGATGGCCTGCTTTGGCTGCGAAAATCTTGTAATTACCTCCCCCAAGGGAGGAGGTTATATTTTCATTACCGTTGGTTTGATAGTTACATTATGTAGTTAGTTAGTTTGTCCTTGTGCAAAATAACTCAAAAATTGTGTACGGATTTGAATGAAACTTGCAAGAAAGATTGAGAATGACACAAGGAACAGATGATTAAATTTTTTTAGTGATCCGGAAATCTTTATGGATTTTATGAAGGATTGGGGCAATAAACTTAGGAGTTCAAGCTGTGCATTTTTGAGGTTTTCATAGGCGCCTTAAAGTGCGTGCTTTAGTTTCTTTTAGGGCGAGGCACGCCGTGCAGCTAAGGGTTTATAACGTAACAAAGGCTTCTATGTTGGGAAATCGCACGATCTTCAGCATGCATATGTATGGGAGGAAATCACTGATCTCTATGGAAGAGCAAAATCATCATTGGAAAGTAGCTGCTTGGCTGAGGTCTGCGCTCTCAGAGTGCTTTAATTTCTTGTTTGAAATTTTGTTTGCCCAAATAGAAATATATTGGCCCCAAAATGAAATGAAATATAACTATATAAGATTTTTAATTAAATTGCCCGATTGGACAACCAAAGTAAACAGTTTGGATTTGGTGTCCCGATATAGATTTCTAGTACCCCCTGGCCCAGAATTACCTGTCAGACTTTCAATGATAATGAGGTCATATTTCCAATTTTTGTTCTCAAACAGCTACCGGTATGACAGCTCCCCAAGTCATGCCAGGAGATCTACAAGTTGGAGTCAATGACACGGGAACCCTTTTGGACCTCATGAGGTGAGAGAGTTAACAATGACTGAAGAACATTCCATTATGTCTTTATACCCCCGCCAAACGAAGTTTGAAGGGGGTATATAGGAATCAGCGGACGGTCGGTCGGGCGGTCGGTCTGTTGCAAATCTTGCGTCGCGAACTACTTCCTCAGTTTTCAACCGATTCCCATAAAACTTGGCACAGATGTGTGCCTTGGGTTGTAGATGTGCAAAACGTTTTTTTTTGACAGTACCCAAAAGTATGTTGCCATGGTAACGGCATATTATGGGCAAAAATGGGTACAAATCTTGCGTCGCGAACTACTTCCTCAGTTTTCAACCGATTCCCATAAAACTTGGCACAGATGTGTGCCTTGGGTTGTAGATGTGCAAGGCATATTTTTTGACAGTACCCAAAAGTATGTTGCCATGGTAACGGCATATTATGGGCAAAAATGGGTACAAATCTTGCGTCGCGAACTACTTCCTCAATTTTCAACCGATTCCCATAAAACTTGGCACAGATGTGTGCCTTGGGTTGTAGATGTGCAAGACGTATTTTTTGACAGTACCCAAAAGTATGTTGCCATGGTAACGGCATATTATTGGCAAAAATGGGTACAAATCTTGCGTCGCGAACTCCTCCCACAGTTTTGGATCAATTTTTATGAAATTAGGTACAGATGTTCATCTGAATATGTTAATGTGCAAGACACATATTTCCGCAGTGGCAAAGAGTGCGTTGCCATGGTAACGGCATGTTATTGGTAAAATATAGGGCAAAATGCTTCCTGGCAAAACTGCTTCATCAGTGTTCTTCCAATTCTCATGGAATTCATATTGATTGTTTGTCTTAGGATATAGGTCAGCATGACACATTTCTTGACAGTGACAAAAAGTATGTTGCCATGGTAACAGCTCACATATTATGAGCCAAAATGATGGAAAATTTTGTGTTGCAAACTACTTCCTCAGTTTTTGCCCAATTTCCATGAAACTTGGTACAGATGTGTGCCTTTGGTTGTAGATGTGCAAGACACATTTTTCGACAGTACCCGAAAGTACGTTGCCATGGTAACGGCATATTAATGGCAGAAGATCAAGGAAAGATCTTGCGGATTTAACTACTTCCTCAGTTTTTTGACCAAAGCTTATGAAATGTTGTTTTGACCAAAGCTTATGAAATGTTGTTTGGCCGGGGTATAACCAGTCGCTGTAGCGACATTTCTAGTTTTATTTTATGCACAAGCAAAACATTTTTCTTAGCAGTCAGAAAGCTTGTCATATCATTGTATTCTTCCACTTGGTTACTTTTCTATGCCTCCGCCACGAAGTGGTGCCGGAGGCATTATGTTTTCGGGTTTTCTGTCCGTCCGTCCGTACGTCCGTCCGTACGTCCGTCCGCATTCGTTTACGCGATAACTTGAGTAATATTGACTGGAATTTTGCCAGACTTGGTCCAAGTATAGAGTATGATGGGGCAATTACTTGATTAAATTTTGGGTGAAATCGGCCAAAGGCCAAAGGTCAAAGGTCAAGGTCAAATGGTGAAATTGCATTTGTTTACCCGATAACTCAAGACTGGATCGAGCAAATTTCACCAAACTTTGTCTGAGGATGATGTATTATGGGACAATTACTTGATTAGTTTTTTAGTGAAATGGGACAGAGGTCAAAGGTCAAAGATCCATTTTGAATAGATTGTATGTACGCATAAAAGTGGATTTGACTCTATTGAATGGAGTTGAATTAAGTGATCGAATGATTTTGAAATGGATGATTATTTAAAAAGTAGATAATGTGTGCTAGATTTTCAAGTGCTGCCATGATGTACTACTTGTTTTGTTTTATTTTGAATATGAGTTGTCACACCTTTGACATTGATGGTGATATCTGTTATGTTGCAGGTTTGCTCCACTGGGCAACTTGAGTGGTATACCAGGGCTGGCGGTACCAGTAGGTTATGATGCCAAAAATCTTCCCATTGGGCTCCAGATCATGGGCCCGTGGTGGGAGGAGAATCGCATCCTTCGAGTTGGGGCGGTCCTGGAGCGAATGCTGAAGAGAAAGCACCAACCACAAGTCTACTTTGATATCCTCAAGGAGGCAACGCACTAATCTGACCCCATGGTTATTATATAAATAGTGAGTGCAATGGTACAAGATTTTGTACAAGGTGAAAGATAGAGGCGCTCTATTCAACAAGGCGAAGCCAAGTTAAATAGAGGCCTCTTCTTTCACCGAGTGCGAAATCTTGTTCCATTGCATGAGTAAAGACCATACACTTTGTTTTTTACAACACCTAGAACGTCAACAGATGTGTTCCACACAGATTCTGGAATTAGCACAGAAATGGCAACCATTTTCCATGAAAGACGAATGAGTAGCCACACAGCACAGTCACCGTACATGTACGTATGTACGCAAAGCCTGTCGGTTGAAGTTGTTTAAAAAAATTGTTACGACCACAATCACTCTGAGAATGATCGCACAAAAGAAACCATCAACTAATGTTCAGGCGGTTTATTAACAGTGATATTGTGGGTACAGACTCGTAATCGGTTTTCACATCAGTACAATAATGATCAATAGAAACAATTACAAATCGGTAATGGAATCACTTACATATTTTGTTATCAAGTAATCCTTTGAAAATGTTCAGATACGATGTTCGATGCACCGATGAATGATCCTTGACGCACCGATGAATGATTCCTCTGACGTAACTCCAGAGGCACAGGTTGCATTAATCCACAGTATAAATCCGGGGTAAAATCCGCGATAGATGTCCACGGTATAATGTTCACAGCGAAACGTGTAGAATCCAGACGTTATGACGACCACGTCCAGTTGATGCGTTGAATGATGATTCACTTTATATTGTCCAGCAAGGAATCCAGCCCGTCACAGCTTTGCCGTAATAATGTCCGTTGACACTAAAATATGGAGTCTATCTCCAATGTAGGCAAATTAATTCTCCGCAGGCAAAATGTCTCCCAGGCCTTATCTCCACAAACACAGTTTGTATAGTAGGTCAGCAGGTAACACAGGACTGACTATAACAAGTCGCTTCAGAGCCAGAAGTGACGTAACTCTCAGAGCAGAGGTGTTGGGTACTCTGCCTACCTTAGAATTTCTCCGGCTTATATACTATCCATTCACCCCTTTCTAGTACATTCTGTAATTTTCTCCAAACTTGGGGCCACATACCTGAACATACTAGCAAGTCCAAATTCCAGGAATCCTGGATGACTCACTGCCTAACTATGTGCATAACATCATTGCCAAAATTAACTACCAATCACATTGGGCTACAGGGACAGTGCCTCACTCAGACTAGAATTTTCTGGAATGGGTTAACTCATTCTGGATTGAGTGAGCTATAATGTATTTCCTGTCACATGCATACATGTACTGTAGCTACATGGTATACCACATAGAAAATTCTCCACTGATCTGGTCAGCCTGTATGCACTATATCTATATCATATAGAATGTTCTCCATTAATCTGGTCACCCCGTGTACATACACATTAAAACAACCATGCATATAGCCTTGATACATGTACATAACTACTTGTGTGTACATTTGTGACAAAATGAATGACAAAAGTACACGCTTGTAAGCGCGTTTGTGATTGTTGAGTGCGCGCGGCAAATGTTTGTTTATTGTGACATCAGAGCCGTGCGATGGAACAACTTCGGGGTCAATCGTGAGTTTAACGCGGGAGTCAGTGGAAATGGGTGACGTCAGCCATGTGCTATCCATTCTTGCTCAAACAAAATTTCACGGCTGACAGCCACAGTGTGTAATGGAAATTTTAACTAAAGGTGTATAATACAAATAGAAGGTCAAATGGACACTGTCCATCCAGGACAATCAGTATTGTGGTTGTCACTGTCCACCTGAGGCAGTATTATGACGATTCAGTGTCTATAATGTGGGCACTTGATAACTGAGGAGTATTTCAATAATAATAATAATGATAACAATAATGAAGTCTTTCAGTGCGCTGTGTCTGTCATATAATGACATTCCTGGCAAAGAAATGAGAGAGGTCTTTTTAATATTGCTGAGATGATTAAAATCTGTGTTCATAATTTGTGAGTGACTTTTGTCCACTCAGGGCAATGTGAAAGAGATATGTTTCTTAGTGCAAAAAATTCTTTAAAATTCTGCATTTACTGCGGAACAGCCATGCATCGGCATAGGGAGGATTCACATAACAAATGTCCTGTCTTGGCAGTGAGAAGTGTCCACTTGGACTGTATGACAGTGATTTGTGTCCATTCTTTGATATTAAACAGATAACGGTATATGTGTCCTCCTCAGGTATCTCTGTCATATACCACCTTGCCAGTTCCATGCCTAAAATTTGTCAGGTGTAGAAAGATTTGTGAATGTATTGAAAGCTTGTGCTGTTTTTAAAGATTTGTGGTTTGTTTGCTGAGAAAAGAAAAATAGCTCTTCTAAGCAAAACTCCTTAATCTTATGTAAACTCAAGTTTTTGATGCTGCAAAATTTAGGGCCTTGAATAATATGTAAATATTGAGTGGTTGAATTATAAAGTCATATATGATATGTAGCATTTTGATTTACAATTACAATGTATTATCCTCCAATTGAAGGGGCCAAAAGTATTGTTTTGTTTTTTTAAGTTACTATATGATCATATAATCATTTGTTCTACTCCACTTGCGGTTTTTCATCTGCTTTTGTATGATGCATTGTGTTTTGCCTGTAATTGTTATATAGTGGAATATAGCATTTGTATCATATTTTACAAAGATATTACCCAAAATTATGAAGGCTTTAGGAGTTTTTTAAAGCATATATCAACCACATAATACAGACATGCTTGCTTGTGATTCAACCTCTTTTAGGGATTGAGAAAGGAACAATCTAGAACAATCAGGGATGGGAGGTTCCTTCCGAAAAGATTTGAGTTTTGGTGGGAACTGTTTTTATATGTTTATATGTCCTTTAGTGGAGTCTGTAGGGTTTCTTGCCGTCATGGATTTTAATCCTTCCTGAATTGAGAAGAAGACACAGCAGGAGTTCTGTATCCATCTTGCTTTTTAAGTGCCCTGGTCAAGGTAGCAGCTAGTGATTATTATCAGGCAGGCTGGATGATGTGAAGAAGCGATAAAGTCTGATTGATCTGGCTACTTTTAGTATTACTATGTAGGTTCACAAGAGGTTTGCTGATCAGAAAGATTAACTTGTAGTTTTAAATTTTAATGATAAGCTTCTATTTTTAGCCCTATGTAGACATTTTTGGAATTATGCAATCTTGTAAAATTGTTAGTTGATGCTTAGCACTGCAAGGTTTTTAATTATTATGTTCTATCCATGAGCTGAAGAGGATCCCCGTGCATTGTTTTGAGTTGTTGGGACACAATATTAAGATTGGACCAGAATTTACCATTTGAAGTGTAATCATTATGTCATGAATATTTAGGAGAAAGTCAATTGCATATTTCTGCACAAGGGGAAGAACTTTGTCTTCATCATCCTGCTGCTTGTGGACTTATTCAACCTTATCCATTGGGTATTTATCTAGTATGTCTCCAGTGTCAAGCGTTTCAAAATCATCATCATGTTCATCAAGAAAACTCACAATCTCTGAAGGTGTACACTTTGTATGTTGTGTATCCGTGTTGGAGCAAGTGGCAGTTGCAGTTAGATATGGCAAATATTCTGACAGTCTTTTCATTAAAGACTCTAATATTTATCAAATCCACCCACATTTCCAGGAAGTACTCCTTTGCCACAGGCTTTTTGCCCTTCTTTTTAGGTCCCCGACTTCTTAGACTCACTAGGGCGGGTTTCCCCATTCACTTTTCTGTTTCATTTTTTAGGGTTTCCCTGCTGGTGAGCCCTTGGGATCAGACCTCGTAGATGGGCTCATGGCAATATTGCCCAGCAAGGTGTAGAATCACGCAAAAGAGGGTAAAAGGAAACTATTATTGCTGTTTCATTTGGAACTTCAATATGGGGTCCGCTCGTGATACTCAGAACGTTGACCATACCTTTCATCTGTGATAGTCTTAATTCAGTCCGTGTTACATTATTCTACACAAGGTTTCAGCTCTAGTTGTGCTCAGCATTTCTCTGGTGTTCTGCAACTTCGGGGTGGTGTTGCTGCCTACTGAAATGGCAGTCATTTTTGCAGATTTCAGTAGTAAGAACTTTGATCGTTGAAATCTGCCACCAAAATTTCTCACATTTCATCAAGGGGAAAACTAAAGATCAGAGAGTTTCTCTCATGGGAAAGCAGTTTGTGTGGGCCAATGGCCCGAAAAAATGCTGAAAATTATAGTAGCTTGATTTCTTAGGAAAAGTTGTTTTCCCTGTGTATTTCATGTGCAAGGCGAATGGACTGCACATGCATGAGTGGATCTAGTGGTGATAATGATAGAATTAATATAAAATAAAGTAATCAACTAACTCAAAAAGGTAGCATGATCTCTCTGTGAATCCCATTCCCCCCTTAGCTTCCAGGTCAACCTGCACTGAGTGGAGTACTCTACTGTATCAATCATATTATCTGGTTCATTGCTAGCACTGTGTGTTTCTATTTCTTTTGGTTTGTGGTGTAATCAAGTGTGACTCTGGCTTGATAGTTTGGTCATAAAGATTAGAAGTTGTGTGGATGCTCCTCATGTCTAAGGGGAAAGCTCTTATCACCAATGATTAGCTGGGTGCACGTCACAAGACTGACACCCACGAGTCATACAGCCCATTAGTTCGACACTAGGCTAACAAGGCCCACGAGACAGACACATAAAGCCCCGTGTTGTATCTGATGAACTCGTGGGCTATTTTACCTTGTGTCAAACTCATGGGCTTTATTTGCTTTATAGTGTGCGAACTCATGGGCTGTATGATTCATGAGCTGTATGACTCATGGACCTGTTTTTAATGTTGAACTCGTGGGCTGTATGGCTCGTGGGTGTCGGCCTCGTGAGATGACCCCTATTAGCTGTTAATGGTGATTAGCCTTTTTGTGATCATAGTTATATTTGCTCCCAGGATGAATAGGGAGTAGACAGGATTTGTTTTCAGAATGTATGGAGATTAGCTTTAGAAAAACATTTGATGTTTGTGTACCGGCAGTGAGATTTATTGAAAGTCTTTGCTTGTTTTTCTATGAACTTTATTTATTTATTTTTTTTTTTGGTGTGTGTGTATGTTTATTAGCTTGCAGTTTTGTCCACCATTTTCATTTTCTGGTTTTATGTCTTTAAAAAATGATGCAGAAGTCTCCTTATGTTTTTTAAAGGAGAAAATTGGTATAACAAGGAGACCAATTGCATTGATGTGTCTTGTATGGATTGGGATTCATACCTAAATGATGCTACTCATAAACTGCTGTAGCATGCACTCAACTGTAATGAGACCTTTGCTCTTTCAATCAGTGCAACTTTACCTCTGTATCTGAACTATGGTATGATTGATGAGTATTCCAAATACAGGTAGGCCTACAATGTAATGTGAACTCATTTTCATTGGGTCATTTTGCCATACACGAGTTTAAATCACTGCCTGAAATACAGTCTTTATGATGTATCTGTAATAAGAAAAAACACTGTCATTACACATAGTAAATGTTCCGATATACATCTGACCAGTTTCTTCTGGCGGTAATAAAGAGTATGTTCATCAGTTATTTAACTTGAATAACAAATGGGTGTAGATGATAACACATAGCTCATTGCATAATGTTGCCTTTAGAGCCAGTGTATATGTATTCGGATCGGTTGGTGTGCTTATTGCCATTTACTGAACTTTTCCTTCACTGTCTCACTCTTTACCTCCATCAAGGAAAGAGGAGGGTAAGTGATTATCAGCGTTGGTTTGTCTGTTTGCAAAATAACTCAAAAAGTGTGAACGGATTTGAATGAGACATGCAGGAAAAGTCGATAGTGACGCAAGGAACAGATCATCAAATTTTGGGAGTGATCTGGGAAGTTTTGTAGATTTTATGAAGGATTTTCGATATTTTGGCCGGTAGGGTCAATGAACTTGGGAGTTCAAGCTGTGCGTATTTGAGATTTACATATGCGCACTGAAATGTGTGCTCTAGTTTCCTGGAAGTTGATGATGTAACAAAAGGCTTCTATATTGGGAAATCAGGAGATTTTCAGCATGCATTGCATACATATGTATGGGTGGAAATTACTATTGAAGATTTCATTTGGAAAACAAGATCAGTAGTGGAAATGAGCTGCTTAGGGGAGGTCTGCACTCTCAGAGTGCTTCTCTAGTTATCAAAGTAGTAATTTGATTATAATTTTACTTCTGGAGTCTCCGAAAGAGACTACATTGAGACCCGCTTTGCGCACGCGCAGTCATATCGCTTTTCTACGCACGAGTATTCGAACGCAGTTCCCTTATCGCAGTCGAAAATTCTGATCTTTTTTCGCTTTTCGCGGTACTAACGGTTCTAGAAACCAGCAGTTAGTGGAATTTAGATTCCGCTATCTTCCTATATCGTACAACGATTATTCGGTGCTTAGCAAGGCGGCAAGCACAGCCTTTTCTAGCGGCCTCATTCCACGAAAGTCACGCGGTGGCTACGGTGATGGAGGTACAACAGCCCCAAGAACAGCTGCATCATCCGGCTAAGCCCGGCGCAGTGGGAAACACCAACGTTGTTTGCGAAGAACGTTCCCCTCCGACAGGCAAACAAGTCAAGCCGAAAAAGAAACTAGTTAAGTCGGTCACGGTTTCCGGTACTAACATGGCGGGTAAAGCGCCGCAAGCGAAGCAGGGCCCAAAGACGGCCGAAAAATCCTCAGATGTCGAGGACAGACTATCGAGACTGGAAAGTCTTCTGAGTAAAGTGGTCGACGCGCTGCCCAGTGTAAACTCCACGCCGCCGAAACCGGCATCGCGCCATTTTGTGGCGTACGATGAGGCGCACAGCGCCGGACAGTGTGAAATTCCTATGGAAACTGATTTTCAACAGTGCGGGGAGCCGCACGTGCGTGACACGGGCGAAGCCAACAGAGAAGAAGGCGAATTTGCGTCAGACGCGGCAGACGTGCTAGAAATTCCCGTTCTCGCAGCAAAATTTGCCAAGCCGGGTGATACAGGGCTACCGGTAGACGAGGACTTAGCCAGCTCTACTACTTACCTCATAAGCCACCCTCTAGAAGAAAAAGTGTTGGAAGAGACGGCATCTAAGTATCCAGCCCCGAGCAACTGTGTTTACCTCGCTACACCGAAGGTGAACGGCCCGATCTGGGATAACCTACCGCAACACACACGCAGTAGAGATGCCAAGTTACAGCGTGTGCAGAAGTCGCTGACGAAGGGCCTGAGCGCGCTAATACAGTCCTTCCCATCACCTCGGCTGACCGACACACAGCAGGACGCATTGGCGTTGCTGTGCAATGCCAATTTTGAACTCAATTCGTTGAGGAAAGAACTTATCAAGCCGGACATGGCAGCCACTTACTCTCATCTTTGCAAACCTTCCACTCCCGTCACTAAATTCCTATTCGGGGATGAATTGGGAAAGAGAATGAAAGATCTCAAAGAGGAGCAGAAAGCTGCATCAGGGGTGATGAGAAACCCAATTTCGCGGCCACAGTCTAGTACGTACCACCCGTACAGGGGAGCAGCTTTCTCCAAGCGACAATACAGAAGTGCTGGCTGGACTGCAAGTTCAGCTGCCTCAACACACAGACCAACAGCCGGCGGTAGTAGCAGGCCTTTTTTAGGCCAGCGCCCACAGTGGGGTCACAGCAAGCAGCCACCACCCCGCACAGCGAGCCGCCCCCCACAACAGGCTCCACAGCACAGGCCTCCAATGCAGCGCAAGAAATAACTACCAGCATACCCAAAGAGGTAGGTAGTTTCGATTCACATCATGATCATACCTGCATTCCCCAATGTATTTGTACGTGTGTGCAATGTATTCCAAAGAAAGCTCCAGTGGCAGTCGGAGGTCGAGTGAGGCTTTTTTACAGGCGATGGTGCCAAATCACAGCTGATCCATTTATTTTGGCAGCAATCAGGGGTTACAAAATTGAATTTGAAGAAGCATGTATGCCCCCTAGGAGGGATAAGCCCTTCATTCAATACAAACCAAACCAGCACAATTCAGCTTGTATTGACAGAGAGATCGCAAGCTTACTGACTAAGAATGTTATCGAAGAATGTGGTCATGAAGAAGGAGAATTTCTCTCAAACATTTTCACACGACCCAAGAAAAATGGGGGTGTTCGACTAATACTTGATTTGACAGATTTGAACAAGTGTGTGAGCGTACAACACTTCAAAATGGATAACATTCATACAGCTGCCCTTTTAATCTCCCCAGGAGATTTCCTAGCCTCAGTCGACCTCCGAGATGCTTACTACTCCATTCCAATTGACACTGAACACAGAAAATTCTTGAAATTTCCATGGCAAGGGAAATTTTACAGGTTCAAAGTCCTACCAAATGGGCTCAGCACAGCGCCCAAACTTTTCACCAAGCTCATGAAACCTGTTTTCGCTACACTGAGAGAAATGGGGCACATAGTATTAGGCTACCTTGATGATACTCTCATTATCGGAGAGTCAATAGAACAAACAAAGGAGGCTGTACGTGCAACCACAAATCTCCTGTCTGAGCTAGGTTTCGTAGTCCATGAGGAGAAATCTATGCTAGAACCCCAACAAGAGCTCACATTCCTAGGGTTTAAGCTGCACACTGGTGATATGACTATCTCCTTGCCAGAAGAGAAAATGCAGGACATTATCACAGTCTGTTCAGACTTGCTTGACAATACTAGACCCACAATCAGGCAGGTGTCACATGTTATCGGGAAGATAATAGCTACTTTCCCTGGAGTCCAACATGGCCCTCTTTTCTACAGATGCCTAGAACGTGACAAAATTGCCGCCCTTAAAGCTAACAAAGGCCATTTTGACAGACCTATGAAGCTGTCATTAGAAGGGAAAGAAGAGCTCAAATGGTGGATTAATCATGTCTTTGAGGAGTGTGCACCAATTAAGCGTAACAGACCTACACTTGAGCTGCGTACAGACGCTAGTGGGCTTGGTTGGGGAGCCACAAATCTGTCCATTGAAACAGGAGGCAGATGGAACGATCTTGAAATGGAAAGAGCTAGAAAGAATGATATCAATTACCTGGAGACATTGGCAGCCGGGTTTGGACTGAAGTCCTTTTGCTCTTCTTTACATGATGTTCATGTCCTCCTTAGGTCAGACAACACAACAGCAGTTGCTTATTTGAATAACATGGGGGGTATTAAGTCCAAGGACTGTGACAGTGCAGCTAGAGACATCTGGAGGTGGTGCATGGAACGTAATATTTGGGTTACTGCAGCACACCTTCCAGGGAGTGAGAACACTGAGGCAGACAGCAGGTCTAGAAAGTTCAGTGACCGAAATGAATGGATGCTTAACAAGCAAGCCTTTAACAAACTAGTTTCAGTTTTTGGGCTTCCAGACATTGATCTCTTTGCGTCCAGACTAAACAACCAACTTGAGAGATATGTCACTTGGTTGCCAGATCCAAATGCAGAAGCCGTAGATGCATTTACGTTGGATTGGGGAGAATTCAAATTCTATGCCTTTCCCCCATTCTGTCTCATCCCAAGATGTCTTCAAAAAATTAGGACAGATAGAGCTGAAGGCATAATGGTAGTGCCAAATTGGCCCACACAGGCATGGTTTCCTAAGCTGAAAAGGATGTTAAAGGGTGAAGCAGTGCTAATTACAAGGAGTAGGAACCTATTAACGCAACCTGTTACGCATGAACCACATCCCTTGTATGATCGAATTGATCTTCTCTGTTGCAGGTTATGCGGCAGCCCTTCGAAAGGACAGGACTAAAGAAGGAAATTGTGGACATTTTGGCCGCTTCTTGGAGAGCCTCTACCCAGAAGCAATATTGTGTGTACATAAAGAAGTGGAAAGACTTTTGCAAGAGTAAGAAGAAAAGCCATCTTCACTCTAGTGTTCAGTTTGTTTTAGAATTTCTTAGTGAGCTTTTTCATGTAGGAGGTCTTGGATACAATGCACTCAACACAGCAAGAAGTGCGCTCGCATCATTCCTAGTTCTTGAGGATGGTGCCTCTACAGTTGGGAACAACATTTTGATATCAAGATTTATGAAGGGAGTTTTCCATCTCCGAACCCCAAGACCTCGCTATGTAGATACTTGGGATGTAAATATTGTGTTTTGCTATCTCAGAAAGCTGTCACCGGCAAATGCACTGAGCCTACAAGATCTCACCAAAAAGCTATGCATGCTCATGGCTCTCATCTCAACACAGAGAGCACAGTCGTTGCAGCTCCTGAATTTGGACAACATGATACTCAAGGGATCATCAGTTACATTTCATTTCAGCGAGCTACTGAAACAAAATAGGCCGGGAAACGCTGGCTACACACTGAGCATGAGAGCCTACCCTCCAGATCGTCGATTGTGCGTTGTCAACTACATCAAAGCCTACATACGGAGGACTGAGGAAATTCGAGGCCAAGAGCGTCGGCTCTTTATTAGTTTTCGCAGACCCCATGCGAAAGTTACGTCACAAACCATCTCCAGGTGGATCAAAGATGTTATGACAGCGGCAGGAATCGACACTTCAAAATATAAGGCTCACTCAACAAGAGCAGCTGCGACGTCAGCTGCACACAGAGCAGACTTGCCAGTTTCGTTTATCCTTGAGAAGGCAGGCTGGACGAATGAAAAGACTTTCAGAAAGTACTACAGAAAACCTTTGCTGGATGGGAGCAAGTGTCTTTCAACTGCTCTACTAAAATGACCAGGCAAGGTAAACAATTTACCGTTTTGGTAAATGACAATTCATAGTCATTTCTGTTATATTTCTTACAAATATGGCTACTGGGCTTCAAAATCTCAATGTAGTCTCTTTCGGAGACTCCAGAAGTAAAATAGAAAGATTAAATGAGAACTTACCTGTTTGAAATTTGATCTTTATTTTACGAGGGAGTTGTAGGAAGAGAATACATTCCCTCCTCTCCCTCCCAAAGTTTTCAAACGTGAAGCTAAGTTCTCCATAATCTTTCAAATATCCAGCAGCCACATTTGATGCTTCGAAAAATGACTGCGCGTGCGCAAAGCGGGTCTCAATGTATTCTCTTCCTACAACTCCCTCGTAAAATAAAGATCAAATTTCAAACAGGTAAGTTCTCATTTAATCTTTCTATTAAATGAGTTCTTAAGAGTGAAAAATGTTACCCTAAGAGTACCCATTTCCAGAGATAAATAAAAAGAAAGTGTGAAAGAAAAAAGAAAGGCAGAAAGAAAGAGTGAGAGAAGGAGAGAGATAACTTCACAGTGGAATGTTGGAAAGAAATCGTGATTTTTTTTTAAAACATCACTTTGCTACAATGTGATGGAAACAGATCAAGTTACATTACAAATAATTTCAAAGTGCGTTGAAACAACAGAGATGATTTGCCCTGAACCTGCAAGACAAGATACAAACAGTTGCATCGCAATATAGATTGTTTTCATGGTATTGTGTTTCAAGCCATGCATATCTGTATACAATATTATGCATACCTGTAAATTTCTTTCTTGTGTGAGGTGTAAACACTAGTGTGGTATAGATTATTATTATTCCTTTTTTTTTTTAATATCAAATGTCTGGTTTCTTTCAGTTTTATTGATGCATCATTTGAGCTGACTTTGTGTATACAAGATTAGATATTTCAGTGATGCCTATCAAAAATTTTTTTTTCAGTGATGTTTTCCAAAACATATGGATACACCAAGAAAGTCTCTGAGGGGAATATAGGATGTGTGTGTGTATTTCATGGAAATATAGAACATACAATATTCACTGCCCTTATCACTTTATTCAATATGATGCCATGACTTTTAATATGTACATGTATATTGTTGCAATGTGTGTGAAATATTCTTGCTTGAATCAGAGATTGCAGTCAACGAGTGTTACCGTACTCTTTTATGGCAGTCCCAGATGTGGTGGTGAGCCATTCAAAATCTGTCATGCATTAATTTAAATGAGGTCTGTCACCTCAAGCTGGGTCCTTTGATTCTGAGAGTAGAATCATTTTTCAATGACTAATGTAAAAGAAATCAGTACCTTCTCCATATGATTTGAATATCTTACTAACAACATGGCTAAAAAAAAATTATCGTGATTATGCATACACTGTACTCACAGATTATTTTTCATGTCCTATGGTCATTTGCATTGTTTACATAAAATTGTGAGTTTCACATTTATGGGTGTTGAAATGTCTGTACCAGCTGCAAATACATGTAAAATCAAATCATGCCTATTGTCTATGACTTATCCAGTCTATCCATAACTATATATAAAAAGTATCTAAGTCTTTATATGTGTATGTACTGAAATTATGTAATCACTCATTATTGTGTATGATCATTTCCATTCATGATATATGGGCTTTGAGGGAGAATAAAATTGAAACAATGGATATTATCTAATTGAAGTGTATTACTGCTTTTGGTATTGCTTGACTTGTTTTGCTAAACTTGTTCTTGCAAACTTATTTAAAGGCGCATAGTCCCATTAGTGTAAAGGGCACTGTTGATGATACTGCTGATCACCATTAGTATTTGATACGAAGATTGCTGAAGTTGAGCTGTCATCAAGAGTAAAGTGCATAGGTGTTGCTAAGTAACGTTGTCGTAGTTGTCTTCTCTGTGCATCGCGCAGTCTGTAGTAATGCCAGGGTGCGTGCATATGTGCTTCTTATTATAACATCACAAAAGAAGTTTGCTAAAGCTGTCATCCCCCTCAGCACGAATCATGAGCCGAACTGTGATCGGACCACTGACTACAGTGGATCGGACTTCTTCGGACTCAGGGAAATGGTTCACAGCGTGAGGAGTAGATAGCGTAGGCCTCTATAGGAAACTTGCGCCGTGCGCCCACGTACTCATTTGACTAAACCACCGGGACCATGTGCCTTTAAAGGTGCATGGTCCCGGTGTTTTAGTCAAATGCGTACGCGGGCGCACGGCGCAAGTTTCCTATAGAGACCTATGCTATCGACTCCTCTTTGGCGCTTATGCTGTGGCCCACTTTCCCCGAGTCCGAAGAAGTCCGATCCACTGTAGTCAGTGGTCCGATCACAGTTCGGCTCATGATTCAGCTGAGGGGGATGACAGCTTTAGCAAACTCAGAGCTACCAAGTCTCACGCATTCTGAGTGAGACTCAAGCATTTAGGGGTCGTCTCACGATCTCACGCATGGCACCCATTTTTCTCACGCATCGGGCAAAGTCTGCAATTTGGGCCCATAATAAGGAGCATAGCTCAAATTGAAGGTATATTTTCCTTTTGTCTTTCAAAATAAGTAGAAAATAGTCACTTAAGTATGCACCTGATCGCACCATTCAGAGCTAAAAATTGAAAAAGCTCCCTACCGTGGGAGGCGCCGCAGGGGGGAGGCGGTCCGGGACCCCTCCCACATCCTCACTTGCGTGCACATTCGCTCGCCGAGATGCCGAGTCATGATCTCACTCATAGAACTTTTTTGAACTTGGCATCCCTGCAAACTTCTTTTGTGATGTCACAATAACAAGCACATATGCACACACCCCGGCATTTCTACAGACTGCACGATGCGCAGAGAAGACAATGAAGGCAACGTTACTTAGCAACACGTACGCACTTTACTCTTCGCCAGTATATTGTTATGTAGACATGTACATGTAATTACTGATGGTTAAAGCGCAATAGCGCCAACTAGTGTTCATTATAATACTGATCTGTGACTGGCACTACTGACGACAATCACGAATAAAACCACTGTTTATACGATCCAAGATCGTCCAGTATTTCTGTTCATAATTGCGTGGTGGCAGCGCTGGATCACTACCCACAGCCTAAGTGAAATCTTGCCCGCCTCTGAGAGGAGTTTTGCTGGAAATAAACAGCCAGGTCCACTGTAAACGTAAGTTTTTACAAGGACTTATAGTTATCACGTACCTTTGTAGTTGGCCAGTAGTGTACAGTCCCACACATCTAAAATGGCGTGTGCTATGCCCAAGGTGCCCAAACAATGGTGCCTGGGCAAGATAGAGACTATCACCTCATTCGAAAGTTGGAGACAGAATCTCCTGTACACTCTAAACCTAGATCCCCACTTTGCACCGTTTCTCGGTGAGTCAGTGACATGGTCAAAAAAGACAAAGGCAAATCCAAATAGAGGTTTCCTTGATGACAATAGCTCTGTCCCCTCAGAATCTCGCAAGACGGCTCAACAAAAGGCTGTCATGCTTGATCTCATGCTTGGCCAGATTGCAAATTTCTGTCCTGTGATTGCCAGGAACTGCATAGTGCGCAATTCTACCTCACTCAATGACATTTGGTCAACAATTCGCCTTCACTATGGCTTTCAGTCAACAGGAGCTCATTTCATTGATTTTTCTGACATCAAGTTAGAAACCGATGAAAGACCTGAAGACCTGTATCAAAGGATACTTGCCTTTGTAGAGGATAACCTTCTGACCTCAGGTGGGGGAATCACTCACCACGGTGAGCCCATCAAGGAAGATGAGGAGCTTACGCCAACTATCGAAAACTTCATAGTGCTGCATTGGCTCCAGTTGTTACATCCTGATCTCCCACAAATAGTCAAGCAAAGATATGGTACAGATCTCCGGTCACGTACCCTGGCTTCTCTCAAGCCTGAGATTTCTCAAGCCCTTACCAGTCTCCTCGAGTCAGTTGAATGTTCTAGAGCCATGCGTGCTGCTGCCTTTCCCCCGCGCAGTCGTAGTCAGTCTACTCCTAGGCGTCCCCAACCGCAATTTCAAAGTCGATCCCGTGCCAAGCCTGCTAAGTCCTGCCCCCTCTGCCTTCAGGCTGGTCGCCCTAGCAGTCACTTTCTTAGTGTGTGTCCCTATCTCCCTGACTCTGATAGGCAGTACATGGCTAAAGCCCGCCAAGTCGCAAAGATTTTTGACAATGATGAGATACTTGCCGATAGCATTGACCCCCAGGATTTTCAGGTTGATCCAGGTACCCACTCTGGTGTAGATGGTGAGGAACCCTCCACTACACTCCGTGTGCAAGTGCGTCAGTCCCCTTACTTTGATGCCTTTTACAAGCATCATGCTGTCCGTATCACTGTTGATAGTGGTGCTACAGGAAACATGCTGCGTGCCT
Organism: Diadema setosum; assembly: GCA_033980235.1. Taxonomy (NCBI): domain Eukaryota; kingdom Metazoa; phylum Echinodermata; class Echinoidea; order Diadematoida; family Diadematidae; genus Diadema; species Diadema setosum. Next base: position 687,880 of record CM067076.1, on the reverse strand, counting down.
CCACAGCATATGCCCTCGGTTGTACTGTGACTCCCACATCCCAGTCAGCTCGCCAAGCTGATGGCTCGTCCCCCTTGGAGGTTGTTGGTGAAACTCGTCTCACCTTTTCTCGTGATCGACATGTCTTCCATTTTGAGGGCTTAGTTGTGGAGAATCTCGATGTTGAGGTCCTCGCTGGGACTCCATTTATGGAGCGCAATGATGTAGCTCTTCGACCCGCTAAGCGCCAGATTACACTGGATGATGGCACAGTGTATGTGTACGGTTCCACTGGAAAGTCCAAAGTTGGTCATGCTGTGCGACGTGCACACGTTCTCCGTGCTCCTGCAACAACCACAACTCTCTGGCCAGGGGAGTTCCTTGAGCTTGAGTTGCCTTCCCAGTTTGAGTCTGATGAGATCCTTGCTGTAGAGCCGCGCGCAGACTCCCCTCCTACCTCCCCCTTGCAGGATTGCTTCCCGGTTCCCCAAGTGGTCCCCAGCATAGCCGGTAGGATCCGCATTCCCAATCTATCTGATGCTCCCTGCGTTATTCGCCGCCATTCCCATTTGTGCCAGGTCAACCCCATGGGCATGGAAGATACAGAGCAGTTGCAATCACCTATGTCTGATCAGCAGGCAAAATCTGCCCAGCCTCCTGGGAATCGATCCTCAAGCCGATCTTTTGAGTCAGTGGCTGTTGATCCAGATGGGGTTCTCCCCTCTCAGACAAGGCGCGCCTTCCAGGCACTTCACTCTAGATATGATGGAATGTTCACTTCATCATTCAAGGGCTATAATGGTGCGTCCGGACCATTCCAGGCTGTTGTGAACATGGGCCCAGTGCAACCACCTCAGCGTAAGGGCAGACTCCCGTTGTATTCCCGTGACAAGCTTGTTGAGTTGCAGGAAAAGTTTGATGACCTCGAGAAACTTGGCATTTTTGCACGGCCTGAGGATATTGGCGTCACTGTCGAGTACGTCAACCCGTCTTTCCTGGTCAAGAAACCCAGTGGAGGTCACCGGTTGGTCACAGCTTTCGCTGATGTGGGTCGCTATTCCAAGCCCCAGCCTTCAGTCTTACCAGATGTTGATTCCACATTACGTAAGATTGGTCAGTGGAAATATCTTGTGGCATCCGACCTTGCCAGCGCTTTCTATCAAATACCTCTCTCCCAAGAGTCAATGAAATACTGTGGTGTGGCTACACCCTTCCGAGGTATTCGTGTCTATACCCGTTGTGCAATGGGAATGCCAGGTTCTGAGACTGCCTTGGAGGAATTGATGTGTCGAGTACTTGGGGACTTGTTGGTTGAAGGTATCGTTGTCAAGTTGGCAGATGACTTGTACTGTGGTGCTGACACACCGCAAGCCCTGTTACAGAATTGGTCTCGGGTGCTACAGGCCCTTGCTGCCAATGGCCTCCACCTATCCCCGACCAAGACTACAGTATGTCCCAAGACTACCACTATTCTAGGGTGGATATGGTCGGAAGGAACCCTTCGCGCAAGTCCACACAGGATGTCAACATTGTCAACCTGCTCTCCTCCCACTACAGTGAAAGGTATGAGATCTTTCATTGGTGCGTACAAGATGCTTGCTCGTGTGCTCCCCAGTTGTGCTGCATACTTGAGCCCCCTTGATGACTCCATTGCTGGCTTCAAATCACAAGACCGTATCCACTGGACAGATGAGTTGCATGATGCCTTCACCAAGGCTCAGACTGCCATTCAGTCCTCACGAACCATCACACTCCCACGCCCCTCTGACCAGTTGTGGATCGTCACAGATGGGGCTGTCAAAAAACATGGCCTTGGTGCAACAATGTACGTGACACGAGATCAGAAGCCTCTTGTTGCTGGCTTCTTCAGCGCTAAGCTGCATGGTCGCCAGGTTACCTGGCTCCCCTGTGAGGTTGAGGCGCTGTCTATTGCCACCGCCACCAAACATTTCAGCCCGTATATCATTCAATCACGTCACCCTGTGTGTATCCTCTCTGACAGCAAACCATGTGTTCAAGCATATGAAAAGCTGTGTCGTGGAGAGTTTTCAGCTAGTCCAAGGGTTTCCACATTCCTAACAACCGTGAGCCGATACCAGGTGTCTATTCGCCATCTGGCTGGCTCTGCAAATGTCCCTGCAGACTTTGCCAGTAGAAACGCTCCTCCCTGCCATGAGTCCAAGTGTCAAGTGTGCTCGTTTATCACCCAGTTGGAGGGTGCTGCTGTTCATCGCAGTACCATAGAAGATGTTCTTTCTGGCCGTACACGCATTCCATTTACATCCCGCAACGCATGGGGGCGGATTCAGTCAGAGTGTCCAGACCTCCGCCGTACGCATGCTCACCTCAAGCAGGGTACCCGCCCGTCGAAGAAGCTGACGGATATTCGTGATGTGAAGCGCTATCTCCAAGTTGCTACTATAGCTGGCGATGGCCTTCTTGTCGTCCGGCAGGAACGTGCGTTTCAGCCACGGCAAGAGCGTATTGTCATTCCCCGCAAGGTGCTTCCTGGCATCCTTACTGCTCTCCATCTCCAACTGAGCCATCCTACCCCACACCAGCTCAGACAGGTGGTTTCTCGCTATTTTTTTGCCTTGGACCTAGATGCAGCTATCCAACAAGTCACCCAGGGTTGCCATGGCTGTCTTTCTCTTCGGAATGTCCCTCATGCTGCAACACCCCAGACCACATGTGATCCGCCAAGCGTAGTGGGTGTATCCTTCGGGGCAGATGTCATAAAACGCGCTCGACAGCTCATCTTTGTCCTCAGAGAGACCGTCACATCATATACTTCAAGTCTCCTTATACATGATGAACGCACTGAGACCCTGCGTGATGCTCTACTCCAGTTATGCCCACCTCTCCGGCCACTAGAGGGTCCTCTTGCTGTAGTGCGCACAGATTCAGCCCCAGGTTTTGCAGCCCTCCGAGATGATCAGGTCCTCCATAGGCAGGGGATTACAATAGAGCTAGGTCATACAAAAAATGTTAACAAGAATCCCGTCTCTGAAAAAGCTGTTCGTGAGCTAGAGGATGAGCTCCTTCGTGACGACCCCAATGGTGGCCCGGTTACCCCCCTTGCACTAGCCTTAGCTACGAACCGCCTCAACAGTCGACTCCGTGGTAACGGCCTCTCTGCTCGGGAATTGTGGACTCAACGTGATCAATTCACAAGTGAGCAAATTCCTGTGAATGACAAGGACGTCATCATAGCTCAGCACAACAGACGTCTTGCTAATCATGGTCCTAGCGTCAAGTCGAAGGCTCCCACACGTCCACCCCCCTTGCCAGACACTGACATTCAGGTTGGTGATCTCGTCTATCTTCAAACAGACCGATCCAAGACCCAGTCTCGACATCGCTACCTCGTTTGTACTGTTGAGAATGAGTGGTGCAATATCCGCAAGTTTATCGGCAACCAGCTACGTTCTACTTCATATCGTGTGCGACGTTCCGATTGTCTGAAAGTTCCTTCAGACTTTCCTCCTCTACCGTCACAGCAGTATCAGCCTCAGGAGTGTGATGACGAGAGTGCTCAGCCCCTCACCGTGACGACGGACCATTCCCATTCCATGCCAGATCCTCCTGATTTCTCGACAGCGTTTAATGACTGTATACCCCCTTTGAATTCCCCTGATGTCATGACGGTGCCCCTGAACCCAGACCCCCCGAACCTCCTGATATCCCACATGAGCTTTCCACTCCACACGATGCACCTGTATCTCTGTCAGCTCCGTCAGTGCCTTCCGGTACTCTAGCTATGCCCTCCCCTGACAGGCGATATCCTCAACGTAGCCACCGTATTCCATCTTATCTCACTGACTATGTCCTCAAATAGATCTATGCTCTGGTGTTTCTCATGTTGTAGAGTACATCTGTACATATTACAGTATTCTGCTATTTACTTTCAAAAGGTCAGTAATGCTGTTGTATGTTAGGCTCTCTGTACAGCAGCATGGTAATACATGCCTTTTCTCATGTGATGTAGATATTATATTGCATATAAATGTGACAGCTTTGTTAATTCACCAATCTGTTTTGTCATTATATGCTGAGGCAAGACAAGAGCCTTCTGGCATGCTGGCCATAATTTTCATGTGATACATGCCCTCCTTCAATGTCATGGGCCTCAGTGTGGTATCTATAGCATCTGTTCTGCAGATAGTTTACATTTCATCACACATTAGCCATTGTGTTTATGAATGTTAAATGCTATATTGTAATTGTACGTACTTGTTCGTACTATGTCCACACCTCGTTCGTACTATGTCCACATACCTCAGCATATGTTCCGATATTTCCGATCGGTCAAGTTTATAGTCTGCGTCTACCAGCATCCCATGCCCTGTGTCAGTGATATCTAAAATTGTTTTGTATAATTTTCAACCTTTTATTTAATTCTGTAAGATGAGTACGCTGCTGTGTTACTGCAGGGTTTTGGTTATTGTCTTCCCAACGTGCCTAGTATATATGTAAGTTTTTCGTTACCTTACTGTTTGAGACTGGAAAGATGCAGTCAGCAGTAGGGTTACTGCAAGGTTTTGGATATTGTTTGTTAACATGTAGAATGTATATGTTTTTCGATTCATGATACGAAAGGAAAGTTTATAAGTTAGGTTTCGGTTTATATGTGTAGTGACAACATAAGTTGCTCGTAGTTTTGGGAGAGGATGTGGTACAAGGCTGTACAGTTTTAGCTGTTCCTTTTGGTCTGGAGTTAGCTCAAACAGATCTTTATGTCTATAGGTGAAAGTGTTATATCGTAAAACGATTTAGTTGTGTTCATCAGGCAGTTTTAATTTAAGTTTGTTAGGATGTTTGAGTATACAAGTGGTCATACCTTACTCGATTCGTTTTGAAGTTTTAAACGAAGTTGAATTGTTTTATTTATTATTTCGATCGACAGAAAGAAAGAAGTGATTACGCCAGTATATTGTTATGTAGACATGTACATGTAATTACTGATGGTTAAAGCGCAATAGCGCCAACTAGTGTTCATTATAATACTGATCTGTGACTGGCACTACTGACGACAATCACGAATAAAACCACTGTTTATACGATCCAAGATCGTCCAGTATTTCTGTTCATAATTGCGCTTGATGACAGCTCAACTTCGGTAATCTTCATATCAATGCTAACGGTGATCAGCAGTATCATCAACAGCACCCTCTACACTACCGGGACAAAGAGGTTGTGGGATCTGAAGCTAGAAGAGAGGTCTAAGAATGGGGTGATGTGTTTGTGTCTTTCTGTGCAAGTGTGGTGCCATATTCAGGGTACATGTTAGCCTATAATCTATTCTAAAAGTGGATCTTTTCGTGTGAGCAATTTTTCGCACTCAGTCTGGTAAGATGAATTTGCATTTTTGTAATTCCGTGGAAATAGGACATTAATGGCATGCAATTTTTGAGCTAGCATCTGGTGGCGCGAAATGTGCGAAAATTTCCACACCGCGAAAATGTCCACTTTTACAGTAGGTGAGTGGAAGATGCAGCTATTGTCTTTGCCAAATGTTTCTAATGTGGCAAGACTAAGAAACGGTGGACGCATCCACCGCCTTTATCCTCCTGTCTTGCTTTACTCGTTTTCTTATTATCGACTATGAATTGGTGGCAGTTTTCTTACGAAAAAATGTGTGACAGTGAAGACTGTAACTGCATCCTCTGCCTAGATTATAGGCTAGGTAGCCTACATGTTGGAGTGGAAGGGAAAAGTATGAAAGCTAGGGAGAACAATCAATCTACTGGAATATTTCATTTGGGTGATAATAAAGGTATTTATTAGGAGTGGAATACCAATTTGATTTTCATGCTTTTGCAGATACAGTGGTATCACTACTACTGCTGCTACTGCTATTATCATTTCTGCAATTTTTACTACACTCCCTTCTACTTGAAATCTTACTTGCCATTCACTGTTTTATTATTATTATCATTATCATCATCATTATTATCATTATTATCATCATTATCATCATCATTATTATCATTATTATCATCATTATCATCATCATTATTATCATTATTATCATCATTATTATTATCATTTTGATCATTATCATTATTCATTCATTTATATTGACAGTGGACTCCCGTTATAACGAAGTTCTTGGGACCAGCAGTTTTCTTTCTCTATATCGAAATTTTGTTATAGCCGAACAAATACAGTACAAAAAAAAAAAAAAAATAGAGCTGATAATTTTGAGACCTGGATTTTTATTTTGTTGTAACCAGAATTTCGTTATAACTGTGTTCGCTATAACAGGAGTGCACTGTATTTATTCATCTTTTATTTTATTTTTTTTTTATTTGGATCTTGCAAAGTAATTTTGAAGTGACTTGACTTTGTGATCGAGAAGTACAGTGTCGGAGCAAGTGTTACCCGTTTTCCGTGGTTTTCTAGAGCAACTTTGAGTCTTTCCCCACCTTAGATGACAGTGAGGTACAATGTTTTCCCATTGTGGGAGGCAATACTTTTGCGGGCGGTAAATTTTGCTAGCATTGGTAGTAGAAAGGAGTGGGGGAAGACAAGCCCCTGGGAGCCGGGGGTGCTGGGGGTGCTGCAGCACCCCTGACTTTTTGGAGCAAGGGGGTGTAGCACCCCTATGAAAAATAAATTTTTTACAGGAATTTTTTTTTTAAATAGAAAATTGTCCAACTATCCCACCCAAAGCGTGCATCAGATCAGTGAATTTCACTTCTGAAAATGCAAAATCTCCATAGCGTGGGAGGCGTGTCCCCCTCCCACACCCCTCCCACACAGAACAAGCTTACAAGTGCAGACAACACTATTTAAGCATTCCTATTGTCCTTGGATATCTAATTTTCCTACTTTTTTTATCGAAACAATTTTCAAATATGCTACCTGAAGGTCTCACTAGATTGCTGAATTTCAATTCTAAAAATGCAGAAGTTCCCTCATTTGGAGGGTACCCCTCGAGGGGAGCGTCAACGGAGGGGGAGGGGCAGCAAACATATCATTTTGCCCCCCGCCCTCCCCCAGTAATGTCTAAGATGTGATTTTTTTTTTTTTTATTCGAAACTGTCCCAATCTTTCCCCAAAGTGTGCACTAGTTAATTCTGAACATGAACACTCCGTCGTGATGAAGAGAAACACCCCCCCCCCCCCAAGATATTTTTCTTTCTATTCTAGAGTAATGCAAATGCTCCCTCGAAATCGTATGCAGGGGTGCAGGGCAGTTGCAATGATATTACTCCCATTCCAATAATTTTCAGGATATCAGTGATTTTCTTGCTTTTTTGATGGAACTTGTCAAAATATTTACCGAAACTGGGCAAGGAATTGTTGCAGTTCAATTCTGAAAATAGTATACATCTCTCTCGCATGGGAGGGGGATACTCCCTCCCACACCCTCCCCCTTTTGTCCTTTCCCATAGATTTAGTACACATCTTTAGATTGGCATATTTCCAAATGGTTATTTCATCAAAAGATCTATCATTTCAGTTAAAAAAATGCAACAGTTCCCTCGTGTGGGAATATAACTGTATCCTCCTTTCATTTAGGCCCTATACTAACCATTTCCCCGCTTAGTTCCCCTCCATACACTCAGTATAGGCTATGTAGCAGTATACTTCGGGGATTAATAATTTCCCAAATTCCATCAAAAATGTGCTTACGAGATAATGTCAATTAGATTCTAAAAATACCACAGTTTTATCGTATCAAATGATGTCAATCCTGGAATAAAAATATTGGATGGGGGTTATTCAAACACATCACTTTACCCCCACCCTCCCCATCCCCCTCCCCCCCCCCCAAAAAAAAAAAAATCCCCACCATGCGGGAAATTTTCTTGCTTTTCTATAGAAACTGTCCAGATGTTTCACCAACAGTGCACCAGATTGTTAAATTTCAATTCTGAAAATGGAAAGTGTCCCTAACGTGGGTGGGATACCCCCTCCCACACCCTCCCCGTTAGGCAAACTTCCTTACACTTAGGAGACTTGTGAGATTGACACTTACATTTTCATCAAAAAGTGCGCATCAGATCTGTCACTTCAATTCAAACAAAGTCCAAAGTTCCTTCATGTGGGAAGGGGATATCCTCTTTCAGTTTACCTTTATTCCCCCACTTCATTTAGTAGGTCTATGCTTCTTTGACAACTTTTCAATTATTCCATCATAAATGACTATAATTGTGTACAGACAATATCATTTTCATTTCATTCCTTAAAATGCAAAGGCTCTCTCGAATGGGAGGGGTTATGGGACACCCTTTCAAAAACCCTCCCCCTTGCTATATTAGCCTCCACCCCATGCATTGATTATGGCTACATTACATTACATATTCCACCAAAAGTGTGCGCAAGAAATTCCAGATCTTTGAATTGAAATCATAAAGATACAAAAGTCCTCTCATGGAGGAAGGGATACATCCATCCACATCCTTCCCCCGCTTGGTCTCCCTCCATAGATGACCTAAACTACACTTGACTGATACGACTTTCAGGATATTCCACCAAGAGTGTGCATCACATCGTTCTTTTAAAAATGCAAAAGCTCCATTGTGTGGGAGGGGGCTACCCCTCCCACCCCCGCCTCATCAACTTCCATACAGTTATTACACAGTGATGACGCACACGCGGAACAAGAGCTGATTTTATATACGCTGATTTAATGGTCATTCACATTTCGGTGAATATCTATCTTTCATACTTTTTAAAAAAAAAAACATTTCACCAAAAGTGCGCCAGAGCGCTGAATTTTAGGTCTTAAAATTCTAACTTCCCCCTTCAGGTCCCCTACCATGGACTTATACAAAGTTAAAGTTCACCACACATACATCAGATCATTGTATTTCAATTTTAAAAATGCAAAAGCTCCGTTGTGTGGGAGGAGCTATACCCCTCTCACCCCGCCTCATCAACTTCTATACAGTTATTACACAGTCATGACGCACACGCGGGACAAGAGCTGATTATACCCCGATTTAATGGTCATTCACATTCCTGTAAATATCTATTTTTCATTCTTAAAAAAAAAAAAAATTCACCAAAAGTGTCCACCAGATCGCTGAAAGTCTGAAAATTCAAAATCTCTCTCGTGTGGGAGGGGGATACCCTCTCCCAAACCCTCCCCCTTTTGAGTCCCCTTTCGTGGACTTATTCAAAGTGAAGACCCACACACGGATCAAGAGATAAACAGATACTAGTACCACGTTCAATAACATTCATCCATGAACATAATCAATGAGTACCGGTATTCACTTTTTTCTGTTTTGTTAGAAGAATCCACTTACCACATAAAGTGTGCACAAGATTGATGAATTTCACTAAAATGCAAAAGTTTTCTAACTTCATGTGTGGTCAGAGGGCTTTCTCACCCTCGCTTCTGGTATTATGTCCCCATCTCCTCCCTGAATTCACCTCCCCCTGCCCCCCCCCCCCCCCACACACACACACACACTGTCAACAGTGCTTGTATGGCCTATGCACTGAAACGCTGCTAATGGTCCGGCAACCGAACGGGTGGGTCAGGGGTTCAGCACCCCTGTGAAAAAAAAAAAAAAAAAAAGTTGCTCCCAGGGGCCTGGGGGAAGAAGAAGGAAAGTAGGGGAAGGGAGAGGAAAAAAAGTGTCGGGTGTGATAATACACTGGATAATACTTGTACGATGACCAACGAATCCAGGGACTTCCCCTGCGTTCGCCTGTTTTCCAGACGTAGACGTCAATTTACATGTACGTACATGTACTGTACTTGTTGCCAGCTGTCACTTCTAACTTCGAGTAGAAGGTTCTGCAGTATTCATAACCACCTCAGTGCCCGGTGCCGGTGGAGTCAAGCGGCGTTTGTTAATCATTCTTTCGGTGTGCCATTATAGTAAGATTATAAAGAAATAAACTCAGAGTAATAATTTTTGCCCCATGGATAAAGGACTTGTACGTGGATATCGATTATGGAGGTAAGGTTTACGAGTAGATCTACGTAAATTTACGGACCTTGTAAATAATATCAGTCTGTGGTCCCACTCGTAACTTTTGCAGTAAGCAGTTGAACTCCACTGCGAGAGTAACTATAAAATTTACACAGCCCAGTCCCTGTATACACTGTAAGTAGCGACACAGCGTAACAGCGCAGCGTCTGGTCGGGCTACTGCGAGAGTAGCCCGACCAGACGCTGTTAATACGCTACGCGATGTACAGCGGCGACTGGGCTGTGTATAGTTACTGCGAGAGTTGAAACGTTCCATAAAAAACACGGTCGAATTTTGGCACGGAAGGTCGAACCTTGGTGCGGGTGCCGTATACTAAACTGTTTGCCTTTCAATCACTGTCAATACAGAAATTGCATTCGCCATTGGTGTGAGGCTAAAAATGGCAAATTCCATGTGCTTTCTCTGGTTTCTTTCCTTTCATTGACATTGATTTTTAGGATGTTACTGAACACGTGATTTATTAACGATGACATTGAGATAAATTATTATTAATGTAGAAACTCTAGATCAGAAGAAGAAGAAGAAGAAGAAATCTGAACAAAACCTTGAACATTAAATTTTGTGTCTATTAATTCTGCTCAAGAGTACAACTCCAGATAAAACTAGTCCATATCTGACTCGGTTTTTCTGTTTTTGTTTGTTTGTTTGTCTGTTCTGTGTGCATGTGTACGTGTGTGTGTGTTTTCTTCATTATAGAACTACCTCTATACCTCTATGCCTCGGCAGATATTCAGATCCAGATTTTGTCCTTGAAGTAAGAAGGGTCATGGCCAATATGCAATGTGATGACATCTAGTGACCACCCATATGATATGACACAACTCACAATTGGATGTACACCCATCTCTATCTCTGTACTATTAAAACATTTTATTTCATTTCACTTTTTAGCCAAACTCTTGCTTGCTCCTCATCCAAGAAAGTTTCTGGAAGTGAAGCCTTTGAAGGCTCTTCTGTTGCCGAGCAGTACATGAAGTTCCGGCAGAAGGTCCCAGATCATGTTACAAAGTCTATTTTGGACAATTCACAAATCAGTTACAAGGCAAGTAAAGACCAACAATTACATATCTGCATGTGTTCTCAAGATGTTGATTACCAACAAAGTAGTAAAAATACAACCAAGTCTATTTCAAAGATACCGGCATGGTAAATGAAGCAGTGATCATTCATAACATGCTTTTTTGTTTGTTTGTTTGTTTTGTTTGTTTGGTTGTTGTTTTTTTTAACATGACTTAGTGAGTGCACATTTGCTGCCATATAACTTGCAGCCATAATGGCTTGCACTATTTAAATGTTATTAGCAGATCATAGTCATCATGAATAATAGTCATACAATGTTAGAAAATATGTACTGGTGTCACATGGGCGGATTCAAATAATACTCAATCACACTTGTGCCATTCACTTTAATGTACAATTTAATATAATCATTTGTGGAATATTGACAGGACTGAAATCAAGGAGTTGTGACCAACAGAAAATGCAGAATCAAAATTCTGAGTGAGATAAATTAAATTACAATACTCTCATATTCGGCAACCATGTGGACGGGACCCTGCCTTGGTCCGGTTCCACCTGTAATTTTGGCTTAACATTTGTTCAGAATGATTATAACAGCTTCACTATCAATTCGTTGTCCCTGACAATACACTATCTGCTATCAAGCGCAACACTATTTGGTTCACACCACCGTAGTGCTGATCCTGAGATGACCAGCCTGCACGCACGACGGTTTACCGCAGTTATACCATTTGTCTTCAACTACACTGCTTCCGTTTACATCCGGGTTCTGTGCTAACCCGCAATTATCCTGGATTATATAAATGCCAATATTCAATTTATGTGCACATTATATTCATCTTTTTACCAATTTAACATGACCTTCGTCTCTCTACTTCAGCGACACTTCCACGTCATAACCAATCATATCTACAGGGTGTCACGCAGCCGCCAGGTTCATCGCTCACCTGCGTTGTCCATAGATTCACATTAATTGTCAAACTGTTCGCTTCCAGAACATGAACTGATTCGTGGGTGGAGCGTCCTTATATGCGAGGTTGCTGTTCCAGCTCCAAAGTGTCGCGAAGGACCCGCGTCCCGTTTTCATTGGCGTCCAAAGTTCTCCCTAGCGAGGGGCGGACACAGTCGCTCTGCTGCGAATGCGTCGGCATGGGAGTAGACTCGACCTCGGCCTCGGCGCCATCTATAAAATTATTTAAATGCAACATATACCAATGGGGTGTGTTCTAATCACACACACAAAAAGATTCTCAGCTTAAACTCCTGACATCACAGTGAAAATTGGAAAACTGCAGTATCATCCAATTAACATACAAAATTCACATAATGAAATGTTTCAAACATTGGAAATATAACAGTGCATAGCTTATCAAATATCACCGCATCGTTTTCAAAACTTATACACCATCATAATATACTTCATCACTTATTCACGGGGTTCTCCGGGGCTATATGTGGTGCCCTGAAACACATTCACATCCTTATACACGACAAAACAGAAATCAAATCGCAATTTAACTTACCAATGACCGGTGTAATACAACCAAAATGCCTCTTCTTGTCTACTGGAAGGCTGCAAAGGCTGTTGGAATACGCCTTCTGGCAGCAAACAAAATCTGAACTCTAATCAGCCAGTATACAGGCTGACGGTAAGGTGGACGGACGGCTCCTGGCCGCAGACGAAATTGGGCTTAGAAACAAAATTATCTTGCCAACTGACGCCTGGGTGTGGCAGGTTGGTTTCCTGCCATCACGGAGCTAACTCAGTGTTCTCTCGGTGAAATCAAAATGGTGTCTGCCACGAAGGGATCCAACTCTACTGTTAAATTGCTACTCGACTACGACACTCCTTTTCGAGGCATTTGGAATATTTGATACAACTAAAAGGACTTGAACGAAAACACCTATACAGCACTCTCCCGGAACTGGAGCTATTTCCTGTCTTTTCTTTCTACATTAATTGACATGCAAAAATAAATGAACTCCTCTCGGTCATCAATGGCGCGACTTGTAAAACATTTACACCTGTCCTATCACTTTCTCTCTCTCACTCTCGCTTTCTCTCTCGCTCCCTCACTCGCACTCTTTGTCTCGTTATCCCTACACATGAACATGTTTGTCTAGTTGAATGACCGATAGGTGATGTACATGAATCAACCTGGAAATGCATTTTCAATGTGACAACTGGTAATAATAATATTCAGTACAATTGCCATAGAATTAGTCCTGCTGAGCTTGGTCTATAAACTTGTCCCAGTGTATGTCCCAGTGTCCCAGTGTACGTCTTTTCAATTTACAGAGTAATAGATACTTCCCAGTGCCAACAAAGAAAGTCTTGTGTGTACCAACTGTTTGTGTGTGATGTATAACATTAGCGTGAAAAGTGCACTTTCTCCAGTGTAGTTTCAGATGACAAGTTGAATCCAACTAGATCTTTTTCTTTTCTTTTTTTTTAAATTTAGTTGACAATGCATAAATTGAAATTGCTAGATAATTGTATATACTCATTAAGTATTCTTGTAGTTGCTCTAAAGAAGATCTTCCTTTTCTCTCTGCTTTTAGAATGAATCTGGCAAACCTGCACTGGTGGTTGATGTGGGCTGTGGGAGTGGTCAGTTTACTCAAAGTTTGGCCAGATATTGTGATCGTGTCATGGGCTTTGACCTCAGCAAAGGTCAAATAGCAGAAGCTAACAGACTCATTCAGATGGCAAACTTGGAATTCAGGTAAAACATGCATGCCTGTTCCCCATTATTCTTTAAATAATCATTTTCATTTGAGTAACAAATTAAGTTATCCTTGACAGGTTTTGTATAATTGATAATATATTGTCCTGAGTGATCAACACAACAAATTGTCTGTCTTTCTTGCTGAATAGATTTTGTGTCAAACAGAAGTATGTGTGCTACTGGTTTACATACTGAAACATTTTCCAGCTTATCTTACTTTTTTAATAGTGTGTCGTCTGTTTTTTTTTCTGTTGATAAACAGTGTGGCGCCCTCAGATGACCTTCCGCTTGAGGACAAATCAGTTGACCTCATGACGGTAGCCTCAGCAGCTCACTGGTTCCCTTTGGCAACCTTTTCTGCCGAGGCTGAGCGAGTCTTGAGGCCAGGAGGAGTTATTGCCATACTGACTCCGTTAAGGAGAAGGGTATACCACGATGAGCCTATGATTCAAATGGATCTCCACCACTGTGTTGCAGACTGTGTGAGTGTAACCCCTGGAACAAAAGAGTCTTTCCTCCTACCTGTGATATTCATTTGCATATAAATGTAATTTAGAAGTCTCATTGCATACATGTTGATATTCCCCTTCCTTCATTATCTTAAAAAAAAGAAGATCCTGTATGTAGATGTGAAAGTGCATCATATTGACTGTGATACTAAGATTATGTTTTAATTTGATTTAAGACACCAAAACCAAAACAAAACAAAAAACAAGCAACAATCAGCAAACAAGGAAATCCATGTACCAGGACAAATCCACTCTTCCTTAAAGATGATTTGGCAAAACACTTTCAACCACAGATGAACAAATGATACTTCCTAACCCTGTGATACCTCAGAGATATCAGCATCAATTGTTTGTTTACTGTTATCTTGTTCAAGACAAGCAGTATCCGAGAAGTCCAAGCAAAAGGGCCCAAAGTCACAAAAGTAGTAGTTTGTGTTCATACAAAAGAAGCTGAGATTTGAGAATTGGTTGGCTTTCTACAATATATTCTTGTATTCATGTGTTGTAGTGACTTTTATTTTTCATACCCACAGTTAAAGAAAATGGAACACTTTGCTCTGATAGGTCACAATGACAAGGAGAAATTTTACTGCGATTTGGAATTTCCATTTGCTCCCCAGGATGAGATGATCAGGTATGTCTTGATTTTTAATCAATTAAACAACAATTTGAAAAAAGAACACTAAAGTGTTGTAAGAAACATGGATAGTACAGCACATTTATTTTGTTTTCAATATCGCATATGTGTAATTACAAGTTTTTGGATTCTTTATACTGATACATAAATTAGCATAGAGTTATGAAAGGAGAAAAAAAATGAAAAAGTGCGACTTTGTCAGCTTTTTCCATACTCAAAGAAGGTATTTTCATCTCTGTACTAAAAAAAAGTAATAAGTGTCAGAGAATGTTAGAGAATGAAAAGGAATAAGTTTATCAGTTTTTCCTCACTCTAAGAAGACAAATTTCATTTCTAAATCTGAACCTTTCTTCATTTTGCAAAGATATGGAATTGATTATGCCGTGAAGCACACACCCCACACCTTCACTGAATTGGTGAAGACAATGAGCTATGCTGTCAAATATCAACAGAATAATCCAGACACGTCTCTGTTTGTGGATACAGAGAAAAGGTGAGTTCTCAGAACATAATCAAAGAATGGAAGTACATACTGTAGTTTGTCTGTCTGAGACCCCACTGGGAGCAGTGAGATCTGTGGACAAATCACTGTTACATTAAAAAACAAAATATTTCCCCTGCTCACAGAATTTCAGTAGCTTGAGATCTGGCACTGAACTTACTTTGATTTTACAAATGTGTATATTAAGCAAGTTGTATGCAGGGATTGCTTTGTTGAATTACAAAAATTTTGATGGTGTCTTGGTGATAATTGCTGAGTTTTAGCTGTTGCAAAGCTGTAGCAGTACATTGACCCATTCATTTACTTGCAGTCAGTTTGCCTCTGTAGGAGATTCTGCTAGGATTGCAAACTCATACCCCTCTTGACTTCAGTTAATATATTCAAAGTAAAGGTCTGGAAATGAAGTTTTCCTTTGTAATTATTCAGTAATAATTCTAAAAATTTGTAGCACATGGATGGAAAGTGTAAATTAAAGAATGAAAAAAAAATCTAAACTTAATATCTAGTCACTGTCGACACAGATCTTTGAGTGGGAATGATTGGAGTCAAGGTGGCCTGAGCTTTCGATCCTAGCGGAATCTTTGTCAGAGGCAAAATGGCCAGTGGAAATAATCCCTATACTCAGGTTGTCTGTAAAAGAAGAAGAAGAAGAAGAAGAAGAAGAAAAAAAAAAAGATGGTGATACAAGTGTATTGTTTATTCCGATTTCATGATGTATTTGTTTATTTGTTGTGTTTGTTGTTTATTTGTTGTGTTTGTTTGTTGTTTATTATGCAGGTTGCATGAGATCGTCCAGCAGTCTTCCAGTGAGGAGTTTAAATTGATAACTGGTTATGAAATCATGATAGCAAGAAAGCCAGACAAATAGAAGACAGCGCCACCTACAGTCAGTGCTGCTAATTTTGCTGCTTGGGGATTGGATGTTGTGTTTAATATTGTTTGATTATTGGGAAAAAGAGGTTGACACTGCCAAATGGAATAAGACAACTTTCAAAGCAATAAATGACTGAGACAGAGCAGTGGAATGCAGATGTGTCACTAAAGAGATAACCAAGCTGTAATAGAATGTTGTATTGAAATACATCTATCTATGCAATCTTATGAAAGTGGAATGAAAAACCATGTTCGCCGTGACTTTGCAGAGTGGAAGATGACAAAGTTCTGCTTTAATGTTTGTTTTCAAATACATTTTTAAAGTTGTTGCATGTCACTGACATGAATAGTATCCATTCATTTTCAAAAATATCTCAGGAAAGAAAATCTGCTTAATTTTGGTACAGTATTAATATTTTGAATAACAGGTAGTGTTTAGAGCTGAAGAGATGTTATTCAGTCACATGGTAGTGAATTATATGACTTTTTGCAGACATCAGGAAGTATTTGATGTGAACATGGTGACTCTATTTAGAGAAATATTCTACACTGTGTGTACTGTTTCTATGGTCAGTATGACATACAGAAATGCTTGTTCTATCTTATACAATGTACTTGACAATTTGGTAGGTGTTGCCAATTTGAACATTGACTCTTTCTCCGTGATATATATCCTTGCCCTCTGTGTTGCTGTGATACTGAAATTACTTTTCAAAATTATGTATGTTCTCATGTATTTCAAACTTTTATTACTGAGAGTCCATTTAAAAAGTTGCAATCACTAATCTTATCATATTTGATATGCTCAGGTTGAATATAAGCACAATTATGATCATATTTGATATGGTCAGGTTGAATGTAAGCACAATTATGATATTTTATGAGATTCTGTCACAAGATATTATGCAAAATAGTGAGCATGTGTTTTTGTATACAACATGTGTGTGAAAGTAGGTTGAAACTGAATAAAATGTTAAGGTGACATAGTGTTTGGTCATTCAAAATATTCCACATGATCATCATCATCTGATACTTTGAATTTGAATTTTTTTTTTTCGATTAATGATCCTATGATATTTGGTGGTAGAGTCGTAAAAAATAAGAATATTAGTATCATTTTGTCAGTAAATGCATAGTTGTTATCATAGTATCATTGTGGCACGTGCCAAATTAGAGACCTTATAAACCACAAAATTGTAATAGACAGATGGCTTGATTTGGTTATTTGAGAAATAATGAACCATGCATTTTTCTTCAACTTCCAGCTACTGCATTTTTTTTTGTCCTTAGCTTTACTGATTTAAGAAACAAAAGAGGAAGAAAAAGAAAAAGGAATGCTCTTCATTTACACAACAGTCTCCTAGTATGTCACTATTTCTCATGAAATAATTATCTGTGCTGTACATAGGCCCTACAGTTTGATGAAGTTCATTGATCTTTACCAATTTTCAAGGATTGAAGCTAACCCTCTCTGCTTGAAGATTTTTTTTTTTTAGTTTATTTCAATCCTTTACTCACACACAACAAAAAGCATAATTGAACTTACCTATTTGAATATGAGGTCAAAAACTGGCATATTTATTTAATTTTGTTGACCTATGACTTTGACCACTGAGCTTTCACCCCTGTCACTCCAGACAACTTTGATTACTTATTACTAATCTCCTTGCCTGATGATATCACCAGTGGGCATTCCTACGTGAAGTTATGGCTGGAAAATGATGTTTGACAGGTGACATTGAGCATTTTTTTCTTCAATTTGCGAGAAAATCAGTGGGATGGACAGACAAACTGATGCCTTTCAGGGTGGAGGTATAAAAATGAAGAGTTTGATCGTAAAAGGAGCTAACTCCATTCTTGTCAAATTGAGATACAGGTGTATTGTATTTGCAATAAAACATGCTAAAAAAGCAAAGAAAATGATAGAAAAATATAGGATTTTTAAAAATTTTGACTTCAAGAATACAACCTCGCGTACCTCGAATCCGTCGGGACTAAAGAAAATGGTTCAACTTATGCAAACTTACGGGTATGCGTACACAAGTTTTAAGAAGAGGAAATACGTGAGGAAAAAAATGGGGCTGCATTTTGCCTTGGAGTGAAGCAATATTTGGCTGATCTGACTTTGAGGTATGCGAGATTCACTGTACTTTTTATGCAACAGAGAGGTATCATTGGAATACATGTAGTATCATTTTACTCTATCTAATGATAGACTTACACATACTTTGAAATATCTAAGTATGGCACTTAAACCTTTTTGTGATCAAACTCATCAAAGGCATATTGTGCAATCTGTATATACAGTAATTTGTATGTACAGTATTTGATGACTGATTAAATGTTCGTGCTGATCATGGTATGATTGATATAGCAGAGAACCTAGATGAGAGCACATATCTAAATTTATTATAAAACATTTGCCACATAGTTTTATATGATACACTGTATATGGTTGTTCTACATTAAATAATGCTGATTCTTTGTTTCTGCTTAAATTGTAGTTTCAAAGTTTTCCAATCATACATACAAAGTTCTGAAATAAGTAGGCTTACAGTATTAATGAAAACATTATTTATACATGCAACATCAAAGAACATGATATTCAACACACTGTATGTGTGCTAACTGTCATGTCATCAAAAGTTGAGATCAGAACCAGAAAATGACTTCAACTAAAAAAAAAAAAAATAATAATAATCACTGATTATATTCTCTACATTATATGTCTGGGGATAGAATTTAGTTGATCAATTTGTATCGAGATTTTTGTTGAATTATCTTGTTTTGATGTGGAAAAGCTGCATATATAGTGAAAATGAGAAAGAACAGAACTTGTAAAAACCACTTGTTAATATGCCCAGAGCATTATGAGGACCTTGATTTATTGATGTTTTATATTAATGAAAGCTGGATTAAATCTTAACTTGATTTATCATGGAGATGCTGTTTATGTTTGGCTTGTTTTCATCATACACACACATATAATCACATGAGAATGTGTATTTCTATAAAATGTTTCGAGTCAAGAGTAAAATGTTATTTACAAAAGATTAGTAAAATACTCTTGTGAATACGTGTACTGTATCAATTTATTTTCTGCAGTATTTGCCCCTTTGGATTTGGAATCATAAGGGTACAAGTGACTCCTGTTATAAATGAAGTGATTGGGACCAACAGTTTTCTTTTATTATATCAAAATTTAATTAAAGCTGATCAGTTAAATATCAGTTAAGTACATAAAGGTAATAGATGATAATTTTGGGACCTGAATGTTTGCTTCGTTGTATTGAGAATTTAGTTACAACTGTGTGTTGTTGTTTTTTTTAATTGGAGTGCACTGTATGCCTACTGCTGATAGAGTGGAGATACAATGTATAACAAGGACATAGGCATCAAACAAGTACATGTAGTGTCAAACTTATGCCACATGTGTAAGTTATATATACAATATATGAAGAGTTTGTTTGCAAAAACCGATAAGTCCATATTTGCCAAATGGAGATATTTGCGATTAAAGATCAAGTAAAATAAAGAGAATAATAAGAAAAATTTTGCTTCTTTTGACCATAACTTCAAAAATATACCTTTATATGTAGTGACCAATATATCATTTAAAAGGTATTATTTTGTACTTTATGACTGAGATCGTACTTCAAAATCTTCAAAAATGGACTTATCGGTTTTTGCAAACAAACCCTTCATATTTACAGTATTATGTGTGTTTGCGTGTGTATTATGTACGACCAAATTACGATATGATTATAGCAAACATAACACCAACAACTATACAGTAATGTATATATATAATTATATATATATATATATATATATATATATATATATATATATAATGTGAGAAATAGAAATATATATATATATATATATATATATATATATATATATATATATATATATAATATGTATGCAACATGATATGTTTTCATATATGTGAAAATCACAGAGCGGTGTACAAAAGTGCAGTTTATCTCACGCTGTTTCCTCAAACACCCGATATTTAAGATGTACATACACATACTTACCGTCCCATTGCTCACTTGAAGTTCCTTAGAAGCTGCTGGAACGGTTGATGGTCTCCCAAATGCAGGACTATTTGATGAATAACAATTTGTTTGCTATTGCTAGTGCTCAATCTGCATACAGACCTTACCATAGCTGTGAAACTGCTCATAGAGTTGTAAATGATATTTTGTTAGCTCTTGATAGGGGACATGAGGCAATCTTACTCCTTCTTGACTACACAGGTGCATTTGATACCATTAGCCAACAAATGTTGGTATCGCGCCTAGAAGAAAGATATGGATTTACCGGAAATGCACTGAAGCTAATCGCATCTTATCTTTAAGGCAGAAGTCATTGTGTAGTTATTGGGGACTCAAAATCCCAGGTTTATTCATCTACCCATGGTGTGCCACAAGGGTCAGTAATTGGCCCTTTAGCATTTACATTGTACTCTGCTCCACTACAGGACATCATTTCACATCACAATTTGAACTGTATGATGTATGCTGATGATACTCAAGTTTATGTATCTATTGAAGGTGGTAGGCGAAATGATGCCATTCAGAAGCTATAGGCTTGCATTTCAGATATTAAGCATTGGTCTATTCACAATTGTCTCAAACTTAATGCAAATAAAACTGAGGTTCTTCATTTTACCAGTAGATTTAGACAACGTAATCAACTTGAATCTGTTACACTGGATGAAGGAGTGGTTAATACAGTTGCCGATTCTGCTAGAAATCTAGGTGTCAGACTCGACAAACATCTTACGCTGAATTCTTACATACCTACGAATGATAGGCCTACTTGTAAAGCTGCATCCTTCGCACTCCATAAAATTGGGACAATACGACAGAACTTAAACCGGAAATCAGTAGAGAGACTTGTTCACGCTCATGTGATCGTGTCACGTATTGATTTTTGTAATACATCTTGTAGTATTCTGTATGGTCTTCCTGACATGCAAATAAACAAGCTTCAGAGGATACAAAACTCTGCTGCGAGATTGGTGACACATGCTCAAAAGCATGACCACATCACTGCTATTTTACATGAATTGCACTGAATACCAATAAAGGTCCGTGTGCAATACAAAATACTTGAGACTGTCGCTGACTTTCCTATGCTTATACAGGGTCTGGGTCCCACATATCTCCAAGACCTCATCCAAAGGTATCATCCGACTAGAAATCTTCGCTCAAAATCCAAGTCTCTCTTAGTTTGTCCCCAGACTGTCACCAAATTTTATTGAGCACGAACATTTGCTGTAGCGTCAGCAGAATTATGGAATAGTCTGCCTGATAGAATTAAAGATGCTGAAATTAACAATTGATTCATTTAGAAGAATGTTGAAAAACATATTTATTTTTGCAATGATAAGGCTCATGGCCATCAGTGTTTCTCATTGTCAGCTTAATCTTAATTTTCTATTGTTTACTTACCTGTCCCATTTTCACCTTACTTCCTTTACTTGTAGTGTTTCATTCTTAAAGTGCATAGAGACTTCTCCCTGAATGTATATATGCGCTATATAGGCACAGTTTATTATTACTATTATTATTATTGTGAATGTATGATGTAATTGTATAAAAAGTAACTGATTGACAAATTACCCTTCGTTCATACACACCGATTATTTAGTGCATTGAGTAAATAACCGTGATTAAAAAAAAAAAAAAAACAAAACCAAGAAGAAAGAAATCCTGCTGCATGCATGTAACCACCTTCGGGTACCAGCAGACACACAAATGTATAGATTGTAGACGTTGATGGCGTTGAACTGATGTACAGTAATTCGGTTCTCATACTCACCGCTGGAAGTCTGCGACCGACCATGGCGTCACACGTACTTCGTCGTTCTTTTAACAGTTTTGCCAATAAAAATGTAAGGGATAATTTGCAACGTAATCTTCAGATGAGGATACGGCGTCAAGCAGCAACAGAAAGCAAAGCAGCTGTTGAGGAAAAGAAAATTGAGTTGTCATGGGGACAGTATTTTATGAGGTATGAATTTCATACATTATGATTGTGTAGTCCGATACCTCTACTTTTGTGTCGTGTAGAAGTACACATATATCAGATGGTGCACGAAAGGCACCTAATAATTATGTAGATGATCTAACATTAGGCTTAGTAAATTAGAGCCCCTAGTCTATGCCTAGATGTATTATTGTACTTTCAATTCATGTCTTTTGATTTTTTGTTTGTTTTTTATGTTTTTGTTGTTTTGTTTTATTGTCCTCGAACTTCAAAGATCAGTCCAAATATCCAATTCATAATCATATGGCAGTGTATACAACCACACACGTGTGTCTTTACCATCCAGCCACACGAGTGTGGTTGTAGTCATGGCTGAAGTCGCTGGATACAGCCACACTCGTGTGTAATGTACATATCCACACACACGAAGAAGCCTTTTGTTATTGCGTAGCGGGGAACACGCGGCAATGTGTGTGTGGCCGGCCACATCAACACGCGATCATGCACCACCGCAGCGCGCAAAGCGATGAACATGAACCTGTTCTCTTCAAAGAAGTCAGTGCAAGCTCTTCCCTATCCCTATGGAAGCTTCTGAACACAGGCTGAGCCTCCGTATTCAGAGGCTCTTCCAAGTAAATTTATTAGAATAGATGGTTTAGTCGGTATTTAGAGTCAGACGTCTAGTAGTAGACCTAACGTTAGTAGGTCAATTCCAGCCAAAAGTTGCATTTTTCTGATTTTTTTTAATTTCTTTTCTAAGCAATTTTGTTTATACTGTTTATAAGTATACAGTTTAAGATTCACAAAAGCACACTAACATTTACTATACCCTCATTCATTCATAAAAAACACAGTGTGCACTCTGATGCACTCTGGTACTAAGAGTTCACAGAAAATATACAACTTTCACCCATCTCTGGCTCCTTGCATGCAAAGGGTGCTGATGGAAAATTCCATTGTCCATGTGACCTCCAAGCAGTAATTTTCCATTAGCTGTATTGTTTTAGATGCTGCAGTGAATTGGTGAGGCACAGAATACATTTCAATGTGTGTACAGTTAAACTCGCCTAAGTCGACATCGCATATGTCGAATAATCGCCCAAGTCGATGATTTTAAAAAGTCCCGATTTTTCCCCATTGACTTACGTGTATCAATTCACTCACAAGTCGAATTTTGTAAGTCGAATACTCGCCTAAGTCGATGAAATTCCAAGAACACTTTCACGGAAAAACCATTAAATTCACAGTGCCTAAGTCGAATAAGATTTTATTGTGCAATAAATCACTGTCAAAATCACGAGACGCCATTTTTTGTTTACATACGACTAGCCCGACCAGACAGGTGACAAAAAATGATCTAAAGTTGAACTCTCTTCGTGTTTGGAGGTCCGCTGGTACTACCCTGTCGCGCTAGCGCTACGTACGTACAGCTACTGGGCTGTGTATTGTGCGTACAGCGACTGGGCTGTGTATAGTCTGTGTATGTTTGCAGTCTGCGCTGTGCAGTGGATGGATGAAGCTGCTGAGTTTTCAAAGCTTGTGGGGGAAAGTTACGGGCACGGGTAAATCAGAATTTAATACACCTCTACACGCATTTCAAGCCACGGTATGGTAAACTGGAATCAATCACTGCTCAAATATCGTTCATATTCACTTCCTCAAGGTTTAACAAGGGTGTAAAGTAATCGGACCTGTGCCAATACTAATGCACTGTCCATGCAAAGTTCGCCGCGGCCCTGCCGGGCGACCCGTGCTGCGGCATCGCACACCTCTCCAGCTCTCGGCTCCAGAGTAGACAACATACATGTACATTTATACATAATACGTGTGGTGTAACTGTTGTTAAGTCGATTTTTTCGACTTACGCACAAGTCGAAAATCGCCTAAGTCGATGTGTTTTGCTCAGTCCTGAGAAATCGACTTATGCGAGTTTAACTGTATGTTCAATGTCCCATAAGTCACAGTTTTGAGCATTAAGTTTCCCTCCTATGCTGCCATAGACTCCTGCAGACAAGCATTGGACTTTTTTTATCTACCACAGCACATGCTTGCATCAACAAATCAAGCTGCATCTGCATTGGACTTGAAATAGCTCTACTGGGGGGACATACAATTGTGTCCCATAAGTCACAAGTCCCATAAGTCACACATACAGTTCGTAAACCATGCCACCCAAAAGCTGTGCACAACGGCAAAGAGAGAGACGAGAACACTTAAAAGCTGGAGGACAGTATGCTGACTATAAGAACAAACAGTCAGAATATCATAGGCAGTGGAAACAAAAAAAAAAAAAAAAAAAAAAAAACTGGCAATGTCTGCAGCCCAGAAAAAGGAGAAAACTGAATATGAACGCCAACGCAAAGCTGAGTACAGGTGAGTTGGTTTGTTTCACCCTAGCTTTTACTATTTTTTGTAGGTCCAGATCTCTCTCTTGGTTTTCTTGTCTATCTCCATTGAGTATGCATTCACTGTTTTACATGTATGATGTGAACTTGGTGTACAGTCCCATGGAAACTAGACCTATTGCAAATGTCCCATCAGTCACAAATGTAGTTGATGAGCATCAATTCAATTCAATTTAATTCAATTCCGGTTTATTATGGATTCCACTTTTCAAAGCAGTCCGAAGACATGAAATACCTGTAGAATAAGCGTATTAAACAACAACGAACGAAGATCTCCTTATGATCTACTGAAAAATAGATTATCCTCAGTATGCTCAAGACTAAAAACCATGCAGTGATATACGCTCATATATATAGCGTTAATTGCTCATAAACAGTTTGGTTATTTGTGGGTCAATAAGATTACAATTCCTCTGTCCATATGACCTCCAAGCAGTAATTTTCCATTAGCTGTATTGTTTTAAATTGTATGTTTTGTACATTTGTAGGGCAAAGCTACGAAGGGAAGCTGAGCAACCCTCTGGATCCTGTCAAAATAAGATCACCAGTCCTCAGATTCATAAGGCTACCTTTAACAGAGCTGATAAAAGGGCACAGAAGGCACTCCCTACCAGCCCCCGTAAACGGCGAAAAGTTGTTCAGAAGCTTGCAATCAGGTTTTCACCGGAATCATTCCTGCCGCCTGCCAAGAGAAAGGAACGTGCACAGAATATTTATAAATGATGATGTCCTTACAGATGTTCTGAATTTCTATGAAAGAGATGACATCTCAACCCAAGCAGCTGGCAAAAAAAAGAATTTGTGATAATAAGGGAAAATGTGAGAAGACCAAAGTCCAGAAAAGATACCTCAACATGACAATCAGTGAGGCATACAGCCAGTTTAAGCAGGATTTTCTGGATGGAAAAATCGGAAAGTCTAAGTTTGCTGACCTGAGACCTAAACATGTGTGCCTCCGAAGTGATACTCCAGGTAACATAAGCCTGTGTGTATACCATGAAAACATCAGGCTCATTCTTGAAGGCCTTCCAGGTATGACAAACAGCACAAGTGAGTTTGTGAAGAAAATTGTCTGCAATGATGGTGATGAAAGGTGTATGATGCAAGATGAATGTAGCTCATGTTCAAATCTGAAGAAGTTTGACGATTACGTGCACTCCTTGCTTGATGATGTGCTTGATACTGAAATCAAGTATAAGCAATGGGGACGAGCTGAAGATGATCAACTGACACGTCAGTCTCTCTGTGATACTGTTGAGAATGTCTTGGAACTTCTGAGGTCAAAGATGAAGCCTTTCCTCAATCATGTGTTCATCAAGAGGATACAGTCGACACACTTCAAGCAGCTGAAGGAGAACTTGCCAGTTGGTACTCTTCTGATACAGATGAGACTTCAGTGAAAATTATTCACACAAAGTTCAAGATGAAATTCAGTCCGTCTACTGGGATACAAAGTCATCCAGCTTGTACACAGCTATGATTTACTACAGCAGAGAAGAAGACGATGCATAGGTTACCTTGCAATCTGAACCTTATGCCATCATTTCAAACTACAAAAATCATGACAAGTATGCAGTTGGAGTTTTCAATGATGCATTGCTCTGTCACTTTCAGTCTTCCCACCCTGACTGTAAGGTTACTAACATTGAGTACCAGTCTGATGGCACGGCACAGCACTTCAAGCAGAAATTCACTCTCTGCTCCGTTACACTACAAGCCATCTCGACAAAATGGAGTTATTCAGCCACATCCCACTGCAAAGGTTGCATTGATGGTATTGGTGGCAGTGTCAAGAGGCGTGTGTCCGAGAAAGTGAAGGCTCAAAAGCTGGACATTTCAACTTCAGCAGAATTTGCAAAGGTAGCAAAGGATGTCTGCCCAAACATCAATGTCTTGTACATCGACAGAGAAGA
Organism: Diadema setosum; assembly: GCA_033980235.1. Lineage (NCBI taxonomy): Eukaryota > Metazoa > Echinodermata > Echinoidea > Diadematoida > Diadematidae > Diadema > Diadema setosum. Next base: position 661,351 of record CM067076.1, on the reverse strand, counting down.
AGTCGAGAATGAGAAACCAAAGCTCGATGCCATGTGGCATCCAGATGGGCAAGAAATCAGAACACTTCCAGGTACCCGTTCTGCTCACTACTTCGAGACAGTTGAACCCTAGATGTGATCAGGTATGCTTAACATGCAGCTATACACACATCTGACATGGGCATTTTCTCCTTCCAAGCCAAGAAGGATGATTCAGATAATGATGAGACAGCATCAGTACAGCCAGCAGTACCTCTGCATGATATGAAGTACACTTGTGGACAATGGGTGAATGTTGAGTATGAATCTGACATATACCATGGCTTGATATTGAATGTGAAAAATGACCAGTACCAGATTAGGTGTCTCAAAAAGGCTGCAACTGGGACAACATGCACCTTCGAACCAGAAAGGGACACCATCTGGTATACCTCAGGGCAAATCAAGTCATCCATGGAGGTCGAGCCAATGCTGCTTAATGCTAGGGGCATGTACAAAGTCTAGATTTGGTCACTTACCTGGGATCCTCTGTGATGATTAGTCAACTAAGCCTGCAATCTGGTCACTTACCTGGGATCCTCTGTGATGATTACTCAACTAAGCCTGCAATCTGGTCACTTACCTGGGATCCTCTGTGATGATTACTCAACTAAGCCTGTAATCTGGTCACTTACCTGGGATCCTCTGTGATGATAAGTCAACTAAGCCTGCAATCTGCAACATTTACATGTAACACACTGGAAAGGTCATTTTCTTACCATACTGTCCGAGACAGATAGAGAAAAGCAACATTTATTTCTCCCATCTGTCTCAAATATGTCCAATTATCATGTCCCATCAGTCACAATGGAAAGTGTGTACATACTTATTCTAATTGTTCATTGTTCATCTGTTTGCTACATATTTACGATTGTAAGTGTTCATTGACTTTTTTTGGTGCTCATTTGATTACAATTCTTAGAGCCTGTTGACTAGTTAAGAAGTTTTAAAGTTGGTCGATGTTCCCTTATATACATGAAGTGCATGAAATGATGTTTCTGCATTTGTTGAATTCATTTCAGACACAATTCAATTTTATTTCCATTTCCACTGAATAAACAGAAAAAAAATATATATATACAATACATTTACAGAACAAATTTATATATAACAATTTCAAGGAAAAACGTACAAGTGGTCACGGGTAACAACAGAATTTCGTTTCTGAGGTATATACCTACAGTAATACAAAGATTAGAATGGAAATGGAGGGTCCCACTTAAAAAGCAAAGCTTGTAGGGTATGGGACTCTCAAAAAATACGTACACAAAGTCAAAGAAACCAATGTAAACTGACATGAAATTAACTTAGGAAGGGGAAAAAAAGAAGAAAAAGAAAAAGAAAAAAAAAAGAGAAAAAGAACAAAAAAAGGGGGAAATGAGACTATGGTACAACACACACCATCGTGGACACAAGCATACTGTACTTCATGATGAAAATGCAATAACAAAACAATACAACGCTCCCTGGTTTGAAATTGCGATTGATTGGGTGCATATGCGGGTATGAATGCATAGGAACGGATATAAAAAAAAAAAAAAAGAGAAAGAGAATAGACTCACTGTTACTGGTACAATAAAAGAAATATCTGAGGTAAACTTATGTTAGACAGCTTGTTTTCCATAAAAGATGATTTCTGTGTGATATCTTAATACTTGTAAAAACAAACAAACAAACAAACAAACAAACAAACAAACGACTTGATTGAGAGAATGAAACCGAACCTAATTTGGTTGTATATCATATCATAAGATTTCAACAGAAAGAATTTTAATTTGTTCTTAAAAGAATTCAAAGTTTGTGCTGTTATTATGTCATTGGGAAGTGAGTTCCAATACTTTGGCCCTTCGTAGATGAAGGTTTGCTGAGCCAGCAAAGTCCTAAAAAATGGCAAATGAAATTCGTTGGATTGCCTTGTAGGATAATTATGAACAGATTGATTTTTTAAAAACATTGATTCAAATATATATGGAAGATTATTTTTATTGTAATTATACATAAATTGTCCTAAATTAAACAAATACAAATCTTTAATTTTAAATATTTTATTTTCAAAAAATAACGGATCAGTATGAGACAAATATGCAGTGTGACATATAATACGCAGTGACTTCTTTTGTAGCAGAAGTAATTTATCCAAAAGAGTTTGATATGTATTTCCCCATACAAGAATACCGTAATTTAAATAAGGCAATATGAGGGATGAATATAATGTAAGCAGGGACCACAAAGGAAGACAAAATTTAATTTTGTTGATTATACCGATATTTCGAGAAATAATCTTACATATACTATCAATATGAAATTTCCATGAAAGCTTATTATCAACTGTTATTCCCAGAAATTTGATATAAGAAACATTTTCCAGTGGTGTGCCATCAAAAATGATATCAACAGGTAGTGCCTCAATGGAGTTGCTGAAAAGCATTTATTTTGTTTTTTGAAGATTGAGAGATAATTTATTAGCTTTTATCCATTGAGCAACTTTTTCTAATTCAAAATCTAACCCGTTGAGGACGAGTCCCGAGTATACTCGGGCAGGTGTCTATGGGAAATGCGTGTTGTAGCAAAATCAGTCCGTCCTCAACGGGTTAATGTCTTTACTAGGGTAAAAGGATTATTATGCGAAAAAAAACAAATTTGAATCATCCGCAAAGAGAATGAAAGGAAGAATATCTGATGATTTACAGAAATCATTTATATAAATAAGAAACAGAAGCGGACCTAATAAACTTCCCTGTGGGACCCCACATTTAACATTTAACATTTGTGAATTGCAACCATTTAAAGAGACATATTGCTTCCTGTTCAAGAGGTAGCTCCTGAACCACTCCAAGGCCTTCCCACGGACTCCGTAATGTTGCCATTTATTAAGTAAAATATCATGATTAATGGTGTCAAAGGCCTTGGAGAAGTCCAGGAACAAACCTATGAGATGTGAAGATTTGTCGATAGCATGTGCTACTTTTTCTACAAAACTCAATAATGCATGTGAGGTGCTATGTTTTTCTCTAAAACCAAACTGAGTATTTGAGAGTATATTATTGAATTTCAAAAAAGTAAGAGTTCTTTTGTAAACAATTTTTTTTCAAGAATTTCGGACAATGTACATAACAAAGAAATTGGTCTATAATTATTAACATCTAATTTGTCACCTTTTTTAAACAAAGGGATGACTTTTGCTATTTTCATACTTTCAGGAACAATACCATAAAAAAGAGATAAATTGAATATATATGAGATAAAGGATCCGCAATTGAAGATATTACCCTCTTCAGCAGAAAATTACTTATGTCATCGTGTCCAGCACTTTTTTTGGAACGAAAATCAGAAACAATATTGATTATCTCCTGACTATATGTTGGACTAAAAAACATTGAGTTTAAATTTGGTGGACCTAAAAATTCAGAAAAATGTTTATTTGAAGATGGAATTTTACTTGCAAGATTTTCCCCAATGGAAGAAAAATGATTATTTAGAATATTACAAATATAATGAGAATCTTCATAAATTTTATCATCAGATCTAATTTTAATAATATTCGACTTGTTATTTGATGTATTCATTGCTTACTTTAAAACTTTCCATGTATTTTGCATATCATGCTTATAAAATTGTAACTGCTTATTATAATATTTTTTCTTTTCAATACGTATAATTTTCGTCAAAGTATTTTTATAACTAGTATATTTCAGTTTTGATTGCTCATTAGGTTTCATTTTAAATTTGTAATATAAATTATTCTTTCTATTTATTGAACACAAAAGTGACTTAGAAATCCAAGGTAACCTGGGTACCTTTTTATAGTTGGATGACTTTTCTCTTCGTTTTGGAATATGAATGTCCAAGAGTTGAGTAAAAATATGCATAAAATATTCAAATGACAAATTCACATCATTTGAGTCAAAAATAGACGACCAGTCTGTCCTGTCTAAACTAGCACCCAGACTGGCTACATTTTCATGTGTAATTCTTTGTCTAAATAAAAAACTAGATTTATTATCAATAATATCATTTAAAAAGAAACTAGTCGAAATGGGGAAGTGATCTCAAAGTAATATAAGAGAATCGGGAGAAGGCAGAATATTAGAAAAAATATTATCAATAAGGGAGGCGGATTCATTAACTATACGCGTGGGCTTAGATATCAAAGGTAAGAAAGAAGCAGATAGAAATATTTCCATAAAATCTTGTGAGATTGTATTTTGTTTCAATAAATCTATATTAAAATCTCCCATTATGAAACATTTTTTGTGAATAAAAACTGGATCCTTCATTAAATTCGCAAAATATTCCAAAAATGATTTCATATTCGCACTGGGTGGTCTATACATTACACCTATGATTATATTTCTACTGCCAGGGACTGTAATTTCAATAAAAAGAGATTTGATAACTTCGGTCATACTGTTGAGCTCATCACGAACTATATAATCATACTTTTGTGAAACATATAAAGCAACGCCCCCACCCGCCCTAATTTGCCTGTTATTAACTACAAAATCATATCCGTCGAGGGCGAAAGGAAGACTTAAATCATTGGAAAGCCAGGTTTCGGTTAAACCTATTATCGAAAATTTTTTCCTGATGGGATCATCTAAAAGTAACCTCAGTTCTTCAAAATGTTTATTGATACTCCTAATATTAAGATGTATGAGTGAAAAAATGGTGTCATCATATTCCTTGACAACATTATTAAACTGGTTGAGAGTAAGATATTCCGAAGATGGGCTTTGCAATTGGTTTTCTATATCAAAGTCATAATGAAATTCTTTCGACGATGTATTAAAACTATCTGAAACACAATTATCGAATAACATATTATTTTGATCAATATTTGCTTCTCTTTCTGCCAAAGAAGGTCCTACCATATCAAAAAAGTCATCATCAGTAATTGAATTGAATGCAGTGTCTATTGGATTGTGTAGTACAGGGTGAGCGTGATTGCCATTGCTTGTATCCACGAGGGCACCTGTCGAGTGCAGCACAGGGGATTTTGACATCTTGAATGTCTGTGATGTACGAGACTAAAAAGAAAGAAAATGCTACATCTTAGTTGGAAACAGAGTCAATGTAACATTAATCCCATACACGAGGTACCACATATATTACAGAATAACGTATTAACAATTATCTAAGAGCGTCTTCAGCCTTGCTCTACTATATAATTGGAATTAGAATACACCAGTTAAGAAATCAGGTTACAGAAGGAAAAAGAAAAAAATAAACTAGGTAAAATGTCCCTTGACATTTATGAGTATTACATTAACCATTTTCAGAGAGTGATAGAAAAAAAGAGGAAAAAAAAACAAAAACAACTCTCCTATACCACATGCAGACATCTTGAATTGAATGATTAACATTCACAAATTTATGTACATGGGATGACATAGATACAACACTGGTTGAATGCGAATGGGTGAATGCCCACCATCGTATGGTCACAGCGCGAACGGTCAATAACCACCAGCATGGCGCCCCCTGCCACGCCCCGCCGATGAGGCAAGGGATCGCCAAGCAGTACCTCAATGAAGGCGCCAACAAACAACCACGTGACGGGGAGGCGCCATGCTTCGGACTGCAATATACAATGAAACAATAGAACGCAATCATCACCTGTGTATTACATTTGGGTGTCACAAATGTAGCATATTCAGCTTTGTGTACACAAGATAAACGCGCAGATGAAGGAATGAGAAAAAGTGAGTTAATTGTATAGGGAAACGTAGGTCAGTAACCACCAGCATGGCGCCCTCTGCCACGCCCCGCCGATGAGGCAGGAGGCCGCCAAGCAGTACCTCAATATAGGCGCCAACAAACAACCACGTGACAGGGAGGTGCCACGCTTCGGACTGCATTATACAATGAAACAATAGAACATAATCATTACCTATGCATTACACCTAGGTGTCAAAAGTACCATGAATATACAGCTCTGTGTACACCTTATAAACACGTATGTTTTAAATCATCCTACTATCCTGTTATAAAACGTCATGTTACGAAATTTTGACTCTCGCTTACCTCTACTGATAAGGACAGACAATGTCCAGTTTACCACGAGCGTCTGTGAAATTTCATACTGAGTTAAAGAAATGCACTGGTATGTATGACATTTACAGTCATCACCTGTGAATTACACTTTGGTGTCACTATAGTAGCGTAAACAGCTTTGTGTACAGTAAAACGCAGTCATGGGTGATACAATCCAAGAAGAAATTTCAGACTGGCATTATAAAGAATTGACCCAATATAACACAGACATTAAGGCATGGGTATTTCAATCCAAAGGGAAGTTACAGACTGTAAATCATAAAGAATGTACATTATTCCTGCATAAACAAATACTATACAAATGGGTAAAACAATGACCCTTTAATATCGCCCGTTGAGAATGACAAGGGCGCTAAGCTGTCACAAAACTCATAGTGTTCAAGACAACCCAACGCCCCACGCACTCCCAACAGACGATATATCGATTAAACACTTTTATATTATTTATTGTTTGTGTTTAACTTCATTACTCAACTCTCTACCATCATACTATTTCATATACAGATGAAGGAATAAAAAAAAATTAAAAGGCTTCATAACTTGTGGTATTAAGGGTGGTTCGTTCAGTTGAGTGAAGAACAACAACGCAAGTGTATTAATCAAATGAGGTTCATCTTAGCAAGTGAGCGTGGTTTGAGCTCGAGTCTAAGCACACACCTGAAAATGATATTCTAACAGGGAGAATGGGAAAAAAGAATTACCTACTAAGTCTTATTTACCGTGGAAAAACTCTGTGTGCAGCTGCCCTGCCCGTTTTCGTAGGCAAACTCTTTATCATATGCTGACAACTGCTTTGTGTTGTGAATGTATTAGCGCTGACTTTGCCCATGAAAAGTAGGCAAAATCTGCGCCAACACACATACAAGTTACAACTTAACATGATACTGATTGAATGTTTTAGATATCCTACTTTCCTATCAATAACATCATATTACAAATTTTAAATACCGGTTATTTCTTGTATTAAAGGAGAAACAATGTCCAATGTCCAGTCTACTATCAGCATCCATGAAATTTCGTACTGAGGTGAGAGTATGCATTGGTATGTATGACATACACAGTCATCATGCCTATTACACCTGGGTGTCACAAGTAGCATAAACATCAGCTTTATGCACACAGTACAAACTCAGTCATGGGCAATTCAATCCATGGAGAAATTACAGACTGACATCACGAAGAATTCACAGACAATTACAGACTGTTAATCGTGGGGAATTTACACAGTATAACACAGCATTGAGCATTTTGGTCCATGGGGCAATTTTAAAACTGAAAATCTCTGTTCAACCATTTTATGTTTCAAATAAGTTGAAGGGATGAGAAAAAAAAAACAATGACAATTGAGTACGGGGAAATATGGGCTTCCAAATCTTTGGCAGACTATCATAATAAATCATTGATAAGTCAACCTTAATACAGAGCGGTCGTACATTAATAACACGTCTGAGAAGAAATTAGTCTCAACGTGAGAAAATCAAATGAAAAGGAAAAAATATATATATTCTTCGTAACTTCGCAATATTGAGAGTGGCTCGTTCAGTTTGAATGAACAGATACACAGGAATATTTATCAAAATGAGCTTTATCGTAGCATAATAGCATAATAGCATAATAGCATCATGTTACAATTCTTTTTTTTTTTCAAGTACCGGTTATCTCTTGTAATCAGTAGAAACAATAACCAATCTACCATTAGCATCCATGAAATTTTGTACTGAGGTGATGAAGCGTTCCACTGGTATGTGTGACGTACCCAGTCACCACATGTGTGTTAAACTTTGGTGTCACAATGGAGCATAAATAGATTTGTGTACACAGTACAAACACGGTCATGGGCAATTCAATCCATGGAGAAAGGCTGACTGACATCACGAGGAATTTACACAGTATAACACCATAATGTTTCACATACAGGTGAAGGTATGAAAAAAAGAAAAGAACTTAATTGAGTATGAGGAAATAACTTGCGATATTGAGAGCGGCTCGGTCAGAGCGTAGTTTGAACTCGAATCTAAGCACACACCTGAAAATGATATCCAAACAGGAAAAGAAAAAAGGAGTTACATACTTGTTTTCCGTGGGCAAACTCTGTGTGCAGCTGCCTTGCCCGTTTTCATGGGCAAACTCTTTATTATATGCAGGTAATTGCTTTTTGTTGTGAATGTATAAGCGCTGACTTTGATCATGAAAAGTAGGCAAAAATCTGTGCCAAAACACACACCAGTTACAACTTAACATGATACTGATTGAATGTTTTAAGATATCCTACTATCCTGATGATAGGATCATGTTACAAATTTTGAATACTGGTTATCTCTTGTAAGTACACATCAGAAAAGGAAATTAATCTCGACGTAAGTTAATCAAATGAAAAGAAAAAAAGAACTAGAGACTTCATAACTTGCAATATTGAGAGAGGCTCGTTCAGTTTGACAGAACAACAACACATGTATATCAATCAAATGAGCGTGGTTTGAAGTCTAATCTAAGCACACGTTTGTAAATGATATTCTAGCAGAAAAGAGAAAGAAAAGAGTTATATACTTATTTCCCGTGGGCAAACTCTGTGTGCAGCTGCTTTGCCCATTTTCATGGGCAAGCCCATTATCACAATGTTGATAAATGTTTTATGTTAATGTATGTATTAGCGCCGGGTTTGCCCATGAAAAGTGGGCAAACCATACGCCAACACACACAAGGTTACAACATGGTACTGATTGAATGTTTTAAAATATCCTACTGTCCTATTAATAACATTATATTAAATATTTTTTAAAATACTGGTTATCTCTTGTAATCAGTCGAAACGATATCCAATCTACCAATAGCATCCATGAAATTTCGTACTGAGTTGATGAAGCGTTCCACTGGTATGTGTGACGTACCCAGTCACCACATGTGTGTTACACTTTGGTGTCACAATGGAGCATAAATAGATTTGTGTACACAGTGCAAACACGGTCATGGGCAATTCAATCCATGGAGAAAGGCTGACTGACATCACGAGGAATTTACACAGTATAACACCATAATGTCTCACATACAGGTGAAGGTATGAAAAAAAGAAAAGAACTTAATTGAGTATGAGGAAATAACTTGCGATATTGAGAGCGGCTCGGTCAGAGCGTAGTTTGAACTCGAGCCTAAGCACACACCTGAAAATGATATCCAAACAGGAAAAGAAAAAAGGAGTTACATACTTGTTTTCCGTGGGCAAACTCTGTGTGCAGCTGCTTTGCCCGTTTTCATGAGCAATTTCTTTTTCATATGCAGGTAACTACTTTTTGTTGTGAATGTGTAAGCGCTGACTTTGATCATGAAAAGTAGGCAAAAATCTGTGCCAAAACACACACCAGTTACAACGTAACATGATACTGATTGAATGTTTTAAGATATCCTACTATCCTGATGATAGGATCATGTTACAAATTTTGAATACCGGTTATCTCTTGTAAATACACATCTGAAAAGGAAATTAATCTCAACGTGAGTTAATCAATGAAAAGAAAAGAAAATTAAGAGACTTCATAACTTGCAATATTGAGAGAGGCTCGTTCAGTTTGACAGAACAACAACACAGGTAATCCAATGAGCTTCTTCTTAGCATATGAGCGTATCGTTAACTAAAGTCTAATTTGAGCACACGTTTGTAAATGATGTTCTAGCAGGAAGGGGAAAGAAAAGAGTTATATACTTATTTCCCGTGGGCAAACTCTGTGTGCAGCTGCTTTGCCCATTTTCATGGGCAAGCCCATTATCATAATGTTAATAAATGCTTTACGTTAATGTATGTATTAGCGCCGGGTTTATGCCCATGAAAAGTGGGCAAACCATTCGCCAACACACACATACGGTTACAAAGTGGTACTGTTTGAATATTTTAAAATATCCTACTATCCTATTAATAACATTATGTTAAATATTTTTTAAAATACCGGTTATCTCTTGTAATCAGTAGAAACGATATCCAATCTACCATTAGCATCCATGAAATTTTGTACTGAGTTGATGAAGCGTTCCACTGGTATGTGTGACGTACCCAGTCACCACATGTGTGTTACACTTTGGTGTCACAATGGAGCATAAATAGATTTGTGTACACAGTGCAAACACGGTCATGGGCAATTCAATCCATGGAGAAAGGCTGACTGACATCACGAGGAATTTACACAGTATAACACCATAATGTCTCACATACAGGTGAAGGAATGAAAAAAAGAAAAGAACTTAATTGAGTATGAGGAAATAACTTGCGATATTGAGAGCGGCTCGGTCAGAGCGTAGTTTGAACTCGAGCCTAAGCACACACCTGAAAATGATATCCAAACAGGAAAAGAAAAAAGGAGTTACATACTTGTTTTCCGTGGGCAAACTCTGTGTGCAGCTGCTTTGCCCGTTTTCATGAGCAATTTCTTTTTCATATGCAGGTAACTACTTTTTGTTGTGAATGTGTAAGCGCTGACTTTGATCATGAAAAGTAGGCAAAAATCTGTGCCAAAACACACACCAGTTACAACGTAACATGATACTGATTGAATGTTTTAAGATATCCTACTATCCTGATGATAGGATCATGTTACAAATTTTGAATACCGGTTATCTCTTGTAAATACACATCTGAAAAGGAAATTAATCTCAACGTGAGTTAATCAATGAAAAGAAAAGAAAATTAAGAGACTTCATAACTTGCAATATTGAGAGAGGCTCGTTCAGTTTGACAGAACAACAACACAGGTAATCCAATGAGCTTCTTCTTAGCATATGAGCGTATCGTTAACTAAAGTCTAATTTGAGCACACGTTTGTAAATGATGTTCTAGCAGGAAGGGGAAAGAAAAGAGTTATATACTTATTTCCCGTGGGCAAACTCTGTGTGCAGCTGCTTTGCCCATTTTCATGGGCAAGCCCATTATCATAATGTTAATAAATGCTTTACGTTAATGTATGTATTAGCGCCGGGTTTATGCCCATGAAAAGTGGGCAAACCATTCGCCAACACACACATACGGTTACAAAGTGGTACTGTTTGAATATTTTAAAATATCCTACTATCCTATTAATAACATTATGTTAAATATTTTTTAAAATACCGGTTATCTCTTGTAATCAGTAGAAACGATATCCAATCTACCATTAGCATCCATGAAATTTTGTACTGAGTTGATGAAGCGTTCCACTGGTATGTGTGACGTACCCAGTCACCACATGTGTGTTACACTTTGGTGTCACAATGTAGCATAAACAGATATGTACACAGTGCAAACACGGTCATGGGTGATTCAATCCATGGAGAAAGGCTGACTGACTTCACGAGGAATTTACACAGTATAACACCATAATGTTTCACATACAGGTGAAGGAATGAAGAAAGAAAAAAAGAAAAAAAAAAAAGAGACTCAATTGAGTACGGGAAAATATATTGCGGCTCGGTCAGTTTGAATGAAAAACAACACGGCATGTAATATTAAAGGTGTCACCTTAGGGAATATTTCTTCATGCTGAAATTTAGCTTAATGACTTAAAAAGTCATTAGGTGAAATGTAATTCCGTGAAATGAGATAGTGTCCCATCAGTCACATTCACTAGTCCCATAAGTCACACACGATTGCACACAACTGCTGAAACAAATTAAATGATTCAAGTCCAATTCAAGTACTGTTAGTAAGCCTATTCACTGGTTAATCTTCAAGCCCAAATCTAAAAACTTTGTCATAAAGCTGAGATAGTTATGGCAACTTAAACAAAAGAGCTCAATTTTCGTGGCCCATAGATGTCCCATAAGTCACATTGACATTTCTGAAGATAAAACACCCTATGCAACCAAGCTAAAAGCATACTTTTTTGTATATAGTAAGTATCGGCATTCTTCTTACAGTTTAATAAAGTAAAACCATATTTGTGCAGCTACTATTCCAGATATGCACTTCAGTTATAAGGAAAGAAGTATCAAATGTCCCATAAGTCACAATGGAATTGACCAGTAATAGACCTGTCTAACTGGTACTAGGCCTAGTACAGTCAACTTTGGATACCTTGAATTCGTCGGGACTGAAGAAAATGGTTTGAGGTACGCGAAATTCGAGGTACGCAGACGTACGTCGAATTTTCTTCGACTTATCCGACGTTTATCGATGTTCAACATGGTATCTTTTATAGTGCCTACCGATTGTCTGCATGCTTGTCAATTGGAATTGAATCGACTTTTAATTGAATGAAAATCGGAATTGAAATCAAAATATCAGAAATGAAGATTTTGGTGGCCCTATCGCGCCACCAAAAAAAAGTCGGATGTTTGCCTCTACTCTTGAAAATGAACAGCGGTAACAATCGGCTTCGTAAGATACTAAAATAAATGTCGGATGTTTGGTCATACTTTTGGAAATGAAAAACGATAAGACTCAGCTCCGTATGGTACTAAAACTAATGTCAGATATTTGATTTTGCGTTCGGAAATGAATAAGGATAACATTCGGCTCCAGAAGACGCTGAAATATATGTCGAATATTTGCTTTGACATTCGGAAATGAAAAACAATATTCAACTCCGTACGATGTTTAGATAAGTGTCGGATGTTTCCTTATACTTTCGAAAGGAAATAGCAATAACATTTGGCTCCGGAAGATGCTAAAATAAATGTCCGATGATCGCTTTTATGTTCGGAAGTTGCAGTAATATTCTGCTCCATACGATGCTAAAATAACTGTCTGATGTTTGCTTTTAAATTTCGAAATGAATAACAGTAACATTCAGCTGCGTTCAATGGTAAAATTAATGTTTGATGTTTGCTTTGACGTTCGGAAATGAGTAACAATAACATTCAACCCCTTACGATGATAAAATAAATGCTGGATGTTTGCTTTTACGTTTGAAAGTAAATGGCAATAACATTCAGCTCCGGAAGATGCTAAAATACGTCTCGAATGATTGCTTTTACGTTTGGCATGTTTGGAAGTGAATAGCAGTAACATTCTGCCCCATATGATGCTACAAAAAATATTGGATATTTGCTATAACATTTCAAAATGAATAACAGTAACGTTCAGCAACGTTTGATGGTAAAATAAACGACTGATGTCAGCTCAACATTCAAAAGTGAAAAACAGTAACATTCGGCTCTGTACGATGATAAAAAAATTGTCAGAATGATTCATTTCACTTTCGGCAGTGGAAAGCAGTAACATTCGGCTCAGTACAATGATAAAATAAATGTATGTTTGAAATGAATAACGGTAATATTCTGCTTCTTACGATGCAAAAATAAATGACAGATTGTTGCTTTTACATTTGAAAATGATTAAAGGTATTAATCCGCTCAGTTAGATGCTGAAACAAATAGCGGATGTTTGCTTTCACGTTTGGAAATGGATAAGGATAGCATTCAGCTCCGTAAGATGCTAAAATGAATGTCGGTTGTTTGCTTTTACATTTCAAGATGATAAACGGTAATATTGGGCTCCGCAAGGTGCTAACAGACTAATAAATGTTGGATGATTGCTTTTACAATAAGAAATGAATAACGGTAACTTTCGGCTCTTTACAATGCTAAAACAAATGTCGGATGCTAACAAATGTCGGCAAATGCTCCCACGTTTTTCATTTAATTTCATTTCTAATGTTTTTCTCCATTTTTTTTTGTGTGTCGCCAGATTTTAATTTCGAGTAAATTCGACCACCAAAAAATAAAAATCAGTGATACTGGTGGCTTGATAAAAGTTAGTGTGGGGCCCTGTCTATTCTATTCTTTATTATGCTCGGCTTATACTTCCACATCATATTCCACAATATTTTCATAATCGCATTGCTGAAAAAAGAAAATCAGTGCTTGCGTTCTCGCATACTTCGTGAAAGGCAAAAAAAAAAGTTAAAAAAAGGCACTACGCAGGAGATTGATGTCTGGACAGTGGACCGTGATTAATGCCAAAGATATCTGTCAACACCTACGCAGGTGCGCCACGACGGTTAAGAAATCTACGCGCACGGTATGACTATCATGATCAAGAATTAAAACAGAGTGGTTAAAGAAAAGAAGATGATGGGGCAGAGCGTAGTGCTATCATAAGCACTCCATTGGCAAGGGTGCGGTGCTATGTGCATACCGTGTACATAATGTAGGTAGTTGTTGGGGATTTTTCTTGTCAGCTGTGTACTGGGTATTTCTTTGGGCGCGCGATTGTTCTGGTCGGGAATATTTACAGTCGAGTGTGAAAAGATTTGTGACATGTCTTCTTCGCTGTCCACGCGTCCTTAATCGGAGATGCTGAGTGATGTTTGCAATTTCGATTCGAGCTACATGCTGGGAAAAACAATAAGTTAATTAAGATGGGGACAGTAGATTTCACTTCGAGGTAACCGAACTTCGAGTTATTTTCTTCGAGCTACGCGAATTTTATTACACGGAAACTCCCTAGGAACAATCGGGACTTTCATTTTGCCCCCGAGGTAAGTGGCTTATCCGACGTCGAGGTATCCGAAGTTGACTGTAGTAGAAATCTAGGAAAGAGTTCCTTTTGGGACAGCCACCCCAATACTACATACAGTCAGTGGGTCAATGCAGATCTATACGACTAGCGACTCTACCTAGCGATCCGTGCGTATCGCAAGCAAGGTTAGGCTACAAATGTGTAGCTAGCCTAACCTTGCTTGCGATACGCACGGATGCACAAACTCACTTTTTGGGTGGCTGTCCCAAAAGTTAGTCCTGCCGAAATCTTGTCTAGACCTAGTTCAGTCACTCTGGATCTTGGATTGGTAGCCTCCGGAACATTCCACTAGGGAGTTTTAACTGGAGGTGTGGCTTAGTGGTCATTACTTTCGGTTAACTGAGTTTGTGGTTAGTTGGTCAGATAGTTTGCGCTTAAAAGCATCAATTGTGTTTGCAGAGACTACAGGAGAAGGGAGGTCGTTCCATTCCCTTACAGTTCTTGGGGAAAAATGAATTCGCGTAAACGTCAGTTCTTGTATGATTCAACTGGAATTGCCTGTCGTGCCCTCTTGTTATTGTGTGGGTCTTTGGGTTTATGTATTTGCGATGGTCAATATCCAGGGTCCCATTCAACATTTAGTAGAAGCAGGTTAATCTATTTGCCCGTCGTCTCTCTTGTAGTGGCGACCAACCAAGGGAGTCCTTAAGCGATGAGACACTTGTATCCCTGCCATAAGTTGATGCGGTGAACCTGGCTGCAGCATTTTGGACTTGTTCAAGCTCTTTGATGTTTTTGGAGGTGAAAGGGTCCCAGGCTGACGTTGCATAATCCAGATGAGGCCGGACTAGCGTCTTGTAGAGCTTTTCTTTACTTGATTGTGAGGTATGGTGGAAGTTCCTCCTCAGGAGGTTGAGTACTTTGGATGCCTTGGATTTAGCGTAATTCACTTGGGTATTCCATCTCAGGTCATTCTGGATATAGACCCCTATACTTTCCTTCGTTTCTTCCATTGTTACTCCCATTATGTTATATCTCGGGTGGGACTTGTTTCTCCTTCTGGAGATTCGCATAGTGGTGCACTTGGATGGGTTGAATCTCATTCCCCTAACATCTGCCCAGTTTGTCATCTTATTCAGGTCTTTTTGAAGAGTATCTTCATCTCTTTGGGACTTTATGGTGTTGTATACCAGACAGTCATCTGCAAAGAGTCTGACAGTACTGGAAATTCCATTACGTATGTTGTTAATGTGAAGCAGAAATAGGTGGGGGCCAAGCACAGTGCCCTGGGGTGCTCCACTAAGTATAGGGGACCAGTCGGATGATTTTCCATTCACAATCACTCATTGGAATCTTTTTGTGAGGAAGGATGAAATCCAGGCTTTTGTATTTGAACGTATGCCATAGTGATCTAGCTTGATTAGCAGCTGCTGGTGGGGCATCACATCAAAGGCCTTGGCAAAATCTAGGATGGCTAAATCCACTGTCAATTTATTGTCGAAGTTTTTAGCCAGGTCGTGGTTAGTAACAATCAGTTGTGTTTTGCAAGATCTCGCTTTGCGAAATGCATGTGGGTGGTCTGAGAGGATATCATGCTCTAACAGATGCCTCATTATGTTACTATCGATGATATGTTCCAGCAGCTTACAGGAGGTACAAGTTAGGGACACCGGTCTATAGTTAGCTGGGTCAGTAGTTTGCCCTTTTTTGTAGATTGGTGTGATGTTTGCTCTCCTCCAATCTAATGGTAGATCCCCCATGTCGAGTGAGTGCTGGAAGATATGTTGTAGAATGCTCGCTATTTCATTAGCTGCCATCTTGAGGGCCTGGTTTGGAATGTTATCTGGACCGATAGCCTTGTTGACATTGATGTTATGAAGTAGTTTCTTTACTCCTTCCTCGGTGATTACAATAGGTAGCATCTCAGGAACAGGTTCACCTTTCATTGAGGGCTTAGGTGTTGTCTCGTCATCTTCCCTTGTGAAAACACTGTCGAATTGGGCTGCGAGAGCTTTTGCTTTATAAATCATCTGTTAAAAGTTTTCCATTTACTTTGAGTGGTTGCATCCCTGTTTTTTCCTTTCTCCTAGATTTTACATAACGCCAGAAAGATTTTACATTGTCCGAATCCATGATGGAAGCAACATAATTTCTGTGAGCGCGTCTTATCAACCTATCTGTCTCCTTCCGAGTATGATTTACAAAAAGTTCCCAGTCCTTCCGATTTCCTGATCGTTTTGCACGAATGTAGTGTTTCTCCTTTTTCTTACACAGGCGTTTAAGTTTACTTGTGGACCAGGGTGGGTGCATATAATCTTTGACTGACTTGGTGGGGACTAACTCTTCAACAATGTTGCAAAGGTTATTTCGAAACCAAGACCAATTTTCCTCAACACTTTTACTTTCAGGGTCGCGGCTGAAGTAGTTTGATTGGAGCTTGGAGGTGCTCTCCTTAAACTCTTCCTCTGAGACATCTTTCCATAAGTAAATTTTACGTGGTGGTATAGGGGCAACTTTGATATTTGTTGAAACTGAAACTCTGATGATACAGTGGTCACTAATTCCAGGGCAAGATTCAACATTAGACATTAGCAAGGGTTGGGTAGTTAAAAGCAGGTGGAGTGTGTTTTTAACTCCACTAACATCCTGACGGGTGGGGAAGTTTACCATCTGGGTGAGATGATTCTCTTGCGTAAAATCTATAATTTTTTCATGGAGAGTGTTTTTTGGTTCCACTGGGTCTTCAGACCAGTCAAGGCCGAGAATATTAAAGTCGCCTCCTAAGAGTACATGGGTAGACTTTTTACTCTTGTAAATATCAGTGAGTACATCTCCTAGGGTCTCAGTGGTTGTGGCCTTTTCATTTGATGGTCGATAAAAAGATCCAAACAGAATAGTATGATCTGTTTGCTTTGAAAGTGAGGTCTGGCACCAGACAGCTTCAATGCAATCCTGCCCAAGATCTTTCCTTTCAAAACAAGGTATGTCTTTTTTTAACAGCTATAAGGACTCCACCTCCCATAGAATTTCTGTCTTTCCTGAAAACATTGAAGGAACTAGGAAATATTTCTGCTGAGTTTATGCTTGGGTCCAGCCAGGTTTCTGTACTACATCTGGCTTTTCTTGGTCCAGTAACGATTCAACAACAGCAGCTTCTAGCTTTTCCTTTAATACTTCTGAAATTAATAATTATGACCTTGAGGTCTCTGTTCCTATTTCTTGGTCTCATTTTCCCATCTGAGTTTGTCTTCTTCAAATCATTTTGTTTTCTTAAATTCTTTGTCTCAAATAAATCTTTTTTGACTTCCTGTGGGGTTCCAACAGTAGATTGGTTTAATGAGCCTGCTAGCGGAGTGCTAGTAATAGTCACACCTCTGCATCTTGATTTATGTGTGGACTTATTCTTTCCTTTTACGACTGAACATGTCAGATTTTGGGTTAGTTAACACCAATAGACACCAATACTTAATAGTAGGGTTTCAATGATACCACCTGTTAAAAGAATTACCCCATATTTAAAGTGGATTCAATAAATGCAGATTTTTTTTTTTTTTTTTTTTTTTTTTTTTGGTGGTTGCGTGCGCCTGGTGGCTGCCCGCCAGCAGAGCTCTTAATTCTTCGCTTATTTCTCCTGTTGTAAGTTTTTCATTGAGTGTGTATTGTATTCTATCTTTGAATGTTTGTCTTCAAGCACTTGCTGGACAAATTGTAGTGATTTCTGTACTGTTTTTCCGCATTTACAGTGGATTGATTTTTCAGTACAGCTACAGTGTATACAGTGCAGACAACCACAGCCATTTTATACCTGTTATAGCATAGGCTTCACTGCACTTGATTCTGTGTGGTTCACTCTCACTGACACAATGTTACCATTGGCATTGCATTCTTTTGTATTTGTTGCCCTTCTTTTGTGTAATAGCACTCAGCTATCACAGACCTATTGTCGTATGTGTGCTACCCAGCCTGGTATGTCCCATGGCTCTGCTGTACAACCAAAGGGCAAGTACATTGGGAGCCCCATACTGTACTACTCCAATACTGTATCAACTTATCGTGTAAAGTTGCTTATATGTGGGGACATTAACCCGAATCCAGGCCCTTCTGAAGATGTGTCTGATTCTATAACTTTTGGCACACGCAATTCTAGGGTTCGATATTCTAGTGAGCTTCTTCACTCATACAACTGTGGCAATAAATCCCCAAAATGGTGTGAAGAAAACAAGGAAGTATGGAGGAGTATTCTGTCCCTGGGTATCGGTCGGAGGTCGAAGACACATCGAGGGAAAAGAGGAGGTTATGACAAATTTAGTGATCATCTTAGATTCTGTACAATCAATGCCCGATCCCTTTGTAATAAGTCAACAATTTTTCAAGATTTTGTTGTTGATAACAAGTTTGATGTAGTTGCAGTTACTGAGACTTGGCTGACTCCATTAGATGATGCAGCCATCACAGATCTCACTCCACCCGGTTTTGTATTTCTGCACCAGCCCCGAGCCTCCAGGCGTGGTGGAGGTGTTGGGTTCTTGTACAGGGACAATCTCTCTGTAGTTCTCAATCCATCAGATCACCATTTAAGTTTTGAATCTATGTCAGCCGTGGTCTCTAACAACACTACTAGTCTTGAGATTGTAGTTATGTACAGACCACCAGGATATCGTTCTTTTTCATCTTTTATTGATGAGTTCTCGGATTTGTTAGATGAAAAGTTGTATAAGTTATCTTCTCTCGTAATCACAGGAGATCTTAATATACACTTAGATAAGCTCTCATCCCAGTACATGCAGAAGTTCAACGACCTTGTCGATGGCCATGGACTCCGCCAGTTGGTGACTACACCTACACATGATCATGGCCATATTCTCGACGTCATCTTGATACGGCAATCCGACAGACTGCTATTTTCTAACACACGAGTTATTCCCGGCATCTCCGACCATTCCGCCGTAACCTGCTTGTTTCGTTTTAACAAGCCAGAGAGGAATGATGCTACGTTCTCATCTCGCAACATAAAAGGCATCAACAGGACTGATTTCGCCAACGACGTGTCTGACAGTAACATTTCGTCCTTGTCAACAGCCGACGTTGATGATGCTGTGAACCGCTACAATTCAGAACTTAGCAGGTTACTGGACATTCACGCACCAGCCAAGACTCGGAAAGTGAACTCTCATCAGTACAGTCCCTGGTATGACTCTGGTATCTCTGAAGCAAAGAAAGAGCGGCGGCGACTTGAGAGGAGATGGCGCATCAATGGAAAGCTGCAGACAGACAGAAAGTTGTTCTGTGATCAGAGAGACCGAGTAAACTACCTTGTGTCCAGAGCCAAACGCATTTATCACACCAGACTCATCGAAAACTGCGGAGATGATCATAAGAAGCTTTTCAACGTCGCCAATCGACTTTTGAACCGCAAACAGTCATCTCCATTGCCTAAACATGTCGATGAATGTGCCATGGCTGAAACTTTTAGTCAGTTTTTTCATTCGAAAGTTGAAAAAATCCGAGATAATTTCAATTGTAATGTTGTACTATCTGAATCTGAACCTGTTACCTCTTCCACACTGGAAACCTTCCAACATACAACTACTGATGAAATACTTCTCCTTCTTCGTAAATTGCCTCCTAAATCCTGTCCATTGGATCCGGTTCCAACCATTCTCTTAAAGGACTGCGCACCCACGTTTGCCCCGATTATTTCTCAAATTGTTAACCTCAGTATCGAGCAAGCTACCGTACCCTTATCTTTAAAGAAAGGTCTGATCCGTCCTTTGCTGAAAAAACCTTCATTGGATAAGGAATCATTGACAAGTTATCGTCCTGTATGCAATCTTTCATTTTTGTTCAAGATTTTAGAGAGAGTTGTGTTTTCGAGACTCTCAGACTATATGCTGGAACATGGTCTATTCGATCCTTTACAGTCGGCTTATCGCCCTCACCATAGTGTGGAGACCCTTTTGATAAATGTTTCTAGTTATATTTTAAGGGAAATGGATTCCGGATCCGTCTCAGCAATGGTTTTGTTGGATCTGTCTTCGGCCTTCGACACCGTAGATCACAGAATTCTTGTCAATACTCTTAGAAGTTTGGGTATCCAGGGCCAAGCTCTCGAATGGTTTAAATCATACCTATCACACCATTCACAGTCTGTTCTTTTGAATGGTGTCACATCGTCTTCAAAGCCATTAGGCTGTGGTGTACCTCAAGGCTCTGTTGGCGGGCCCACCCTTTTTTCTATCTATTTGATCGGTCTGCGGAAAATATTTCAAAGGCATTCTGTTCGGTATCATCTATATGCAGACGACATACAAGTTTTTGTATCTTTTCCACCACATCAAATCCAAGCATCTCATGCACTGCGCTGTCTAGAAAATTGCATCATTGATATTGATGCTTGGATGAGGTCTAACTCATTGTTTCTAAACCACAGCAAGTGTGAATTTATCCTTTTTGGTTCTAAATCTCACTTGAATAAGTTGGATATTAATTGTATTTCGATTGTAGGTAATGATATTCCTCTGTCAAAGTCATGTCGCAATCTGGGTGTTATGTTTGACTCTCACATGGCTATGTCCGATCAAATCACCAACATTTCTAAATCAGTCCGTTATCAATTGCGCAATATTGGTTTTATTCGCAAGTATTTGACTCGCTCTGCCACGGAAAAACTTGTTCATGCACTTATTTCTTCACGCCTTGATTTTGGTAATGGTTTGTTTTTCAATCTACCAAACTCGCAAATTGCCCAATTACAAAAGCTACAAAATGCCGCTGCACGTATTGTTTCTTTGTCAAGTAAACGCAGTCATATCACACCTATCCTGAAGAGTCTTCATTGGTTGCCTGTACAGGAGCGTATTCGGTTTAAGATACTTCTTTTGGTTTATCATGTTATTGAGGGAACAGCTCCTGATTACAATGTTTGTTTGTTTCGTCAATACCAACCTTCACGAACTCTTTGATCCTCAACTTCAGGTCTCTTACATATTCCGTTTTCTAGGAAATCTTGGGGGGAACGTGCTTTCGCTCACGCTGGACCAACACTGTGGAATTCACTTCCTCGTGAGCTGAAAGACTCAAGCTCTATAACATCTTTCAGGAGAAATTTAAAATCCTATCTGTTTAGCAGTGCATTTTGAAGACCAGTGTCTTTTGAAGACAGACTTTCATGTCTTTTTTTTTTCTGCTTCTTCATCTTCTTCTATTACTGTGATGTACTTGTATTTTCAATTTGTTTGCTTGTACCTATTGTAAAGCGCCTTGAGCATTTAATCAAAGTGGAGAACGGCGCTATAGAAATTGTATGTATCATTATTATTATTATTATATATTGAATAGTTTACTCTACAATGCAGAGAAGTTTGACGAAAATTGCACAATCTGTTCAAAAGTAATGAATTAATGAAGTTTTGGTAAAATAAATATAACAACCACAACATTTTGTAACATCACAGTGGGGCAATGATACATTTGTATGTAAAAGTAAACTCAACTAAATAAAATTTCAACATATCTTCATGTTTAGCTCACCTGAGCCAAAGGCTCAAGTGAGCTTTTGCGATCGTTCTTCGTCCGGCATTGGTCGTGCATCGTCTGTCGTGCGTCCGTCTTGTTAGTAACAAGTGGAAGGAATAAATACTTTGCATACAAAAGAAATTACATTTTGTTTAATTCTGTATGTATTTCTTTATGTTGTTTACCAATTTCAGCTTTCTCCTAAAAAAAAAAAATTTCTTCAGACCATCCAGTTTCCAGTGATCTACTTTTCTGATTTTTATGTTTTTTGATTGAATCTACACAGACTTTCACCATTGATTAAATCACTGACTATATGACAAAAAGGAATAATATTGTTTACTCAATGAATGCAAAATAAGGTTTCTAATGATACAATAATTTCCTGTTTTTCTTTTCCTTCTTCCTACTCAATGTGGATGACTCAACATTTTCAGCACGGTGAGTCTCAACATTTCATGGTTTTACACTACTGTAATTTTTCGCACAAGCAATTTTTCACGCTCGTCCGAGTAAGATGGATTTTGCATGTTTTTAATTCCATGGAATCAGTACATTAACTATTGGAACATATGGTATGCACAAATATTTGCGTGGTTTTTGCATTACTGGTTGCGCGAAATGCATGAAAATTTCCACACCGCGAAAATTTGTACTTTTACAGTACATTGTGCAGATAGAAACAGTATGATTGGATGATGCCACAATATGTTATGTACAATTGTAGCCCATTCCATATTGTTGATGATATTTGTTGAATATACCCATTTTAAGGAAAAAATTGACCAAAGTTAGATTTTAAACATATTCCACATCTATCAGCATCCAGTATTTTTCATGGCTGTCCTGCAGATGTCTTCTTTCATCTGATTCTGACACTTTTCACATGCTGAAATCACTTCTAAAGAGAGAGCTAAGAAAGTCAACAGCATAAACTCTTTCAAGATCATTCCCTGGAGTCTATATTCATGTCTGGACGGTTCTAATGCAATATCCTAGCTACAGTGTAAGACATGGTGGATCTTTCCTAGGTCTGTCCTGCCATTTCCTCACAATGTGAGATTGAATACAAAAAGTGAGTTGTCATGAGTGATGGTACAACATTTTGTCCGTCCGTCCTTCCGTCCGTCCGTAATGAATTTTGTGGACAAGGTAACTATCAAAACCTGTTGAGGTATCCTAATGAAACTTGGCATGTATGTGTATTAGGGGGTGAAGTTGTGCCTATCAACTTTTGGGTGCACATGCTCAAGGTCAAAGGTCAAAAGGTCAAGGTCAAATACATAAAATTTCACTATTTCCACCATATCTATTGAATGCCTGAAGATATTTTCTTGAAACTTAGTGTATACATGTATTACCCAATTAAGACTCTCTGGTGAAAGTTTGGGTCATGAGGTCAAAGGTCAAAGGTCAAAAGGTCATGGTCAAATACATAAAATTTCACTATTTCTACCATATCTATTGAATGCCTGAAGATATTTTCTTGAAACTTAGTGTATACATGTATTACCCAATTTAAATTCTCTGGTGAAAGTTTGGGTCATGAGGTCAAAGGTCAAAAGGTCAAAAGGTCAAGTAAAAATATTAAAACTTCTTTTTTTTTCTCCATACCTTGGAAAATTGTTCAAGGTATCTTCATGGAACATAGTATATACATATACTGACTGGAAGTGATTATCTAGAGAATGTAGGGTTCATGGGGTCAAAGGTCAGGGGTCAAAGGTCAAGTGCAACACTTCAAAATTTTACTATTTCCCTCCTATCATGCAATGCCAGCAGGGTTATTTTTTTTTACACTTGGTATGTGCATACATGTGTAACCTAATAGAAATTCTCTGGAAAGTTTTTTTTTTCTTCTTTTTTTGCCTCAAAGGTCAAAAGGTCAAAGATCAATTGAAAGTGCTGAACTAACTTTTTCCTCCATATCTCGGAAGTGGCTCAAGTTATCTTGAAACTTGGTACATATTATGCATGTTCTACCTGAAAGTGATTATCTTATGAATTTTAGGGTCAAGGACCAGATGAAAATGGTAACAATTTACTATTCAATTCAGAAATTGTACTTTTTCTCCACACCTGTACCTTGAAAATTACTCAATGCCTAAATGTATGAATGGGTCAAAGTCGAGTTAAAGTCCTTAAATCCCTAGATACATGCTCTCCTATTCATCAAATTAAACCTAGGTCAAGGAAGGTGAACATTCAACACATTTGTGACAAACTTGTCATTTCAATATTTTGCCAATTTTGTGAAAATGTAATCACACATTGTCCACATGTACTATCTAGACCTATTGGGAAAATCATGCATCATGGCGGAGGCATACCAGTCGCCAAAGCGACATTTCTAGTTAACCTTTACTGTGCCAGTGAGTTAAAGGACAAATTCACCATCGTAAACATAAGGATTGAGGGAATGCAGCAATATTAGTAGAACACATCAGTGAAAGTTTTAGGAAAATTTGACAATCGATGCAAAAGTTATGAATTTTTTAAATTTTTGTGTTGGAACCGCTGGATGAGGAGACTACTAAGGCTCATGATGTCATATGAGTACAACAGTATAAAGAAAGTGTAAAGAAAATTCAACATATTTTCACTTTTTTGCATAATAAAAGAGCACTTGACTTGCCTCTTTCTAAAGGCAATGGGAATAATATTACCCATAACATATGTCAGTTACGAGTCGAGTGAATGTGTACTTTTTTCAAAAGATGACATTTTGTGAAATTCTCTTTTTCCTTATATTGTTGTACGCATGTGACATCATACACTGCAGTAGTCTCCTCATCCAGTGGTGACTGCACAAAAACTTCAAAAATTCATAACTTTTGAACAGATTGTCTGATTTTCCTCAAACTTTCAATGATGTGTTCTACTAATATATTGCTACATTATCTAAATCCTTATGTTATAATGAAGGTGAACTTGTCCTTTAATAATTTATATGCACAAATTTCACAAAAACCTATGCACAGGGAATTCATGTAGCACACAGAGGATTGACCAATACTGAAACAAATGCAGTCCCTCAAAACTGGAAAGAAAGCTTGTGCAGCCTCTACATAAGGTGTAGGGATTTTAATACCTTCATCAACTACACCACGTTAATAGTTCTTAAAGGTAGGGAATCCCATTTGCATGCCTTAAATGAAGAGTTGTATAAATACAGTGGTATGTTGAAGAGAGTATCATTTTAGAAACTCCCGTAAAATATTGAAAGTGGAAGGTAACATTTAGTACATTTTTATTGACCGTTAGATTTTGAATTGAATTTTTTTTGGGGCTCACCGTAAATTCCAGTACATTACTAGGCTACCTTTGCAAACCCATGCACTGCATGTGTGTCCATCATGTATATTTTGTGAATAAAGTTCATCAAAACTTACAAACATTTCCATATACATTCTTGCCACACACTCTAGATATGTTATTACATCAGCTCTTATACTTTCAGATTTGTGTTTATAGATAAAAAAATACAGAAGACTGCAACAAAAAGGCTTAAGTGTGGCTGACACACACAACTACTGAGTAGTTGAGTTTTGTGCATTATTCAAATTGTAGATAACTGTTGACTTCCAAATTTCTCAGCAGTGGCCTAAACAAGTCCCCTGAGGTTCATATTTAATGTTTTGCTGCATTTTGGGAGGTCTGTAAAAGGTATCCCCTACCAAACAGCCTTGTATGATTTATTTTCTCTCCATTTTTTTCTCTCTCCAGATTTATAGTGTCTTTGGGTAAAAAACAAGAAAAACAAAGAAAGATCATGTGATTGTGATCAGGCTGGTCCAAGCTTTTTTTTTTTTTTTTTTTTCAGATTATACAGTTTTGTATGTGTGATACCTTGCATGCTGTGCTTTCTACCAGATCCCAGTCAAATTTAATGGCAGGTTTAAATCATCCAAAAAACTATAAGCCTATCGTTTCTCTTATTATATTTTTTTTTTGGCAGTTCCCTCCATGTTCTGTCATTCATAGGCAAAAAATGTGAAATCTACATTGTAGAGTGAAATTTGAAGGTTCACACACGTTTGCCACACCAGCCATTTATTTTAATAGGTACAGGGTCATATTCCAAGGGTGGGAACAGACACGTCTCTAAAGATTGATTTGGGTATGCTGCCCTCATTGATCCATCATAGACAGTGTCAGAGGTCACTCTTAGCAAATGAACAATTGCAATAATACTATAAAAAAAAAAACATGTTCATTGTATGTGTGTCACAGTAATTTTGTATTTACTGAGCGCATTTCATTCAAACTGTTTGTAGAGGTGTGTGGCCACTTTACACTGTAGGTCGAATGTAGTTTTTGGGTATACTGCCCCCATGTGTTGTAACTTTGACAGGCTACAGACAGAGTAACATTCCTTGTTTGCACTGTACTGTCAACTTGATTTCATTACAATTTTCTGTGTACATGTAGGTGTACCATTGGAAATCTACAAGTAGCTTGTCATTGTTTTGGTGTTAGCGCTCTCATTGTTTTTGGTGTTAGCGCCCTCATTGTTCTGACTTTCAAGACATGTAATGCTCAGATGTTCAATTATATCAAAACTGACTTTCATATTTCATAGGTAGTTTCTCATTATCTGACAAAAAAAAAAAGAGAAAAGAGGGCAAGTCCAAGATACGGTCCCCTCAGAAGGCAAAATTTCATCTTTGCTCAATATTGACATGTTTGGTATCATTTTGAAGCTTATGAGTTGAAGTTTTGATTTCCATGGAGGAAAAAAACGATATTATGTAAATTTATGCAAATTTCAAGGGTTTCATTTGCATAAATGTGAAATACAGCGTTACGTATGGGACATTTATAAAAATTCATATTTATTCAAAGGAAAGCAAATGATATTTGTTTAATATGTAGACATAAGAAGTTCATCAAGTAGTTTAATTTGTTTTGAAAATTTAGGGATTATGCAAATAATTATGCAAATTAGCTCGTGTCCTATCATGAGATGTCTCATACGTAACAAATTGAGGTCAGGTTTTCTCTGAAATTTCTAAGGTTATTTGAATGCCCTTTTGGAAAGTTGTAATTTATTGTTTAGAGAAGTTACATACCATAGAAAGATGAAAAAATAGTAAAAGAAATATTTTTTATTACGGAATTAAATAATGTTACGTATGGGACAAATGTGTTACGTATGGGACATCCTCATACATATTGCATGTGAATGCATGTAGCTAGCTGGGAGGGTCTCTCAGTACACAAATGGTCAATCATCTTGAAGAAAGCATTCCAACTTTGCAGCTTCTTTTGAGTTATAGACACTTGAAACAATACATGTACTTGACTGAACAATTTTTAGAAAGGGGGAAGGGAAGATGGCAAAATACACAATGAAAATCAGCATTAAAGGGATGGTATAGTTTTTGTAGAAATGGGGATTCAGTTTTCAACATTTTACAAGATGATTGGAAACCAAAATATGAAGTATTAGAGAGCATACAAATCTCAGAGTAGAGGAATTCAAAGTTTATTTGATGGAGATCCAATTTGAAATGGCTGAGATATAAAAAAATAAAAAAATACAAAGTAAAATGAAGTGGTCCTAATAATAAATGTGACCCACCTTTTGTTAGGACACCACGTTTCTGGATATCTCAGCCATTTCAAAACAGATTTTTGTCATGTTAACTTTGAATTCCTCTTAGAATTGTATGCTATTTAAATATTTCATAAAAGAAGTGCTAATTATCTTGTAGAAGTTGAAATCAGAATTCCCATCTGAACCAGAACTATACAGTCCCTTTAAGTAGAGACCTCTGATTTAAAGGGTACTGAAACGGAATGTTATATATACAAGCAGATTGAAAAATTGCAGTTCAACTACTAATATTGGGTAATGTTCACCACTCAATGGAGAGCTCTAGCTCTGCTGTAGCATTGTATAACATGTGATGATAATGAAGATGTTGTACTTAGTGGTTTTTTTTAGGTGATCCGAGTATCCTCTCGGATCACCTTCTGTTTTTGTACGGATTCTTTCTTCTTCTTCTTCTTTTTCTTATTTCTCCCCAAAAGTTGTGCATTGATTAGCTCAGAAAGTCCTCTTCCTATCAATTTCAAACTTATACCATATATGTATCGTCTCCCAAAGACGGCAATCGAACTAAAATCAAAGTGATCAGTCGACCGTGACGTCACTATGACGTCATTATATGAAAACACATTCTCAATCATATCTCATTAATGGAATGGAATTTTTCAATGAAATTTACGTCACATATATTTCAAGTCAAGGGCATTCTACTCATATTCTCAAAATTCATCTATACCTTAAAACGTGCGCGTACGCGCGCGATGAAATATTTGTATGCTCAAATTGAGCTCAAATTTTTTTTGCACACGTTTCAGACCATTTAGAGCATTTTTTTAAAAATTGAAAAAAAATTACGGACGCGTACGCGCGCGCGCATATACGCACGCACAGCTCATATGCAATAGAAATTTCCCGTTTTTTCACACTTATCGGCTGCCTGAAATGTCAAGGAATATGTCTACCAAGTTTCAAGTCAATCAATGGCGATATACAGTGCAACAATGCCAAAAAACCGCCAATTTTAAATCCGATTTTACTCGTCAGGATGGACGGTGACCCCCAATTTTCTTTACATATTCTGAAAGCTGATGAGTTGTACATGTCATTTCATGGGTTGGCGATGCTGGAAAAAAGATTAAAAGATATCAAATTTCTTAATAAAATAAAAAGTAAATTTTCAAAATGACGTCATCAAATTACAAGTTCACTCGAGCGTATCTCACTTATCCTTTGCCCATTTTCACCCAGATTTCGATATGTTGTAGCTTATTAAATGTTCTTTCATTAATACAAAACAACATTTTGATTGGATGACGTTATCGCCTCGTAAAAATGGATTGAAAGTATCCTTGTAAGATTTGACCAGTTTACGTGTTATCTCTATGGGAGAGCAGTTTTTCTGGCAGTGAAAATTGACATGACTTTTTTTTTCGAGCACTAGCTCACTTATACTTCGGTGAATTTCTCCCAGATTTTAGTATGTTGTAGCTGAGACTTTGGGCTATCATAAGTGTGCCCTCCATTTCTTCATACAATGTTGGCATCACGTCGAAAAACTTGGTTGAAAATGGCACGAGGCTTCGATGCAGCGTCATTTTGCTTAATACACAGGGCCTATGGAGAATGAAATAGGTCATTGCGTAGTGCATTCGACTCGTAATCCTAAGGTCCCTGGTTCGAGGCTCACCCCTGCCAATATTTTTTTTTTATCTTTTTTAACACTTTTTTCTTCTTTTTCTTTAGTTAATCTTAATCTCCCTTTCCTTACTTTATCTTTTTCTGATTTTTTTCTGCTTCTCCTTCAAATTTCTATAAAATAACATAATTTTTGCTTTATTTTTCTTTCTTTCTACTACTTTCTGTGCAATAGATGAACAACAACAATGGCTATCAATCCCATATTTTGCACATGTTTAGTACATGTCACGTACATTATTTCATAAAATAACAACTACTTGATCGGACACCATCTTGGGTATGTAAATTAGGGTCAAAGGTCATAAATGTTTCATCCTGTATCTTGGTGAATACATGTCCTATCTTTCCCATATTTTGCACACGCAAAGACCATGTTACAAGAATCATTTCATAAAATAATTACTTTTTGCTTAGACGCCATCTTGGGTGTGCAAAGTGAGGTCAAAGATCAAATATACTTCATTCTGTATTTCCGTTAGTGTATACGGAATTCGGTACCAAAGATGGCAGGTCTCACTCCCTTTTCTAAATGAGAATCCAAACATCACACGGCCAATGTCCCGTCAACACAGATGAAACCTGTATGGTCATGAATATTGATGGCAGACCTGACTCCCTTTTCAAAATCAGTATCCAAACATCACACAGCCAATATCCCTAAACACAGATGAAACCTGTATAGTCATGCCTATATTGGGATCAAAACTCAAATCATTGATTTTCAAAAGATCGGATCACCTAATTTGTCAGTCTTGACAAATTCCGGGTCTAGTTTATTAGTGTTTTTTGAATTATTTTTTTATTTTTTTTTTTTATTGCAAGTGATAAACAAATTGTCCTTATTCAGTTTTCAGTAGTAGCCACGACAAAAATCATGGGTATACACACTGAGATGTGACTCAAATCAATGACCTGATTGCTAGACAGACATCATCTACACGATTATTGGGGTTCCATGCAGCAGGTATTGCATATATTTATGAAAATTAATATTTCTTGTGTCAAGTTGTTTTTTATTGAAACTGAATGGCAAACTGTCCTTCATAAATGGAAGTAAACACTTTATCATTCAATTTTTAGTAGTGACTATCCTGATAAAAATACAGGGCATACATACTCGGGTTGGTCATAAAAATATAGAATATGATTAAAGATTATGATTGTAAATATTTGGGGAATATTGTTCCCTTGACAATCTGGATCAGTATTTGAGTAATTTCAACTGATTCTACCTCAATAATTATGCAAAAATTTGTTTATTGGTATTTTGCAAAATTATTTTGCAAAATACCCATAAACATGGTTCTCCACACACTAAACGAATGGGGGACAAAGGGCATGCATACTAAGGTTGGTCATAAAAATATAAAGATATGATTGAATATGATTATGATGGGAAATATTTGGGGAATATTGTTTCCTTGACAATCTGGGTCAGTATTGAGTAGTTTCAACTGATATTGCTTCAATAATTATGCAAAATACCCATAAACATGGTTCTCCACACACTAAACGAATGGGGGACAAAGTGTCCCATACGTAACTGTCCCATATGTAGCACGTCATGTTTGTCTTTACTTGAGAACCTGTAATTAGAGCTTTTTGCCTCATGACATGAAACTTACCTCTCATAATCTTGAGTGTTGTGGCTTTCATCACAGTGAGTTACAAGTTGTAGAATAAAATACTTTCAGAGAGTTTTGAGGTTGAAAAAAATGTTCAAAAAAACAAAATTTTTCTGGTCCCATACGTAACGGCACATATTTTCTCTTCTAGAATATAATTGTGAAGGTCATTTTTCTCCATTTTTTACATGATTATACTTCTCCTAGATATCAATCACCATGAAAAAGTTCAATTTGATCAAAGGCCATTAACACTATTTTTCAGGTCATAAAAGTCTCTGAATGTCCCATATGTAACGCGCGCGTTATCTTGGACTTGCCCAAGAATTAAAATCTGAAGCATCCTCTTTACAAAATGATACTTGTACATTCTTTTTAAAGTGTTTCATATGAAAAAGAGTATGCCACATGCATTGTGTGGCAGCAAACATTTCAAGTTTTGGTTAGATAAAATGAATATCAACATTTTAGTATTATGGATCACTAAAGGAAAAGTTAGGATTTGGATTCACGTGCGATCAAAAAAAGAAAAGAAGAAAGACATGTAAGATAATTTCACCCTTAAAGAGGAAATCCATCCCCAAAAATAAATAAACTTAAAAAGAAAGAGAAAAATATTCCCTCCAGAACGATACAAAAATGACAAAAAAACGGATAAAGAATAAGGGAGATACATGTATGTAACATTTTGAAATTTCACATTTTCACATTGGGGGGTGGCGCACCAGGCGTGCCCCCCTTAAATTGTTAAAACAAAAGAAATAAGAAAAAATGGAGGGGGCCATGTGTGCCCCCCTTAATTAAAGGCCCCCCCTCCCCTTTACAAAATTCCTGGATCCGCCCCTGACCATCATGACCTGCATACAAGGTACGTGAGTTAAAACATGTGATATGTCGATAGTTAGTTTTCATAAGTTCTAGAGTGAAAATGAAAATATCAACAAATTTATGCACTTTTATAGCTTTCATGGTGATTGCCATGTCATCATGTTTCAAATGTCATGAGAGTTGGTTGGATTTTATACTCAGTCACAGTCATCACTGAGCAAGCAAACAGGATATGAAAACCAAAATAGAAAGTGTAAATTGAGAGGTATCAATAGTTATGCTCACAAGTGGAAAGGAATATTTTGATAATGGGTTAAATGTGCTTACAAATGTAGATTGGAGACCATTAAGCCATAGTTTGGTTGTGATTAATTTGATTGAGAAGTTGTAATGAGTTATTCGAGGTGATATTTGTGACAGTCTAACATCAACCAACCTTTAATACGTTGTGCTTCTGATTTCCTTGAAAACGATCAGTTTCATTACATGCCTTTTTTAAAGTCATAAAAGCAAACAGTTTTGTGCAATGTTTCTAACATCACGTATATCTGTCTGTAATTGTTAAAAGAATACAATTATCATGTACTTACGAAGTGAAGTACATGTGTGCATGTACGTGTTCTCAAATTTGCACAAGATAAACAACACTATTTGGAAAGATTATATTATCGTAAAACAACCCCTCTAAAAAGCACCTGTAGGGAAACCTAAACAGGAACTTTCAATGAAACATTCAGGGGGAATCTGCTTCAGCCATGATGTGAAAGATGCCCTTGGAACTTGCAGCATGATACTTAAAGGGGCTGTACAGTACTGGTTGAGGTGGAAATTCATGTTTTTTACATTCCTAAGTGAGATAATGAGAAACATCTTATGAAATATGAAAGAGCATGTAATTCTAAGAAGGATTCAACATTTATTTGATGAAAATTGGTTTTCAAATGGCTGAGATATCCAAAAAAGAGATGATACAAGTGTAATATTAAATAAAAGACTACAGGCCACAACTTAATTAGGATCTCTTTGTTTCACCTTGTTTTTGGATATCTCGGCCACTTCAAAACCGATTTTCATCAAATAAACTTTTGATACCCCTTAGAATTGCATGTTCTTTGACATCTTATAAGAGTGGTTTCTGAATATCTTGCAAAACGTTAAAAGCTTAATCCTCACCTCGACCAGAACTGTACACACCCTTTGAAAGAACAAAACAAGGCTGATGTGCCAGTTGATGTGGGTGGATGAAGTCATGCTAATCATGTGCGCATCCTTCAGATTATTGTGACAGCATTTGTGTGTGTGATTTATATAAAGTACAATTGTATACATACTATATTGTTACTATGCATCAGCAGAACTTTGTCCAAGAAGTTGAATCGATCGATTGCCATCCTGTGTTAGTGTGTAGACTAGCCACATGCGCTGTGCACAGGGCGTGTTCCAACTACAAGGCTTGCATGAACATACACACAATTTAGGCTTTACTATTCAGCATTTCATTATCCATGTGTGGCATCCTTTCTGAATAGGATCTTTCCTTACTTTTTTTTTTCTTCTGAACATGATGTTACTCAAGTTATAGATTGCGGTCACCACGTACCGTGTATGCACGTAAACATCTCTAGTCCTCGTGCCATGCATGGCTGGTGAAGCTCAAACATAGCGGCTGTATGTTTGTTCAAATCCTATGCATGACTGGCCCATCATGCATGTAATACACATGCTTTCAGTACTACTTGTAATTAAAGTCTTATGTGATGTGACACCAATAGTTATTCAGGTTAAATTGAGTTCATCTTTTGGAGGACTACAATGTACATGTACTTGTAACATTTCCTCATATATCACTCATTCTGCGTTCAGCTGAAGAATCACATTTTGCCACGTTTGTCATGCTTGCCTTCGTAGGGTTGTTGATATTCAATGAAGTTTATGGAACAAAACTCCATTTTGGTCTTTCTAGTCTAGATTTTGCATTGATTTCTTCCCTTTATTAGTAAGTGATAAGATCACAAACAGTTCGCCAGGTAGTTTGAAAAGATCCTGAGGAGAGTTTGCAGATTATACAGAAGTGTGGATGTGTCAATACCAGTATAGCATCATAGAACACCTTATAATCTGTGTCATTTGAGACAGAAAGTTACACTTTGTGTTCATGGTTAGATATGACACTGACAGATGTGTGATACAAAACAGTGCATTTTTAGCTCACCTGAGCCAAAGGCTCAAGTGAGCTAAATTGTGATCGCCCTTCGTCTGGCGTCCGGCGTGCGTCGTCCGTCGTGCGTCGTCCGTCGTGCGTAAACTTTTTACATTTTCATCTTCTTCTTGAAAACCCCAAGACCAATTTTCATCAAACTTGGCAGGTAGCATCCCTAGGGGGTTAGGAACTCAATTTATTAAAATGGGCACCATTCCCCACCCAGGGGGCCCCCCAGGGGGGCCCAAACCCCCCAAAATTAAGGAATCTGTAAAAATCTTCTTCTCTAGAACCAGAAGTGATAGAGCTAAGTTAATACTACAAGTTAGTACATTGATGACTGTAGTTTCAAGTTTGTTCGTGGCAGAATCATGGGTGCCCCCCTTGCGACCCAGGCTAGGGGGGTGGGGAGGGGTCCTAATAGGGCCTAAATTGTACATTTTCATCTTGTTCTTGAGAACCCCATGACCCATTTTCACCAAACTTGGCAGGTAGCATCCCTAGGGGTTAGGACCTCATTTTGTTAAAATGGGCACCATGCCCCACCCAGGGGGTCCCCAGGGGGGCCTAAACCCTCCAAAATGAAGGAATCTTTAAAGATCTTCTCTAGAATCAGAAGTGATAGAGCTAAGATAATACTATGAGTGAGTGCATTAATGACTGTAGTTTCAAGTTTGTTCATAGCAAATCCAGGGGTGCCCCTCTTGGGGGCGGGGGGGGGGGGGGGGGGGGGGGTTGGGAAGGTCCAAATGGGGGCCTGAATTGTACATTTTCATCTTCTTCCTGAAAACCTCATGATGGATTTTCATCAAACTTGGCAGGTAGCATCCTTAGGGGGTCAGGATCTCAATTTATCAAAGTGGGCACCATGCCCCACCCAGTGGGCCCCAGGGGGGCCCAATCCCCCCAAATTAAGGAATCTTAAAAAATTTGGGCCCTTATTGTACATTTTCATCTTCTACTTGAGAATGCCTGGTCAAATTTTAGTAGAGCTGTGAATAATTTAGATTAGTGACTGCGTGAAAGGTGAACTTGTGATACTCAGGTGAGCGCTAGACCTGCGGGTCTCTTGTTATTTGTGTTGCTTAATGAATACACAACATTCCTATGTTTCAAATTCTGTACTTAAAGGGATCATGTAGTTTTGGTTGAGACCTAATTTCAGGTTTCTAACATTTTTTGGCGACATAATGAGAAACCTCTTATGAAATATGAAAGAGCATGTAATTCTATGAGGAATTCAACGTTTATTTGATGAAAATTGGTTTTGAAATGGCTGAGATATGCAAAAAAGAAAGATTCTATTAAAGTGTGGGACCCACACTTTATTACGATCGCTTTGTTTTACTCTGTTTTTGGATGTTTCAGTCATTCCAAACCTGATTTTCATCAAATAAACTGTGAATTCCTCTTAGAATGGTATGTTCTGTACTATATAATAAGTGTTTCCTCGCAAAAAGTTAAAAGCCCAATTCTCATCTCCACCAATACTGTACCATCCCTTTAATTACATGACAGGATGTAAGTATAGTTTTTTTTTTTTAATGTAATCTGATGTCATGAAGTATGTAAAATCTAACCATAACTGACATAAAAAATATGTTGACTGTGTTGTATAAATTCCTCATCAGTAAGTCTTGAGTTGAGTTCATGAATGACCATGATATTCTGACAGTGACCATTGGAATGTTTTCGAGTAAATCCAGAATGTACTACATGTAGCATTCCTTGATGATGTAACCCCCCTCTTTCAAATTATATGTCATTAATGCCAACTTACCTATTGTAATGGCAGAACCAACCTGACCTCAATACTTCATCCCAACTTGTACAACTTGCAGTGATTGTTCTGGCAAAGTTTGTCTCTGGACAAAAGAAGTCTTAAGTAGGTCTTTAACAACCCCCCCCCCCCAACCCGGCAGCCATCCCTTTGTGTAGAAGCAGTGTGAACAGTCCCTGAGGAACACCCTCCTTGAGGCCCAAATCAAGTTCTGCACTTCCTTGTAAGAATACAATGAGTAACAACGTAATCCAGAAGCCTTTCAGTCAGACTTGACAAGACTGTCAGGCTTACAAAGTTCTCCTTTCATTTCCTGGTCCCATGTCACGGTTCCATGTCACTGTGACTGGATCAGCTGATGTCACCGAGGTCCATTTATGCAACCATTGTGTTACTGTGCCCCTGCATTTCTTTTGAATCCTGAAATCTAGTCTAACAACTTTTAGCATGAATTTCCTCCTTGATTTTGCATTGGTGCCACATTGTAATGCTTTGAAAGTCAAGAAATGAACATCAAAGAAGATCTGTTCATGATTAGAGCAGTCTTTACCATGGCAACAGCTGAGCAGCAACCAGTCAGTTGCTGTGGTAGCTGTGAAGAGTAAATATTGCCCTCACTGCTGTCTCTGAGTTGGCCATGGAGACCAATCGTAACTCTCCCCTACTGCCATTTTTTTCTTTTAGCTGTGCACCTTGACATAGTAATTTGGGGAAGAAAATGATGTATGACATAAACTCCAACTATCAATATAACCACATGCTGCCAAGCCTTTCATATTTTTCTGGAGGCTCCCTGAAATATACTGTATACGCCATATATTTCGCGAGTCTAAATTTTCGCGGATCGGGAATTCCCGATGATTTTGTGAGTGGTTAAATTCGCGATACTGCAGTGTAAATGGAGAAGAGTACACGCTACGTCACATTCACATCGACAATCAGAGTCAATATTTTCGTGTGTCTTAAATTTCGCAAATAGCACCTGACTCGCGAAATTCGTGAAAATAAAAACCTAGCGAAATATTTTGCATAGTATTCCATATCCTAAGAAGAGAATTTAAGACACTGTGATTCCGTAAGTATTTCCTTCTGTTAAAGATGCGACACACAAGTATCACCCTGATTGTTCTCTGCAGCTCCCTGATATTAAACTTGAAATATATGCAGGCCTGATGTACATAATGACTTGGTGCTAGTCTTTCTGAGATCATGTAGAAATGAACACTGTGCCATCGATTTTTAGCACTTCATTTTTGTCTCGCCCACCGGAGGTGAAGGCGAGACTAAGGGATCCAAATGGCGTCCGTCCGTCGTCCGTCTGTCGTCCGTCCGTCGTCCGTCGTCCGTCGTCCGTCCGTCGTCCGTCACAAATGTTAAAGTTTACCTGCAAGACTCTCTTATGATGTATAACTTGGCAACTGTTACAGCAATGGCAGCCACACTTGGGTGATAGAAGCACTAGGGGTATCTTCATGTTATGGTGTGGTCGGAGGTCATGTGATGATGTCAAAGGTCATTTGAGGTCATATATTGAAGAGTATGTGCAAGACTCTCTTTTCTATGTTAAAGTTTACCTGCAAGACTCTCTTTTGACAAATAACTTCACATAAGTTGCTTGGATTGCAACCTAACTTGGGTCATAGATGCACTGGGGGTACCTTCATGTTATGGTGCCGTTGGAGGTCACAGGATAAGGTCAAAGGTCATTTGTGGTCATACGTTAAAGTTTACTTGCAAGACTCTCTTATCACACGTAACTCGACACATGTTGCTACAATGGCAATCAAACTTGGGTGATGGGTGCACTGGGGGTACCTTGATGTTATGATGCCGTAAGAGGTCACATGATAAGGTCAAAGGTCATTTGAGGTCACACGTTAAAGTTTACTTGCAAGACTCTCTTATCACACGTAACTCAGCACATGTTGCTACAATGGCAATCAAACTTGGGTGATGGTAGATATCTCTTGGGAAGTTGAAGGTAACCACAAGGTCAAAGGTTACAGACAGGGGTCAACAAACTTTTAGGGCCCAATGTTAAGTTTTTAGGGCGCATTTCGTTTATGGCTCATAACTTTTGATCCCTCTGTCCGTTTGTGACCAAACTTGGATGGAAGATGTCCCTTGGGGAGGTGAAGGTCGTCACAAGGTCAAAGGTCATAGACAGGGGTCAACAAACTTTTGGGGCCCAATGTTATGTTTTTAGGGCGTGTTTTGATCGTGGCTCATAACTTTTGATCCCTATGTCCGTTTGTGACCAAACATGGACGGTAGATGTCCCTTGGAGAGTTAAAGGTCATCACAAGGTCAAAGGTCACAGAAAGGGGTCAACAAATTTTTAGGGCTCAGTGTTAAGTTTTTATGGCGCATTTCGATTATGGCTCATTACGTTTGATCCCTTTGTCCGTTTGTGACCAAACTTGGATGGTAAATGTCCCTTAGGGTGTTGAAGGTCACCACAAGGTCAAAGGTCATAAGCAGGTCAATTAACTTCTGGGAATTATAAAAAATATTAATTCCTTGTACGCGAATGGGCGAGACACAATTTGGCGATTGCCTTGTTAAGAAAAATGTGTGCTTTTTATTCATTGAAGTGGACTGCAAAAACAGTATAGTAGTTAGTTGAAATAAAGCAAAGTAAACAGAATTTTTGCTAAATTTGTGCTTGCTGAGGGGTATCCATTACACACTGTCTGGTGTTAAGACAGGCTTGTTTTTAATACCAATTTATTTTTGTATGATTTTCTGATTTGTTAGTAGCATTGGACATGATTTTGAGGTTAAAGGCAACATTTGAATACCCTTAGACATACCATAATCTGACTGTATGCTTCTCATTTTGAATTACTTAGTATTATGGAAAGATCAAAAGATATTGCTTTCATAACAGGAGGATACTGTTTTTTAACCCTAACTAGGCCGGGGGGGCCTCGGAGGCCCCCCCTCGACGTTCCGCGCGATGTATCGCTAACGCGAAAAGTTATCGCCGCGACGTTTCGTGACTTTTTTCTTTCGAGTCTCCCGCATCTTTTGACACCAAATTTGCGATACCCGGGCGCGCGGTTCCGAAGTTGCGCATAAATATGTACGTGCATGTCAGACCAAAAATTGCTCAAAAACCTGAATTCGTGTACAATTTCAATGCAAACTGTGCTTACAGGCAAATTTCATAAAAGCATGATTATTTTGAGGTTTTATGGATTAAAATCAATTAATAACATATTTTCTTGTTCGGAACAATGTCGCAGACAAGTTTTATCGAAAAAACAATGAAAAACATAAGAAATTTAAAAAACAATAAAATACTTAGGAAATTTTTTCTGATGGCATAATTTTTTTCTCTTATATTTGCTCAGGACACTGAAAAAATGTGCCCATTTTGAGCTTTATTTAGTGATTTATACCAAATTGTATGATTTCATGCATCATTACGCATAAATTAGCATAATTTAGCATAAATGATAATTTCTTTAAAATTTAACTTCATGGTACTTTAGATTATATCATAGGCAATGTGTGTGCCAATTTTCGTCGCGATCGTGCGGTCGACGGCCGAGATCTGGAGGGGGGGCCTGGGAGGCCCCCCCCCCCCCCCAGCTCTATGATCTACCTAAATAGCCTGGCCTAGTTAGGGTTAAGTGTCTGCTACAGCTGTCTTCTTGTTTTTCAATCTATCACAAAGAGCAAGTTCTTACTGAGCATGCAAATAAGTCATAGTAAGTTATAAGACTGACAATAATTCACCCCAGGAAAGATCTACACATATATGATACAAAGTAAGTTTGAAGATGACATACTCATTGCATTGTCTCCAAAGCATTCTGCATGGCTCGACACTAACTTTTTTGTTTGGTGGCCTGATGGGGCCACCAAAATCCTAAATTTCAAATTTTTGGTGGCCCGAGAGAAAAATTTGGTGGCCCGAAAAAACACAATAAAAAACATTAAAAGTCTTTTTTTTTTAATGAGTCAAATATTTAAGTTTTATGATAGTAAGAATTAGAAGTTGGACATATCTACTCAACAAACTTGCAACACTCATTCGGTCCTTTTCATCCATCCTTTAAACAAATTTAACTGCTAATTTCCGGCGCGAAAAGTTACGAATTTATTGACATACTTTTCAAAAAATTTTGGTGGCCACCAAATTTGCCCTTTTTGGAAATTTGGTGGCCCGACTTTCATTTTTGGTGGCCCTGGGCCATCGGGCCACCGTTAGTGTTGAGCCCTGCATTCTGTCAGTAGAAATCACTGACTTGCCACAAAAGTCGCAGCTATTGACTTGTGACAAATTTTTTTTATGCCTCCGCCACGAAGTGGTGCTGGAGGCATTATGTTTTCGGGTTGTCCGTCCGTCCGTCCTTCCGTCCGTAATGAATTTTGTGGACAGCGTAACTAAAAAACCTTTTGAGGTATCCTAATGAAACTTGGCATGTATGTGTATTAGGGGGTGAAGTTGTGCCTATCAGCTTTTGGGTGCACATGCTCAAGGTCAGAGGTCAAAAGGTCATGGTCAAATACGTAAAATTTCACTATTTCCACCATATCTATGCAATGCCTGAAGATACTTGAAACTTAGGGTATACATGTATTACCCAATTAAGATTCTCTGGTGAAAGTTTTGGGTCATGAGGTCAAAAGGTCAAGTAAAAATATTTAAACTTCACTTTTTTTCTCCGTATCTTGGAAATTGTTCAAGGTATCTTCATGGAACAGAGTATATACTTGTACTGACTGGTAGTGATTATCTAGAGAATTTAGGGTTCATGGGTCAAAGGTCAGGGGTCAAAGGTCAAGGGCAACACTTCAAAATTTTACTATTTCCCTCATATTTATGCAATGCCAGCAGGATTATTATTTTTTTTTTACACTTGGTGTATGCATGTATAACCTAATAGAGATTCTCTGGAAGCTTTCTTTTTTCTTTTTCTTTTTTGTTTGCCTCAAAGGTCAAAGATCAAGGGAAAGTGCTGAACTAACCTTTTCCTCCATATCTCAGATGTGGCTCAGGTTATCTTGAAACTTACTACATATTTATGCATGTTGTGCCTGACAGTGATTATCCTATGATTTATGGGTCAAAGGCCAGATGAAAATGGTAACAATGAACTTTTCAATACAGAAATTGCACTTTTTCTCCATACCTTGAAAATTACTCAAAGCATAAACTTATGAATGGGTCAAAGTCAAGTTAAAGTCCTTAAATCCCCAAATACATGCTCTCCTATTCATCCAATTAAACCTAGGTCAAGGAAGGTGAACATTCAACACATTTGTGACAAACTTGTCATTTTAATATTTTGCCAATTTTGTGAAAATGTAATCACACATTGTCTACATGTACTATAGACCTATTAGGAGAATCATGCATTATGGTGGAGGCATACCAGTGGCCTTAGCGACATTTCTAGTTTTTACTACAATAAATGAATGGGACGGAAGCACTCAGAGAGTGTCTGTGGTGGTTAGAATGGTCTGGAGCCAAGACTATGCAGGAGTGAGTCTTGTTAAATCAATAATAAAGGGGCTTGTGACCGAAGAAGAACTGTGGAATGAGGAAGTAAATGACTGGCATTTTACTGAGGTAAAGAGCAAAGAGAGTACCAGGCCTTCCTTGTGTTGGTAGTCACACAGCTTGAATCTCTGAAGGCAAAGTCCTTCCTGAGTGGGAGGTTGGGAATGAGCCAAGGCTCATTTCGTTTGAAAGTAAAAAATCTGTTCACTTTAATAGAATACTTATCATGACAAATTCCAGACAGTAGGCCTATCTTAACTCATAAAACACCAACCCGCTGAGGACTGGCTGATTTTGCGATGACACGCATTTCCCATATACACCTGTCCAAGTATATTTCGTCGGTTGAGAATGATAAGGGCGTTAATTTGCCTCAAAACCCATAGTGTTCGGGACAACTTAACGCCCTTCTCATTCTCAACAGACGATTTGGGACTTAATTACACTTGTAAGAATGCTTGCTGAGCATTTACTTCATGAAAACTCAAGTAAAACCAGGATTACCACAAGATATTGATTGAAACTTGTTCAATCTAACTGATAATATCAGAAAATAATAGCCTGTCAGCCACATTTCCAATGCAATGCACAATTTGACATTTTTCATTTACATCTTTCAGCTTCAGACAGTGCTGTGTTCACATGGATGAATATTTTTGTAAAAGTCAAACTTGAAGTGTATGATGAGTGCATTGCAAACACACTGGATGTTTGCTGCTTAGGTCAGGGGCAGAGCTCTTTTACATATTTGTACAGTTTGATGGAGGGGTGGGGGCTTTCCCCCTCTAATCATTTCAATATTATCAAACTGACAAAAACTTGAAGGTAAAATAAGAGAAGGCTGGGAGTGATGGGAACTTTTAGGAGACCAAAGTCTGCAAAATATTATACAGTCTTCAGCTCAGTAAGGATTTAAATCTAAAAAACTCAATACACACATTTTTGCAAATATTAACCAATATGTTGCTTTTTAATAATTGCAAACATTTTAAATGGAAGCAGTGTATGAAGTACACTTGTACCCAGATCAATGGCAGAAGTCTATGGTTTAATCCTCAGCAGATTGTTTGGAGTCACAGAGTATTTTATATTCTCTTGGCAGGATATGTTTGTATGTAATAAAATGGGCTTTAGAATCTCTGCAATCTCATTGGTCAGTTGTCATGCATTGATTTTTACTGATCCACATTGAGCCATGCATTCTGTAAATTCTGAACGCATGGCTCAATAATGTTGTAGGTGCACCGGATGCATGATGGGGAAAATGGTTGCATTTCATAAATTTGCAGGCCCATTTTATGACACAAATGATGCACAGGCCAATTTCGTGGGTCAGTGAGAATTGGATGCTCTCGTTTCACTTTGGAACAGTCTAAAACAGTTCTAGAGTTAAACTCGCACATCCAATTCTCACCTATCCACTCGTCCTGTGCATCATTTGCATGTTGATATATTATCAGAGAGCCTCCTCTTAAAGAATCAAAAGGACTTGGCATCATTGTTGCTGTTTTTAACTCTTTATAATGCGCCGTGGTGAAAACTCCCTGTCTTTTACATTATTATGAGAAAGCCACTTAGTCATGCTTTGGGAAAACATTCTAATTTGCAATCTAGTTTTATTGATTTTTGTTACCTTGGATGT
The DNA here is from genome assembly GCA_033980235.1 of Diadema setosum. Lineage (NCBI taxonomy): Eukaryota > Metazoa > Echinodermata > Echinoidea > Diadematoida > Diadematidae > Diadema > Diadema setosum. The sequence goes on along the minus strand of CM067076.1, from coordinate 618,500 downwards.
ATGTAATGAGCAATGCTGTAGAGAAAAGTAAAAGTATAGTCTTTTTACAGTGTGAATTGAATATAAAATTATCACATCAGCATTCATTGCAACTTTGTCTTTACAGAATGATAAGCAGTTACATGCCGAGAATTAAAAAAAACAACAACAACAACCACACACATCAGTTTACAAGTTTGTAATGCCTCTTTCTGTTTTCTCTCATGTATACAGCATTTCTGGGGCCCAGGTAAGTGCTTGAGAATTCCATTTACTTAAGAAAAGAAATCCATTTATTAAATGGACATGGTATACGTTTGTAGCTTCCATTTGCATCCTATGTGAATATCATTCCCTACACACACTGCAAAATGAATTCTTTTCAGCCATGCCAATTGATGTACACTTTACACATGTACAAATTATGTATGTCTATCATATCAAGCATTTACATGTACCAGTTTTTCATGTTTTGACTTTGATTTTTAAAAAAAAAATCTTTGGCTAGTAATTTTCAGTCTGCCATTTGGTAAGTGAATGTTTGTAAAAGATAATGAGGGAATCAGGTGTGATTGAGAACATCTACCTTAATTTATTTTGGCAGAAAATACTTGCTCTGAAGTGCCATTAGTCTAACCCATTTCCTAATTTGAGGTGTTCCGTTACAAATCAGAAAATAAGGCAGGAATTTTAAATGGGAAAAGAGAATGTCATTTGTCATTTCTAATCATAGCAAGAATATTCTAGTACAAATCATGACTATGAAACATGAAATTATAAAGCCATGTGAAAACCCCAGAGGTGGAGCCTTGAGCAAATATCACTGTTATGAAAGAAATGAAACACTAAATTCCCATACTTTCTCAGATCTTGAAAGAATGTACGATGGTCATTTTTAACATGTTTGTTATTTAATTCAATGTGAAGAATGAGTGGATTTTCATGATTTTGATGATAAATTTTCATTTCTGATGATCTTAGTGGCAAACTGGGGCATTCCACTGGCTGCTCTATCTGACATGAAGAGAGATCCAGAGATCATTAGTCCTCGAATGACTGCCGGTGAGTTAAATGCCTACCCCCCCCCCCCCCCCCCTCCCTAGTTGTGTGTGGTTCTGTAGGCAGACTGTTTCATTCTTCTATAAAGAATTATTTCTAACAGGTTTTGCCTTCTAATGATACTTCCTTCACTTGTTTGTGTCATAGATGGCTGAGCAATAGAGTGTTTATTCAGGGGATGTTAAAACTTTGATTTTGAGTATTTAGGCAGGGGCTGCCTTGGGCTTTTATTCATTCTCAAGGAGTTTGATGCCATGCTTGGCTCAGCTGGAATATTTCAGTCATCCAAAATATAAATTTCTTTGTCTTCCCGCAGTGTAGCAAATTGTGTCTCCCCGACTTCCGTGCAAGTCCAAAATAGCAAGCAAGCAAACAAACAAACAAACCCCAAACCAAAAAACAACAACTTGCTGTGTCTGGTACATTGAAGTCTAAGTAACATTACACTAACTTTACTCAAGCAGAGCTTTGCAAAGTTCATACTTGACTGACTCAAACTTTGCTAGATATTAATTGTTCAATGATTTATCAAACATAAAAAAGGAAACCAATGACGCTGAGTGCTTACAATGACATCCAAAAGGGAAGCAACAGAATTACTGTGTATAATTTCACATCTTGGTACAAGAAGCAGTTTGATATATGTACAAGTACACAGGTTGATTCTTGGCATGGAAAGAATCAAGACTTTTAGGTCAGGCGCGCCGGAAGCAGTTTTGGATTGGGCGGGGGGGGGCCAAAAATTGGAGGGTGCTCACGATAGACCATACATATGTTACACAATATACACATACACACACACACACACACACACACAAACACAACACACACACACACATATATATATATATATATATATATATATATATATATATATATATACAGTCAAACCTGTCTATAGCAGCCATCCAAGGGAAACGAAAAAAGTGGCCGTTATAGACAGGTGGCCGCTATAGACAGGTTATCCAACTATATGTGTGCATTGCCTATGCATGTATATGTATCATCGCTGTATACATCGCATAGGTATAATATGTACTTAGTGTACATGTACATGCGTATGCACACGTGTGTTTCATGCATTGAACAATGCCGGTGTTCATGAATTGTTGCATATACATTATAGTAGCATGTTGTACAGTCGGGAAGAAAGCTTAACACTAGTGCATTATTATGACTGAATAAGTGACGATTGCAGCGGTGGCGATCACTGAAAGTTGCCCATGAATGTCTGGCACGGCCACAAGTCAGAAAAACACGCTGAATTACCGGCTCTGTGGCCGCTATAGACAGGTTAAAATCTACCGCGGGAAACAAAATTTGTGGCCGCTGGCCGCGTTAGACAGGTGGCCGCTATACACAGGGTCTTTAACAGGGCTTTTCTCTCTGGGGGATTTTTCAGTGGCCGCTATAGACAGGTGGCCGCTAAGGCAGGTTTGACTGTATATATATATATATATTTGTACAGTGGCGTACCATGGGTCGACACATTGGGGGGGGGGGGGGGGGGAGGGACCTTGTGGAAAAGTAATTTTGAGGGTGTGTATGCTTGTGCGTGTGTACGTGCGCTGTAATACATTACGAAATGTGATACATTCAACAACGCAGTCATTGAGCAACATTGTAAGTTTTCCTTACTTGGATTATGGAATATCGACGGTGTGAAACGACAAATTACTGTCAGCAACATCAGGAGTTGCATAACAATAAAATGCGAGCGAGCGGAGCGAGCGAGTTTGAAAATTTTGACATTTTACAGTCTCCAAACTGCCGTTTGTAGCTATATCTTTCGCTTTGGAAATTGAGGGGGGCGCACCGGGCACAACTGCTGGCAATTACTGGCAGCAACATTAGGAGAATGGCATAACGATTCAATGCGAGCGAAGCGAGCGAGCTTGAAAATTTTGACATTTTACAGTCCCAAAACTGCTGTTTGTAGATATGTTTTTTCGCTCTGGAAATTAAGGGGGAGGCGCACAGGGCTCAACTGCTGGCAATTACTGGCAGCAACATTAGGAGAATGGCATAACGATTAAATGCGAGTGAGCCTGAAAAGTTTGACATTCTACAGTCCCAAACTGCCGTTTGTAGCTATATTTTTCATTTTGGAAATTAAGGGGGAGGCGCACAGGGATCAACTGCTGGCAATTACTGGCAGCAACGATAGGAGAATGGCATAACGATTAAATGTGAGCAAGCAAAGCGAGCGAGATTGAAAATTTTGACATTTTACAGTCCCCAAACTGCCATTTGTAGCTATATTTTTTTTTTTTTTGCTTTGGAAATTAAGGGGGGGGGGGCGGCCCAGGTGCAACTGCTGGCAATTACTGGCAGTAACATTCTCTTTTATACAATGGCATAATGATTATAATAGAGCGAGCTTGAAAATTTTGACATTTTACAGTCCAAAAACTGCCGTTTGTAGCTATATTTTTTCGCTTTGGAAATTAAGAAGGGGGGGGGGGCAGTGCGGGCGGGGGTTTAAACTATTTTCTGGGAGCGCTACCTACGTCAGGTGTCACGTTAGTAACAACTAGCGGTGGAAGTGGGACATATGGATTTTTTTTTTTTCTCGGGGGGGGGCACACTACAAAATTACAAAACAAAGATGAATTTTTAAAAACTTGCTTCAAAAGGATGGTTGGCATGGGCCAGTTGTGCCCGCCTCTAAATCCGCCAGTGCTTAAAGCTAACGTTTTGATATTTACACGATTTTCCATAGCCAAAGGCCTCTAAAAACTGCAACGGTTACCGTTGAATGCTCACACGCAACGAAAAATGAATGTCTAAACATTTATGAGAGTTAGAATTACTAGTCTTAGCTAATAAATTTCCCTATTTGTATTTTGTTTATATGTATAAGTATATATATATATTTTTTTTTTTTTTTTTGGGGGGGGGGGGGGGGGGCAAAAATGCATTTTGCCCCTCCCCCCCCACTTTTTGGATGGGGGGGGGGGGGCGGCTGCCCCCCCCCCCCCCACCCCACTTGCGGCGCCTATGTTTTAACATTTATGCTGGATCATGCATGTCTTTTGAGCAAACATGCATGAATGTCATAGTCACGTCAGGTAAATTGTGGTATGGGAAGGTTTCTGAAATGGAGATCAGACAAAGGGAGCACATGATTTATAGAGAATATTTGGCAATACACTGCACTTTCATCGTTGTGATTTATGCACAGTGTTGTTTGTGTTTCTAACCATTGGAATGAATTTGTAGATCAGTCTCAGCTGAAATATTTCTCAGTGAATCTTTTAACAATGACTGAGAGACTGAAGTATGAATTCAAAAGCTTGATTCATTGCCCTTACCTTATCTTCTTCAATTTGGAGGTAAATGCTTCTTGTATGTCTCTAGATGTCTTTGTGTTTGCCAACAGTGCTGTCTGCTATAATTTTTCTTACCTAAAGTTGAGATTTATTCAAGTGTAATTTCTTCAGAATCAAGAGGAAAAAGAAAGAGATTTTGCTTTGTGTTGTTAATCCTTCATCACTTTTTGTTTCTCGGTGTTTTGTTCAGCACTCTGTGTGTACTCTGCTCTCTTCATGCGTTTTGCCTACATGGTTCAACCAAGAAACTGGCTCCTATTCGCCTGTCACTTCACCAACGAGGGCGCCCAGCTTACACAGCTCGGTCGCTACGTCACTCACTCCAGGTACTAGTAACAGTAGAGTTGCCATAAATCCATTTCTTTCCATTTCTCGTACAGGATGATACACATACAGTCAACCTTGCCTAAGTCGATTCTATTTGGAGTGATGAAATAGCTTTGACTTAGAGAAATTTTGACTAACGAGGGATTAAAATCAATAGAATATGTAGAGAAGGGGACTTGAATAGACCTTCGCCTTGGGCGATTATTTGACTCACGCAAGGTCGACTTAAGCAAGGTAGACTGTATACCAGTATGTATATCTAGACATCTTTAATCTCTAAGAAGCTGATATAGAATTGATGCTGTAATATCAGCAATGTTTTGAGTTGTTAGAGATGTCTGTTGGTGTTAAGTTTTAGTGATAATTGCTGCAACAATTTCCAAATTTAAGATAATTATTAACTTATTGTTATGAATAGAAAAAGAAATTGTAATTAATCAAATTAATTCATTGTGTTTTTTTGTGTCTTTATTATCTCCTTTCCAGAAGCAAGAAGGAAAGCAAATGAAGATTGAAATTCTTTGGAGCTCTGGCGTCAATGGGATATTTTAAGCACAAATAAGGGTTTCTATATAATCATGAACATGGCGACTGTCCATGGAAATATATATATTTTGAGTATTATGACAATTTATTGTATGGGATAGCATGGAGTATGTGTAATGAAGTATTATGGAGGATTGAGTGTCATGGTATGTAAGAGTCAGTGCTGACATTTCATCTAACTTGAATCATAATCTACGGTGCTTCAGGAGACTATTGCTCTTAGTTCTCACCACTGACCAAGATAGATTGGCCATCGCAACTGTCTAGAATTATTTTTGTGGTTGACAAGGTAAAGAATGAGACATGTAATTCGTTGATGAATGCAATAATGGGCAGTTGCTGAGGATCTTCATCCTAGGTCAAAGAAGTGACGATGCACATATATGGTATCATGTCATGAATTATACGAAACTTATGCAAGCAGGCAATTGCATTATACTCACTGGACTTTAGTATCATATCTGCTTATAAAAATTGAAGTGCTACTGTACTTGAAACTCGTACCTCCTACATGTTCTTTCTCATTATAAATGTGAAAGTAAATTTCAGTATATGTGTTGGATATACAAGTTGTATGTAATGATATTAGAGGGTGTATTTTGTACTGATAGTAAAGGTGGTTTGTATTTTCCCTGATGTATTCGGTAAAATGAAGAATGTGCCGTGTCCAGCAAATACAACTCACATCATATCTTGATGTTAGATGCTGTCATCATTTAAAAAAGATTGTAATATCAAAGGATTCTTTATGATGAAGAATGTCAACAACGCTTCCAGAATGATGAAACCATCACACTGATTTCCCATGAATCATGAATGGGATGGTAGAAGTCTTATCTGGTAAATTAGACTGCACTTTAATCAAGCAAGCATATATATTCAAATGTGTAATGGAGTGTTTTGCTCAGCAAACATCCATTTCATGTAACCGTGTGCACAATTTTTTCAACATGGTATGTACTTTGCATTATTATGGCTGATAGACTAAAAAAAAAAATCATTGTTTGCTTTGTATTCTTTGTTTTGTTTGTAAAACTTATTTTGGTTTAAGATGACTTGGTTCTAAACATATAAGTCCTGTGATTTGCTTGTTTTGTTTTGGTTTTTCTTTTCCTTTTTGCCAATTAAAAAGTAAATGTCTGTAAGTTAGCCATGTAAGAGAGAAGCAATTCAAATATTTGTGCTTCACTGACAGAATTTATATCTCTGTCACCAAATTATTATTAGGTATAATGGAAACATATTGTTCAGCACTATCTCTCAAGAAATAATATGTAATTCATACTTCTATCAAGATCCATCTACATAAGGCAATTCCACTATGATGCAGGTGACTCCCGTTATAACGAAGTCCTCAGGAACGGCAGTTTTCTTTCGTTAAATCGAAATTTCATTATAACTGAACTAATAAACAAGAAAAAAGCATAGGGCCGATAATTTTGCGTCCTGGATTTTCATTTCATTGTAACCGGAATTTTGTTATAACCATGTTCGTTATAAAGGGAGTGCCTTGTATGAATTATGACTTCCTAAGGGGTTATGCAGGGGAATCTTGTTATATAATAAGGATCTAAAACCATGACAATTATCTTGTTATACCAGGGTTCTCATTTTATCAGGGTACAAAAATAAAGGGGGAAAATAAAGAGAGAGTTGGAATCTCCAAAATCACTGACCTCCTTGTAACAAGGTTCCACTGAATTTTCACCCCCCCCCCCCCCAACTCTTATCATTTGTGTGGGCGAAAGTTTTGTACAGTACATATCTTACATTGAATTAGATTGTTCAAGTCTTATGCAGTAGAAATGATTATTATGTATGATACATGCAGATCTTCATAATAGTGGTATTATTATCTTATGTGTTTTTGGTTTTTGGTACATATCTGTTTAACTTTGTCCAGATTGTATACTTGGCTAAACTAATTATTACAGCTACAGAGCTGACAAGTCTCTTTGATTCTGTGATAGGTTCCCTGACAATTAACCCATTGTAGACTAGTCCCAAGTGTACTTGAGCAGGTGTCTATGGGAAATGCGTGTTATAGCGAAATCACCCTATCCTCAACAGGTTAAGATATGAATGCCTGAATAAAAGAGAGTCCATTAGAGAGAATTCTTTATAAAGTAACCCAGTCTTAATATTTCAAGTTTGCTGTTATGGGAGGCTAATGCATAAAATTGAAATGTAAAACACTCATTCAAGTATGTCTATATTTGCATTACTTTGAAAAGGGTCTTCAAAGATCTTATGTTCTGGTATTCATATCTCATATCTTCATCAGAGAATATCAAAGTCTCCTTATCATGACTGGGCGGTGCACTGCTTTGTACTATTTGATTTATTACAAGTGTACAACACTTTACAGAACTTTCACCTCTGTTAACCACTTTGGTATATTCTCCATCCATTCATGTGTGACTCATGCTGTGAAAAATGTTGAGGGTAAATCAACAATTTGATAGATAAGTGAAATACACTTTATGAACCTTTCACTACTCCTTTTCTTGATGTGTCATGATTTATCTTGGTCCTGAAGATAGAATTAAAGGGTAGAAAGTGACTGAGAAAAAGAATTCAGAAGGCTGTTCAACCCATTCCTTATGAGAATCTGGTGGCCTGTATAATAAGTTTAATGGGGATTTCAGAATTCAGTACAGAAGAGGTTAAGAGATATGTCTTCAAAGAAAGAGATGATGAGATATCTGTATATAAGTAAAGTTACAAGTACATTTTGGAATTTGTATGTATGCGTGTGTGTAGTGTGTGTATGAGAGACATGAAGAGTTATGCATGCATATTGCTACTGTAATTGAACAGAAAAGAAGAAATTGGGAAAGATAGAGATGAAGATTGGGTAGGAACTGCTAAATAGAGCAGAAATAGACAGACAGACAGAGAGATAGATAGGGGGGGGGAGAGATAAAGAGTGATGGAAAAGATCTTTGTATCTCTAATGTTAGCATCCAAATTACCAATTATTATTACATAACGTCATGTATATATTCCATCGAATTATATGTATATTTATTTATTTATTTATTTATTTATCTATTTATTTATTTATTCATTTATTTATTTATTTATGTATTTATTTATTCATTCATTCATTTATCTATTTATTTATGTATTTATTTATTTATTTATCTATTTATTTGTTTATTTATTCTTTTATTTATTCATATGTGTGGAAGTAGGCCCTACAACTCAGATCAAAAAGAATATAAAATCCCACATGATTTGCAGGTTGACCAGTCAAAACTAATGTACAGTGGGTGTGCCATAACCAGTAATCTATTCGGTGGAGCTTCCAGGTGTCTTCTTATGGGAAAACTTTGCTCCCTGTCTAGTTTCGGAGAAACCTTTATTGTTTTGTTTGTTTGTTTTTTTATTAGATTTGAAGTAAGTCAATTGGAATATGGCACAAAACTCATAGCCTGGGTTTCTACTGTATACTGATTTTCATTTCATTCATATTCAACATCTCTCACTTTTGCGTTCTGCTGTAACACACCAATGCACAGCAAACAATGACAAAGTAATATCCAATGTCATACACAACTTTTTAATCGATTTTTTACCTCCTTGATACATTTCCACAGAACTGATGCCAGTAGGAGGGAACTGTGATAGGTTAAGATGTTTTACCATGTATTGCTATGCGAGAGATAATGATAAGTATAAAGTTATCAGCCACATGAGCAAAAGAATGTGTTTTGTTGATTACTGGAAGGACTACGTGACTTCCTATAATTTACAGGGCTGTATCCGGAGCCTAAATCAGCAGCCGGATGAGCATTAGGGTGTATGTCAACTCTCTTTTGCCTTGTAATATCCGTTAACACGATAATATTTGAACGATACTGGACAGTGATAGTGTCACGTACTTAATGGCACGCAACAACCAGTACCCTCGACAGAGACGTCTAACCCGTTACCAGTTGTCGGTAGCTATTACACTGTGCTCTGCATTCATTATACCTTCATAACATTCAAAATTCAAACCATTCTGATAGAACTGAGGAGAGTATGGAAGCAGTGATATATACATATCTCAATCTGATTGTTTTATCTTGTTTAGAGGAAAGTTCATTTCGAGAAAGAAATTATCTGCCTTTTTACTGTTAAACCGATTCCCGTATGTACTTTGTCTCCAAAGCACTGAATGCGTAAACGAGAAAAGGTTGCAAAGCGACGAAAATATCCTAAAAAAGAAACAAAACAGAACAACAAAACAAACCAAAGAAAACTGTATAGCACAGGTAACGATTATAAACAAACCACAATAAAAGAAATCAAACTAAAACAATGAACTGAAAGAAAACAAAAAGTGTACCAGGAGCAAGTTGTACTAGAAATTATTTGATATGTCTGAGTTTTGACATAGTACGATTCTCCGTGTTGTAACAAACCATAAAATATCGTAGCAAGGAAAAAAAAAGGGGGGGGGGGATATAGGAGCCTTTATACCCTAATCGTTTTCAATCATGTAATACATGTACTTGATGTCCAGATTACTGTTGACATTCATTTCGGCTCAGTATTCCCCTCACCTCTCTCTCTCTCTCTCTCTCTTTTCCTTCTGTCTTTTCCTATCGGCTTGGTCCCCGTTTACAAGTTTAGCATGTCATGCTTTGGTTTCTTTTCCTTTCCTTATTACCGGTGGGATCGGAGTGATATAAGCCTTTATTGGTTGACAGGGATTTCCGGACAGAAAGGGTATTTTTTTTGTGTGTGTGTGTGTGTGTGTGTGTGTGTGTGTGTGTGTGTGTGTGTGTGTGTGTGTGTGTGTGAAGCGAAACTGAAACATTTATCGAAATCTAGTAAAAAAGTTTGTTGTAGTTAAAAGTTTTTTTTTTCTCAAACTCAACATTAGAACTTTTACCAAACTCGGATAAAAAGTAGAGAAGTTATGAACTGTGAAGTTTCGATGATTTTTTTTTCTCCAAATAGTTTTTTTGCAGTAGTAAATATGAATATGCAAATGAGTTAGCTGGTGATGTAATCACCTCACAATAATCGTGCGGGGAAAAACAAACTGACGGCAATTCCATTTTTTTTTTTTTTTTTTTGCCATGAATTGGTTGATTATGTGTTATTTCTGGCTGAATAACTTCAAGGTAGTGATCAGTCAGATATATTAGGATCTAAGACTGGGGTATTATTGTGTTTGAACAGCAACAACAACAAATATATCATGATCATCAATGTCAAAATTCTGTAAAGAGCCGGTTGTGAGATGATGGCATCCTAAAATCCGCTGCATCCACTCACTGACTATTCCAAGAACTGGATGTTGATGATGATGATGATGATGATGATGATGATGGTGGTGGTGGTGGTGATGATGATTATTATTGTTATTATTATCATTATCCTTACTACTACTACTACTATCATTATATTGCCATTACTGTTATCATCTTCATCATCAGTATTGTCATTGTTCTAAGAATGAAGTGGTAGTATTAGAGATTTACAACAGAAGTATGGTCATAGGCATGGTGTGACTCTTTGCACTGTCACACTTTGACATTTCTCACTGTCTCTATTCATATCATGCATAAAAATCGACAATGTTCTTTATATTTCGGACATTTTACTCTTCATAACTTATATCCTTTATCTGCAGCTAAAGTAAAAACTCGGGGTCTTTCTTCTTTCTCTAAGCTGGAGCGACGGCCCTTCGAATAAAGAAATCACAAGTGTAACTCATTTTCCAGCCATCTGCATTGTGTCACGATCTAATATAGAGGAAACTCAGGTTATCATAGTATCATTGAGGTACATTGTACTTACTGTACTGTGATGGTTGTGTACTGGTGTAATGCGCTAGTAATTGTTCGCGGACTCTTCCATTATCTATATCGGGCTTATGTTTTGGAATGCCCTGATGAGCAATTCGTATGACGTAATGTGACTATTTCCCTTCGTCCGTGTTGCTGTTCCATTAACATTAATCACGCCATCCGACCATAATATGAGGTCTCAGTCTATGAAAATAGCCTCCATTATTTGTTGTTGTTGTTTTTGTTACATCATCATAATCGAAAAAGGTGTCGCCGACCAGGCTTAAATGGATTCATCCGTTTTGATCATCCTTCAGAATAACAACAAAAGTTTTCTCATGCATAGGCACTGTTCAAAGCATCCGCGTACGTCTAGATTCGACACTGTCTGACCGTGTGCGTGTCCGTATCGCACGGGGTGGAACGTACACCTTTTGTCGGTAAGCTCGGCTGAGGGATTGTAATGCGGAAATAACAACCAGATAGCCGGGCCTGGACTCTCAAACATTGTTTGACTGAGTGAGAGATTGTAGAGAAAGTACATTGGACTCGGTAAGGCGGCGTGAGTACTGTCTTGAAGTTGTGAGACAGTCGGACATTCTAAGCTGTGGATGTATCACATCTAACTTTTCCCCGGCTCGTCCCACGAGAGTATCAGCATGGGGGATAAGTTTGTAAACGAGGGTCTGAAGTATTTCTTTCTGGTAAGTACACTGATCACGTTGGTATATGCCTAGTATATCTCCTTTTACGTGATTCCATTTTGCTGTATATCTCGATGAGAGACTTTCTCGGGCATTCTTCAACTGTGTTGATTGTGCTGCTCAAGTGTTTTTATGAAAGCGTATAGTTAAGCTGTTGTGTAATACGATGTTGCATCCCGAAAATATAGTAAAATTTATAGACGAGTTGCTACCATTGCTTTTAATACATCATTTTTATTTGGCCCTCGAGCTAATTAGCCATAAACCCTCTCTTACATTCATACAGTTTAACAGATACACGCACGATTGTACGTGTACTTCGACTCTTTGGAATATCAGACACAATGATAACGTAGCACACACCTCCAAATGGACTCGAGGTCGAAAGAAAGAAAGAAAAAGTTTTGATGGTCAAGCTTTGCATTCAGAGAATAGATGTCTGATGAACCGTACGTTCTATACCCGTCTGATTCACACATAGTAAAGTAGAGCACATTATAATAATACAGATCTGGTATGGTAGTGCTTGTCCGTTATCATAAGTAGTAAAGTATAAAAAAGATCTCTCAGTGAGAAATCATATACACGCATTATTGTATACATATAGCATGCACTACAACATTGCCGTCTAACGTTGTGGGGGTAAACACTCCCCCTCCCCACACATTTTAATGAAGTTGAAGTTTATTAGCAACAACATTTGAACATGTACATTTTCAATCATTATACAATTGTATTTACATACATATATGAAAAAAAAAATACTTATCTATTACTCCTTTACAATAACATGATTAAGTGAAGACATTTGAGATTTAAATGCGATACATAAATAGCGTAATTCTACAAAGTTGTTGTTAACAAGGAAACCAAAAGTTAGCACACGTGCTAGTCGAGATTGGTCACCTTGATCTTCATACTAAAAGCTAAACACAAACGAAAAATTATTACATGGTTGGTTGAAATGGCTGTTAATATTTAAATACAACGTACATCATATATTTTCTAACATAGAAAACTAATTATACTTGATACAATATCTATTAGAGAAGGAAATCTGCAAGGCATTTACGAAATGTAGATCTTTTGCTTTTTTTTAATGTGACACTCTAATGAATAGGAACCCCCAAGAAGACCGTTTAAATGCGATTTCTTGCCAGAGCCCACTTTCACCACGTTTTGAACATTAGGGTAATAATCATATATCAACTTTAACAGGAATGCCGATGATGCATAATTATTAAATATAAATCATTCTATATAAGTCCCTCAAAAATGATAGTGTAGCAACAATAATTGATTAGAGCCATAATTTACTATTTGCAGATGAAACCATTAAAACCCTCGCCATGTCTTTTGTTAGTCACATTAATATCACAGAAACATGCAAGTTATGCTGAGTCGAGAGGAAGGTGCATTCCAATGTCTTTTGTTAAACCAGGGAGGTGTTACAGAGATGGAGTGGCAACTCTTCGTAATTCATGCAAACACATGTTTGGGTTCAAGGCGTTACAATGGGATGTCTAGCATTCCATTACGCTTTGAAGTCATGCTCGGCGCCGCTCTGGTTTGCAAGACGAAGTTCGGAGACGAAGAACGCATTTCACCTTTCGTTGAATTGCAAGTTTTATTTCACCGTAAGATATTAAATGAAATACTCGAATTGATTTAGAATAGTTTAGGAAAGAATTAAATATTATAAACATGGTATTTCTAGTTTCTTCGTAATGCGCAAATCAAAATGAAATAAAAATTAGGCCCTCTTAAAAACCTAATATTTTTCTATAATGCGCATAATTGTGCATGTTAGTTTTTTTTATCTCTTAATCTGGGATATTTTGATCTTTCAAATACAGTACTCCGCTAAAGCGTATTCCAGCGTGCTTTTAAACTATTATCTGTTAAAATTGTTAGTTTTACACTGCATTTTGGTTTGCTGCTTCAATTCAAGTTACACAAATTCATTGTTGCCATCACATTGAAAGAGAGAGCGAATTGCAGTAGGGGCAAGTATTTCTAGGTGTGAGAGCGCTAGTCCTGATTATTGATGCTCTCTTTTGTCAAAGCACATGGGTAACACCTGTAGTTGAACGCATAACTTCTCGGCGGCGCCGCCAACATGACTTCAAAGGAGAGCAGTAGTTGTCTCTCCTTCTCTAGCACCTCCCTGGTCAAACATTTCAGTACTTTAGCAATGATTGACAGATGAGGTCATCTCAAGAATATTGGTTTGGAAGGATTTTTTTTTGTGGGTGTTCCCAAGTAATCTGAAGAAAAATAGAAGAAAAATCGTTAAAGATATATATGGAATGTATCTACATATTCGTCTCACCGCAAAAGTGATGTTGAGGGTATCATAAATCAGCACAAAATCAACATGCATTCGGATTTCAGCGGGGCCCCTTAAAGCCATTTTCACATGCGTTGATCGCACTCAGTGTTTGTTGGAAGTGAAAGAGCCAGAAATTCCCCGAAAAACTTCTTTTAGATCAATAATCATTCATGAATCATCCAAAGTGAAAAAGACATGAATATGTGCATGCACTTCCTCTTGCTTTTATTGTGCGCAAAAACGGGGAAGTATGAAGTATGGGCAATAACAACAGCACGGTGAACAGGAAGAAGACATATGCAGCGAAATGGTAACTTTTAACTTTTATTCTCGTAGTCAAGACCATTCAAGCTCAAATCGAGTAGACGCCTTATTTAACTTATTACGTGATAAATTCTGGTCTTAATGAGTAATATGAAACCTGCAAAAAACACAATTTGTAACTGCTTTTGTCCCAGACTGTCTCATGTCAGACGGTTGAAACGGAGCAGATTTTTTTTTTTTTTTTTTTTTCGGGGAACCTAGCAGCCTAAGACAATATTATGACATAATTATATTCGTGGAATTTAGATTACTTTTATGGATGATGTTCTGGCACATTCATAGATGAGGATAATTCTAAAACGATATAATTGTTAGTGTGTAACCCCTTCGGACAGCGTGTTGTTAAAGTTTATCAACGGAATGTAGGATCTTCGCGAAGAACGGCTGGGTAATAAACTTTACGCCAAAATAATCCCTATCAATTAACCTTGCACTGTTATGGGCTTCCTTTCCTTGTCTCTTCCTGTTTATCCTTCTTTCTCGTTTGTCACTATCAGTCCGTCAATCTGTCTATCCATCTATATAATATGTCTGTTTGCGTGCGTGTATGTTCTGTATGTATGTGTGTACATGTATGTTTACATAATATCTAAACATGTCATGAATTCATTCATCTATCTATCTATCTATCTATCTATCTATCTATCTATCTATCTATCTATCTATCTTTTTTGTTTATCTATCTTTTGAATTGTCTATATCTCTGTCTGTCTGTATGTGTGTCTGTGTTGTTTGTCTGTCTCCCCTCCTCTTCCAGCCACTATCATGACTATAATTTCGCACTCGGTTGGTTTTATTGACGATGAGACAAAATACATTAGGTTCAATAAAATTTACAGTTTATCCAATCAAAATCATTGCGCTTTGTGCCTCTCATGTTCATTCAGCAGAAAAAAAAATAGCTTTGCGAGTTAATAATTCTACCACGCAAGGTAATGTTGCAGAAAAGAAAGAAAAGAAATTCTAAAGCTGAGTTGAACGATGGTAATTTGACCTCTCTGTCACACAGCGTTCATTCTTTCGGTCAGGTAAACCATGGACCTACAACAAAACCATAGGTAAACAGCAACGTGGCACAAAAAGGAAAAAACACATTTCAATGTATATTCATCTATCTGTCTGTCTGTCTATCAGCTATCTATCTATCTATATCTATCTATCTATCCATCCATATATCTGTCTGTCCAGCCATCTATTTATCTATCCATCCATCTATCTGTCTGTCTATCTTTCTACTTGTATTATACTAATGTGTCATCCTGATAATTAAGTATGTTTACATATCTCCCTGTGTGTTTGCCTGTCTCTTCCCTATCTATCGTTCCATCTATCATTTTATGTATATAACACACGGATAAACAAAAGGATTTATAATGATCATATGCAGCTATGTCGGCATCGATCGATTGGGAAATTCTGATATTACTTAACTCAGGTATCGCTATACAGTGTAGGTTACCATGTTTATCAAGAGTTGGTGTATAACCTAACGTCCTAGGACCTCTATTTTTACGGTCAATATGGGTCTCGAGTATACCACACGACCCATGGAGTGTACTGTTGGACCCGATCTCTGGGGCAGAATTTCAGTTGTTTCCGGGCATTCCAATTGCATTGGCAAGAAGACTTAAATGGTGTATATTGCGATGGTCCATATGATTGTGTTTAAAAGTGTTGGAAGCGCTCTCATCCGATCACCCTCCCCGCTCTGATGGAGACCAGTCGGTGTTGTTCAGTGTATGCCCATTGAGAGGTACTTGCCATCAATGAATTTCATACCGGAAGCTTTTCTTCGCCCCTAGGCATGGTTTAGGTGTGAATATAATGCACTGTGTTCGCAGATCTCTCACTCTGTAGAGCTCATCAAACCAGGATTTGTCTTGTGTGTGTGTGTGTGTGTGTGTGTGTGTGTGTGTGTGTGTGTGTATGTGTGTGTTTGCTTTGTCATGTGAAAGAATGACAGAAATAAATCGCGTTAACAATCTGATGTGTTGACCTGGAAAATACTCATCAATGACACCCTCGCAATATACAGATATATATATACAATGTGTACAAATGGAGCAAAATATCTATAGTTCTATTTGTAAATAAGAATGGGTAGGCACATGATCTAACTGTATCACCATTTTTACACAAATTTGACCCACTAAGACACACACTCCCACATAAGATTAATGAGTGTGTTCTCTTGATTCTAAAAGTTCGTCTTTCATAACACTATAGAATTCATCGAAAAACAATGAGCTACTTTTTTTTTTTCCAGGCATGCAGTTTGTAGAGCTTTCGTAACAAACATCATGGATCTAGTATTCGCCATGTTGGTATCGCTCGATGGAGCTCTTTCAGGAAAGTTAGTGTACTGCATCAGCGAACTTGAATGAATATCAAAGCAACACAAAATTATCTTGAGTAGATCAAGTCTCTGTTGTAGGTTCAACACTTTGTGCAAATTTGATTTGTTGGCGAAATTTTGCCAAAATTAAAAAACATATCAATATTTTGATCGTGGATAGTAAATCTTTGTTTAGATATCACTGTGATTGCATAATAGAGTTTCCTATTTTAGTTGATATTATTTTTGTTGCGTATTGGGAGTCTCCCTGGTTTACAAAAGAAAGCTAGCACTGAGGATCTCTCATGTAAACGTGTAAAACTCATAATCATGATAACTAGAGATGTTGAGATGCTTTAGTTAAGTGAGTATAGGAATGTCAACGATCCGCATGTTGTGAAACCATGCTCCGTCTAATTGGAGAGGAGCAATGGTGATTCTTTTGAAACAGGAGAGTGAGGAATCAGGGTTAAGCATCATCAATCATCCAGTCTGAAAATTATTCAGTTTGACGGTTTGGTGGTATGCTGTCTAAATTAATGTATTACGATGAACATTTTGATTTTTGTTTTTCTAAATTGATGATGTACGTACAATTCCAATAATAAATATCTTGGATCAAAGAAGTTGTGTACAATTAGCATCGATGTACATTGAATATCACCGAGAATCATTATAAAAAATATCACAGCTAAGTCTAAGTCTAAGACATCATCCTCTCACATACGACATAAACCCATTACAAAAATAGTCCACAGTTGGAGATCTAAGAGAGAAGTTGACCGATTTACTTGGTTACAGTTTTAAACTTTTTTTTTTCTCAGCACTTTGTTTAAGTTTTCCAAAATCATATTCACGAACGAATCTCATAACTGATGTGCTTCTGTTTCGGTCCCTTTCGTTTTCTCTTATCCTCGATCAATCTAAAATAAACTATACAACTAATACTTAATATTCTTATTTTACGAAGTTGATTGTAAACATGATTATGTCCATTATACATCATCATACAGAGCTTACTATCAATTTATCTTAACTTGTGTTATAAAGGCTCTTGTATGGACACTAAACGAAAACTTAAATATAGGCTTACTTCGATATAAGCGATGACTTATATCAACAAAAAGTGTTTAGAATATTGAATTTTCTGGACATGTACTGATACCCTTCAAACCCCCAAACAAAGTGACAAAAAACACTATATAACCATACGAACAGACAGGAAACATGATTTAGACAAACTCTGATCCATTTCCTGCTTACTTATTTCCTTCTTAATAACAGGCACTAACGTAACATCCAACCATTACTGGCTGTTACGCGAAATAACATGTTTCATTAGCGGAGTTTGTGGTAAGCTCCCGGAAACTCAGTCTCTCGCTTACGCGCCATTGATTTTGACATGGCAATTATCCGATTTATGTAAGATAAGGAAGATTGTGTTAATGGGGATGAAATAGCTGGAACATGAATTGGAACAGAACTTGACCGCGTAACAAGATGAGAGGGCGATCAAAACGTTCCAGCCTACCACAATAGCAGTATCAACAGACAGGAATGACTCAGCAACTCAATAGAACGATGCAAAGTCTGGCTTGCTTTACTGCTGTGTTGGGCAACAGGAACTAATCACTTCCTCTTTACCGTAGCGCTGCATACCCCTACCCTGTTAGTCTTTAACCCCCCACCCCGTAAACAAGTAACAGAATAGACTTGATAGAAAGGGAGCACACCAATCAACATCAATGCTGACAAATAAGCAACAAGAAACAACCAACAGTCGATTGATATAGGACGAATTGTACAAGTCAACAAAAAGACACAAGTGTTTTTGAAGCATGCAGCATCAAATCCGTAGGTCCCATTCTTGCATTTTGTAGAAATGGTACGTGGAGAGCGGCTATGAGTAACATGAGATGATGCATTCAACATTATAGTTGTTAGTGGCAAATGGCAATGGTAATGTATACTGATATCTTTTCGAAATGATATCTGTTTCATTTTTAAGCGACTTATGAAGTCCATATTGATAGTCTTAGAAAGCTGGATTCTGTCTAATGTGACGGATGTAATGTCATAAACAGGAAAGACGACCAGGTGCTTGATTTGCCAAATCATCGTGACCCCACGGTGACCTCGACAGCAATGACTTCCGTCCTTGCGTCTCTGTCCTGGTGATGCGGAAGTGGCTCGGAAAGTTTGTCTTTTTAATAATCAATCATTTGTCATAGTAACTCATCATCAGTCCATCGGGATATTATTTCATGTTTCCCTTTCCGGGCTGCTGTGGCTTTACCAAGAATTGTTTTGCAATTTTTTATGTCCAATGATTGGTTCTATATTTTGCGGATTGGTTTTTATTCTGAAATATTTGTGACTAATGAAGGCCAAAAGTGTCAGTCTGATTGTCTGACATCGAATTGGAGGCCTGACACCAATGGACAATGATTGACATCATTCCTGTGTGTCCTATTTCTTGCCTGATCCTCACCTTGGAAGGAGGAAAGGGACATGGGACGATGAATATTATGTTAATGTTAGGTTTTGCTTCTCAAGGAAGAGGGACTAAACTGAAATGAAGAGAGAAGGAGATGATTATTGAAGGAGTAGAAAAAGAAAACTGAAGAAGGGAAACGATAAAGAGCGTAGACTATAAAGTAAGGATACATAATACAAAAAAAGATAAGAGATGTGAAAGAAGGAAAAATCTGCGATGGTGTATTCAATGGTATTGAAGTTCCAAAATCGTTTTTACTCAAAGATTAGTTTTGATGGGATGAATTACTATGAAAAGATCTTTTCTCGCCCTTGAAGAATCACTTTCAGTATAGATTGATTTTGAATTTATTCTGGACTATCACACAGAAGATCCTAAACTCAATTACTGCCATCCTTGGACAGGGTCTTTTTTCCTATACCTACAATATTCCTCCTAACCTAAGTATCAAAACAAAGGTATGATTATATCTGACGACTTTCCGGTGATTATGATTTATAAAGTCCTCCTTAAAACAACGGCGTAAATCCGTACTGAGGAGTGGGGGGATGGTCACCATCACCACGATTACAAGCCCATAACCGGACCGGGGGGGGGGGGGGGGGGGAAGAAGCTTGGTGCCCCCCCCCCCCCCACACACACACACACACTTTACAGGGACCGGATGTCCCACTCTTTTGCATGAAATATAAAGTGGGAGGAAAGTGGCAGCAAAAATATGAAGACTTTTTGTTCTTGTTGCTTTTTTTTTTTTGCTTGTCAGATGACTTTCGGCGGAAAATCAGACCTTAAAAGTATGAAGACATTTTTTTGTTTTTTGAATATCTGTGAGAGGGAGCGGAGCGACCGAACGGGGGGAGGGTGTGTAGGGGGGGGGGGGGGGGAGGTATCCCTCTCCCACACGAGGAAGATTTTGCATTTTCAGACCTGAAATTCAGCGATCTGGTGCACACTTTTGGTGAAAAATTTATTTTCTTTTCTTAAAAGAAAAATAAGAAAATGAAATATTCACAATATATTATTGAAAGACTAAATCGTGGTATTTCACCTCTTGCTCCGCCTGTGCGACATCACTGTGAAGGCCTACTAAATAATGGGGCCTATCAGCGGTGAAGACAGGATTTGACCTATAGGAGGAGCGGTTATGTGAGGGAGCGAAGCAAACGGGGGGGGGGGGTATAAATCTTTTTGCATTGAAAATTTTGACATTTTACTGTCCAAAAACTGCCGTTTGTAGCTATATTTTCGCTTCGGAAATTAAGGGGGGCACACCGGGTGCAACTGCTGTCAATCACTGGCAGCAACATCACTAGAATGGCCGCTATTTGATAGCGATTAAATGCGAGCGAGCTTGAAAATTTTGACATTCTACAGTCTAAAAACTGCCGTTTGTCGCTATACTTTTTCGCTTTGGAAATTAAGGGGGGTCGCGCCGGGCGCAACTGCTGTCAATCACTGGCAGCAACATCAGGAGAATGGCATAGCGATTAAATGCGAGCGAGCGGAGCGAGCGAGCTTGAAAGTTTTGACATTTTACAGTCCAAAGACTGCCGTTTGTGGCTGTATTTTTTCGCTTTGGAAATTCAGGGGGACACACCGGGCAAAACTGCCGGTAATTACTGGCAGCAACATCAGGAGAATAGCATAATGAATAAATGCGAGCGAGCGAAGCGAGTGAGCTTGAAAATTTTGATATTTTACAGTCGCCCAAACTGTCCTTTGTGGCTGTATTTTTTCGCTTGGGAAATAAAGGGGGCGCACCGGGCGAAAACTGCTGGCAATTACTGGCAACAACATCACGGGAATGGCATAATGATTAAATGCGAGCTTCAAAATTTTCACATTTTACAGTCCCCAAACTACCGTTCGTAGTTATATTTTTCGCTTTGGAAATTAAGGGGGACCGCACCGGGCGCAACTGCTGTCAATCACTTTCAGCAACATCAGGTGAATGGCATAGCGATTAAATGCGAGCGAGCGGAGCGAGCGAGCTTGAAAATTCTGACATTTTAGAGTCTAAAAACTGCCGTTTGTAGCTATACTTTTTCGCTTTGAAAATTAAGGGGAGCCGCACCGGGCGCAACTGCTGGCAATCACTGGCAGCAACATCAGGAGAATGGCATAGCGGTTAAATGCGAGCGAGCTTGAAAATTTTGACATTTAACAGTCCAAAGACTGCCGTTTGTGGCTGTATTATTTCACTTTAGAAATAAAGGGGAGCGCACCGGGCGAAAACCGCTGGCAATTACTGGCAGCAACATCAGGATAATGGCATAATGATTAAATGCGAGCGAGCGAAGCGAGTGAGCTTCAAAATTTTCATATTTTAAAGTCCCAAAACTACCGTTCGTAGCTATATTTTTCGCTTTGGAAATTAAGGGGGGGGGGGCGCACCAGGCGCAACTGCTGTCAATCACTGGCAGCAACATCAGGAGAATGGCATAATGATTGAATGCGAGCGAGCTTCAAAATTTTCACATTTTACAGTCCCAAAACTGCCGTTCGTAGCTATATTTTTCGCTTTGGAAATTGAGGGGGGCGCACCGGCCGAAAACTGCTGAAAGTGGGAAATGTATTTTTGTAACATCTACAACCTTTCCCCTGCACGTTAATAACCAGGGGCAATTCATTGGCAGCAACATCAGGAGAATGGCATTATGGTTGAATGCGAGCGAAAGGAGCGAGCGAGCTTTAAAATTTTGATATTTTACACTCCAAAAACTGCCGTTTGTAGCTATATTTTTCGCTTTTGTTTGTCCCACTTTTATGGGAGAACCATCCCCCCCCCCCCATCGACGCCTCTGCATATGAGGGTGCTTTTGTTAAGTGAAAGATCTGCTGTACACTCTTTGATGAATGAGGGATATATACGTCAATGTCAAATAAAAAGTGTACAAAGTTTATCGAAAGGGATCCTGTATAGCGGAGCTTTTGCATGCTTATGATTGCAATACAACGATCTGGTGCATAGTTCTGGGGATATTTGGACAATTTTCCATTAAGAAAGTTCTAGATTTGTCCTCATCTCGGGAATTGCTTTGGGGATAAATGATTTGTCTGCCTAAGCACTTCCAAAGGGGCGGGGCAAATGCCTCTTTGCCCCCCCCCCCCCCCCCCCCCGCCGAGATAGATTTGACGCCCCTGATCTTCCCTGGGAATGCCCATAGATGTATCCTGACTGAGTAATCAGTCACTGTCGTTTCTCAGAAATGATTCAGGAAATGGAGGGGATTCAATTATGACGATATAGTTTTTGTTATTGTTTGTTTGTCTGTTTGTTTGTTTGTTTGTTTTCGTACATATTTTGCAGATGGTCCCCAGTTACTCGCGTCATATAGCATGTTTACATGTAGGCCTATACTATTTGACGTTGTCAACGTCTGAGCCATACCTTACAGTGACTGTATGTCGATGTTACTTTCTTCGCGAGCGAGCGAAGCGAGCGTGCGCTTGAGAAAATTATGTATACATTTTCCTACAAGATAGAATACTGTTCAGCTATGTTACCTGTCTGAAGGCCGGCGTACAAACGTCATACAATAATTATGTCAAAATTGTTACAATCACATTTCTGCTTCCTCCATTTTTTTCCTCAAAATTCAGGGGGGGGGGGGAATGATTGTACAGGCCATCCCCCCTCCTCCATTTCAGGGGGGGGGGATATATCCCCCCATCCCCCCCCCCCCCCCGGATTTACGCCCATGCCTTAAAACCAAATCTTAGACTGAGGATTTACACTGGGGAGGTTACGATCAGGAGTAGATATCACATGAATTGTATTATGAAATTTGTGTTACCATTATTGAAGATGTCCTAACAGGAAAATTTTGCCCAATTATGGAGTGTATTCTGACTAAACTGGTATAATTCAAAGTTCCTGAAACGCAGAAAATAGCGCCCTCTACAATAGTGAATGGAGGACTTTCACAAGAAAGCAGCTAGTCTCTGGTCATTGACGTTGTGAGTTAGTTGTGTGTGAGTAACATCTACTGGGAAAATATTGAAGCGTGACCTGCACGGTTTAGAAATCGCAACGACAGTAGCCTATGATAGATTGAATAAGACTAGGATAAGTGATAGTAACAGCTCCAGGAATAATGGTATCAAAACATCAAGTACAATGGCCAGCTCGAGCTCACGCCCATTACAAAGAGCTCTGTCGTGATGAAGTGAAGTCCTGTCCTGTCCTTATTGTCCATGGTTGACTACTGGAGCAAATCACACACAGGAATATTGTACATAATAATGACAAGGATTTAAGGGCGAGTGATTGGGGCTATGATATACATGGTGTGATGCTGACTACATAACAAGCATACCAGACCCCATGTGAGTCAACTATTATCTCTTGAAGCATAGGCTAATGTCATTGTGCCGCCCCCACGCCCGAAAACAGCATTGTCCTTTTAGGGAAGTACCCCGACAATAGAAACACCGACGTGGATAACATGATTGCATACACATGTCTCATCAGAGCTAGGAGAAAGGGCAGACCAATGTGTGCTGTTCTTAACTGTATGAAGAAAATAGTTCACTTACATTAGCGTTCAACTACTGGCTTTGACTCCTTATTTCACGGGAGAGGGATTCTTATACAATCTACATGTGATAACTTAACTTTTATTTTAATGATGCTGTGGATATCAATGCAAAACACCCCAAACAAAAACAACAACAACAACAACAGCAACAGCAACAGCAACAGCAATAGCAGCAACAACAACTACAACAGCAACAGCAACAACAACACAACCACCACCACCACCAACAACAACAACAACAGCAGCATCAACGACATCAATCAGGACAAGACATAGGTCTAGACGCTTTTGGTACAATATTGAGCAAAAAACGAAAACAAAAACAAAAACATCGAATCTGTTACAATGTGTCATGATTCTGACTTATTTCCATGATTTGCTGAAGCAAAGTCAAAGCAGTAATTCATTACATATCAAATGGCCCTGGAGACTACCAGAAGCAGCAACTATATGACTAGTTTGATACTTCATGCTTTTTGTTATTCTTTTCTTTTCAAACAGATATCGAGTTTATCCATTATTAATGGTTGTCAAAAATAATGGTCGTGCAAGACTTTGCTAGATGGCAGGCTTCTTTTACAATGTAAAACAATCCAATTATTTTCTGCCATGAAATGGCATTTGTCACGTTTGCTTTTTTTTTCCGCAAAAACAAACATCGACAAAGACGATTTATCTCTGACAAACTACCATCTCCCAAGACCATCGTTTCTGTTTCGTTTTCTTTTGTTTTATTTGTTGTGCTTGTTTTATTTGTTTTAGTTTTAGTTTTTGTTTTGTTGAGAGGGTACAGTTTGATTGTTGTGTTTTTCCACATTCGTCATTTAGCTTTCTTGCGAATAGAAAGACAATTTCTACATGTCAACATTACTAACTTGCTTTAATCCCTCCAAAACTACCCCCTTTCCCTCGGGAAAGGTTTAAGAGGACGAATGTGTATAAAATGTAGAATAAAGCCTGCTCAGATGTCTTCTTTGGTTCTTTTACATATTGACTTACTGACTTAGAGGCGTAGGACGGCGTGTCCCTTTGCACTCCTCCGGGTGAGCTCACTCCAACCTCTCCTGTCCTTTGCCTGGTTTTCAAGGGTCGGTAGGGTTGATCCTGTGTCACAGCGAAGTTGGTCTTTTCATTGGAGGAATATGATACATACTCACTTTTACATATTATTTATATGATCTAATGTTTTGCTGAAAGTAGAGTAAAATGGAATTATAACATATATATAGCTTATTGAAGACTAATTTAACACAAATTCAGCATCAGCATCTTGCATCGATAAAATAAAACAGAATCATATTTTGCTAATGAGAGTGAAATTATGAATGAGGGCGGATATTAACTCCATAATATTGATCGTACGAACAAGTAAGTTCTGTCTTATTATCTTTTAATTTATCCTCGTTTTCCGCCATTTTGTTATCTAGCTACTATGGATTGGAGCGAACGTGGCCTACTGGGTGGTCACCTTCCTGGTCTACGAGAAGGGCCCACAGTATTTCTATATCAGACGTATCACTGGGGTAAGACCGTCGATTGTCACTCGATCACCAACTCTAGTGTGGAGGAAGTTATGCAACTTTTACTCCACCAACATTACTATTTCGTGTGTGAAAATGTCGTGCAATGTAGCTTTGGGGATTGTTTATACTCTACACGATGACACAGAAAATTAATTGCAGAAGAATAAATGTGTCCCTGAGAAAACTCAAGCGCATATCAAGGGCATGCACTTATAATCATGTTAAGAGATATCATCGAAAGTATACAGTTCTTTAGAATATACCATGATTGATTTAACCCTCTAAGGACTATTTCTTCACATTCTATTTAGAGTAGAGGCCACAAAGGGTTATGATAAATAATCACCTGTTAACAAACTGTTGTCTTTGTGTTCACACAGGTGGGTTTGTCCATAGCCAAAGCCAGTGGAGCGGCTCTCAATCTGAACAGTATGTTAATCTTACTTCCAGTCTGCAGAAACCTCATCTCATTCTTCCGCGGATCGTGCGCCACCAACACGGTAGGATGTCAAACAGAGGGCGGTATACTTCTGAATGCTCTCTGTCAAGTAATATCTGACTTTCGAGTAACTCATTGACAAACGTACTTGGATTCTTTGCTGTGATGTGTGAATAAGTAAATGAACAAATAATGACTCACCAAATGGTGTGGTGGAGCAACATATTACATCACTTCAGGGAAATCTGTGGAGTGGCTATTAGATACGTTATTAAGTAAATGAATTTGTTGATGAGTTTGAAAATAAAAGAATCACCCCTGCGCATAGGAGAGATACAGGATACTTCAGCGCAATTTACTATGTATCACTGAAGTTATTTTTTAGATCGAGCAACAGCCACGATCTACCAACCCAAGCGGACTATTAATCATAGGCCAGTCGGTTTAAAGTAGACCTTGATCAATGTACTTTCATGTGCTGCTTCTTTCTAAAGAGAAGGTGGATAATGTGTAATGTTGAGAGAACAATGTTGCACTAAAAAGTAACATTCTTCGTCTCGATAATAGCAATAAAAAAAACCCAAGCTTTTTTTCTTTATTATTTTACAGATTACGATCATTAGCAAGAAGATACAGAGATACGTCCCGTCTTTAACAAGGAATAATGTGTAGTAGTTAACAAATAACTTGCGAAACACGAAAAGGGAACTTGTAGATTGCATAATATCAATTGATATCCCAAAGACTTTTGTACTAAAGTATTGTGTTTTTTGTTTGTTTGCTAATCTTGGTTTACTCAGCTTTGTCGGCGAAGCGTTCGACGTCAGCTAGACAAGAATTTGACCTTTCATAAGACCGTTGCCTACATGATCGTCATCTGGACCATCGTACACGTGGTTGCCCACGCCTTCAACTTCCGAAACCTCTTTAACCACCAGCGATGTGTGATGACAGACAATGAAGAATTATGTAATCAGTACGGCTTCGACCCCATCGACCGCAAGTTCACCTTCTTCCCCAACGATAACTGGTTGAATCCACTACGTGAAGTGCCGGTATATATCAACAATAGTTATTATTCTGTAACCTTGTAAATTCACGGGATTTTCATAATAAATTCTTAGTGCATTGTCGCAATACCAAGAAAAATAAACAAAACAAAACAAGACAGGATAGAATGTACAACTGAAACAAGGAATAGTTTGAAGTGGGATATATGCCAAACAATTGATACCGCTATCATTTATTGTTACCACAGTTCTAATTCTTTTGGGTGTACTTTAAGTGCCTATTCCACGTCAAGGAAGAAATAATATGATGAAGATTATTAATAGGAATGCGACGAAGAAAAAAAAAAACAGCTTCAGGGAGAAAGGGAGGGAAAGACTGAGAGAAAGTGAGAGAGAAAAAGGGAAGACAGGGAGAAAGAAAAGAGAGGCAGAGGGAGGCTAGGGAAGAGGATTAAATCATGAAATCGATTCTTACCAGATGCTTACAATATTGGTACTACTGTGCAAATGACAACAAGAGACTGAATTGTGATAGTTTGATGACAAAGTCATCGTCGTATTCAAGGTGCCATGTCGCTTCTTCAGTGACCGTACTATTCTCCCAGGGAGTTGGTCCTTGTCATTATATCCTTGGCATGGCCGGACACTCGTCGTAAAACATTGTCGATAGGGACACGAGGTAGATAACACACTTAGTCCAAAGAGTAATCTTTTTTTTCCTCTATTCAGGCTCTACCAGGTGGACTGAGTCTGATCGTGCAGGGCTTGATTCCTATCGCAGGGTGGACGGGCGCCGTACTCACCGTCGCCCTCATTGTCATGTTCTCATCCGCTACGGAGTTCATCAGGTAAGAAACGATGTCGTATGATGTCGATCATCCAAACTAGCTGACTGTCATGTCTGTGGTCGTCATCCGAGTGAGGATGGGAGCAAAAGCCGAACAGTGATGGATAAAGGAGGAAATGGTGCCAACGTCGATGTTGATAATGATGATGATGATGATGATGATATTAAAATTTGTAAAGGCAATGTTACTACCAATGATGATGTTATTGATGTTGTCGTTGATGATGTCGATGGTGAGGTCATTATGATGTCATAGTTGATATAATAATCATGTCATTGATGATGTCATAGATGATATAATATAAATAGTATTGGTGATGTCGCTGATGATGTCAGTGATGATGTCGATGATGAAGTCAATGATAAATAAATGTTTGTCCATCAATGATGCCTTGGACTTCGACAGAATGGTTAAGATGATAAGTATGATTCTATGACGATTTTAGAAATGGTGATAAGATTTACATGAATAGTTTGACGGCAATTGACTCAGTAGGTGTGCTATGAACACAATGGTTTAAAAGCAGTTTATCTCTGACTAGTCGCTTCAACTTTTACGAATATATTCTGTGGACTATACTTTGCATTATCGGTGCAATTCTTCATGAACAGGAAGCCCAGTCTGTTATTTTATCTGAAGAATATGAGCAAGAATAGACGTTAACTTTGTTAACTGCTATCATCTCGGACCGCTGCTTGTGGTTTGTGATACTGATTTCATCCTATCATTTGCCATGATGGTTAATCCACCTTGTTATCATTGTATCATTTTTGACAGGCGTTCTTACTTCGAGACGTTCTGGATTACTCATCATCTCTTCATTGTTTACTACGCCATGATTCTTGGCCACGGTGCTGGGTAAGCGCACAGAGATAGGACACCAGTCCTGTGTAACCAGGGGCCCGTTGCATGAAAGTGACTATTATGGTAACTTTGCCATCCAATGGTTAAACTTCCATGGAATTCTTGATTTTGAATGGCTGTTGAGTATTGTTGCCATGGTAGTTACCATTGGATGGCAAATTTACCAGAATGGTAACTTTTATGCAACAGGCCCCTTGATTTCCAGGGAAAGGAAGGACGGAGGAAGGGTGGTGGTGGTGGTGGTGGTGGGGGGGGGGGGGGATGTGTGGGTCAAGTTACCACGTAATAAGGGACGCGTTGTTATGTTTTCCCTATAATTATGATCATAATTATACCACTGAACCACACGTGGACTTTGTTTATGCTTCCAACTGAAGAACAGACCATGAAAGTGTTGTGCAGTTTTCCCTCATTACACTAAACAAGCCTTGAATCTTGATTATTATGCAGATGATTATCACGTACTCGTATCAATTTATTGATTGCAGAAATTTCTGTATATGTTTCATGGCAAATGTATGATTTATACGCAAATGTTCCATTGTCGCGTCTTTCAGACAAAGGGTAAACATGATCAGGGGGGCATTTCATGAAGCATTTTGTCCGACAAAGTTGTCCGACAAATTTGCTCTCAGCCAATCAGATGCAAGAATTTCAGAAGCTTGTAACAGTTTGTCAGAAAATATCCGACCAAACTGCTTCATGAAATGCCCCCCAGGTATTGATCAACCCCAATTCCCTTTGTTTGAGCTGTTGATATTGTATTGCGCTGCTTGCTTTTAGGACTCTATTTTATTTCATCACATTTCCAAAACAGAAAATATTTACACAAAATCAGTACAATATTATAACAAAAGTGAATGCTGTATACTGAAGAACAATAGATATTGTGAATTTTATGATTATACCAAACCAAAATTATCTGTAATGGAAGGGACTGCTGAAAAGCTGAGCTTGGAATATGTACTCTCCTCACGAACAATATCTATATACTGAACTAATAAAACTCAGGTAGATTGCCTATAGAGAAGAAAGAAATGAAAAACGAAAATAAACACACCGGAGTCACAAACACTCACACAAACAAACAAACGCAGGGCAGCTGACTCGTGTTTTATTTTGATTTCATTTAAAAGGAATGAAATGAAATTGAAAATTGTAATTAGATGATAAACGGCTTTGTAGACAAATGTGACCCAAAATGTATCAATCATGTCAGTGAGATGATCCATTAATAATAAAATGGATGTTAAATGTCACTAAGAGAGGCATTAACAATCTGACATTAATTCTCATATCCTTCAGGAATGAAATGAAATGAAAATTGTAATTAGATGATAAACAGCTTTGTAGACAAACGTGACCCAAAATGTATCAATCATGTCAGAGAGATGATCCATTAATATTAAAACGGATGTTAACGTCACTAACAGAGGCATTAACAATCTGACATTAATTCTCATATCCTTCTGTCTTGAACAGCGGCATCATCCGATCACAAACCAACCTTGACGGTCATGATATCAATGCCTGCATCGAGGATGGGATGCTAGGCCAGTGGGGCTCCTCTCCTACGTGCGACTTCCCGGTCTTCAAAGACGGGGCGGCCGCGGTAAGATTCCTTACCTTATCACCTACCATTGCCTCCGTACGCCTCTAAAAAAATGAGGTCATCCCAAGATTTCGACACCCATGAGTCATACGGCCCACGAGATAGACACCAAGTAATACAGGAACCCTAACAATGGCTAGGTACAAGGCAAATTAGGCCTACAATATTGTATGAGCTCGACATAAGGCAAATGATAATAATAATAAAAAAAAAACCCTTGAGCTCGACACTCCGCATATTAAGTCAAGTGATGTAATTTCGGTCTTGTGGGCCTATTTTTTTTTTCCTAGGGTTGAGCTCACGGACCTATGTTACTTGCAGTCGAGCTCGTGGGCCTTGTTCACGTAGTGTCTAGCTCGTGAGCTGTATGACTCGTGGGTGTCAACCTCGTGACAGGCTTCCAAAATAAATGTTGCTATGCAGGGTGCGTGAATGATAAGGCATCAACGATGAATGCAGTCACAGACACAATTAACTCTTTTCTGCATGTGCCAGGGACTTTTAACCATGTGTACAACATCAAGGGATTTCTGTGCCAATTAATGGCACTCAAAGCACGCAGAGGGATAAGTATGTAGGCCTATATGTTGTTGTCGAAAAATGAAATAAGAATTGAATTAAATTGAATTGAGTTGAATTGAATTGAAATAATTTTCTATGTGCTTGACATAAAATAAATGTCTTAACAGGAAGGTTTTCAGAGCCCTCTTTAAAGAATCAAGTGAAAATCCTAACAATCAAGTCACAGTCACTAAAACAGGGTCTCAAGCAGGGTCAGAATGATTCAAAAGTCCCTCAGCGTCTAGACCTTAGAAGACAGCTTCAAACAGACAGACCGACAGACAAGAGAACACATGCAACACACACACATGCAAACAATGTGGATTTTTGAGAACGTTACATCAAATAATGTACATAATAATTCACTTTTATTTTTTGGTATGTGCTGCCAAGTTATCTTCCTGTTGTTTGGTTCTCCATGTGTCAGAGCTACAAATGGGTGCTTGGTCCTATGATCCTCTATATCATCGAGAGAAGTATCAGAGTATGGAGGAGCTGTCAGCAAGTCACCCTTACTAAGGTGAGGTAGCTTCTTCCCGTGCATTAAAGTCTTATGCATTCACGTGACACGAGAGTGAGGTACCTTCTTCTCGTGCACTGAAGTCTTATGTATTCACGTGGCACGAGAGTGAGGTACCTTCTTCCTGTGCATTATAGTCTTATGTATTCACGTGACACGAGAGTGAGGTACCTTCTTCTCGTGCATTAAAGTCTTATGCACTCACGTGACACGAGAGTAAGGTACCTTCTTCCCGTGCATTAAAGTCTTATGCATTCACGTGGCACGAGAGTGAGGTACCTTCTTCTCGTGCACTAAAGTCTTATGCACTCACGTGACACGAGAGTGAGGTACCTTCTTCTCGTGTATTAAAGTCTTATGCATTCACGTGGCACGAGAGTGAGGTACCTTCTTCCTGTGCATTATAGTCTTATGTATTCACGTGACACGAGAGTGAGGTACCTTCTTCCTGTGCATTATAGTCTTATGTATTCACGTGACACAAGAGTGAGGTACCTTCTTCCTGTGCATTATAGTCTTATGAATTCACGTGACACGAGAGTGAGGTACCTTCTTCCTGTGCATTATAGTCTTATGTATTCACGTGACACAAGAGTGAGGTACCTTCTTCCTGCGCATTATAGTCTTATATGTATTCACGTCACATGAGAATGAGGTACCTTCTTCCCGTGCACTATAGTCTTATGTATTCATGTGACATGAGAGTGAGGTACCTTCTCCTTGTATTCATGATGTATTCATTGTGACAATCATGAAAGTGAGATACCTTGATGTGATTAGGTGACGATCATGAGAATGAAGTGACTTCTCCTGGTAGTCCTGACGTAATCAGATAACTATGATAAGAAATCAGGTAGAATTGATGTACGTAATCAGGTACAAACTGAAAGCGAGGTGCCTCTTGTTAGTCTTAAGATAATCAGGTATCAAGTAAGTAGTACCCACGAGAGAAAGGTATACCATCTCCTGATAATCTTGGTATTTTCAGCAGACAATGGTAGAAGTAAGGTATCTTAGGGTGCGTTTATCAACTCCTTTTCTCGGCAGAAACAGGTTATCCAAACAGCTTTCAAGGAATTTTTACGAGTTGATAAACGCAAAGCTGTTTTGAAAGCCCTTTAGGAAAGCCTTTTACGAAAGGGTGCGTTTATCAACTCTCCTTTCTCGGCAGAAACAGGTTATCCAAACAGCTTTCAAGGAATTTTCACGAGTTGATAAACGCAAAGCTCTTTTGAAAGCCCTTTAGGAAAGCCTTTTCGAAAGCCCCAAATTTGTGGCGATCCAAACAGGTTTCCTAAACAGGTTTTCAGAAACCTGTTTGTAAAAGCCTTTTGGAAGTTGATAAACGCAAAGCTGTTTTGAAACGGCTTTGTAGTCTTGTACTTCAGGCACGCCTTATGACCTCTTCTCCTCTGGTCGAATTGCGCAATGCAGCTGTGCAGTGACAGGCCAGTTAAAAAAGATCGTGTTCGCGAAGAGAGTTGATAAACGCAACTATTTTGAAAGCCGTTTCTAAAGGGCTTTGGAAAGGGCTATCGAAAGGGCTTGGCTCGGACCAGGAGCGGACCAAGTCGAAAATTTTGAGTTTATATGAATGGGTGGAGGCCAAAGTGGCCCGCGCCAGGTGCGGACTATTTTGGCGCTGCTGCAGCTAGCACCAGGCGCGGACCAGGCGCGGGCCTGGCGCTGATCGAAGAGTTTGTGAACGATAGCAGCGCCAGGCGCGGGCCAAAATTCCTTTCACGGTCAAAGGTCACTCTGCTCAGCTCATAAGCGCGCGGCACGCACATCAAATATCGCGCGAAAATGCACTTCCGCTCTGTCCATGAGGTGTTCAGTTACCATGGCAGTTATCCCTTACTTGACCGAGTTATGAATGGGTCATCGTAAAAGTAGCGCGGCTCTGCTATAGTTACTGAACGCAATTTTTACTGCTTGGCGCGGGCTAATTTAGCTCGGACCAGGAGCGGGCCAAAAAGTCATGAGTTACTGAAAGCGGTATCGGTGTCCCTCCGGTTAGTTAGAATGTGTGTCATTGCGTCTTTTTCTTATCAACGAAATAACATGTGATATTTGAACATGGTGTCTGACTTATGACATTGAATGAAATTTAAAATTCTGATTTGTAACTGATATCATGTACAGGTGGTGAAACATCCGTCCAAGGTGATCGAACTTCAGATGAAGAAGAAAGGATTCAAGATGGAGGCAGGACAGTACATCTTCCTCAAGTGTCCCTCAGTCTCACACGTACAGTGGCATCCCTTCACACTCACTTCCGTAAGAGAATAGTCTTTTTTAAGTGATGATAATAATAATAATAATAATAATAATAATAATAATGATGAAACAACATTTATATAGCGCCATTTATCTGTAAAAATATTCAAAGGCGCCCAGCTCCCAAAAAGTGTCACACATCATTCACAAAGTTGCTGGAAAAGATAAGTCTTCAGTGTAGACTTGAAGGTATTGAGGCTGTTGCAATTCCGAAGCTGGACTGGTAGAGAGTTCCATAGACGTAGCGCAACAGAAGAGATAGCCTTTAAACAAGGCGACTCGCTCTGCGTGCCCCCGTATAGCGCGTTTACCCCACAAACCTGTTGGCCGGCGAGCGGAGCGAGCCGCCTTTATCCACTCGTTCAGGGATGTGTACTTTTGTCGTTGTTGTTGCTTTATATTCTTTGACAAATTTGCGTACAAATTTGACGCAGAAAATACACACGGCACCAAGGCAAGCCTCGTTAATATTAAGTAGAATAAGAATAGTTAACCTACTTAATATTAACGAGGCTTGCCTTGGTGCCGTGTTTATTTTCTGCGTCAAATTTGTACGCAAATTCGTCGCTGTCACCACGAACTGGCATTTAAGCGCTCTAGCGCACGAAAGTTGATTTCGAGTAAATCGCGTTTAAAGATATCATATTTTTAAACTTTATGTTTGAATGCTTTAATGGAATAAGATTACACTGAATTTGATATGTAGTCAATCTACATGACTCAGGCTTTCTATTGGAGTATTTTTTATGATCAATCATCCAGAATTTCGTCAGAATTAGCTTCCATACAGAAATGTCAGTTCGTGGTGACTAAAGAAATCGTTTTCCCGCCTGTGCGCAGTCACCACGAAGTGACATTTTCAGTGTTGCGTATATACGCATTGTCAATGGAGTATCCAGCACAAATCATAAGAAATCGGGCAATCGTTTGTTTGTTCATATTTCTATACTTGAACTTAGTGAAAATATTTCAAAATTCACGTATGGGAATGAACAGCACACAAACTTTCTATAGATATGAATTGTGCTGAAATATCAGTTCTCAGTACGCCAATATGGGCTTCCAAAAAAAAAAAAAATGTCATTTTGTGAAAACTTCACTACACATTCCGAGGTTTTGACGAAGAGACATAAAATAATGCGCAGTCTCACATTATAATACAGGGCGTACACAGACATTATGGGTACACACAGACAAACACACGCAATCACAACCCCCCCCCCCCACACACACACCCACACCTTCACACACAACACACATACACACCCACAGAAGCTCACACAATTATGCAGTATGACATATTCAGCCATCTCGACTGAAACAAAAAAAGGTGACTTTTCGGTGACCTCTGGGTGCTCACCATCTCCCCCTCCCCCCC
Organism: Diadema setosum; assembly: GCA_033980235.1. Taxonomy (NCBI): domain Eukaryota; kingdom Metazoa; phylum Echinodermata; class Echinoidea; order Diadematoida; family Diadematidae; genus Diadema; species Diadema setosum. The sequence goes on along the minus strand of CM067076.1, from coordinate 583,700 downwards.
CCCCCCTCACCACGTGTCATATTATGAAAAAAAGGGAAAAAATGCGACATGCAAAAACAAATGCAAAACTAAAAAAAAACAAACAAACCAAAAAGGTGGGGGGGGGGGGGGGTCGAGGCACTGAAAATGGTCAAAAATGGTCTGAAAAATAAAATCAAAGTTGGGTCGGGGGGGGGGGGGGCAAGGCCCGCTCGCCCCCCCCCCCCCCCCCACTAAATCCTCGCCTGGACACAATAAACAATATTATTGTGTAACACATTTACATATGATCAAAACACTCTTCTGGTACAATACAACAATATGAGAATGCTGATCATCATCCCAAGGTAAACAAGTATGCAAATGATTGAAAGAAAATGACATTTTAATCAATATCCAAATTTTGTTATATTTCATAACACTGGCACTGGTTTTTTCATTAAAAGAATTCAAAAGCATAATATGTTCGATTTATTGTTGAATATTTCTAAGATTTGATTAAAGAAAAGAATGTGATTTGTGAGCTGTACCATGTTGTTCAAAAGGAAAAAAAAATCAGCTTCTGAAACATAAGTATTATATATATTAAACGGATGCTATCACTATATCAAATGGAATTTACGAATAACTATCTCCATATCTACAAACCATCGCCATGAGGTTTTATCAAACTGCAACAACCATATCCCGGAGAAGTATGATGAAATTCGTTACTTTCACTTCTAGAAGCACCTAACAAACTTTTTGAAGTGAAAGTTTCGGGGCTCCATATTTACACAACAGCAGAGACAGTGAAAGCATAATATAGAGCTACACATCTAACAATTTGAGAAACTGGAAACATAGTAAACAATGTTCTTACGACTATAAACAGCATATCACCTATTACACATTCCCTATACTGCGGTATATCGAATTGGGAAATGTTTCATGCTGAGCTCACATGGTTATCATGAAATAAAATAATATCATGAACCTATTTTCACTTAAAATGCTTAAAATAACATCAGGTAATTTTTAATTTTGTGCTTCCCACGGTAAAATTGACACATTTTTGTGTTTGGAGATGAATACTTTGCTCACACCTTTTCTTTTGTGATGAATTGTGAAATTATGGAATATTTACCAATGTTAGTACAATGCAGGTGATTCATGATGGCTATACAATGGGATGGGTCCATTTTAGTCAAGGGGCTTGTTTTACACCTGCTTGCCCCCACCTCTGCTGCTGTCCAGCCCTCGCGACCGCGACCCCTGCAATCTAGTCCAAGAGCATTAGGTCAAAATAGGCTTAAACCTGGAAATTTCTGGTAACAAGCTGATTTTTTTCAGGATAGGTCCAGGAATGTGTCTAGAATAACGTACTAAAAGTCCTCATAAATCCTCCTTGAGCGTTTTCCGCAATCCAAGATGGCGTCCAAAATGGCCGCCATTTTCTGAATATCTTTATTACCTTTCAACCAGGCAACCCAATACAAAATTTAAGTGTCTAAATATATCATGTTTCGAAACATGAAGAACTCAATAAAATACATTATGAGATGTTAATTCACACAAGTTCCGTAATCCAAGACGGCGTCCAAAATGGCAGTCATTTCCTGAATATCTTTGATACCTTTCAACCAGGTAACCCAAATACAAACTTTGAATGTCTAAATATATGTTTTGAAGCAATATGTCTAGAAAAATGTATAGAATAACGGACTGAAAGTCCTCATAAATCCTCCTTGAGCGTTTTCCGCAATCCAAGATGGCGTCCAAAATGGCTGCCATTTCCTGAAATTCGTATAACTTTTCAACCAGGGAACCCAAATACAAAATTTAAATGTCTAAATATATGTTTTGAAGCATGAAGAACTCAATAAAATACATATTAAGAGATGTTGATGCACACAAGTACCGTAATCCAAGATGGCGTCCAAAATGGCCGCCATTTCCTGAATATCTTTATTACCTTTCAACCAGGCAACCGAATAAAAAATTTAAGTGTCTAAATATATCATGTTTCGAAACATGAAGAACTCAATAAAATACATTATGAGATGTTGATTCACACAAGTTCCGTAATCCAAGACGGCGTCCATAATGGCAGCCATTTCCAGGGTATCTTTATTACCTTTCAACCAGGTAACCCAAATACAAAATTTAAATGTCTATATATATCTTGTGAAGCATGGAGAACACATTATAATACATATTAAGAGATTTTTAAGCACGAAAGTACCGATAAAACCGCTCGAACTTTTCCTAGCATGCATGCATAAAATGGCCGGCAATAACAATTTTATCTCACAATACTATTATGTAAATACATATCAGTATAATGATGATTAACATGTGATTTTTCTTCCGAAAAATATTCAAAAACATTTTGATCAAAAATAGTTCTTATATGTAAAGTATACAAATTAAAAGATTCGAATGTTAAAATCAAGGAGTGTGTCCTTGTGTCCTTGCAACGAGAGAAACATTTCACCATTAGTTTTGTTGCTAAACAGACAGCTTACTAGAAGGCGATATTTTTTACCACATGGTCTATCATCGTCACCCCCAGCACATGAGATGAACATTTAGTGCTGGCCTCTTTCTTTTTTAACCAGCGCATTTAATGTCTACCATAAGGTGAGTTGCATTTGAAACTGTCAGTTATCACTTAGGAAGTAAAAACAGTTCTTTTTGGCTGTTTGGTATCTGTACTACATACATGTTCAAAATAAGTGTAATGTGCCACAAAATAATGTGCAATTTATCACATGACAGTGAATTTCTGTGCATGCCGTCTATTACTCCACCTAAAAACATAGTGATTAAATTATTTCATCCATTTCATGAAGAATTAGTTATTGGTACATGGAGAAGGGATACTCCACTCCCACACGAGGGATTTTTCTTTTAGACTTGAAGATGAAACATGCATGACATGGTAGTGCACACGTTTGGTAAAATATTGAATTGTTTCCATCAAAGAGTAAGAAAAATATAAAGTGGTATTCAGAGAAACGGGCAACGGGAGGGTATGGAAGGGGGATCAGCCCCCCCCCCCCCCCCACATGAGGGAGATTTTGCATTTTCAGACTTGATATTCAGACATCTGATGCACCCTATTGGTGAAATATTAGATTTTTGTTTCCATTAGAAAGGAACGAAGGATGGCAAGTGTCACCGGTGTCGTCTACGCGTATACCCTGACCTTCCAATCACGATAACCTGGTTGCATTTCATGAAGCGTTTTGTCTGCCAAATTTGTCTGCCAAATTTGCTCTCGGCCAATCATATTCAAGGATTTGAGTAGCTTATAACGCTTTATCAAAAAAAAAATTGACAAAATGCTTCATGAAATGCCCCCCTAAACAACCTGCCATCAATGCCTCTGAAATCCCACAAGCCAACCTAGATTTCCCTCCCATCACTTGACATGCATGCTTGAAAGCTTTGGCCCCCAAACTGATGGTGCAGATGCTGGTCTGATGCCATCTCTGATACCACCCAAGTTACCTACAATACTGTCTCTGGCATGGCAACAAAGCCAAAGAGCTTCAACGGGTGGTGAAGCAAATCTTCATGTCTTCATCCTGTTTCTATGGCAAATGATTACCCTCTGACCCCTGAGGAAGTGCTGAACACCATCATATGTGGTTGCAATTAAGGCAATTACAGAATTGATATGCATCTTTAGCCTGAGAATTCTGCAAATTTGGGGCTCAGTGATGTCGCCTGCTGACAAACATCAAATTAAAGAGATCTTTGAAAACAATAAAAAAGGACAGTTTTAGTTTTAAGACAAGAATGAATAACCTCAAGATGTCAAAGTGTATAAATCAACACCTGGGGACTTTGAGAAAATTAAAAGCGGTACCTCACATTGCTCCTTGGTTGATGTTTAATAAATAGTTTGTACAGTATTGCGTTTGGACAGTTTCGTTTATGACTTCACCAGTTTTTGTTGTTGTTTTAATTCAAGAAGAATACAAGTTTGCTCGATAATATCAAGGCGGTACACCTAAATTATATCATATCGCAGTGATGGAGGTTATGATCCATTTCAAAATCGCCTAAGGACCCCCCCCCCCCCACTCCTTGCTGAAAAAAAGCTACATTGTAAAGGGTTTTTAGTTTTGTCATTAATGTCCAATTTGTTTTTGTCAGCAACCATGTATCTCTGTATCTACTGTATAGGATTTTTCTGTACCTTATTAATAATGGTTTTAGGGGAATGCATATTAGAAGCTTTGCTTCCGAGCTTCCCCTTCATTTTTAACATTATTTGATAAATACCATGCACCTGGGCCTCTTAATATATTGTGTAAGTGTGACATTTTTATATTCAACCTGCATGTAGAACATGATGGTTTATTGATTTTTCTTTGCGTGACGTTAAGTGCACTTTTAATCTTTGTTGAAACAAAATAAAAGATATATGAAATTGTGTTAAACATCGTAAGGCTTATGAATATTAAATGCTCAAAACTCCATTCATAATTCCTAGTAAGAATCCTAATTTATGTGGTAAATTAGGACTTTTGAATCACAAAAGAATATTTTTTTTTATTGTTCAGAACATTCTTCAGATATATGATCAGCACTAAATGCTAATAAACAATGTAGCTGCATGTCAGAAAAAAATAGCAAATTGGTTTTCTATTTCCATATTATATTTTTGTTATACATCTTATACAAGAGAGAATAAGAGTGGCGACCATTTTAAATTTTTTAATCTAAAAGAATAAAAATACGATAGGCCCTCTATATTGTAAGTGGCACACAATACTTTTCTATTGCACACGCAACACATTATAACAGCGTAGGTACGGGACTGGAAGTACAGTAAATTTGTTCTATATTTCCATGCAATTTGTTTTGCCATTCATATTGTACAAGAGCATACAAATGGCGGCCATTTTGAATTGAAAATGAACTTTAAATACTAAATGAACCTATATGAAATGAAAATTCTCCTGCAAATGCAGATGGAGTAACTCTAGACCATAAATGTACAAATTTTAGTGGAATAATTGGTCATAGAATGCACATTTTTTGTGATTATCACGGCCAAATATTTTGGCGGCCATTTTGGATTTTTTGCATTTTGCCGAAAATGCTCAAGGTTTCGCGAGTGGCATCAATCAGATTTGGAAACAGCACCCTCGAATTGACAAGAAACCATTAAAAAACATTGTATATATATATATATATATATATATATATATATATATATATAGGTGCCTCGTTCTGGCCTGGACTAAAGAGGCATTTTAGTGCGCGTTGCAAAGTGTCTCTTTTGTGATATCTTGATCAGTGGATTTAGTTACAAAGTTAATTTTCACCAAGAGACATTTCAGCGCGCGTTGCAAAGTGTCTCTTTTGTGATATCTGAATCCGCGTGTTTAGCTAAATGTCGTTTGATGTGAACGTCATAATTACGTAACCATTGAAATATGAGTCTCCAAATTTAGCAGGAATGTAAAGGGTCTATAGTACTATCGAAAAAAGTGAAAATCTCGAAAACGTGAAATCCAACCATTTTTAACTAAAATGCCAGTTCGTGGTGACAGCGACGAATTTGTCAAAGAATATAAAGCAACAACAACGACAAAAGTACACATCCCTGAACGAGTGGGTAAAGGCGGCTCGCTCCGCTCGCCGGCCAACAGGTTTGTGGGGTAAACGCGCTATACGGGGGCACGCAGAGCGAGTCGCCTTGTTTAAAGGCTACAGAAGAGAAGGCTCTATCCCCATACATTTTTTAGGCGGGTATTGGGAACATGGAGAGTCAGTTTAAGTAAAATGTAGTCCTGGGGGGGGGGGGGGGGCGTTTCATGAAGCGAACTTGTCGGATAAAATATCTGACAAGTCAATTATATCCGACAAGTTGTGAGAAATTCTTTAGACTGATTGGCTGATTTCTCTGAACTTGTCGGATATAATTGACTTGTCGGACATTTTATCCGACAAGTTCCTTCATGACATGAAACGCCCCCAGGTCGTCGCTGACGTACACTGATGTATGTATATATTACATTTATATGTATATATATATTTGTGTTTATTTGTACATACACAGCATATATATATATATATGTCTATATATATATAAGGTCTCCGTTATTCAAGGTACCCTCTTCAGTATTACCACTCACTGCTTTACCAGAATCGAGAGGGACGTAGTGGGTAAAAACATCTTGTTCAAAGGGACGTAAGCTCTGGGCGGGAATCGAACTCGGGTCCTCCGATTGGGAGTCGGGAGTCTTATTCACTATGCTAAAAGCGCCTCCACACATTTATTATCTATATTAAATAATAATCAGATGAGTGTTAACATAAAATGTGTTTAGCTTTTAGCGCCGGCACATACTCCCTTGGTGCGGTAATCGTCCTATAACCATAATTCAAGTTATGGCATTTCATCTCTGTGCCTTCATCGTCTACTCCCGATATTAACGTAGCCACACCATTTCCATCTAGAAGACCTAGTCAAATGGATGTGAAGTTTTGATACAAATGTAGAAACAGTTGTGCGGTAGCATTGCAACAAGAAGAGAAACCGACCGAACGAACCGGAGCAGAGTAAAACCAAACAAAATCTCCCCAACAGAAGCACAGACGCACACACTCACTCACTCACTCAAAACCACTTATTATATAATGTGTAACGAGTATCAACCTTTTTAATCGTAAAATATGATAAACTGGTTAATATGAATTCGTTATTGTCAAATGAATATTCCCTTGTATACAGCACATCTGTGTAATATTGTAGCAGTTTAAACTTCTGACCTGGAGCTTGGTAAAGATTGCAATATTATGTTTGTTTTCTTTTAAGGGGGAAAATACAAAAAGGAAGGCATATTTTCTAAGTGTTAGATTTATCTGACATTGTTGATTGCAATAGGCTCCTGAAGAGGACCATTTCAGCGTGCACATCCGTGTGGTCGGGGACTGGACTTCAGGCCTGGCTAAGGCTATGGGAGCTGATAGACCAGAGCAGCAGGACCAGGACTCACTGCCAAGGTAGACCATTACTTAGCTTTCATGTAGACAACAGTTAGAAGAGTTATATTCACCGGGCTTCTGTTCAAAAGGTGTAACCAATGCGTCTAATCACCATGATTACTAGACAGACTCATTCCTTTAAGACTTTAAAAGCATTATCATGATTGTGAGAGACGTTGTAATAAATATCCGCGCGATATATTGGTCGTGCTGTGTTGAAAAATAAGCTCCAAGTCAAGTATGAATGTGACACAAGGATGATTCAGCATTTCTGTTTTCAACTCTCTGAGCAACATGGTGATGAACACGCATTTTCTATCGCATCATCTTTTTTTTTTTTTTTTGTCCAGTTCCACAAATGACTGTTACACGATTTTGATGTTCTGTAAAGTTCATTTCTTCTTTGAGTGAAATGTCAACTTATCAAGAAGTTATCGTACTGATTGTGGTGATTAGATTACCAGCCTGTTGAGTACTCAAAGCGTATATATTTTTTCACTAAACTTCACAGGGTTGCTGTTGACGGGCCGTTTGGAACAGCCAGTATTGATATCTTCAAATATCAGGCTGCGATCTGCGTTGGTGCTGGTATCGGAGTTACGCCCTTTGCTTCAATTCTCAAGTCAATCTGGTAAGTCAAGTTTTCGTGGCATGTGCTCAGTGAAACTTTTGACCGTTGCTCTGTGGAGTACCATCAATGATCTGAAGTGAAACACATCATTATGGTATAGTTGATAAGGTTTGAGGAACTTAACAGGGGATCCTATAGATGGGTTCGGTTTCTGCAAGACTTGTAAATCCCAAGACAAGGTGTTTGAACAATATATGTCCGTTTTTGTCGAAGTGTGGAAAATGATAGCGAAAAATGCTAGGGTAATAATAATGCTACGGGAAGAACAGGTCTACTTACTCTGAAAAACAAAGCAAAACTCATTTTGACTAACAAGGGCGTAGTATACCAATATCTTAAACATGAGTCAGGTCTCCTTCGGCGGAAGTCTTTGGCAATGAAACCATGTTCCTCAAATTCATTAAATTCTTCCGTCGAGATGTTTTCATTGCAACTGATTACAATTGCAAAGAAAAATATTTCATTTGGAAATTTCTTTGTTTTCCCTTTTACCTGTATGAAAGATTGATAGTCCTGTTGAAATGTTTGTATCGTTCGTTACATGTACGCAGGCTGAAGAGCGTTAATAACAGCGCCTCCCTGAAGCTTAAAAAAGTCTATTTCTTCTGGATCTGTCCTGACACGAATGCCTTCGAGTGGTTCTCGACTCTCCTAGACTCCATTGACACACATTTCACAGAGATGGGCCAACCAGACTTTCTCAAGTACTTCATCTACCTCTCTAGGGGATGGAGCAACACACAGGTAAATTAGACTCAAAGTATTCCTTTTTCCTTCATTCGCTTTTTTCTTCTTCATTTTCACTTCATTCTTCTTTGATTTCCATTTCCAGTGACTTCATCGTTTGTGCTGTACTGAAATTGTTTCTGCTTCTCTTCTGCGTTTGTCATCTTTTTCTCTTCATTCTAAATGCCGAATTTCCTACGCATTTCCTACTCTCGAATCACATATTTACTGTGTCATGTGACGTCAGTTTATGCAATGACATCACAAGTTAACGAAAATCATGTATATTGTAATTAGTTGCCACAATTTCGTAATATAACCGATAATGAAATTTCATTCTATGATCTCTTGTTTATTGTGGTTATTTTGTTGTTGTTCATGTTTTGTATTGTCTACATTGTGTCCTTCTTGCAGGCCAAGAACATCTACCTCCAGGAGGAACAAGAGATAGACGCCATCACCGGCCTGAGGCAGAAAACTCACTACGGCCGACCCAAGTGGGACTCCAACTTTAAGATGGTCGCAGCTGAAAACCCCGGGTAAATGATTATTTTTTTTCTGCTAAAACATGGATCTGTTAAAGACAATATTTACCATTTGCAGACGAAACAAAAACTCAGCTGTAGTGCTTCAAAATAGTTCTAAAATATGAGTAAGGGATAGTAACAGCCAGTGTAAAAAGTTAATCAGTATCATCAGTGTTAAGTATTGTTAAATAAAAAAAAATTGTACAGTAGTTACAATAAAATTGTTTCTAGACGAATCGTCGACAGTTCTGGCTTAGTGAGAAAGTGACATCTCTTCATATTCCAGGCTTTATTTCATAATTTTTATATGACTTATATCTATATATATTTTTAACTGACCTACACACATGCATCAAATGTGATAACTTGAACATTCTTTAAATCACTGTTCCCAATGGTAAACAGTATGTACCTTTGAAGCCAGAGGTGTGGGTGTGGTGGGGTGGGGTGAAGAGATAAAATGGACCCTCCTCTGGTCTTACCCTTCCACGTGATTGTTTAGCCGTGTTTTGCCAAGTTTTGTGTGTTACTTTAGACGATAATATGAGCTTTAAGTTTGTTGAAATTAACTGAAGTGTTTTGGCAGCAGGAGGTAAAAAGTGAAATACGGAAATTAGCCATGAAAATTTTAGTTTTTGTAATGTGTCATCTTTAAAGTAATTTTTTTTTTCTAGAATTAAAACATTAAGATAGGAAGTTCTGATGAGCTATCATATTTCATTTGGCACATAATGATCTTTTATATATCAAGTCTCATTTGGCCCATCACATGTTTTCCTCAAGACATTGTTACCAAAAATGTCTACATACAAACAGAAACGAAAACAAGCAAAAAAAAAAAATGATAAAAGAAAACATAACAAAACTTCACATGGTTCCTTTGACAATACACATTACATGAGCGATATATTCAGCAGTCTTTCGTTTATTATTTCTCTCTCTCTCTACTTGTAAATCAGCACGAGTGTCGGTGTATTTTTCTGCGGACCGAAGGCCCTTTCATCAGTGCTACATGAAAATTCGAACAAGTTCACCAGCATCACACCGGACGGGGCCAAATTCTTTTACAACAAGGAGAATTTCTAGAAAGACCCGGCCTCGAAGAAAAGTCTTTCTAACTAGGCGACCATTCGCAAACCCTGTGGTCATAAAATGGAAGTTTTTTTTTTTTTTTTTTATAGATTTATTGGACTCAAAATCAGCCATGCTATCAACCATGCTATTTAGCACAACTCCACTTTAAGTGGTAAAATTACAGACATTCGTTAACACATCTGCTGAAGTAGCGTAGTACATCCCATTTCATTTTCATTCGGTGAAGAGTGTACCAGATTGCTTCTTAAATTCCATCTGCAAGCTAGGTTCACACGAAACGATGTAGATCACAGTTCTATAAACCAGCATATTTCAACGAGTATTGGCTAGTATCTCTTGCCTAATATATTTCACGTACTATCAGAAGTATATTTGCCATTTTCAGAAGTGAAATACGAGTAGTAATGCAAGTCAAAGTGATTTTAATTGTTGAAGGTTCTTAGCTTTTGTAAAAAGACCGGATAAACATATTATACAATAATCTATGTTTATTTCAAAAGAATCTAAGTAAAGTATTTGATCACCGGAAGAACACTTTCAAAATTTCAATTTTTTAACGCTATTTGAAATTTCAGAGGTGTATCTAAGCTATGCTTTCAGTGTTGCACATTCAAGATACGATGTAGTCAGTTCCAAGATATTTTGATATCGAATGTCTTGTCACGACACTGCGGAAGGATTGGCACAAACTCTTAGATATTACCTCTATCAACCGTTCATGTACAAGTTTGTGTACAAACACAGTTATTTTCAAATTTTATTTTGGGTATATACTGGGACATATCGCTACTTCGGTATGTAAACTTGAATTGTTGTACGTGCATATTTTAGAAATATTTTTCATGTTTTCGTCCACGTGTGGGTCGGCGACTTAGGAGATGAATATGTATTGTTTAGAGCAACGTAATAAAGCGACAGTAAATACGCTTACGCCACTAGTTGTAAAAATCGTCCATGCATACGAAAACTAAGCATTTATGTATTTTATATCATGTCGGGTGTGATTGATAAATGTATACATGTATTTTTATGAGGGTACTATAGATAAAGCCATGAGTACTATATTATACGATTAAGCCAGATCTGGTAATTATTGGAGTAAAACATAATGAAGAAAACAAAAAGTAAATCGTACTAGCGAAGTGTGAATGTTTTACTGTATATTATCTGTAAAAAGAAACACGACATAAACTTTGTTCGTCACACAATCATGTTCTCTTGAATAATCATACCTATAGCAGCAGCTGTCTGGGCTCAAATTCGTGATGTCATTTCTTGTGTCCTGTGTGAAAGCATGAATCACTTCTACCACACAATGCAGACATTCATACCATTATTCTCAAGAAATCCAATTTGTTATAACCTAGTAAATTCCCAAAGACCAAAAGTAAATCTGACATCGCCGGGAATATTAAAAATGTCATCATTTTTGCATTAGACACATAATGTTAAAGAGCAAAATTGTGTATCGCGCGCTGTAACTATTTGGATGGGTGCTGATTGTCGAACCGACCACAATAAAGTATTTGAAGATGCTATGGCTACAGGCATGCATTTATACGACAAAAAAAAAAAGAAATACAGAGCGACTAAACAATCACACTTTTGTAAATTTCCAAGAGATTAATCTTGTGTCATACCCACTTTGGCAAGATGAAGTCTTCATAACAATGAAACGAGAACATTTACAATCCATCTATGCCACGTATGACGGAAAAGATACAGTATTTTCATCACGATGGTCCTGTTGATATCACCATGATTGTTCTGATTCTACAAGAAAAAATAGACCGGCAAAAAGTGTTGCATTTTCCATCCAAATTAAGTTTATGGACTCAGCAAGTCTGGCTGACCGCTTTACGTTCTTCTCCCCTTCCTTTGCATAGTGTAGAGCTGATTGTATACACCGTTTGTGACGTCACCCGTACCGTATAAAGGCCGTGTCACACCTTTCCGGGCAAGCTACGCGGGCTTGTGGCGAGGTGGTATTTTCCAGTATACAGGAGATTTTCCGCGGGCGAACAAGAATTTTTGCAAGTTTCGCACTTGTTTCTTACCTACTAGACGCGTGCTACTTAACTTCTACTTGCGTGCATTCAGTGTGACCTGCGTGAGAGCTTTGAAACCGATCCGTTTTTCTGTTACGAGCGACTAATGGGTACTGAGAAGTACCTGTGTTGGGAGTTGCCTGCGAGGTGCTGCCGGTAAGGGTCTCCTACTGGTGTTCTGCGGCCTCTGCAAGCGAACCCCCACGACTCACTCGGAACAAGTCTTGAGCATGCTCAAGGCCTTGTCATACCGTATCAGGGGAAGTTTTGCGGCTTGACTTGCGGGGAAACAAATTTGCTACCCGGAGCTCTCCGCGGTTGGTCCGCACCTGACAGTACCTAGCGCGTATCCCGCCTGTAGTTGCCCGGAGGTGCGCACGCAAGTCCGATTTAACCGCAGCCAAGTTTTGAGCATGACCAAAACGTTTTCCGGCGCTTGGATGCCCGGAGAGGTCCACGCAGAACGCCAGTAGGAGGCCCTTAGCGGCAGCACTTCGCAGGCAACTCCCACGCAGGTACTTCGCAGCCCCCGTATGCAGCCAAGATAATGACATTCCGTGGGACTTTTGCCATTTCTTAGAGGAATTCCTTCACTGAGTTGTCAGCCCCCACGCGACTGGTACACAGGTCGCACAGTATGCCCGCAAGTAGAATTTAAGTAGAACGCGTCCAGCAAGTAAGACACATGCACCGACTCGTCCAAATCCTTGTCCGCCCTCAGAAATTGTCCGGTATGCTGCAAAATCCCTACACGCAACAAACCCGCGTATCTTACCCGGAAAGGTGTGACATGACCTAGACATGGTTGCGGGTAAAAAGATTTGCGTACGCACCTCCGGGCGACTACGGGTGAGATACGTGCTGGGTACTGTCATGTGCGGCTCATCTACGGGGACCTCCAGGTAGTAGAAATTGTTCTTTGTAATTCGCACTCAAGGCTTGCCCGGAAAGGTGTGACACGGAGTTAACAGCCTCAATGAGTAAAATGACCTGGCTGACTTCTAAAGCAAAAGCTATACCCATCTTTGCGCGATTTCGTTCACAGATTCATTGATCTGTTTTCTCGTTCCTTTTCTTTATTTATTTCAAAACGAAAAGAAAAGGAAATACAAACGAAGAAATGTAAATTTCTCTTTGGAGTAAATTTTCCATTTCCCCCCTCAGTTGATACAGTATGTTAAAAGTTTCTAGACTGTCATACATGATAAAATAAACAGAAGATGACAGAGTAAGTGTTTGTTTTTTTTATATACAGGAAAGCAGTTGTGGGCAAGTCAAATGCCAGAAGGACAGAAAAATAGATGCAATATTTTTTGGACGATACCAAGGTGGTTCTAAGATGGAGTCTTATTTCCTTTGATCCCACTCTCAATATATGTATATAAAAAATAAAGTAGGCCTATGAACCAAACTAGATCTGTCTCACAGATAGGAAGACAATATTGATTCAAGCGTCATCGCATAATGACCAGCCAATCTCCAAGGTAGATATGTCTTTATGCTGGTAATTACTTTTCGTCATTCCTACTCTTAAAAGATGGACGATACATACTGTTAAAAACACGGGGATGCGGGAATAGAAATTACGCAAAGATCGATGAAAAATAAACATTACTCACCTATGACAAGCCTTGCCTTTTATCTTACATATCGATTTACGAAGAACTATACTTGAAGATTAAACAATATCACTTCATTAAAATTTTTTGTCAGAAGTAGTCGGAAAAGGGATTAAATCGCCTTTTTAGAAGGGTACAATCTCAAACACTTTCACAAATTACAACTCAGATTTACATGTCTACACATATTTCTTGATGGTATTGACTTTCGTTTCATATGCTTTACCATTAGGTGAAGTTTCTTTCATTTTATATAATAGTAAAAAAGCAAAATGTAACCGATATTCAAATTGCTCAGAAAGATGGCGGGATCGAGCCCCGATCATCACAGACAGGAATGTACACGTATGAAATTCTTTTGTCTATCCACTGAAAACTGACAGTTGCTTGAATAAATATAGCTAATTGGAGCTCCGTATCCTGAACCTCCCAAGTATGACAAGGACATTATTGTTACTCAATGATCAATCGTGCTTTGAACGAAGATGAAATCATCTTGAAAAACTGCCTTTCCTCTCGCTTTGATTAAACGTCTTTCAAAATACCATTGATACATTTGGAAGAGTTAACATTGTGCGTAAACGCAAAGAAATAAGTTTTATTGTACGCAATCTATAAGGCATACTCTTCTAGCCAACTATCTGTGTGCACATGATTTACCTGTGGTGTTTCCTAAACCGCAAACCTATGGGCCTATACCACACAACCCTCTTTTCATTTTTATTTTTATTTTTATTTCTTTTTGCTTGGGATACAAATTAAACAAATACACTAAGGTCATTTGCTTTCCTTGAAATACCAAAAAAGGAGATCCTAGCTTGAGCAGCAGCCGAAATGAGTAATTGGCAAAGTTGCTTGTCATTGGAAAGCAACGATTACTTTCGTTCAACCATGCCGTGATTTCAAATTACCATGCATATTTCTATGGACTCAAAAATTTTTGGGTATGCTGATGAGTTGTCGGTGGTCAAAACATCAAGAAGGGCATAACGCAACCCAAAACTATAAGATGATAACAACAACTCTGACAGTAATGATAATTGATTGCTCAACAAATGTTTCTGGTGGTGAACGTTCAGTACTCGTGCATACCATAATGATCGAAAACCGGAATGTAATTAAGCATCATGTCCACCCATTTATATAGGAGGATGAAGTGCGTATCCATCTTTCTTGTTTCTTTTGTTAATAATTCAGTATTTCATTGTCTGTTTGACTTCCTTATTAAATAGGGACATTAATCCCCGTATGTGTAACTCAATTACAGTAATTCACTTTGGACAATAATAATAATGATAATAATAATAATAATAATAATAATAATAATAATAATAATAATGATAATAATAATAATAATAATAATAATAATAATAATAACAAAAACAACAACAACAATAACAACAACGATAACAACAAAGTCTCGATGGTTCTATTAGATGACTGCCAAATTACGGCATCGGAACCCAGGGACCGAGCACCTACTGGACTCCAAATCCTGGACTTACTTTGAATCAAATCTTTGAAATCTAATATTGGACAGTTGGTAGGTTTTACAGGAAACTCTAATGTCAATATGAATATCAGTTTCATGAAATCAGCAAAAGGAAGTAATGAAAATGCGTAGGAAGCCACTCGAGACAACATCACTACAAACGAAGAAAAAGGATGAAAATCAACTCGCTCTTAGGTGTTTCGAGTAAAGTCGTGAGAGAAAAATCATGCAAAATCAGACACAAAATTTCATTTACCATAATTCAGTCATTGTGGTTGCCATAGTTTCTGCACGTCAAAACGCTCGCCTAAACGACAACAAAAACGTTGCTGATATCGACCAAAACATAAGATTTCATCTTTTTCTTCTTCTTTTTTTTTTTTTTGTTGTTGGTGGTGGTTGAGGAGCCCTTCATCAAACTAAACACAGCAGGTGGAACTTGGCTCCTGGTACCAGACAGGCACCATTTATTTCGATTTAATGTTTTCATGTATGAAAGAATCAAACCAGTAATTCAAATTTTACTGGGGAAGGTTATGTTATGCTATGATAAGTCCAATTCTGCTGGAAGACCTCTCTTACAAAATGTTCTGTGCGTCATTAGGAGTTGTGTGGCAGTTATTTAATATTTTTCCACCACCATCACCACCACCATCACAACCACCACCACCACCATCACAACCACCACCATCATCATCATATTATCAGAATACCCCTCATGTGGTGTGTCTACCCTATCGCACCGTGTGATCTGACGATGGTATATCGAGTATCAACTCACACCGATATCTGAACAAAATAGGGCTGGTTCGAACTATTTCTGGACCATCGACATGGAGACGAATCCAGTAAACCGTGTGAATCGTGATCAGTTCGAGGCGAGGTCAACGGAAAGTGATCAAAATCTGTCCAAAATTTTCTACTCTTCAGCCCAAAGAACCGGAGGTTCCTTCGACCACAACATTTACGAGATACCTCGATGCAGACTCACCGCCACAAACTATTTCTAAAGGGTGACCTCATTATTATGAAGAATATACCTTTGGTATTTTGGTAATATAGAAGGGATTATAGATACATATGAATATTGATATTCAAGCGTGCATCGAAATGTAAGAAATATGATATGTAAGTATCTGATTAAGTAGGCAGTTACTATATAAAATCGAGTCTCTTTCATGAACTGGTTGTAGAACATTTTCTTGCATCCGTGTGACCACAAAAATATGGTTGCTCGTTGTTCGTCTTGGTTTACTCCGTCTTGCCTTGTTTGTCCATTGTCAACCATTTATATATCTACCCTTAATATATCTATAGTTTATCTTATGAAAATGAATTGATATAATACAAAACATCAAGCACTTTTTTGTTGAGACCTATAATACGAGCTCAAATATGCATGTTTGCTGGGGGAAGAATTTAGAGACCATAGTTTATAGTTTGATCCCACTATATTGCCTATTTTGTTAATTGCCTTAGTCAAAAAGTTGCTGCACTGTATGTCTGAAGTAATAAATAAAAAAAAAAGTTTCAGAAGGAATTGACGAAAAAAAGTATCCATAAAGTATGAAAGAAGCGAACTTGAAACCTTGCATTATTCACACAATAGCGTGACATCAACACCCTACAATAACACTATAATTCAAGAAACCGAGTTTGTCGATAAAACACACAAAATGACATGACAGTAATGAGCTTTGCAGTACACAGTGCCAATTTGACCACGAAACGTTTTCTTATTCAACTTAGGAATAACAACATAATAAACACGCTATTTCAACATTTTGAGTGGAAATGCCTCTGGCAGATAATCCACGGCAATTTATTCTTCTTGTCGGAGGAAGGCCCGGATATCCTGAAGCTTGTGTCATTGGTGGTAAATAGACATGACTCATGAGAAGATTTTCCGGTGACTGGGTGCCAAAGGCTACCAGAGAGGATTGGAAAAAGAGCCGCTCCCCTGAATTGGTCGTCAAGTTTTGATAGGTCGTTCAATTGAGAGAGTGCCCAATGGTATCAAGCCGTACATTTCACTTAAGGAAATCAAGACGCTGATAGTGGCGAAAACAGAAAACAAGGCATTGTGTGGTCAAAAGCAGGAATTCAAAACAAAACAAAAGAAAACAAAACAAATGAAAGGCGCCAATTAAGATGCCTCGCAGACTCTTGAGGTCGGAATATAAGTGCTCTCCCAAACCATTTGATAATGAAAATTATCAAATTTCGTCATAAATTTACTAATGGATTCTAGTTTGTTATCTTTACAACCCAGCGCTGATTCTTCACTCATTTTCTCTACTTTTACTAATCAATGCGGTTCCCAAAGGAAACCATGCGGTCATGTATTTGTTTTCCTTTTTCCTAGAGGGAAATCAGAACTGATTTACGTACTGTTTCATTGTTGTTATTACTGATAATTTCTGTTTAATATGTACTTGTCACTGATTCACCTATGCCCATTTTACGTGTCAGATGACGAAATGAAGGCAACATATGAGCAAATGCAAGATAACCAAAACTATGATGATATAATCAGAGATGACGTCACCACCGTCGGTATTTTTTTCTCTCTCTTTTGAGCGTTGAAACTAACCCTATGCTTGGTCATTCTCCCGAATCGTGAAAGTGTGTGAAGTGTGTGTATCATCATATTATGTGTGTATGTGTGTTAGTTTGAAGTGAAGTGTGGTAGCATGTTGAGTGGCGAATCAGTGGTTTTCTCCAACGGGGGGAGTCAAGAAGGGTACTTTTAGGAATCTAGAGAATTAACAATACAATGTTTTCTGTAAATAAATGAGAAGTTGAAACATTAGTTTGGTCATAAACTTATGAGCAAAATGAGATTACATTCACTGTCGGCGCGGTAAACAGGCATTATCTGTTCTTTTTTTATGGATGTAAAAAACATTGATTTTTAATATCATTGTTGATAAATGGTTTGAATACCTTTGAAAATAAGCCCATTTCTATTTTTTCTCCTTTTTCGTATCAACATCATTACCTATGCAAATTATAGCAAATGAGTATTGTCGATCTTTTTGACAGTTGTCATGATGGTCATGATTAGCATTCTTATCAATCATACATTGAACCCACAGCCAGACGGAATCTCTACCCGGCTCTACCCCGATGTTTCCGCTCTGCACCCTTTGCTCAGCAACCACTTCCTCTTGCAATAAAATTGTTCAGCTCAACCATGTCAGAAGCTCACAATCCCTTTGTTTTCATTTCTCTTTCTACTCGGAATTCAGACTTATCGAGGATCATGTTTACTCGTCTTTCATTGTTCAGCCTGAGTCAGCCTCTTTTGTAAGGAAATCAGTAACTTCGTCTTTCCTAATAAGATGTGGATTTTACTCAAAAAGATTGAAAGTGTTTCTTGTAAGTTCAATTGTGGTCATACATATTGAACTGTTGGCAAAATTTGCCTCATTATGTTCGACTGAACGGACAAATAGGTTAGCATCTCAATTTGGAAACGGTGGAAGTGAGTCGAGATTGCAAGATGATAGGCCGCCTGCCCACACCTCGAGAGATGCGGGGGATTGTGTGTTGGCTTTGTTTGCTGCAAGGAGTGGTGGCAAACTGGAAGCCGTACACGGTGGTGGAGAAAGGCCCCCGTGACGCCACCGTGGTTGCCGGAGACACGGCCCGGTTCTCATGCGACCTGAACCTCGCTTCTCGATACGATGTCATCTGGTGGCTCTTCGAGTCCAGTGGCTGCTTCCTCTACATATCTCGAAACGATTTACTGCGGCGGACTTGTGGCATTAACATGAACCACTACAGCGTCGAGATCGACCGGATGCATCACGTCTACACCATCGTCATCGACAACGTCTCCGAAGAAGACGCTGGTAACTACATCTGCAAAAATGAGACCAATATATTGGCTTCGGCGAGGCTGACGGTGCTTCCAAGAGGTACAAACCCCACACCGATTACATCAGAAGATTGCTCAGAAAATATCTGCTGTGAGCTGTCTTATTACCCCACTGGCACCGCTCCCTCAGACGAAATGGAAGCTCAGGCAACATGTAGGTGGCCTGATAAGTACGACAGCATTGATACACACGTTCACTTGTACTGTGACGGAAGGGAGTTGCGTGGATCCAACAAAGTTTTATTGTCAGATCGCGCTATAGGAAAACTGGAACCCTCGGATCGGACAGGTTGTACCAATTTCACCTGTAACCTTGAGATTTTGGGTCAGAGGGGTGTGATGGAATCATGTTCGATTCGTGCCGAAACGGATAAGCCGCTTGCCATCGTCAAGGTGGAGCCGGAGATTAATTTCGTCGAAGAAGGCTTCAACGCCATCTTTTTCTGCCATGTAAACAACGTAAAGCCCACGAGCGGAGAATTCACCTGGTATATTGTACATACCCATTACGCGAGTGTGAATGCGATCTCTAGCAAACCGATAGCAAGCACTACGGGATACTATGGCAAACTTGAACTGTCTACTGTCATGTTAGATGATGACTTTGTCACGGTTGAGTGCTTCTTCGAGCCTAATTACGGCGCAAACTATTCAACAAAAAGCAACCCCGCTGTTCTTCGTGTCTTGCGACGATCCCCTACCCAGATTTCTTGCTACACAGACCACACATCATCTTTGCTAGAATGTAAAGACCAACCTAACGGTGGGACAGAAGAAGATGACTTTGTATTGTGGCCTTTATCAACCAAAGAATGGATTCTGTGTGGTATCATTCTCGGACTGCTTCTTACCGTCATCTTTTTGTTTTGTCACATTGTGTATAAAAAGGATGACAAATCGAATCGTCGTACCTTGCAAGACCGCGCTCCCCCTAACGACGAAAATAGCGAGCACTTACAGCAGGCTACAGGCAACAGGCGCTATGAGTACCTAGCAGAACGGCATTATGACGCGCCTTACTCTCTTTTGCGCAACATCCGCAACTTCCCGCGTCTGCTGCGCAGTCGCGTCATTCAGAGAAGGCACTTCAGAAATGGGCGTAACGTGAACAATGCTCGGTCGCGCAATGCACATACAGAGAACAGCTCAAATATAACTTACGGGAGCACAAGCCATGGACTAGTCCAGACGGTGCGTCTTCGTGATCGACCCCCAAGTCGATCTCCAGTCAATGACAACGACAACGCTGATGTGAGAAATAGCTCTGACTACGATGTCCTCGATGCAAGTACAATGAATGATGTCTTCTCGTCTCAACCCTCCTCGCCCTCAAGTGTCCAGGATTTGAGGACGAATCAAGCGGCATCATCGACTACGGATGTCTCCCGAAAGTCGTCATCGTCCATGTCGTCCCTGCCGTCACTTCCACCTCGCAGCGAGCTACCTTCGACAACCAGGAGACCTAGAGTAGCTCTCCGGCCTCTTTCTCCAAAGCCAGTGTTGCCGACACCCCTTCGGCTTCCGAGCATCTCAGACGAGAATAATGCTGGTCCTTCGCATACCAGTTCCACCAACGAACCCGATTACGTTAATACCAATGACGGCTATGCATCCCCAACTTCGTCACCCACTGATCGTAGACCTCAGCAACAGGTTGGGACTGACGGTTACTTACAGCCAAATCAAAATAGAACGCATTATCATAATATATGCTGAGCTGTATTGCCTGGCTCGCCATAGTGGAAACTATATCCACTTGCCATATGCGGTCAAGTACGTTCACTTGTAACTTATGTGAGACTATTAATAGTGTCTACGTTGAATTTGTAATTGGTGCTTTTCATTAAGTTTGATATAAGGTTAAATGAGTCATGGATTAAGATTATCTTAATGTTTGTGTAAGTATTTGGTGTACCATGCCATTTATATGCTGTGCTCCACGATCGAACCTGTTGCAAGTAGCGATGTTGCCATACATCCATACGACTCATTTTGATAATTACATTGAAATTCAACAGCAGACATCCAGAAGGAGATAGAGGCAGTAGTCACTGGAATGCTACTTGATGGTTAAAAAAAGTGTATTTGACCACTGATTTTTACAGAACTCAAGTATGAATGGCATCCAGAATTACATCTATCAACAACAGCAAAATAGTGTCATGAAAATGAGATAGTGGTGCTATGATTTCGTTGTACTCGACGTTGAAACCTCATACGTCTGATTTTGCTGTAATTCATGTCTTTGAAAAAAAAAATCAACCTACACAATTTGTACTCATATAATGAAATAGGGTGTTGCATGATAGCGCATACAGCTGATAATTTTGAAAAGCATGAGATAGTACTCCATGAGGTCATTATATTTTGTCCGTCGTACAACGATGATGAACATGGTTCAAGGCTCAGTGAGAACTATGGCCAAATACCACAGACATTGCTCTTGCAGAGGTGTAATACATGTATCTTCATCTTCATCCCCGCGGGAGTTGTATTTCCCCGAAGCGCAGAGCGATGAGCGAAAATATTCTCTCGATGGAAAAAAAAAACACCACCCAAAACAACAACAACAACAACAACAAAAACAACAACAACAACAACAACAACTCCCAACAGCCCAAGGAACTGTCCAGCGTTATCGTGGTTAAAGTACGATGGTAGACGAGGAAATATTTGTTATATTGCATACTTTACACAAATACACATCATTTCATTCTAACCCAGTCAGCAGTCACGCAAATTCTGAAGTTCAGATTTTCGCATTGATAACACCCAATATGATTAAACTATCTAAATGCTACTTCAGAGTCTTAAAATATAACATCTTAGCTCTATTTTGCAGAAAACCCCATTCAGTTTGGTTAAGTGGTCACAGAGAAATGTGGATTGTTGTAAAGCATGTCATGAGTCTGATTCTTCCAAGTTTAGCTCTTGTGTGTGAATACAATAGACAGGACTTGGAGGGAAGAGATTCTTGACATCTCATTTCTCTTTGACCACTGAAGGAAATAGATTGGGATTTTCTGTAAGATGTGGGCAATAAGTTCTAGTTTCATGCCCTGAATTTGTATTTAGATTCACTACTTTTAATGATGTCATTTCGGAGGGACCCGTTGTATTTTGTTTTTGGACATACGGTACTGTAACCTGACCGAACTTCTCTTCTCGAATTATAACGATTTCGATCCTTGCTGCGTTAGTCATGTGATAGCATTTTGACCAATCAACCGACCGTTATTCATTTAGACCATTATTTTGATAATGTGTGTTACTTTGTCATTCCCTCTGGTTAGATGTAAAATCACACTACATTTCCTCTCGAAGATTGGGATATTAGTGGTCAGTGGTGCATCCCACAAAATGCACTCCGAAAAAAGCCCAGGAATGATATCTACATCGTATTGTATGGTTCATCCAGAAAAATGGCAGTACCACCGTGTATTGAGAGTGTGGTATCAGGTTGTCAAACTGTGCTATCCAAAAGAAGAGGATTTTAGGTTATTAATTATTGTTGAAACTGATTAAGAAAGACTGTAAATCTCAATGTAATTGTCATTAGCTCAACTATTATTCAAAAGGCATTTTTTTTTCTTGAAATGAAGTGAATTCTGTCATTCTAATAGGATGGTGACGAATCCATTGAATATGGCGATATTCTCTTCAGGTGAATTGTCATAGTGAATTTCTTCGTTTTCTGATCACAGGTTTCGTATAAACTATTTAGGTGCTGTCATCTCAAATCGAGCTTTGGAATTCCCCTTCACCCTACCATTGCCTACTACTATTCTGTAAGTCATTGATTTGATTGTTACGTCAACACATCTTTTTATAGCCTATACATGTATCATTATGCATGTAGGTAAAGCAAGGTGGTAAAATGCGTTTCATGCTTACTAGCGTATATCGAAGTTATTTGATAGGCGATGTATTAAGAGTGTATGGTATACATCATAATATATACAAACTTATCAATAACACGAATAGAAATTAAGAAATCATAAACTTTCATAGGCCCCTGTATCATGTATGGATGTGCGGTATATTAATGTGTTGTATACTACTTACAAAGGAATAAGTGATAGTATGTTTGTGTTTTTGTGTCGTCTTGGGGTAAGGTTGTGTGAAAAAATGTGTTACGAATTGGTTTATGCATGAAACTTTGAATAGATATTCATTTCCATCGTGTATGACTACACTTTGCCAGTTTGGTATTTTTTTTATATTAGAAAGTATTGAATATATTTGAAGAGTTTGTTCGCAAAAACCGGTAAGTCCATTTATGAAGATTTTGAAGTACGGTCTCTGTCATAAAGTACAAAATAATACCTTTTAAACGATATATTGGTCACTACATATAAAGGTACATTTTTGAAGTTATGGTCAAAAGAAGCAAAAATTTTCTTATTATTTTCTTTGTTTTTCTTGACCTTTAATCGCAAATACTGTATCTCCATTTGGCAATTATGGACTTATCGGTTTTTGCAAACAAACACTTCATTTACTATACAAATTTTCTCCTGTTGTCTGATGTTGTATCTGGTCTAGCGGAGTCGAAAACTTTAGAGGAATGTGCACATTATGAAGATAATTGGTCACTATAAAGATATGTCATTTTCCAAAAGTCAAAAGTAATTGACTTTTGGGTTGATATTTCATTGGGTCGGGATCTACGGATGGCGACAGAGGCGACCCGAGTCTCCTTCAGAGAGGCACGTCCTTTACAGCCCACTCGAAGTTAAACAAGTCACATAGCACTGAAATGATTTCATTGATGGAAAAAAAAACTTGAAAATCATGATGAAAAGATCTTAAGCCGATCTAGACACAGTTAATTTCTTTGTACATGTATATAACTAGATAAAATGAATTTTGTGCAAACAATAGATGGTAAATTAATGAAATAAAAGCCCAGGAATTATAAGCTCTTTGGATTTTCATTTTTTCCCCCCCCAAAAAAAAAAAAATTAAAAACATGATCAGATATACCAAGTTTTGTCTATGAACGTCAAAGGATGCTGAGAATATGTAGCAAATCACTGTTTTGAAAAGCAGGTGCGCTTGTGGTATCACAGTAGCGTGACAAAGAGCGGAAGTGAATGTTTCCGGATAATTCACCTGCTATGAGACATTTCTCGACTTCTAGCCTAATTTAAAGGCGTTATTGCATTGTTTGTATCTTTTCTCCTTGCACTCTTTTCTTTCAATGCAGTCATATACATAAATTAGAGCAAAAATAGAATTTTAGATACACGTAATATTATGTAACAATGATGACACTGTCAAATAGCCAAAAATATTTCTAGGAAAACCGATAAATTTTCAAATTATAATTTGTTCCTTTTCATAGATCTATCTATATTATAATTATATACTTATATATATACATACATATATGTATACTATATATAACACTATAGATATAAATATAAATATATATGTATATATATATATACAAATATATATAAATATATGTTATATTCTTCAAAGTATTATCTTTACTAGTGATCAAAGGGATGGTAAAGTAGGCCTATTGGTGGAGATGAGAATTGGGCTTTTAACTTTTTGCGAGATACCAAGTAATCACTTGTGATATAGTACACAGCATACCATTTTAAGAGGAATTCAAAGTTTATTCTACGGGTTAGGAATGACTGAAACATCCAAAAAACAAAGTAAAACAAAACGATTCTAATGGAGTGTGGGTCCCACACTTTATTAGAATCGCTCTCTTTGGATATCTCAGCCATTTCATAGCCAATTTTCATCAAATAAACGTTGAATTCCTCATAGAATTACATGCTCTTTCATATTTCATAAGAGGTTTCTCATTATCTCACCAAAAAAGTTAGAAATCAGAAATTAGGTCTCAACCAAAACAGTATGATCCCTTCAATATGATACCCTCTCTCAACTTGTCAATCGAGAGGAGCGAATAAGACTTAGTTTTCAGTTTAGATTTGAATGTTTCTGTCAATGTAGCATTCTGAATAATTGAGCAAACCAAGTAAAGACAGACAGATACATAGATAGATAAGAATTATAATCAGATATATATATATATATATATATATATATATATATATGTATATATATAAATATATATACATATAATAGAGAGAGCGAGAGAGGGGGGATGGACGGCGGGAACATTCTCACTGACGAGCGCTCGAGAGTACAAACGACTGAAAATAAAACCACAACGCTCATTTGCCAACGAAAAGAGAAGTTCGTCCATTTTGCATGACGAAAATGATGAAAACCAAAATTTCAATACGGGTTCACTTATATACCATTTATTGCTGAATAAGAAAACACACACTCTCGGATGATTTCGATTAAAAGAATTCTTAGGGTTACAAACCCTTATAAGAATATAACGACTGCATTCGATAGTATATAATTTCGTTAAGGTAGAAAAGCCTACACACAATGAAAAAGATCATGAACAAAAGTCTCCTCTATATTATACAAATTGGAAATAGATGATTTTTTTTTTGTAATTCAACAAAGTATCAATTCAAATGGCTGCAAAACAAATCCTTGTAAAGTGTTATAATGTAAAGTGAATAATTATATTTAGTAACTGAGCTCGCTGCAAAGGCGAGCATTCAAAATAGTCCTCATGGTCAATTGACGATATTCAATAGAGGAATTGTTTTGCCAATTTGAACTGGATATGGTAAAAGAAAAATTTATTTATGCACAAAGTTTTATAACATTATGAATCCAACCTCTCATTAGAATACTCATTGTAGAAACAACAAATCCGATTGCAGCATTTGTATCCCTCGATTGAAAACAAATTACTGGAAAGGAAGACTAGAGAACACAGTTCCAGTTACTTGGAAAATTTTTAACGAATGTGTGAAAAGGAACAAGCCATTCCAAAAACAGTCTTAGAAAAAACAACTCATGTTTTATGTATTAACAAAGCATTCAATTAGCGCTTCTTTAGCGGTCACGTAAAACAAATTCAATACCTACACTTGTTTGGAAATAGAAAATTAACAAATTTGATACTAATAGTTGGCTTCAAGTAAACTAAATACATTTCGTACCCCATATATGACAGAATGGAATAGTTCTCTTAGAGGATAATCATGTGTGAAATTCATGAGTGTCTTTTTAGCGTAACTCTGTAGACCTGGAAACCTCTTTCTTGCGAAAAACCCGAGACCATCTTTGATAGGGGAACATTATTTTCGGTTAAAACCACTGTAATGACGCCATACAGTCATCCACTGGAAACAAAGGAAACCTGCCGAGGACAATCAAGAATGAAAATACGGGGTTTGATATTTCATACTATACTAGTTTCTTGAAATTTGATTTTTAAGAGGTGTAGTTGCATTATTTTCTTTAATGTGGAAAAACAAATTTCTCTGAAAGTGAGAATATTCCTCGTCAAAAGAAGAGTGCCAGAGCAAAACGTCTTCTTCTGCTCGGCGTCGGGAGGATGCACGAATTTTATCAAGTCTCAAATAGGATAATGGAAAAAGATATACTTTTGGGTTGGGCAAAATTAATGTTTACAAAGCTTCGGAAAATCAAGATTTTGGTAAAAATCAGGGTTTTGTTCGGCATACTGAAAACCAGAAACTAAACAAAAATTCCTGTGCTAGATGCAGTCTGATTAAAAACATTATTTGCCATTTGTAGATGATACAAAAGTCCAGCTTTAGTGCTTCATAATAGTTCTTTTTATGTGACTTAGGGAAAGAAACGACCAATGTAAAAATTTGAATCAGTATGATTAATATTAAGTATTGTTTAATATGCAAAATTTAAAGAATAGTTAAAATAAAATGCTTCTATGGACAGTTGATTGATTGATTGATTGATTGATTGATTGATTGATTGATTGATTAAAAGGTCTTTATTCAAAAAATAAATCTGAGTGGGCAACTAAAAGTCGAATTACACAGATATACAAAGATTACACATTAAAATAAACAGAACAATATCATAACCATAATAGATACAAAGAAAACATCACATTCAATCATACTGTATACACAACTAATGCGGTTTTAGCACTTACAAATTACCATGTAAATCTTAAGTTCAAACGGGGGAAAAATAGATTCACATTTTATATACAGCAAGGGTACAAACCTTCTTTAAAATTTTCAAAAAAAAAGAAGAAAGAACAAAGTTATGGTTTAGTGAGAGAAATAGTGATATTCCCTTACATTTGAAGCTTTATTGCAGGATTTTTACATGGTAGGATGTTTTATGGTACAACTGACATGCACATATGCATCAAATGTGATATCTTGAACATTTTCATATCATTACTCCCAATGGTAAATTGTAAATTAAAAGGCCTAAAGTCCTTTAAAGTTCTCTATATCTAACCTTCATTTATTGCTGTGATCATCGTGGACCTAAGACGTTAGTGTATCACGAAGAACCTCACTTCACGACAAACGTTTTACATCAGAGAGCAAAAACAAAAATATAATAATAATGATAATGATAATAATAATAATAATAATAATAATAATAATAATAATAATAACTATGATAGAAATAATAATTATTAAAAACTAATTGGCATAACAAGATGACTGGGAGCTCGTCAGACATGAAAAACCTCAGACCCGAAGTACGTTCGGGTCGATGCCAGTCGATTCGCAGCTTACATCCCAGAGCTGTTTCGTAAGAGCCATATCATTTGCCAACTTAGACTCCTTGGCCAGCTGACAGTTTGAGAAATATCCACCGCTATGTTGTGTGACCGATTCGTCGACGGCACAGTAGATTGTTGTCTGGGCTCCGTCCTTCTCGCTCAGCAAGCAGAGCCTACATAAATAATGTGAGAGAAGTTAAGTGCTGAACTTAGAACAGAGGAGGTTAAAATAAACATAGACAGCTAACTAGTGACATAATCTATTCGTCATCAGCTCGTACATGATCATCTGTTAAAAGGCAACTTTTTTTCGAAAGATATAGTAAAATCTGATACTTGTGCTTATCGGACATACATGTAAATCTGTATTATCAAATACATTATCTGAGAAAAATGATACCAAAGTCTTTGAAAATAAGTTTAACTTCTCTTCAATCTTCAATCTTCAATCTCTCTCAAGGAAAACAAACTTTTTTTGTTAGTTTTTTTTTTGCTAATACCTTTCAGACTTTGCTGTGTGCATTTAATGCGGTGTCAAACGAATGTCAATATCTAATAGTAAAAGTTTAGTACTACGTGTTAGAAAAAAACATTTCCCACTTTTGATACCTAAGGCCCGAATTCACGAAGGTGGTACAATTGAAACCACGGTTTAAACTATGGACAATTTGTATGGAGCGCCAAGTGTCGCATGGCCTACTAGTATTTCGTTACGAAATCATTCATTTCGTCGACGAAATGATCATTTTGTAGACGGAATGTAACTCCCTTTTGTTTGTCAGGCGTAGCTTAGGATTTTTGTGAAGGGCATAACGGTATAATAGGAAAATTGTGTCACTATTAGAAGCCTAGATTTTGGAGAGGTAAGACCGATATTTTGGGGTCTGTAGCAGCTGCAGCATGCAGCTAGACTGCTAGGGCCTGCTGGTATCGGCTTGAGCCAACGAGATGAAGTCGAGTGACAGCAGCTTCTAGTTATCAGTCAAACTGTAAGTGAATAATTTTATTGTATATCCTTTTGCCGTATCATCACTAAATTATCACAGAGTTATCATATTTAAAACTGTACTTTGCCAAGAAGTGGTTGTGGTAAAATGATGAGCTATTTTGAATGACTTGAACAGCATCTCAATAGCGTGAACTATTTGTAAAAAAAAATTGAATTACTATGTATTGTATGTGATAACGTGAAATGCAGAGAAGTTATTCCACTGCACTGTTTCCAGTAGCTGGTTTAATTTGTAAGAAGGCAGTATGTATAGTGGTGGTTACCGGCATAATGGTTAAAATTTACTTATTTTATGGCTATGTTTATCATGCTGAAGGGCTTATATTGATATTGTAATACCTTAGGGAGCATTATCAAGCAAGTAAAATTTTTCAACTGGAAAAGGAATAGTTTTGTACATAGATCTAGACTATGAACATCTGAAAATAGAATTCTATGGAAAACAAATATCATGTAGACATCAAAATGATATCCACACTGGTAAAACATTTTGGATTTGTGTGTACTGATATTGAGTGGTGGAGCTATTATAATGGTATCAAAGGCAGATTTTAGGTAGTTTTCATGCTGTGGTGATCTAGTTAACTTGGGTCAACAGCGGGTGATGAATCTAGACAACTCCAGGTCGTGAGAATGTATAATTTCGGGCCACTTCGGGACAGGGAAAGCAATCCGCCGTACACCGTATACCAGGGAGGTTTAAGAGATGGAGTTCCAACTGGCTGTAATTATTCAAACAGTTGTCACTTTTCTATTGATGTAGAAAAGAATTCCACAGGTGCATTGATGCCTTTGATCGCCGGGTTTGATGCCGCCGTCTTGCTGAGCAATCTGAAGATTCCTTTTGAAAGTTAACATAGTGTTGGCTATATTTTGCTTGTTTATCTATTTAATGAAACGAAATCTCAATTAATGATAAACACATTAAACAAAAGTCAATCTCTACCAGAAATATTTGCAAAAGTGTAAATCAGAGCTGTATCATGTGAAAGTATTTAAAACTTTACCCTCTTGGAAAACCGCGGTTTTATCACTTTTCCACTTAATTCCGACAAATAAAACTGTTGTGGAATTTAGAGAAAAATAATGTGTATATAGGCCAATGGAACACTTGTGAGCTTATGATGTCGTCACTTCATATGACACGTGGTTCCTGCAAATATATTGTGTGAAAAAAAAAAAATAGAGCGAAATTTCACAACCCGCAACATTCTGTTGGGGCTTCAATTGTGTGTGAGTGTGTGTGTGTGTGTGTGTGTTTTGTGGTGATTTCTACTCCACTTCTGAATGTAATATCATCCAATCTTCTCTTGAAGAGCGGGAAATACAGTATACGCAAGAAGGCACACGATAAACTCCAACATTTTCACAATAGACACTCTTGCCTTTACTCGTTGACGTGTTGTGATTATCAGATATAAAACAGAAAAAAATAAATAAACCAAAGGTGAAAGTCGCAGTATTGATTCAACCTGAATACCGTCAGTTTACCCCAACATCACACTCACCATAAAAACGGTCGCAGAAAGTGATACAGCCACGGCTTGTCCATTAGCGTCTGCCAGATGCTGGTGTAAATGGCCCCTGGGTGCAGCGAGTAAGCTGTCACATCAGTGCCCGCTAGGCGGCGCCCTAACTCTTTGGCAAAAATCACATTGGCCAGTTTGCTTTTGAGGTAAAATTGAAAGCCATCTAATCCTGTGAGACACACATGAAAGCGAACAAAGAAAAAAATAATAAGGGCTGTATTGAAATGAAAGCTACAAGTTAATGTTTCGAGATTATAATGGCTTGATTTAAGGACAATTATTTGCAATCTGGCTTTCTCAATATGCTGGTGATGTTCGTATCAGGACAACTCCCCCGGAGGACTAGTCCCCCGGGGACTACTCCCACCTGACAGCTCCCCCGGAGGACCACTCCCCCGGAGGACGTCTCCCCCGGAGGACTACTCCCCCGGAGGACGTCTCCCCCGTGGGACAACTCCCCCGGGGGACTACTCCCCCGGGGGACAACTCCCCCGGGGGACAACTCCCCCGAGGGACCACTCCCCCGGAGGACCACTCCCCCGGAGGACCACTCCCCCGGGGGGCAACTCCCCCGGGGGACAACTCCCCCGGAGGACAACTCCCCCGGAGGACAACTCCCACCTGACAACTGCCCCGGGGACGTCTCCTGGGGGACAATCCCATAACTGAACAGCGATGTTTCTTATTCGTGTCCTAGAAATTAAAATTGAATTCATCTGTGTAAAAACAGTATTCTTTTTTTACAGAATTTAAATTAAAGTTAACGTTACCTAAGACATGTCCATCTTTATAACAAAGTTTTTGAAATCTCAGCACAAAGTTTTTACTTTTGTACACGCTACATGTAATGTCGAAAAAAGTAGAAACGCAGGTCCATTTTATCACTGAAAGTTGGTCAAGAGATAAACACATTGACGGAAACACGCTTTTGAGGGGAGAGTTCATTCCTTAGCATGTACCTGTTATTCTTCATTATTGTATAATATTTTAAGAAGTCCATTCTTTGATGATTTTCCTTTTCTTTTTGCAATTCATGATTATGATAAGGAATATGTTAAATGAAAGAAAGATATTATTCAGAGGGGTGAAGGCTCAAATTTTTGAGTTTCTTCAGTTTGTCTCCCTCTACAAAGGAATATATTGTTAGAAATTATCTTTTAATGGGGTTATGATTTTCATCTTAGATTCTTATGATAGTTACTATCCTATATGTCACTGTCAGTAATACTTTATTGTGCAATTTTCGTTTGTTATGTTGACTGTGAATTTATCTGAACATCATTACAATTCTTAATGTCGGAGAAATAATTGACAGAAAAAAATGTGAATATTCTGTGCCTGAAAATATCTTCCAACAGCCGTGGGAAAGCACACCCGCACGACCAACACAAATCTCTCAACCAAAAGATGGGATGATTCGAGTTTCAATTAATTGAAAATTGAGTTTTGTCTCACACAGTTTTATTTGAAAACGTTTGAACATGGAAAAAAAAAATGTCTAGCGTAAGAGTAATTGAAGTTAGTATGCAAACAACACTTTTGCACGTAATGGTATACCGGAGATTGTGGTATCAGATAATGGTACACAGTTTACAAGTGACCAGTTCAAAGAGTTTGCTTGTCAGTACCAATTCAAGCATGTCACGTCTTCATCACTTTCTACATAGCAATGGGAAAGTTGAAAAGACAGTACAAATCGCAATGTCTAATGAAAAAGGCAATGAGAGATGGAACAGATCCAGGTTTGGCATTTCTTGACTATCGGAACACACCGATCGATGGGCTAGATGCTAGTCCTTTACAATATTGTTGATGCAGAGGAGGACAAGGACCACCCTACCAACAGCTAGGCAGCTGCTGAAGCCAAAAGTAATAAAGAATGTGCAAACAAAGCTGACCAAGAAACAAAAGTGCAGTAAAATTATTTTGATCGAAGCGAAAAGCGTTGTTGTTTCAAAGACAAAGTTTCCAAGAAGTTGCATAGTGGAATGTGAAGGAAAATGCTCCTGTCAAAACAGAATTGACATCAGAAGAGGTACAGCGGAAAACAATCCTTAATGCAGCAAAGCTAGATGACTCAACATAATATCGTATCACAAGATCAGGTCAAAAATATGGACCAGTGTAAAAACTTATCTATTTTATAGGATTATAGATACCGGAATTTGACGGGAAATGAAATGACAATGATCACGGGATTGTGATAATGTTTAGATGTTGAACTATTCATCTGGAGAGTAGAGTTGGTTACATTTTGAGTGCAATAAAAGTGTTTCATCTAACTTATCAAAAGTAACAGCTTTGTCGATTATTATAAGAGAAACAATGATTAACGTTTCTTCAAAGACAAAAATAGCACATTTCTAAAAGTGAACAAAAGTACAGTTTACAAAACAATCACAAGTATTCCTCCAAGTGTGAAGAGCGAGATTGAACTTATGTCGTTATAAGAGTGCGTTGTAATGTGTCATACAAAGCCGTGATATCTCAATATTGAAGTGAAGTGTTACTCACTTTACAAGTATCAGTAATGTTTGTGTTTATAAGATTTGTTGCTATGATTACACAAGTAGTAAAGTTGAATGTAAGATATAAGATATGGCAAGTCAAACACGCCCATACAAGACGTATTTCCATTATTACTCAAATAGGACAAGTATATTGTGTGAACAACGTATCAAATAATTGCCATGATAATCCTAAAAAGACAATGGCTTATTAATTAAGTTTCAGTGGTATAGTTGATAAATGAAAAAAATCTGTGTGAAAAAGAGAAACTTCACTTTTCTAAAAAAAAAGGGAGATGCCAAATGTTTGAAATTAGTACAGTTTGAACGCAGAGACTAGTGCCTAGCTATGCAGCACCAACCAATCCCCACAGAGATGATGCTGTTGCTATGCTCTATTGTTACCCCTCTCGAGAAACCCCGGAGGTAGATGTACTACCTCAGCAAACTTCCTTACTTGCACCCAAGACCTAGAAGAATAAAAACATATCAACCTATCACCTGCGTGTTAACAAAATGTGCACATATACTTTTTGACCAGTTTCCGTTTCTTCCCTTGGGCATCCGATGCAATCGATATCGCCAAAGCATTTGCATTGTTCAAACTCGTCATGATTGCAATACAACAAATTACTGCCAAGATCGTGTGCTTATTCTGACTGATTAAAGAAACAATTAAGGAACTCTCTAAATAACAGGCTAAATATTACAGTCGTCATCCCTTGATATCTCTTAGAGATGGGCTAAAGAGGATGACATTTTCAGAACATGCTCATCACACCTTAGTTTGATGACTTTGTGCCTCCTGACACCATTTTTGAAAAAAAAAAGAACGAAAAATGCGAAATCCAGGGTGCCCCGGCCGAAAAGCTGGTCGCCGTTTCGGCTTTAAAAAGACATTTCTGGTTATAACTCGGCTATTTTTTGGTCAATTGTGATTGTTTTGGTGTCTAACCCCATGTTTTTGGGGTCAAGGAAATGGATTATAATGATAATTTTAGTGTAAAACCTAATATTCCACATAATACTAACCTTTTGCCCATATTTAGGCATAAAATTTCCTTGCCTTTTACCCCTACCCCAACTGCCATTTTTTGCATTTTTTCTGTATTTTTTCAAGTAGTATTGACTACCATACTCTTAATAACAAGTTCTCGCTATCAATCTGGTGTTTTCTACCAACAATAGTACAGCAAGGGTTATGTTATACGTGTGTCATGCAGATACCGGTATGTGGCTGGTGCATTCAGAATGCATGGTAACTGTGCAACCAGTGTTAATACTGTTTCTGCATTATAGTGCCTAATGCCGGTTGGAAGATATTACCTTTTTACACGTTTAAGTCTTTCAGGAACAGAATATTCATATTTTTTTTCTGTCAATTATTTCTCCGACATTAAGAATTGTAATGATGTTCAGATAAATTCACAGTCAACATAACAAACGAAAATTGCACAATGAAATTACTGACAGTGACATACAGGATAGTAACTATCATAAGAATCTAAGATAAAAATCATAACCCCATTAAAAGGATATTTCTAACAACATATTCCTTTGTAGAGGCAGACAAACTGAAGAAACTCAAAAACTTGAGCCTTCACCCCTCTGAATGATATCTTTCTTTCATTTAACATATTCCTTATCATAATCATGAATTGCAAAAAGAAAAAGAAAATCATCAAAGAATGGACTTCTTAAAATATCATAAAATAATGAAGAATAACAGGTACATGCTAAGGAATGAACTCTCCCCTCAAAAGCGTGAATCCGTCAATGTGTTTGTCTCTTGACCAATTTTCAGTGATAAAATGGACCTGCGTTTCTACTTTTTTCGACATTACATGTAGCGTGGCCAATGGTAAAAACTTTGTGCTGAGATTTCAAAAACTTTGTTATAAAGATGGACGTGTCTTAGGTAACGCCAACTTTAATTTAAATTTTATTTAAAAAGAATACTGTTTTTACACAGATGAATTTAATTCTAATTTCTAGGACACACACACACACACACACACACACAAATCTCTGTTCAGTATGGGATTGTCCCCCAGGAGACGTCCCCGGGGCAGTTGTCCTCCGGGGGAGTTGTCCCCCGGGGGAGTTGTCCCCCGGGGGAGTGGTCCCCCGGGGGAGTGGTCCTCCGGGGGAGAGGTCCCCCGGGGGAGTTGTCCTCCGGGGGAGTTGTCCCCCGGGGGAGTTGTCCTCCGGGGGAGTTGTCCCCCGGGGCAGTTGTCCCCCGGGGGAGTCGTCCTCCGGGGGAGTCGTCCTCCGGGGGAGACATCCTCCGGGGGAGTAGTCCTCCGGGGGAGACGTCCTCCGGGGGAGTTGTCAGGTGGGAGTAGTCCCCGGGGGAGTTGTCCTCCGGGGGACAAGTCCTAGACCCGGTGATGTTAATTGACAATCCCAAAGATTCATCTGAAATTACGTAGAATATTGAGGAGAAATAACTGTGATGATCACTGCGTGAACCTATATCATGTAACATAGTATACATTTCTATTCTTGCAGCGTAAGTATTATCTACATTATCTATCTTACCATTTTTTTTTTTTTTTTTGCTGTAACAAAGTCTGTTCACCTGTATCAACAAAAATATTCATGTCATTCTTCTCAGTCACAAAAGTAAGCGTTGAAAAGCTTAGGGCATGTCCTTTTGAGACTGCTATATGTGTTTTTTTGTTTTTTTTTTTGGCTATGCTTTTTTTTTTTTTTTTACAAAACGGAAACGGGTTGAAACGAAGAAGCAAACAAAGCTCACTCTTTCAAAATTTGGATTTGTCGAGGATGAAATTAAAATTTCTTTTTAATTTGAAATAATCGTCTTACAGACAGCAATGAGTGTAATCTGTCGATCGCTTCTCCCTGGGCGAATTCAGAGCAGAACTACTGGGAGATACATGGGGCAAAACGTCATGGATCAGGAATCCTGGATATGCGTAATGACACAAGAAATTCGCTTGAAGATGACAAACATTTTGGTCAATGTTAATTGGTTCGATCAGTTTGTTTCTAACCTTCGCCCGATTTGTCGCTGAATTCCATGCCAGGCTGATCAGTATTGTACCACTTATGACCGGCTGAAGAGACGTTGATGATCCGACTGGGGGCGCTCTTCTTTAGCAGGTCAATCAGTGTCATGGTGAGAACGAAGTGACCCACGTGGTTGGTCGCCATGACCACGTCGAAGCCTTCTGGTGTCAACATTTTCCTTGCTATGCCGATACCTGGATGGGTTGACTAATCGAATTAAGTCTTGCTTCTGTTTCTTTCTATTGTTCAAGTGCATTTATCATCATGACATGTGTATATCGGTCCAAATTCAAGGATAATAAACGGAAGGTATTAACTCCGCCAATGCCAATGGGTCGTCAACAGCACACCAGGGATCACCAGTATTTCGGCCATTTAAGTACTGGACACCTCCCCCTGGCTGGACGGGGCTGCGTTGGGATTCCCTTGACAGCACCCCATGGCATCTCAAAAAAAAAACAAAAACAAAAAAAAAAAACAACCCCCCCAAAAAACAACCAAACACTTGGCATTTATCACCTCTCTTCACTCCAGACCATTAACACTCTCTCTACACCCCCCTATTCCCACCACCCCAAGCCTCCCCAACTATCCATGCAGATCCTGTCTCCGCTGCCCCACAAATCCTCTTGATCCACCTTTCCTCGTCCCTACCACCTACTCCCATCGCTCTGACCCACCTCCTTACCGATCGTCCAGCAAATCCCCTGCACTCCACTTCCACAGTATGCACCTCCGCTCTCCACTCCATTTTCTCACACTCCTCTCTCAACTCAGCATACCAATCCAACTTTCTTTCCCTTGCCTCATCCATCCTCGTTTCCCATGGCACAGTCAGCTCCACCATTGCTAACCTGTGCACAGACCTAGCCACCAGCACCATGTCCGGCCGAAGGGCAGTCACCACCACCTCCTCTGGCACTGTACGGTTCCCCTTATCCACACGCACCTCCCAATCGTTCCTCGCTGCTAAGATCCCTCCAACATCATCCCTCTGACCCTTCCTTCTCACACTGCATCTCACCCCCTCCTTGAAAAACCGGATTCCCCTCACCCTAGGAGGCCCATTCTTCTCCCTTGCCTCCACTGCCACCCTCGCTACCTCCTTCAGCACCTGGTTGTGCCTCCATGTATAGGCCTGTAATAAACCTCCACATGCTGACAAAATGTGTTCTAGTGAGCCCTTCGCCTTGTTGCAAACCCTGCATCCACCATCCTCCACAATGCCTCATCTCTGAAGATTTACTGGAGACGGCAAAACATCAAAGGTGGAACTGATCATGAAACGCACAGCTCCAGAGGACATTGACCAAAGGTCATTCCATGACACCTTCCTCTGCTCCACCCCTTCCCATCGAGTCCATGCGCCCTGCAGTCCCTGCTGTACAGCCTTGGCAAAGCTGTACTCCTCCTCTTTCTCCTTAACCGCCTCCACCGCCAACTCCCTCCTACCCTTCCTGCCTTACTTGCTGTACCATCTAACACCCTGATGAAACCCGACCCCTTTCCGCCCCACATGAACCGCACCCTGCATCTCCTTCCACTTTGACATTGCCACTGCCTCGTCCGCAGCCTCATCCGCCCTCCACTTCATCCCTGTGCGGATCGGTGTCGTAACTCCTGCTATTGTCTGGTCCTTTGTCTCCCTCATCATCATTACCAGCCTAACCTTGCCAGCTTTAAACTCCTCAATCACTGATGTCATAGGCAATTGCAACTTGCCTGATCTGCAAAAGAATGCCAGATCTGTAAGCATTCTTGGAACGCCTAACCACTTCCGGTAGTACGAGTTCATCTTCTGCTGCATCCTCTCAATCCTGGACACTGCCACCTCGTATACCTGCAGTTGCCACATGATCCGTGGTAGCAAGCCAAACTGGCAACACCACACCTTCGCATTCCCAGGGATGAGCGTCCTGTCCACCCTCTTCAACCATCCCACCACTTTGTCATAGATCTGAACTCCTCGGTGCCTATGATTCAACATGCCCTCATACCACCGCCCAAGGATCTTTAACCCCTGCTCAGTAACCTGAGGTATATCTTCTCCCCCAATCTGAAACCCCCTGGCGACCACCTTCCCCTTCCGCACTGACACTGAGCGGCTCTTCTTGGCCTGAACTTCATTCGTGTCCAGGCCACCAACTCCTCTAACCTATGGAGGCCATCTCCAACCTGGGTCTCGTTACCAGACACGAATTTGAGATCATTCATGAAAGCCCTAATCGAAGGCACAACCACTTCTGCAGCCAGCGTCAACCCTTCAATTCTCGGGGCCACACACTGTCCTGCACTTCCATCCCAAGGACAAACAGCAGCGGTGAGACTGGACACCCCATGGGGATGCCAATTTCTAGCGCTTGCCATTCTGTTGCGTAAGTCTGGGTAGTGAATCTCATCCTGAACTGGCTTTAGTAGCTCTGCACCATCTCCCGAATCACCCCAGGGACCCAGAAAAATTTAAGAGCAAAACTGAGGTAACTGTGAGGAACTGATCCATATGCATTATCTGCAAGATCCAACCAGATGACATCCACATCCTCCTTCTCACGTTTGCAACTCTGGATTGACTCTCAAATCATCTGGACATGCTCCGTGCACCCAGGGAAACCCGGGACCCCTGCCTACTGTACAGAGGTGTCCACAAACTTGTTCTTCATAACAAACTCTGACAACCGCCTCGCTAGGACACTAAAGAGGAGCTTACCATCCACGTTAAGAAGCGAAATCTGTCTAAAATGGCCAATGCCTTTGGCGTCCCTCTCCTTTGGGATATATGCCCCTTCTGCCACACACCAGCTGACTGGAACAATCCGCTCCCGCCATAGCACCCCTAGGATCCGCCACAGTACCATTCGGACACGAGGGCAGTACTTGAACAGCTTGTAGGACAAGCCATTCTGCCCAGCTGCGCTAACAGCTCGGGCCTTCCTAACTACGGCTTCAACCTCCCACAATTTCAACTCACTCAAATCAAAGCTGACCTCTGGCTCCTGTGGCCTCAATAGTCCTGCCACCCTAGCAAAAAGCTTCTCTCTCCTTCCATCACAGTATGTGACCTTTAGATGCTTCTCGTGCTCTTCCTTCGACACCTCCAAACTTCCTGAGACCCCTTCCTTGAACAACCTCTTTGTGAACTTGTGCGGATTCTTATAGAACTCCCTCCTCTCCCTCTTCCTCCTCCTCTGCTTCCTACACTGATATTCAGCCCTCCTAACATTCGCATACCGATTCTTAAGGTCCTCATAGTACAGACCCTTCAGACTAGCCCTTTCCCCATGTGCCTGCCTCCACCTACGCCGCAAGCTCTTCTTCTCCGCCCTCAATTGGGCCATCACACGCTGCCTCCTCGACCCTGACTTTCCAAGATCCCCTCCACATTCCCCACAGGCTTTATCCCAAACTCTTCTGCACAAGCCCAATAACACAACCCCTCAAACATACGCATCTTCTTTTCAACACTCCCAGCCAATTCCACTTTCAAAACTCCCGCAAGCTTGATGTCAAAAAGCTCCCACTTTTTACTTCTCGCCGGTGGCCATGCAATCGGCTCCTTCCGCTCAAACACAGCATGTAGAGCACGTTGAGGGTCTCCGGCTCTGTGGTCTGAAACCTGACTGGGATACCGATCAGGTTTCAAATTATAACAATCATTAAATAAAAGTCTGTCTTTATTTGATTAAATGTAACGTCTTCTAATATATATGTATATATATATATATATATATATATATATATGTTGATGAAGATGGTTAAGACTGCCAGTAGAGTGCCAACGCCTATGTTGAAGTCAATAATGAGCCAAGCAAATAAAAGAATTTTTCAATCACCTGCATTGTTGATGAGGATATCGAGTCGGTCCTCCTCCTTCAAGATCTGATCAGCGAAAGCTCGAACCGACTTGAGGTTAGACGTGTCCACCTGTTTGAAGACCACGTTGTCGCTTCCTGATCTCTGGCGGACCTCTGCCAGAGCTGCTTGGGCTTTGGTCGGGTTGCGACAAGCCATGACAACCCGCGC
This sequence comes from Diadema setosum, assembly GCA_033980235.1. Taxonomy (NCBI): domain Eukaryota; kingdom Metazoa; phylum Echinodermata; class Echinoidea; order Diadematoida; family Diadematidae; genus Diadema; species Diadema setosum. The sequence goes on along the minus strand of CM067076.1, from coordinate 543,980 downwards.
CCCTCGGCTGGCTAGGTCCACGGCCGTCTCGCGTCCAATGCCAGCATTGGCACCTGGGAGGAGGGGGAAAATAGCCCACGAGCGCGACATTAAAAAAGACTCATGGGCCAACGATTTATACAGCCCAAGAGCTATGGGCTAGGAACTATAGCTATAAAGATAGTAATCACGTCAAAAGGGCCATCTATAGCTCGACACTAGGTAAATTAAGACCTACAAAACTTTCTTTGCATGTTTTCGTATCAAACGCAAATCCTGTAAGTTTGTATACAGAAGCGCTATGTGAAACCAAGTGCTTCTCGTTTATCCCCTAATACAATCAAAGATAAATCTTTGCATGCATCTGCGAGTGCCATGAATATCACACGATTGAATGTGCAAACTGTGCAAAGTAATATAGGACTACGAGTATGCGCTTTAAGTCAGTATTAAGCGCTCTAAATATTTCACATTCTCATTCTTATTCTTATTTTTATTCTTATTCTCATTATTATTATTATTTTCATTATTATTATTAATATTATTATCATCATTATTGTTATTGTGAGTACAGTGAATAAGGTTAAGCAATGTTGGTGTTCTGACATGATGTTGAGTATAGTTCATAAGAGATTCTGGCTGATTTTTTTATCTGTACTCGCATGTTACACCTCACTTGCTTCCCCACAAATTCAAGCAATTCACTTAGTAAAGAGGAAAATCCAGACTGATAAAAAAAAGCAAAATCTTACAAGTTCAACGATAAAAATTTGACTGAAATTGGATGAAAACTATGGAAGTTATGACATTTTGAAATTTTGCTAATTTCTGTAAAACAGTTCTTGTACAGTGGATATGAACCTGCAAATCATTTTTATGAGCTAACAATGCCGTACACTAACAATTTTCCTTCGATCGTGTACAGAAGATAAAATTGACGAAATTTCAATGTTTCTGTTATTGAAATCTGAAACATGATGCTATTCCTGGTTGAATAACTTTAGAATGGTGATCAGTTAGATATACAAGGATTTGAGCCTCGGACATAACTGCGTTTGAATGAAAAACTGTATGGAAATTTCGAACTTTTATCTACGAACTATATGGCAAGTTGTGAGGGGATGACATGCTCCCTTTGCCGTCTGCATATTCATATTGACCGTTCAAGAATTGTTTCCTGAAACACTAAAGAAACGTCAAAATGTCACAACATCCCTATTTTCACCCGATTCCGATCAAGATTTTACCATTGAACTCATAATATTTTACTCTTTCGTATCAAACTAACCTATATTTAGACTGGATGTTACCCTTTTAGACCTAGTAGGCTCTATACCCGAGCAAGAAAAAGTAAAATCTTCTCGGGGAGTGGGGCAAATTATTGTATGAGCCGCACTTCAGAAGTAAGCATGTAGTGCATGGTTTGTTGAATTGATGGCTGAAAACACGTATACAAGGCACTGCATTGGTTTTTTAACCCTCTGCGTGTCATATTGATTATCGGTCCATAGGTTTGTGTGCGAAATGTGTGCACAATGGGCTCATTGGTGAAGAAAGGGTTAAAGGTGAATGATCAGACAATGCGTCTGGGCCGTAGTCTCATTTAAAGACTCTAATACATTTCATTTCTCAATTTCACAATTGCCATGAGCTAACTTAATAATGGCTCTGTATCCTCCAAAAGGAAACACGTCAGTAATATTTTTTTTTCAAGTGGGTTATAGGAAATAATGGTCAAGCAATCAAGTAGCCATGTCCGTAATAAATAGTGTGTATACTTTCGTTATCTGAATCGCATGATAATGTAGGCCCTAAAGTTTAATTTTGTCTTAACTACCGTGATGTCATACTTTGTTCATTACACTGATGGGTCACAACCAGAATCTGTAATATCTAATCAATCTTTTACGAAAAAGTCATTTTGAAGTTCAGCCACTTTTACCAAGTTTAGTCTTAAAGGACCAAATGTCATGCAAATGCCTACTGATTTGTGTTGAGGCATGATACCCTCAAAATTACTTATGTGACGAAACGAATAGAGTGTGTATCTATAGATGCGTTTTATATATCTTATGATATATATATATATACAGGGCGTATCCAAAAAAAAAAGTTATACTTTTGAAAAATTGTCTAAATTACATTTCAAAATATTTGGAAGATTTTTTCAGATTCATGGATGCCCAATAGTCTCATCTATCAAGCGCCATCAACAAAACAAATTCTTGTTCATGCTTGGCTGAACACTGACCCTCTTTGTCCAGAGTGTGAAAATGAATTGAAAGAAGATGGAAAATTCAGCTAGCAATCTAAATAAGTGCTCCCATTCAAACAAATTGCTCTTTTGCTTAAAGCTTTGAGTATGTTATGATAGTCTGAGATTTTTTTTTGTCAGCTTCATCATTATTTTAATGATTTTATTTCTAAATCAATTGGTGAGAATTAGAGTGTGTAATTACTTCAAGATCTTTAAAGCACAGTTTCACATGCCCAATAGTCTCATCTATCAAGCGCCATCAACAAAACAAATTCTTGTTCACGCTTGGCTGAACACTGACCCTCTTTGTCCAGAGTGTGAAAAATGAATTGCGCCAAATTGAAAGAAGATGGAAAATTCAGCTAGCAATCCAAATAAGTGCTCCCATTCAAGCAAATTGCTCTTTTGCTTAAAGCTTTGAGTATGTTATGATAGTCTGAGTTTTTTTTTTTGTCAGCTTTATCATTATTTTAATGATTTTATTTCTAAATCAATTGGTGAGAATTAGAGTGTGTAATTACTTCAAGATCTTTAAAGCACAGTTTTCACAATACACGGACACATCAATACCATATGCCAGTTATTCATTAATGCGGTAGTGGTACCAAATTAATCAACATTCAAATCATTCAACCCATTAATCAATCAATCAATCAATCAATCAATCAATCAATCAATCAATCAATCAATCAACCCATCAATACATCAACCGATATATCAGTTAGTCAGTCATTGAGTTGTTCAATCAATCAGTAAATCAACCCAATAATCAATTAATCACTTTTCAGTAATTGAAATAATCAATTGGCTGATTGAACGACTAAAGTAACAAATAAATCAGTCTTTCAAACATTGATTAGCCTGTAAGCCGGGGGGGGGGGGGAAGGTAATATTCCTAATGTCGATCAGCCACTTTTTATAGAACATGCATACGATGTGACTGATTGATTAATTAATTGATTGATTGAATGAATGATTGATTGCTTGCTTGCTTGCTTGATTGATTGATTGGATTGATTGCATTGATTGAATGATCTGAGGATGCATTAATTTTATACTTTTCTTCTTGACTGAGTGACTGGCATGTGGGTTCGATATGTCTGTGCATGATTTGTGTTAACTGTGCTTAAAAGATAATGATGTTGTTAATAAACCTTCCATAACACAATGGAATCATTTAAAACATGACAGGAAATCGCCAGAAAATTCCTAAACTAGCATAACATATTCAAATCTGTGAGCAAAAGAGCAATTTGTTTGAATGAGAACACTTATTTGGACTGCTGGCTGAATTTCCCATCTTCTTTCAATTGGGCGCAATTCATTTTTCACACTCTGGACAAAGAGCGTCAGTGTTCAGCCAAGTGTGAACAAAAATTTGTTTTGTTGATTGCATTTGGTAGATGAGACTATTGGGCATCCATAAATATGAAAAAAATCTTCCAAATATATTGAAATGTAATTTAGACAATTTTTCAAAAGTGTAGCTTTTTTTTATATGCCCTGTATATATACATTTCTTTTTTTTTATCAGATTGCTTGGATACGCCCACAAAAACCTTTCCAAATCAATATTATTCTCATGACCTCATCTGTTTATCATTGCTATGAAGTAAGAGCCTCTATGTTTAACAAAAGACATTGGAATGCACCTTCTACATGACTGGGCATAACTTGCTTGTCTCCCCTGGCATTCACACGTACCGAGTTTGCTTAATTTGAATTAATTTTCTAATTAAGCAAACGCAAATCAATTTTCTAATTAAGCAACGCGGTACGTGTGAAAAGGCCCAGTATTGCTAATGTGAAGGCCGTGTCACACCTTTCCGGGCAAGCCTTGCGTGCGACTTGCAAAGAATAATTTTTACTACCCGGAGGTCCCCGTAGATGACCCGCACATGACAGTACCTAGCACGTATCTCACCCGTAGTCGCCCGGAGGTGCGCACGCAAATCTTTTTACCCGCAACGGTTACCATGTTTAGGCCTTGTCACACCTTTCCGAGCAAGCTACTCGGGCTTGTTGCGTGTAGGGATTTTTCAGCATACGGGACAATTTCTGAGGGCGGACAAGGATTTTGGCGAGTCAGTGCATGTGTCTTACTTGCTGGACGCGTTCTACTTAAATTCTACTGGCGGGTAAAGTGTGTGTGACCTGTGTACCAGTCGCGTGGGGGCTGACAACTCAGTGAAGGAATTCCTCTGAAGGAATTGCAAAAGTCCCACGGAATGTCATCAGGGGCGGATCCAGGAATTCTGTAAAGGGGGGGGGGGGCGTAACTAATATTTCTGGTGCCACTTCCGGGTTTCATTCATTTTTTCTTTTTATTTCTTTTGTTTTTAACGATAACTAAAGGGGGGGGGGGGTGTGCTCCTCTTGCGCCCCCCTCTGGATCCGCCACTGTGTCATTATCTTGGCTGCATGTGGGGACTGCGAAGTACCTGCGTGGTAGTTGCTTGCGAAGTGCTGCCGCTAAGGGCCTCCTACTGGCGTTCTGCGTGGACCTCTCCGGGCATCTCCACGACTCACCCGCAAATAGTTTTGGTCATGCTCAAAACTTGGCAGCGGTTAAATCGGACTTTCGTGCGCACCTCCTGGCAACTACAGGCGAAGTACGCGCTAGGTACTGTCAAGTGCGGACTAACTGCGAAGAGCTCCGGGTAGCAAATCTGTTTCCCCGCAAGTCAAGCCGCAAAACTTTCCCAGATACGGTATGACAAGGCCTTGAGCATGCTCAAAATTTGTTCTGAGTGAGTCATGGGGGTTCGCTTGCAGAGGTACACGCAGAACACCAGTAGGAGACCCTTACCGGCAGCACCTCGCAGGCAACTCCAACGCAGGTACTTCTCAGTACCCATGATCGCTCGTAACAGAAAATGGATCGGTTTCAAAGCTCTCACGCAGGTCACACGGAATGCACGCAAGTAAAGGCTAAGAAGCACGCGTTTAGTAGGCAAGAAACAAGTGCGAAACTTGCAAACATTCTTGTTCGCCCGCGGAAAATCTCCTGCGTGCTGGAAAATACCTCCTCGCCACAAGCCCGCGCAGCTTGCCCGGAAAGGTGTGACACGGCCTTGACTAACAAATTTGCATTGCATGGAAACATGCAAGTTCTTCTCTGCCTCAGGGAAGGTGCATTCTAATGTCTTTTGTTCATTTCATACCAGCAGATAAGCAAACATGCATTTGGCACGATATAGGTCCGTGGAGTTCAGTCTAGAAATGGCACGAATCAAAGGTTTGCCCATACCGATGAAAGGTTGAGTGGATAGATGTTAACATGCTCTTTGTATACTTAGGGCTTTGAGTGTCTCAGGTGCGTCACTGTGTTCCTCGAGACAATGTTTTACTCATTAGGCGTCTGTGGTCGTAGATAGGGCCTATTGCAGATATGTCCGTATAATGACTCATGATCATGCTATACTGCAACTGCAACATTCCCTTATCGAAACTCTCAAGGCAAATAAGCTTCTTTTATGTACTCGTGCGGAGGTCGAGTTTGTGCGTGAATGGGGGCTTCCAGATAATATTCATAATTTCATATTATGTAGTACATACATCGACAGCTCAATGTATAGATTTGTGGAATATATTGTGACCCTTGAGCGGAGAAACCAATACTCTGAAAACCCCCAAAACAAATTACACTTAACAAGGATGATGACATAGAGGCTCATAATATAAATTTCAGAAATGTAGAAATGGAGAAATGTAATTCCATGACAATACGGCTTGCTTAACAAGGTCACCTGTGTAGAATTTTTTTCTGCTTCCTTGAGCACCAAATCATGTATTCCTATGATGACTCTGCCATGTCATCATCCTTGTTCACTGTGATTTGTTATACATTTTGAAAACATTCTTATTCCTCATCCCAATCACTGCAAGTATACTGAACCTCTGTATAGCCACTTCATAGTTACATGTCGTCAAGTATAAAAAAGTCTGAAAATCACCCGCAGGTCTCCTTTAAGGAGGTAGTGGCATGCATGGGTCGATTCATAAATTATTGTATAAAATATACTAAAACTAATGGACAGCGGTGGCAAACGTGTTGAGATATAGAGGATAGGACCAATAGAGAGATTGGTATCTAAAAGCAGTGTATAAAGCACTCCTCACCCTAAAGTTCAGCTAATACTTCAACTCATTGGCCCGAATTTACGAAGGTGGTAGGCTACAATCTTTGTCCAAGGTTTAAACCATGGACAAATACCGTAGTTTTGTATGGGGCGCCAAGTGTTGCATGGTCTATTTCGTTGACGAAAGGACCGATTTATAACGAAATAGGCCATGCGACACTTGGCGCCCCATACAAAACTACGGTCTTTGTCTATGGTTTAAGCCATGGACAAAGATTGTGCACTTCGTGAATTCAGGCCAATGAATTCAGGTTCCCATTTTATCAAAATATATAATCGATTCTAAATTTCCTTACCACGCAGGCTGCCATAGACTAACCATAGAAATCAACTAATTCATATAATCAATCATAACTCTTCAAAACAGGGCCCAGGAATAAAAAATTTGAATACACTTCCTCATGCGTCCTATAAAATCATATGCCGGCCTCTAGCATGTCTACGTTATTTCTGTTTTGTGTTGTTAAAAAACAAGGCACTGTATCAGGTCTGTGGATATACCTGCTATTTATACAACGCTAATAGGATAGGTGAAATGCAATGCTGCGTAACCAGTTCGCATTAGATCTGTTGTGGACTTCATAAATGTGGAATTTTGATTTACCAGTAATGATAACTGTCTTGCCATCCAAACGAACGCTGCTCCTCACACGTCGTATGCCACTGAAGAACCATGCATACCACACTCCGTAAGTGGCAGCCAAAACACCAGCGCTACTTACAGCGATTTTTACCGGGAGAGAGGCGGCCTGGAACCACTCAGCCTCCTGCTGGAGTAGATCTCTGCAAAACACGAGCACTGCTTTGGCAGCATCCATTGCGATCATCTGCACGAATCCGCTGCTGTTTAACTTGACCTTTATTAGCCGGATATTATGATCATGAAAATGCCGTTTGAGAGTAACCTTTGCACCAGGCGTTTGGAAGTGCATTCATGAAGCCGAAAATACTTTACTGAGTATAAAAAGCTTATTTCAGCTTTCAAATTTTATGTTGTTAAGCATTATATACCCTGCACGGTATTCTGGAAGTGCGAGTTGAAAAGTTGAAAAGTCGGTATCACTTTCATTTTCAAGATCGAGTATTTGTTTACATCTTGTCAAAGAAAGATGGTTCTGAGTTGGACTTTTGTCAGTGATGTATTGTGGGTACTCAGACAGTGAGGGCAAATCTTAAGCGTATATCACGTTCATAATGTTTACTCACCTCCCTGACTCAAGAAAGGGATATACGTGTAAGTTTTGAAAAGGTTCATTGAGTGAAGGGGTGGGGGGGGGGGGGGAGGGGAGCGCCACAACTTAGAGTATAATATATAACATTATGGCTACCATCAAACTGATTCCAGACGTTTCGTCGACTGCCAAGCCTATGACATAGACGGCGTTATATTGAATTTGTCATCTATTTATCTTTCAGAAATCCCACTTCCTGTCTTTCCACCCTAGGCTGAGAGGATTCGATTTGATGGTCAATGAAGTCTGTTTTAATTGCAACAGTAAATGATTATTTGGGGTTGTGAGTTTTTGAGTTGCGAAGGAAAAATCAGCAATAATGAAGTATGGAATATTTACTGTTAGTTGTATACAGTGCAAAACAATGTCATGAAACATGTTCCTTCATAAATATTTCATTTTATGGCTCCCCATGCTCACGGTGAATTGTTAGATTCTTCAGGCTGGGGATGACTTAGGTGCCTCTTTTAGGCATCCAATCGTCGTTATCCTACGAGACTGAGAGCCACGAGTGACATACAGCCCACGAGTTTGACATTGAGACTAGGCTGACACTAAGTAAGCTATAGCAATGCGCACGAGTTCGACCATAGGCCCATACTGAGATCGACATACCAAGCCTCGTGATGTCTTTTTTTTTTTTGCCTATATAGTGGATTAGTGGGTCTTATAGTTTGCCTAGTGTCGGACTTGGGGTGGTATTGCTGAGATCCTTAGTAGGAAGAAATTTCTTCCCAAGTCAGGATTTTTTCCTACTGGTATTCTGAAATCTTCCTAAGTTCTTCCTAAGTCTGTTCCTAAGTTTTTTCCTAAACTTAGGAAAAAAAAAAAAACTTGGGGGGGGGGGGTATGCAAATTTCTGACTGGAGTTGGTATTCTAGAATGCACTTAATTAGGAAACAAATTTAGGAAGATATTTAGGAAAGCTCAACCCCTGTCCAAAGTAAGTTGTTAAAGCCAAAAGATAGTTCTGGTAAGCCTGCAAAATTTTCACCCCAAAATGTACACGTATGCCTAAGAAATGTGAGGAATAACGCTGTAATGGCAAGATATTCGCTGGGTAACGACGAAAATGCGCAATATTAACCAAAAATGTTCGTATCTCAGAACTTCCCCGATCGGGGTCAGGCTAACTCGGACCCAGGGACAACTCGGCCTCGTTTTGACGGCGGGTCGAGTTGTCCCTCGGGATTATACAGTGTTGTACTATTGGAGCGCTTCTCGTTCTGGCTGGTCGCAGTTATAGGCAGAGTTGAAACAACGCGCGCATCAAATAACCTCTTTGGCGCGCATAAAATTAAGGTGCGCCTATCAAGCGCCTATGTATACGATATGGCGATCACGAACTGCGTATAAATTGTCAAAAATAGGGCCGAGTTGTCCCTGAGACCGAGTTAACCTGGATCCTTCTGGAATAATACCGATTTTTACTTTTGATATCAAAATACTCCGAAACAACTCATCATCCCGGCAAATCGCATCAGCCAGGTAGGTTTCTTGGTAGACTCTTTCGATATATTACCAGCAAATGTGAAATGTTGCCAGACGGGTTCTCAAATCCTTACCAAAACTTTTTTTTTTCACGTTAAGAATAGCAAGCTGCAAAACATCGTGATAGGCGCGCTTGTCATTCACTGCGCGAAAACTATCACGCACTTCCTGAAGGGGCGATCACACATCGCTGGTTTAGATGGCGGTTATGGCGGTTCGGCAATTCACCGTGCTCCGCCAAAGACCGTGTTCACACCGTACACAAACCCTGATCATCCGTCACTCATCCGCCATAAACTCCGAGAACCGAACCGCCAGAAAATTAAACATGTTTAATTTTTCGTGGCGGTCTTGGCGGTTTGAAATGGACCGTGTTCAAAACGCCGTTTACCTTTGAAGAACGCATCGTCCTTGTTTGTACCGCAAGATCCGTGATAATACCGTGTTAACACCGCCATAACTTTTCATTCAAAAACAAATGTAGAACTTAAAGGAGAATAATGCCTCCGGCGACACTTCGAGGCGGAGCAATAAAAAATGGAAAAAAGGCAAAGATGAACCCATAATACAAGATCGGGGAAATATATTGAATGCTAAAGTTTCATTAGGGTGTTACCTACTTTTTTTTTCCAATTTTAACAAATAGAGTATCAAAGAAAGTTTAATGTTCAAAAAGTTCTAAGGTATGTTGAATAGTACATCAGTTACATTAAAAGGTGTATTTATAATTTTGTTAAAGCTTACCAGCTTAAAAGATGATCAGCTACGTGAACCTGTACGTTATACAGAAGAATTATGTAAATATACTGTATGTTGGGTTCTGCTTTCGTGATTATGTATGCCTTTTTTATAAGACGGCATGTTGATACAGATAATTATGTTGAAACTTAAGAGAGTAGAGGGAAAAGCGATGTTGAAAATTAATTTGAAAAAAAAAAAGAAAAACCACACCATTATTATATTACTTGAACCTGTAAACAAACAGGAAACTTTGTAGATTGTGGTTCTTCTTTTATGTATGTCTTTTTATTGACTGTTTTTGGAGATATGTGAAAACTTTATAAAGAAAGAGAACAAAAAGAGGTGTTGAAACAAACAGGTACTTGTACATCACTTGATATATAAACCTCCAAACGAACAGGAAGCTTTGTAAACTATGTTGGATCCTGCTTTGCCATGTATGTCGTTTGAATGACAGTTGATACAGATTAAAAGCTAAAAGAGAGAGAAAAAAAGCATATTGAAACTTGAAGACAATAAGTTGCTTATTGCATGTCAATCTGTAAATACACGGGGGGTTACCACATTTCGTAATTTCTTTTACATTGTCATTACCTAGCAAAGCAATACGCTCCTTGTTGTAACCCACTGAAGACGAGTAAAAGGGCTCTGATTGCATCCAACTTTAGGGGCTTGGTATGTACTCCTCAACCTTTCAGGGAGATCTGCGTTACTACCGCGCCAATCCATGTTAGAGAGGTGTTCAAAACGTGTTGAGAACGTAGTCACATCGCGTTTAAGTGCTTTCCGCCATCGTTGGGACACGGTTCACGGCGGTTTGAGAACCGCCATGAACCGCCATCTAAACCGGCGATGTGTGATCGTCCCTTAAGTTTCTGACTTAGGAAGAAACTTGCAAAGAAACTTAGGAAGATTTTCAGAATACCACCCTTAGGAAGTGCCAAGGAAAGACAGAATTGGTATTCTGAAATTTGATCCAAGGAACTTCTAATTACGCCATCCTTATCTCCGCCCACGCCGCATCATAAGGAACCAACCGATGACAATCGCATTTTTCTTATGATGTTGGCAGGATTAGATACACGTGTGCGCGGCATGTTCCCTTTCTCATGCCCAATTCGCGCATCAAAGTACATGTTGCGCGCAGTGAATGCACCTATCACGATGTTTGCAGCTTGCTATATCTTAACAACGTTGGTACTTAGGACAGGGGTGGAGCTTTCCTAAATATCTTCCTATAATCCTTTCCTAAGGGCATTCTAGAATACCAACTTCTTCCTTTCAGAAAGTCAGAAATTTGCATACTAGTACTCCCGCCCCCTTTTCTGAGTTTCTTCCTAAGTTTAGGAAAAAACAAACAAACTTAGGAACAGACTTAGGAAGAAACCTAGGAAGGATTTCAGAATACCACCCTAAGTTTCTGACTAAGGAAGAAACTTAGGAAGAAACTTCCGAAGATTTTCAGATTACCACCCTTGATGGTCTTATTTGCTAAGTGTCGAACTCATCGGCTGTATGATTCGTGGGCTGTCACATTCGTGCACCCATCCAATCACCGCTCAGCTTGTACAAACTGGGTCATGTGATCTTGGTTATACGTTAACCAACTGACTGAATCGTCCTACCTTCTTACGTGAAGGCCATAGATTCAGTGTATGTGTGTATGTGTATGTGTATGTGTGTGTGTGTGTGTGTGTGTGTGTGTGTGTGTGTGTGTAGGTTTACAAACCTCTGCCTTCAGATTCTGCTTTCGAGAAGAAATCATGGTGGGAAAGTTTTAGTACAGTCTACTATGTCGAAATATTGGGTCCCGTGAGATTTTCGTGCCAAAATTGATTTTTTTTTAGCTAACTTGGTCAATTTGGGGGTGCTGAATCCAAAAAACTTTGGTTCCATTTTTTCCGACCACGTATTCAGTCGCCACTTTGAATTTCAAAATGGCCGCCAGAGCAAACTGTATTTTGACCCAATTCTCATAATGTGAGCATCATAGAAGGTTCAGATTTGATGCAAAAAGCATGTTTGTGATGTCAAACATTCTGATACACCATTTTCTAATATTGTAGATAGCTTTGATACAATTTTTAGGCAGCCATCTTGAAATTCAAAATGGCCGCCATAGCTAAATATATTTTTACCCATATCTCAGGTTGTAAGCATTATGTAGAGTATAAATTTGGGGCAAAAAGCATGCATATGATGTCAGTCATGCTAATATATACATTCTTTTATTTAAATGATGGATCATTTTCCTTAGCGGCCATCTTGAATGTCAAAATGGCTGCCATAACAAATGTAATTGGACCGGTATCTCACATCGTATGCATTGTGTAAGGTTCTAATTTGGGGCAGAGAGCATGCATATGTTGTCAGACATTCTGAAACATCTTTTTCTGAAACGATGGTTCATCTTGATATCAAAGGTGGCCATCTTGAAATTCAAATTGACCGCCATAACTGAATGTATATTTTGACCCATATCTCATGTTGTACGCAATACAGACAGTTCACATTTCGGGCATAAACCGGGTTCATGATGTTGAACATTCAGATGCACTTTTCCCCTACCTAAAATTGCAGATCACTTTCAAAGCTGCCTTCTTAAAATTCAAAACGGCTGCTTTTCAGCTAATATCTCCGGTTACAAGCAACTTTTAGACATATCAATGTTTATGGTGGCGTACATTGTACATTTTTTTTTAAACACACACACATAGGGCCTATACATTCTGTAATATTGGATTATTTGCATTGGTCGCCACTCTTGAAATTCAAGATGTATTTTGACCATATTTGGTGCTGTAAGATCTGTAATGACCCAAGCATGGTGAAACGATCATGTATAAGTCAATCACTTTATTGAATATTGCGTGAGCGGAAGTGTTTCCTGTCCTGTAGGTACACTGTTGTGTTGAAATGCAAAAAGGCTGCCATGTGAAACATTCCTTTAAAAACATAGCGTTTGGGTAAAATTTGTGAATGGGAAATCATGTGATTTTGATGTTAAAAACAAATGACTTTCCCCCCCAAAAAAAAACTGTGTCTGAGTGACTAAGTAATGCCCCATTTAGACGATTTGGTTGTAAGAACTTATAATATTAGCCCTATATATTTTAATAATTCATGAGATAGTCACTTAGATAATTAAATGGTTTCTAGGTTCATTCCCTGCACGTGATTTTAAAGAAACAGCACTCTAAAGCTGTGCACAGGGGAGAATTAGTTGTAAATTCTTCCAGATATAATGACTTTTGTATTTCTTGCTTTTGAGCATGATGATGAATTTTGTGGCTACCGTTGGTGTAGGAAGCTCGAAGCATTTTATAATAATTGAACAATTTATGCATACCCTTTGGAAATATCTAAAATCTAATATATCATATTTATAGGTATTAGAGGCACAAATTAGGTTGTGAGAGTTTACGAGGTTCGTTCTCTGGATATATTGTATCAAGTCTCTACGAGGGTAAAGCAGGACATTGTCCTGATTGAAGTCATCCACACCAAACTTCTGGAGGCACAGACTGTGTCATAGCACATTCTACATGATTCAAGGTTTAGATACTTCTTGGTCCATCTGCTCTTGGAACATCTTGGAGATATCCTCAAATTTTCAACTTCAGACAGCACCATGAAAGGCATGAAAAAGCAGACCTTTAGTTGTTCCTGTTTTTTCGCAACAAACTGCAGAGCATAATCTCTCAAAATTGTCAATTGTACCTTTATCATTTAATTTTCCAGTGATGGAGCAGACAACATGCAATGCAGTAAGTGAAGCAAACCACCAAGATCCATCAGGATAATTGAAATGTCAGTGTATACGTAATAATCATCAATATCTCTGATTTTCCCGTTGCTCTAATACATAGAATTTCAGTTCAGTTCAGTTCAGTTCAGTTTATTTCCACAGTTCAGGTAAAAACATATAAATACACAATCAATCAGTTCTAACACATACATATACAAACCAAAAATTATTTTGGATAAATACATAATCACAGTTAAAAGGTAAAAAGTGTGTGTTCCAGATTGACATAACAATTAAAATAAATGGTGGAGGAGATCAGCAGTAGGCTGGTAGGAGGCTATCTGTTGTGAGTGACGGGTGACAGTAACTCCCATGGCATCTTTGATGAACTCTTTTATTTTCTTTCCATGATGTGGTCTTTGTGTCAGATGGAATTGACTGCTGAGTATTTCAACTTTCAGGCTGATTATTTAGCTCAGTTTTGTGAGTTTCTAAGGCATGGGTAGGAATGACGAGAAGGCCATGAAACAATGAGATGAAGAGTGATTGTGGAATTGCTCAGAACTTATACCTTTCAATAATTGTATCGTTCAGAAATGACTGGATAATGACAAGTCTATCAGGCTGTAGAACCAGTAGAAATGTTATGAAGAATTGGTGATCCCTTAAGCTTAATGACTTTGGATCCAATCTTACATGGTGTTTTTTTTTTTTTTTTTTTTTTGCACGAGCTGAATGTCTGGCCTTTCTTACAATAATCCAGAGATTAACATATTCTAATTCTCTCAGATACAAATTCTTAGTACAGAACATTAAAACTGCCCTTTTCATCTCTTTCTAGAGTATTTCCCTTGAATGTTTCTGATACCTGACTGCCAAACACCACATTCATCAGCTTCAAGGCAGTGACAATTTCTTACATTACCCTCGTGTGATGATCTTCTACGTTGTGGAGGAATTCTGATGGATGCAAGCACCACAGAACTGAGCTATCATTACTCCTTTGTAGTTTTAGAATCATTGGCTGTACAGCAGTAAGCATCTTTGAAGTCTTGATAATTGAAGATGACCCACTCAAGGGCAATCAGGAAAAAGCCTACTTATTCCTTCTTCATTCTGTGTTATTCCAGAAATACATCAAGCAAACCTTTAGTGTTTCAGTTTATGGCCAACAAACAAGCTTGTGAATGGGATGCCTGGTAGGGTGACCATAGCATTTCTTGCCATTGCGAGACTTTTCCTTGTTTGTCTTCATTCTCTTGAGGCAGCATGAAGTTTTTGAAGATCACCTTCAATTGCATCAATGATTGCTTTTCTACAAATATTCACTGATTGGGATTGAATATAATCATTAACGAGGTTCCACAATGCAAAATAGCGTGTTGCCCGAGAGGCAAAAACGAACCGTTTTATCGTTGTTTTGTTTTGTTTTGTTTTTGTTTTTGTTTTTGTTTTTGTTTTGTTTTGTTTTGTTTTTTTTTTCTTTTTCTTTTTTTTTTTGGGGGGGGGGGTATACGGGATGTAACGCTTACATGCTTGCCCACAATATCGGACAGTGGTATGTCCCCTCCCCCCTTACGCAGTTGTTGCCCCTCAGCATCTCTTGATGACGTAATTAGAACCTCATCCTTACATTTTGAATTGAGAGATGGCTGTCATTCTGCGTGAACTGGAAATAAATTCAGTCTAACTAGGACAATTTAAGCACATTCATCTAAGGCGCTTACCACAGTATTATAATTATGTTTTCTATGGCGGCCATCTTGAATTTCAACATGGTGGCCTATCTAATGATCCACGATTAGGAAACAGCTGTACTGGACCGTTGGACACCACAAGCATGTACATTCTTGAAAATTTGATGCTTCTACAATAATTGCAAACTGAGATATGGGTAACAACGCTATGGCGGCCAATTTGAATTTTAAGATGGCGGCCTACAAACTCTAAAAAAGCAAGCCACAATATCAGAAAATGATATATCAGAGTGTCTGACATTGTAACGATGTATTTTGCACCAAGTTTGCGGTTTCTACAATGCTCACTTTATGAGATATGGGTAAAAATACAGCTTGCTATGGCAGCCATTTTGAAATTCAAAATGGCAGCCTACAAATTGTATCAAAACAATCCACAATATCAGACAAAGATTTATCAGAGTGTCTGACGTCACATCCATACATTTTGCACTAAATTTTAAGCTTCTACAATGCTCACTTTATGAAATATGGGTCAAAATACAGTCTGCTAGGGCGGCCATTTTGAAATTCAAAATGGCGGCTGAAGACGTGGTCAGAAAAAAGGGAACTAAAGTTTTTTTGGATTCAGCACCCCCAAATTGACAAAGTTAACGAAAAAAAAAAATCAATTTTGGCACGAAAATCTCACGGAATTACATAGTAGCCCCTACTATTTAGTCAGAGAAGAGTTCACAAAACATATAACGTTTGAAGAACATACTGGGTGTCGGTTTTTGTTTGTTGTGTTTGTTTGTTTGTTTGTTGTTGTTGTTTTTTTTTCTGGGGGGGGGGTGTGGTGATGCAATGGCGCAATAGCTCGGTATGAAGGATGGGAGGATTCAAAGCTTTTATTAAAAGCACATGGACCTGAGGGGTGTTTCATAAAGCTGTTCGTAGAGTTAAGAACGACTTACGAGCGACTGGTGATCAGTTCTTGCGCTGAATTATGGAAATTCTGATAAGTATAGCACATCAGAACTGATTACCAGTCGCTCGTAAGTTGTTCGTAACTTTACGAACAGCTTTTTGAAACAGAGCCCCGGTTGTTTAGTCGAATGCATACCTACGTTACCTTGACCTATGCATTTCACTCCAACAAAGGGTTGAGTGGTGGCATCCGCTTCATGATGTCCTGCCATTCTTTGCGGTTGCTGGCTAGATGGCTGGCTTCTACTAGAGAGCATATGTTTTTGCTCCTACAGTCTGTTTTTAGACAGTCTGTCCATCTCTTGGGTAGTCTTCCTTGTGGTCTCTTACCAGAGATTCTTCCCTCCATTGCTAATTTAGGAAGGCGTGTTACCGGCATATTTTTAGATGTCCAAAATATCGTAATCTTCTTTGAGAGATTTTATTTGTAATATAGGTTTTCCCGGCCAATTTCGCACTTTTTTTCAGTCAAATTCCTAATTGCTGCATTCAATTTAGCACAATTTAGCCTAGATGACATGTTCGGTATTTCAATTTTATAATATTTTCATTCACATTCATTTTGGAGCATTCAAATTACCTTTTACATCACTCGAATTAGAACTTTTTCAGTTCAAATTCGTAAGACAAGCACCATTTCGCAAATCGTTCATTCAATTCAGCATGATATAGTCACGTGATCACGTATACGCTGCGCTCGTTCATTCGAATTCATTCTTGGGCATCCAATTTCGCATTTACTGCAGTCAATTTAGCAGACACGTTTATGCTTTTATTCTGATGTCACCTTTGCAACAGTACTTTCAAAATATGTGTATGTGTTTAGAATGTTCGATAGCATTATTTCATTCACAGATACATTGATCTTCAGTTTGTTTTGACATTTATTGGGAGAAGGAGGTTTCAATTTACATCGTGATTATTTTTTTCATCTGCATGTTTCATTATTTTCATTTGGTGAGTGCTATATTGCGTTAATTATCATTAGGAATAAAGTTCTTGGATCAGCTCTAGCCATCAATTTGTCAAGGTTATTACCCTCAAATGCTTCTACGATTCTTTCCCTGTCTTCTTGAGAGATACGCCTGTATCTAACACGTGCTGCCATGACTGGACGTAAGAAAGTAAAGTGAATCTATGGTACTGCAGTACCATAGATTCACTTTACTTTCTTACGTCCAGTCATGGCAGCACGAGTTAGATCTATATACAGGCGTATCTCTCAAGAAGACAGGGAAAGAATCTTAGAAGCATTTGAGGGTAAACTTGACAAATTGATGGCTAGAGCTGATCCAAGAACTTTATGGTGCATGCATGGCATGTATAGTTCTGATAACATGTATGATAGAAGAGGGGCGTTACAGAACAACAAACTTGAGTTATTTAGGGTCAAAGATACCTTTACTATATACTTAACAGTGTGTGGATGAAACAAAATTTCACATTTAAATACGTATAAATCACGGTTCTCACCTTTTCAAAATGGAAATAACATTACGCAAATTTGAATGAACATGTTTGGAATTTGACTGCCCATACGCGAAATTGAATGACTGAAATACCATTTTCCGCCAGTGCTGGCGAATTTGAATGACCGAAGAGCACATGCCAATTTGAATGCCCGTTTTACGAATTCGAAAGGCACATGGGCGAATTTCATTGACCGAAATGCTAAATTGAACGAACAAGTTGCAATTTTGAATGACAGAATGTGCAGTGACGAGGATTTTCGATAAATTGAATGAACCTTTTATCAAATGGACTGACAAAAGTGCGAAATTGGCCGGGAAAACCTATAATACCGCTCTTGTTGCATTTAATTGGTTCCTGATTGTGGTGTTCCTTATTCTATCCATTCGTGTTACGCCACATATTTTCCGCAGGCATGTCATTTCAAAAGGCATCAGGCGGTTTTCATCTTCTGTATGGGCAAATACTCATCAATCAAATTTACACGATACTTTTATCCTTCAAAAAAGAGCAATTCAAGTATGTACAAACTCGCATTTAAGCGCAGTCAATTCCTCTGTTTCTGAAAATGAATGTTTTGAATATGTATCAATTGAATAAGTTTAATATTCTTATGTATATTTTCAAGCATAAAAAGAACTTGTTACCTGAGATGATTTCTGGCATGTTTAAGTCTACTGATCAAATTTATAGTTATAATACTCGAATTAGTAATAAATATCATTTATTCAAGGTAGATAAGATGTATGTAATGCACACACTCAGACACACTGGACCCTCATTATGGAATTCTTTACCAGATACAGTTATAAATTCTCCAACTACAAATATTTTTAAGAAAAATCTGAAAAGACATTTATTAGAATGTTAGAGTTGTCATTAAATACACTATGATAATATAGATAATTTTATGGGTTTTGTTTTCTAGGGGTTGATATGACTAAATACTATTAATTATTTAATGGTAATGTATTTTTTGTGTATGTTTGTCTGTTTTTTTTTTTGTAATATTTTTACCTGTCCTATGTCTTGATCGTAAAGCAATATTGGTTCCTATTATTCTTTCTGTTGGGAACTACCCTGACAAGACCCCAGTCTTTTGTAGTTTCCATGTTTCATTTATAATTATTATATGTTATGTTTGCATGTTCATGTACTCGTTTCCTGTTCTCAGTTTGTCATTGTACAAATGATATGTTTTTAAATGAAACAAATAAAGTTCAAGTTCTTTCCTACGAGTCCGTGTCTCTGCTCCACATAATAATATAGAGAGGATTAGTACCCTGTATAATTTGGTCTTTGTTGTGCTCCGTATGGTGTGAATTTTCTTGACTGCCCCCATGGCTCTTCAATCCTGTTTTTGATTTTCAGAGTGTTGGATCCATCTTGACTGATAATTCCACCTAGGTAGGTGAAATTTTCCACTAGTGTCATCTCTTTACCTTCTATACTGATGTGTATTTTGTTTGGGCTCTTTGCTGATACTGTAAATAGCACCACTGTCTTCATGATATTCATCTTCAGACCTAAGGAGGAGCTGCTGAGATGTACCTTGTCAACAAGAGTTTGGAGATCTTCACTTTCTACTGTCAAAGCAATGTCATCTGCATAGGATAAGTTGTTGATGACTTGTCCTTGGATATTAGCTTCAATTTTGATGTCGTGGAGGGCATACTACATGACAAGTTCGAGTAGGATGTTAAAAAGTTGTGGTGAGATTACACATCCTTGTCTTGCTGCCATTTACCCTAACTGCACTTTGTGATTTCTGGTGAAGTGCTTTAAAAATATTGATGATTTTATCCAAAAAAAAAAAAAGATTTTATTGATGAAAATATCATGATGAAAAGAGCTTATGCTGATCTAGACATTCAGACAGTAAATTTCTCTGTATGAGTAGACAAAATAAATTTTGTGCAAACGATAGATGATAAATGAATGAAATAAAAGCCCAATTTAAATTGTAAGCTCTTTCGATTTTTGCTGAAATTTCCAAAACATGATCAGATATACCAAGTTTTGTTTATGAACGTTCAAGGAGTGCAGAGAATGTATCGCAAATCATTGTTTTGAAAAGCAGGTGTGCTTGTGGTATCACAGTAGAGCGTGACAAAGAGCGGAAGTGAATGTTTCCGGATAACTCACCTGCTATGAGACGTCTCCCAGCTTCTAGTCTATTTTAACGGCATTATTGCATTCTTTGTATCTTTTTTCTCTGAACTCTTTTCTTTCAATGCAGTCTTGCACATAAACTAGCACAAAAACAGAATTGCAAATAATAATTTCAAATAATATTATGTAACAATGATGACACTGTCAAAAGACCAAAATACTTTAAGAAATCCAGGTACATTTGCAAATTATAAATTATAAAAATTTTATAAATTTTTCTTTTTCATAGATTGAGACTGCAGCCATTGCCTTTGTGGTTATATATATATATATATATATATATATATATATATATATATATCATTAAACTAGTGCTCAAATGGTACCCTCTCTCAACTTGTCAATCGAGAGAAACGAATAAGACTTAGTTTTCAGTTTAGATTTTAATGTTTCTGTCAATGAAAACTGACGTAATTGATTGGATGTAGCATTCTGTATAATTGAACATATCAAAGCAAAGGCAGACGGATACATAGATAGGAATTATACATTTATAAATATATATATATAGTTATATATATATATATATATATATATATATATATACAGAGAGAGAGAGAGAGAGAGAGAGAGAAGGAGAGAGAGAGGGAGGGAAAGTTCTCACTGACGAGCGTTCGAGAGTACAAACGACTGAAAATAAAACCACGACGCTCATTATCCAGCGAAACGAGAATTCCATCTTGCATGACGAAAATGATGAATACCAAAATTTCAATACCGGTTCATTTATACCATTTATTGCTGAATAAGAAAACACACACTCTCGGATGATTTCGATTAAAAGAAGTGATGGTCACAATATCACAAACACTAAGTTCGCGATATTCTTATTTGTAGGATCCACAAATACGATTGCAGCATTTGTATCCCTCGAGTGAAAACAAATCACTGGAAAAGGAGACTAGAGTACACAGTTGCAGTTACTTGGAACATAATACTAATGATTAAAAAAAGAACAAGCAAATTCCAACTACAGTTTTAAAAACCAACTGAGGTTTTATTTCAAAGGGGTTTCTGATAACACGTATTAACAAAGCATTCAATTGGCGTTTCCTTAGCGGTTACGTAAAACAAATTCAATACTTAGCAACTCAAATCAACTTGTTTGAAATAGGAAAAAATAACAACTTTTATACTATAGTCGGCTTCAAGTAAAGTGAATACATTTCGTACCCCATATGACAGTGTCGGATGGTCGGAATGGAATAGTGTAGTTCTCTTATAGAGCACATGTAGAGTGTATATGTGAAATTCATGAGTGACTTTTATAGCGTAATTTCTTAACTCTGTAGACATGGATGGAGACCATCTTTAATAGGGGAACACTTGGTGGAAACCACTGTGATGACGCCATACAATCATCCACTCTTCCATCCACAAGTTTCGGATAATCGAGATTTTTGTAAAAATCTGGGCTTTGTTCGGCATACTGAAAACCAGAAACTAAACAAAAACTCCTGTGCTATTTTCAGTCTGATTAAAGGCATCATTTGCCATTTGCAGATGAAAGAAAAATCCAGCTGTCGTGCTTTAAAATACCTCCCTTAGTCCATTCTTTCTTTCTTTAAAACAACAAACAACTCTAAAATAGTTAGGGATAGAAACAACCAATGTAAAAATTTGAATCTGCTAATCAATGTATATACAAAATGTGAACAATAGTTATGCTAAAACTTTCTAGATTAAACCGTCCACAGTTATGATTTAGTGATGGAAATAGTGATATCTCCTTACATCTTAGGCTTTATTGCAACATCTTTACATGGTAGGATGTTTTGTGATACATTAACTGACCTACACATATGCATCAAATGTGATATCTTGAATATTTTCAAATCATTGTTCCCAATGATAAACTGTACCTTTAAAGGCCCGAAGTCCTTTAAACAGTCCTATAGCTAACCTTCCTTTATAGCTGTGATCCTCGTGGACCTGAAACGTTTATAAATCACGAAGAACGTTACTTCACGACAAACATTTTACATCAGAGAGCAAAAAACAAAAACAAAAACAAAAATATGATGATGATGATAATAATGATAATAATAATAATAATAATAACAATAAAAAAAAAACTAAAACAACAACAACAAAAACTTGGAATACATGTAACAAGATGTAGTGGAGCTCGTCAGACAGGAAAAAACCTCAGACCTGAAGTATGTTAGGGTCGATCCCAGTCGCTTCGCAGCTTACATCCCAGAGCTGCTTCGTAAGAGCCATATCATTGGCCTCCTTAGCCTCTTTGGCCAACTGACAGTTTGCGAAATATCCACCGCTATGTTGTGTGACCAATTCGTCGACGGCACAGTGGATCGTTGTCTGGGCTCCGTCCTTCTCGCTCAGCAAGCAAAGCCTACATGAATAATTTGAGAGAAGTAAAGTACTGATACAACAACAAAATTTAGGACAGAGGAGGTTAAAATAAGCATAGATTACTAGTGACGTAATCTGTCATCAGCTCGTACATGATCTTGAGATCATCTGTTATAAGGCAACTTTTTTCTTCCATAAGATATAGTAAAATTTGATATTTGTGCTTCATCGGACATATATCAAATACATTATCTGAGAAATATACCAAAATCTTTAAAAATATAACTAACTTCTCTTCAGTCCAATCAGCAAAGATACTTATTGTTAATGCACTTCAGGATAACCTTCCTTTGTATGTAAACAATGTATGGATTATTCCAAACGTCGCAAAATATATTTGAAACATTGCAGTTGTAACTGTGTACAGAATTATTCACACTGAACAAAGAAAAATGGCATGAATCTGTTTGATGCCATAAATCATTATGAAATTGAATACTGATAGCAGGCATAACATCTATTATTTCAGGCAAACTCCGGAGCAGATATCGTAAGCGGTTGTATTTGTAAACGGTGTTTTCATTACAGGCACACACATACACACACACACACACACACACATACACACACACATACACACACACACACACACACACACACACATACACACACACATACACACACACAAATAGTTTCACAATGAAGTCGTTGTGATTCCTAATAATTTGTGTTTTTTTTTTCAACATTATTAGAGAAGTGTAAAGAAGCATTCGAAAGTTTCAAAAGGTAAACAAACTTCTCACTCAGAGAATGTTCCATACTTAATATAGAGTTATTTAAGGTAAAATCAAAATTTTGCTAACACTTTCTGACTTTGCTGTATGTATTAATGCGGTGTCAAACCGTATGTCAAAGTCTACTAGTAAAAGTATGACATAAGGAGAAACTGGGTGGCCTTTTCCGCCGAAAATCACTTCAGTTTTAACGTATTAAAAAAAAAAAGACATCCTTTCTTTGATTTAAAAAAGAGCCACTGCCGAGTGA
The DNA here is from genome assembly GCA_033980235.1 of Diadema setosum. Classification (NCBI taxonomy): domain Eukaryota; kingdom Metazoa; phylum Echinodermata; class Echinoidea; order Diadematoida; family Diadematidae; genus Diadema; species Diadema setosum. The sequence goes on along the minus strand of CM067076.1, from coordinate 520,722 downwards.
GGGGACACACTATTACTTTGTCTCAGCTAGCATGTCAGTAAACTTTTATTCGAAGTTGATCTGGTCCTTGTGAGTTTTTTTTTTCTTGAAGTATATCTATGTGTGCTTTTGCGGTAAATGGAAAAATAAGTAATCATTCCCCGTGGCCAACGTTAAAAATGCGAGTTGTTGAAAAGGGCTGATAATGTCGATTATAAGGGATTCATTTTGGAACCTCAGAGTATAATTCACTGAAGTCAAACACCCTAAACTCAGATTATCAGATTTCTCGAAATTACATTTATTGATTGATTTTCTTTCTACATTTCTTTTTCATATACATAAATGTAACACAAAGTCAAATGGACCAACTATGGATTGAGTACAATATCATTTAAATCTAACAGCTGAAACAGGTAAGAAGCAGGTGATTTGATTTAAATCAGACTAAAAGTACAGGGTAATGAGTGTTACAAGTCATTTCTCCCCTGATCTTTGTTCATATCCATCATGCATAGCCACTGTGGTTATTGCCATGAAGTCAGAATATGTTGTTGTTGTTGTTGTTATTGTCCCAGTAAGGCACATAGAGTGGTGAATGAGTAGCATCATTCTACGTCAATACTACGTTGCCGGTGGGAGATCGTCCAGCAGCCGATGGGGCATCGCTCGGTGACTGCTCGGACTCTGCGTGTTGCCGATCCTCATATTCTCCCCAAAATTTTACTGAAAATCGATCGGTGACCGATGGGAAATCGACAGGGCACTGCTTGGTCATCGCTAGGGTTTTACAGCGACCGAGCAGGCTACAAATCGGTCGGTCACCGCTCTGAGTTGTGACTGTAGCCTTCAATGACCATGAAGGCAAATTCCGCATAAGATTGTGAGTTCTGTTTATTTCGGAGAGGAATGTATTTTGGACTTTAATCAAACCCCGACCGTAAACTGTACCCACGGATTTAACTTAAGACAAATGAGTTATTAGTAGTGTTGTGTTAAAGGCATAATTTACCATATGTATAGATGAAATAAATACCCAACATTTGTGCTTTAAAATAGTTCTGAAATGTGAGTTAGGGATAACGACCACTGTAAAAACTTTAATCCGTATAATCGATTGTTAAATACACAAAATGTGAACAATATTTTAAATAAGAATGCTTCCAGACTAAACCGTCTAATTTACAATTATGATTTGTTGAGAAAAAAGCTGATATCTCCTTATATCTTAGGTTTTATTGTGAAAATTTGATATGGTAGGATGGTTTGTGATACAACAGACCTACACATATGAATCAAATGTGATATCTTGAACATTTTCGAATCACTGCTCCCAAAGGTAAACTGGACCTTTAAAGGACCTGGTGTAAACGTATAACAGTAACGGGAGTAAAGATTTAATTATAGCCACATTGTGAAGCAGTTATTAAATTTTCACTGTATAGTATGAATAATTAGGAGATTGGGATGAGTTGAAGTTGAGGTGTCATAATAAGCATAAGCTGAACTTTTGTTGTGTGTGTTTGTGTGTGTGTTTTGTTGTTTATATCACCCCCACATTTGTGTCCGAATTTTGGAAGACTGGAATTTGTGTGTTTTGTACTACTATATCTGAGTACCGTAAGTAATCAACAAACCATATCGCCTGCTGTGACTATGAGATTTCACCCGTTTTCACTAAACATGTGATATTAGTTGCAAACAACATTATGCAATTGCAACTGATATACAAATTGCCTTACATCGACGTAGATAAGCACTGAATTGATCAGTGTTTTAGTAGTAGCCATAATAAAAAAAAAAAACAAATCTTGGGCGTACATACTCGAGCAGGATTCGAACCTACGACCTGATCAGGATCCTTATTTACGTCGATGTAGGGCAATTTGTCAATCAGTTGCAATGAAAATATCTCGACAGAAGAATTTCATGAATTTGAACGTTATGCAAATTACCTAAGATCATGATGTAATTGACTCTCAACTTCCCCATACGTTTAGGAACAATACTATAAAAAGTAATTGTATTCAGGACTTTTGGTCGAGGACTAAGCATCTCGAGCTCTTTCAAAAGACATACATGATCACTGTTAGCTTACTACAGCAGCAACAACAATAATATGGTTCTGTATGTTATACCTACGGAGAAATTTAGAGAAGATACATGTATAGGCCAATGGAATATTTGTGAGCTCATGAGGTCATAACCTTATATGACACGTGGTTCCTGCTAATATATCTTGTGAAAAAAAAATAAAGCGAAGCTTCACATTCCGCAACATTCTGCTAGGGCTTCCCCAGGTCGAAAAACCAGTAGAAACCAGTAGAAACCAATTAACATTTTGAATTGGTCTTACTCTTTATACTGGTTTTGACTGGTCTTAACTGGTTTCAACTGGTACCAGTTGAAGTTATGCTGGTACCAGTTTATACCAGTTGCAGTTGACTGGACTGCTTGCCAGTTGACACCAGTGAAAGTCTTGATGGCCAGTTGATACCAGTTCAAGTCTCGCTGCGATGTGTACCAGTTGATACCAATTGAAGTTTACTGGTAAAAGTTGATACAAGCTGAAGGTTTTTTTGGTACCAAATGATACCTGTTGAAGTCTTACTGGTACCATGATTGATACCAGTTGAAGTCTTAATGTGTGCCTACTGATACCAGTTGAGGTTTTACTGGTACCAGCTGATGCCAGTTCGAGTTTTACTTGGTGCCAGTTGAAGTCTACTTTTTGAATTCAGTTCACGAATCTGGTAGCATGTGCTACATGCTTTCAGTTGACTCCGGATGAAAGAAGTGGAATAAACTGGCACGCTACCCTAAAAGCATACTACACTGCAGTTGCCTCCAGCTAAAACATTTTGTAGCAAGCTGAAACAAGCTTGGACCAAATTTTGGATTGTAGTTGACTCCAGTTAACACACTTTGGACCAAGCTCGGGAATTTCATACCAGCTGGTATCGCTTAAAAAATAATAAAAAACAAAAACATTTAGAATGATTAAACTTGGACTCATAACTAAATTCAACTGGTACCAATTGAAATCAGCTGACATTCAACTGACCAACTGTCTTGAGACCAGTTTGTGTGTGTTTGTACGTGTGCATGTTTGTAATCAATTTGTATGGAAACGGTTAGATGACACTTGAAACCTGATGTACCTGACTGGACTTGCTTACAATTTCATTCCATTTACAACTCAGTAACTAACAGTGGAGTTTTAATTCCAGTTGATCCCAGTTGGTTGCTATTGGTTTCTACTGGTTCTATTGGTCATGAATATTCATACGCTATTCAAATCCTATTCGTAAAAATAGATAAAAGATGGTTAGATTTAATATAATACAATAATTTTGCAATAAACTCTGAAATGTATTAGAAATAATATTCATTTAATGTTATTGCCGTGATATTCACGATTCTAGCTTGTACCTTTGACGAGGTATTGTCATATTTTTTATAATAAAAGTGTAATCTACTTGGTAACCATGGCTTAAAGCATTGCAACTAAATGCCCCTATATATTAATGAATGCGATATCCAAGGCAATAATTAGGTTGCCTCAATCATAGGCTTCGAATAGTGTCTGGGCGTTACAAAGACATTCCAAGAATTGAACGTCTGTGCACTCATTGTTCTAAAACGATATTGATGATTCATTCCATTATTTGTTTGTATGTCCCTTCTTTACTAAAGACGGAATGTGAAACATTTTTCAAGAAGGAAATATCCTAACACATTTAAATACGATCAATAAAATGGTTTAATTCCACTAAGAAAAAGACTTGGTCGAATATCTCGAGGTTATGTAATGTAATAATGTCCTTTACTGTACACTTTATTATTTCGTTTGATTTAGTTTATTTATGTATCCATTGTATGATTATTTGCATCAGGCAGTGCCTGCATTGTTTGTAATTTTCTAGAAATAGCTTTACATTTGTATATGGGATTATTCATATCATACTTTTATGCAAATTGTATTTGATATGCTAATATCTTGTATACATTTGTGTTATACATGTTAAATTTTATTTCATATTTTTCTATTTTGTACATTTAGATTAATCTGCAATTAGTATTGTACTCCATGAGGGTCGTTGAGTCAATAAACTTCAACTTCAAGGTATATATAGGATGTAGGCTAAGCCTGTAGATGTAGGCCTACTTGACATTGTACATTCTGGTAAACTCCCATACATCAAAATAATTCAGCACAAAATAATTTTGTCAACTGGATTCCAGTTGATTCCAGTCCATACCAGTTGATTCCAGTTGAACGGATACCAGTTGATACCAGTTGATTCTAGTCACATAATATTATTCCTCTTTCTATATAGAAACAAGTTGCCTTAACTGGAATTAACTGGAACCAGTACCAGTTGCCAACTGGTTTTTCGACCAGGGTCAATTATTTGTGTGTGTGTATGCTTTGCGCTGATTTTACTCCACTTCTGAACGTAATATCATCCATTCTGCTCTTAAAGAGCGGGATTATAATGCCGTATACGCACGAAGGCCCACAATAAACCCCAACATTTTAAAATGTATAGACACTCTTGCCTATATATGACACGTTGACGTGTCATGATTATCAGATATTTTACAACAGAAAAAAAATCAACCAAAGATGAAAGTATTGCTCAATCCTGAATACCGTCAGTTTACCCCAACATCACACTCACCATAAAAGTGGTCGCAAGAAGTAATACAGCCACAGCTTGTCTGTCGGCCAGATGCTGGTGTATATGGCTCCTGGGTGCAGCGAGTAAGCGGTAACACCAGTGCCCGCTAGGCGGCGCCCTAACTCTTTGGAAAAAATCACATTGGCCAGTTTGCTTCTGATGTAAAATTGAAAGCCATCTAACCCTGTGAGACACACATGAAAACAAACAAGGAAAGAAATCTTTTTAAGGGTTGTATTAAAATAAAAGCTTCAAGTGACTGTTTGGAGATTATAATGGCTTGATTGAAGGACAATTTGTGGCATGTCTTTCTCCATAAACGCTGGTGATATGAAATCTTAAATAATAATATGGGGAATATCGAGGAGAAATAACTGTATGATAATCATTTTGCAAACCTATATCATGTAGCAGAGAAGTATTTTATTTTGTAGAGTAAGAATTATCTACATTATCCATCTTGTTTGTCTGCTTTTTTTTTGTAACATGCTATTTTTCTTTAGCAAAGTCTGGTCACCTGTATCAACAAAACTATTCATGTCATTCTTCTCACTCACAAAAGTAAGCGTTGGAAAGCTTTAGGGCAAGTCCTTTTGAGACTGTTGTGTGCTTTTCTGGCTATACTTTTTTCCCTAAAACGAAAACGGGTCAAACCAAAGAAACCAACAAAATTCAGTCTTTCATTCTTTTGATTTGGTGAACATGAAATTAAAATTTCTTTCAAATTTGAAATATCGTCTTTCAGAAAGTGCAGAGTGTATTCTGTCAGTTGTCCCCAATTAGCAAACTCAGAGTAGAACCACTGAGAGATTATATGGAACAAAACGTCATGGATCAGAAATCCTGGTCATGAGTAATGACACGATCTGTGTGGCCCGAATTCACGAAGATGGTACAATCTTGTCCATGGTTTCAATCATAGACAAAGACCGTAGTTTTTTATGGGGCGACAAGTGTCGCATGGTCATTTCGTCGACGAAATGACTGATTTCGTATCAAAATAGGCCATGCAACACTATTGGAGCCCCATAAAATACTACAGTCTTTGCAGTCCATGGTTTAAATCATGGACAAGATTGTACCTCCTTCATGAATTCGGGCTTATGGGTTCGATCAGTTTGTTTCTCACCATCACCCGATTTGTTGCTGAAGTCCATTCCAGGCTGATCAGTGTACCACGTATGAGCGAGTGAAGAGACGTTGATGATCCGACTGGGGGCGCTCTTCTTTAGCAGGTCAATCAGTGTCATGGTGAGAACGAAGTGACCCACGTGGTTGGTCGCCATGATCAGCTCAAAGCCCTCTGGTGTCAACATCTTCCTTGCTCCGCCGATACCTAGATGGGTTGACTAATCGAATTAAGTCTTGCTTCTATTCCTTTCTATTGTTCAAGCGCATAATCATCATGACATGTGTGTATCGGTGCGAATTCTAATTACAACAATCATTATTATTTTATATAAAGTAATGGTAGGAGTATGTCCGGTTTCAGTGATGTTTGACTGATGAAGAACTGTAAAATTGAAATATTTCTTAATCAAAATAAAAGTCTATCTTTATTTGATTGATGATGTAAGAACTTTAAAAAAATGTTATGTTGATGAAGATGGTCACGACTTCCAGTAGAGTGCCAATGCCTACGTTGAGGTCAATAATGAGCCAATTAGCAAATAAAAGAATCTTTCATTCACCTGCATTGTTAATGAGGATATTGAGTCGGTCCTCCTCCTTCAAGATCTGATCAGCGAAAGCTCGAACCGACTTGAGGTCAGACGTGTCCACCTGTTTGAAGACCACGTTGTCGCTCCCTGATCTCTGGCGGACCTCTGCCAGAGCTGCTTGGGCTTTGGTCGGGTTGCGACAAGCCATGATAACCCGCGCCCCACGGCTGGCTAGGTCCACGGCCGTCTCGCGTCCGATGCCAGCATTGGCACCTGGAAGGAGGGGGAAAATAGCCCACGAACGCGACATTGAAAAAGAAAAAAGGTCCATGAGTCATGCAGCCAACGATTCATACAGCCCAAGAGCTCGAAACTACGCCAAAAAGGCCCAATTAGCTGGACATTAGGCAAATAAAGCCTACAAAATTGAATATTCCAGGCAGAATATTTGAGAAAACGGATAAATGTTCATATTTTCAGGTCATACTGTGCTATTTCAGAGCACAAAGTTAGGAATTACTTAAACAGTTGATTCGTTGTGTGCAGGATTCATTCAAAAAGAACATTAAGATATGGAGAACATTGAGATATGCAGAAAAGATCTTTCTTTTCATGTTTTCGTATCAAACGCAAATCCTGTAATTTGTATACCGAAGCTGTCTGTGAAACTATCTGCTTTTGGTTTATCCCCTAGTATATCATAGACAAATCTTGCATGATGCATTTGGGAGTGATCACACGACTGAATGTGCGAACTGTGTAAAATACTAGATGTTACAAAAAACATTTACCACCTTTGATCCTTAATAGTTCAAAAACTATCAGATATTAGCATACTGTCATTGATATGAGTGATAGCTGAATAGTGTACACTTTAGTTGGAGGTGATTTGAATATGAGAGAATGAATCAGTTTCTTTAAATCCATGTGTAGTGCGTGGTTTGTTGAATTGATTGCTGGAAAAAAACATGTACAGGCACTCCATGGGAGTTTGAAAGGTGAATGATCAGATAATGCGTCTGGGTCATAGTCTCGTTTAAAGACTCTACTACATTTTGTTTCTGAATTTCATAATTGCCATGAGGTAAATCCGAAATGGCTCTACAGGGAAACAACTCAGTATAATTTCTTTTAAGTAGATTATAGGTAATAATGGTGAAGTGGCCACGTCTGAAATAAATATTGCGTATGTTATCTGACCGCATTGTAGGCTCTATATATACTGTCTAATTTTGTTTGCTTTTATAACGTGATGTTTATACTTCGTTCAATACACTGATGGGTTGCAACCAGTATCTGTAATATCTAATCGATCTTTTACGGTTCAAAAGTCATTTTAAAGCTCAGCCACTTTTACCAAGTTTCGTCTTAAAGGACCTATGTCATGCAAATGCATGTTAATTTGTGTTGAGGCATGATATCCCTCAACATCACTTATGTGGCGAAACGAATAGAGTCTGTATCTAGGCATCTTCACATACCTTATATTTTTTTTTTCTGTTTTTCTTCAAAATTGCTTGGATACGCTCACAAAACCCTGCTCATGATCTCATCTGTTGACTCTTTGCTATAGAGTAGGGGCCTACTATGTAAAAAAAAAAAAAAAAAAAGACATTGGAATGCACCTTCCACACGACTGAGATAATATTATTTGTCTCCGTGTTGTTCATGTGACTAACAAAAGACGTTGCAGGGAAACATTCATACAAAATGCTCTGCCTCAGGGAAGGTGCACTCCAATGTCTTTTGTTCACAAGCAAACATGCATTTTGCACAATACAGGTCCACGGAGTTAAATCTTGAAGTGGCATGGATCAAAGGTTCTCTTATACAAATGAAAGGTTGAGTGGTATAACATGCAATTTGTATATTTAGGGCCTAGAATTAAAGGAGCATTCCTACAGATTTTCACAATTTCACATCAGTAGCGCATAAATCAACAGCTCAATGAATAGACTTGTTGAATTTATTGTGGCCCTTCATAGCAGAAAAACCAATAATCTGAAAATCTTTAATTACACTGAACAGTGCTGATGACATGGGAGCCTCACATATTTCAGAAATGTAGCAGTGTAATTCTATTACAATGCTGCTTGCTTAACAAGTTCACCAAAAATGACCAGTGTAGAATTTATGCATGCCTTCTTCCTTTGTTGTGGTTCCTTGAGCCCCAACTCATGCATAAACTTATGGTGAGGCTGCCATGTCATCATCCTTGTTCATTGCAATTTGTTATAAATTTTGAAAACATTATTTTTCCTCACCCCAGTCACTATAAACCCTTAAACTCTGTACTCATTACTACTTATTTGTACTTGTTCAAATGTAAAAACCTGTGCGTCACTGGGGTTCCTCGAGATGAAAATGTCTTCTTCACGAGGCATTGTGGTCGTAGGGCCTATCATTGCAAATATGTCCGTATATAATCACTCAAGATCATGCCATACTGCAACATTCCCTTATCGAAACTCTCAAGGCAAATAAGCTTCTTTCATGTAGTCGTGCGGAGGTCGAGTTTTTGTGTTTAAGGTAAATCATTAATCATTAGGAGCACTGATTGTAAAAATGTTTGAATTATCACATTTTGATGATAGTGTAGGTTAGTTGTATCAGAAGACATTCCATCATATAAAAAATTTGCAATAAAACCTAAAATATGAGGAGATAAATCACTATTTTTCTCACTAAACCATAAATGTATAGACGGGTTATTCTATTGTTCACTTTTTTGATTAGTTAACAATGCTTAACATGCATTATACTGAGTAATGATTTTACATTGGTTGTTTCTATCTCTAACTCACATTTTAGAAATTATTCTTAAGCACTAAAGCTGGGATTTTGTTTCATCTATAAATGGTATAAATAATGCCTTCGAGACGATTTTCTTAATTTCACATCATGTAGAACATAAATCGGCAAGCTCCATGTATAGATTTGCGGAATTTATTGTGGTCTTTGAGCGGAGAAACCAATACTCTGAAAAACCCCAAACGATCACACTGAACAATGATGACAATATAGGGGCGGGGGAGTGGCAGGCATGGGTCGATCAATAAATTATTGTATTGAATATACTTAAGTAATGGACAACGGTGGCAAACGTGTTGTGATATATGTAGAGGATAGGACCATAGAGATGGCATCTAAAAGCAGTGTGTAGAGCACTCCTCACCCAAAGTCCAGCGAATACAAGTGTACTTCAATTTATTGAGTTAAGGAATCATAGACTTGAATTCTCTTCCTTACTAAAGTGCGTGCTGTAGAATCATATGCCGGCCTCTAGCAACGTTACTTCTGATTTGTGTTGTAAAAAAAAAAAAGGCACGTACAGTAACGGGCCTGTGCATAACTGCTATGAACGCTGATAGGATAGGTGAAATGCGATGTTGCGTGACCAATTCGCATTAGCTCTATTGTGGACTTCATAAATGTGGAATTTAGATTTACCAGTAATGATAACTGTCTTGCCATCCAAACGAACACTGCTCCTCACACGTCGTACGCCACTAAAGAACCACGCATAGTAAACTCCGTAAGTGGCAGCCAAAACACCAGCGCTACTCACAGCAATTTTCACCGGGAGAGAGGCGGCCTGGAACCACTCGGCCTCCTGCTGGAGTAGATCTTTGCAAAACACGAGCACTGTTTTGACAGCCTCCATCATGATCATCGGCACGAATCCGCTGCCCAACTTGACCTCATGAATTAAAATTGTCGTTCGAGTGTAAACTTTTGCACCAGGCGTTTGGAAGTGCAATCATCAAGCCGAAAATATTTTACTGAGCATATGAGCTTTCTTCAGCTTTCTAATTTTATGATGTGTAGCCATATTTTACCCTGCACATCTGGAAGTGCGAGTTGAAAGGTTGAAAATACGGTTTCACTTTCATTTTCAAGATCGAGTATTTGTTTACGTCTAGTCAAAGGAAAATGGCTGTGAATTGAACTTTGGTCGCTGGCGTACTCGGACAATGTAGAACAAATCGTAGACGTGTATCACGTTCAGAATGTTGTATCCTAGGTATATCCAGGAAAGGAATATGATAAATTTTGAATTGGTTAATTGAGTGAAGGGGCATTGGGGCGTGTTTATGTGGAGCTGAAGTTTTGTCGTAACGCCGAGATTTGTGTTAATAGAAAAGTCTCGCCGGGTTTTGTAAAAATGCAGGGAAATGTAAGAATGTGTAAAAACGTCTCGCCGGTAAATGTAAAAACGTTCAATTTTGCCGAGAAATGTGAAAACGCTGCCGTGAAATGTTAAAATCATGTAGGGGCCTACTTCAACAGTATTATGTACCGACCTACTTCAACAGTATTACGTACCTACGGTATATGGATGACCTCGATGTTTAACAATTAGGCTATTCATGAATCTTTACCGTTGTTATTTTCTTGTAAACCTCACAACGGATTTTCACCAAACATGGCATATAGCATCTTTGTGGTGATATGATCTTAATTTGTTTAAATAACCCCTCCCCCCCCCCCCCGCCGACGGAGTGGGGGGGGGGGGGGAGGAGTTAAGCCTCGAGTCACTAATTTAATTTCATGTTTTGATTATGGCGGATTCAGGGGTGCACTGCATGGGGGCCGGGGGGGGGGGGGGTGGGAGTGAGGGGAGGAAGGGGATTTTCCACTTTTTCTGCGTCTTCCTGAAAAAAAAAAAAAAATCACAAAACTTGGCAGATAGCATCTTTATGGTAATATCATCTTAATTTCTTAAATCGAGCCCCCTACCCTACATCGCCGAAGCGGGGATGAGTTGAATTTAGTCTGAGTCCCTCAACTCTGGATTTTCTTTTTTTAAATCTTCTTCCGTCGAATCGAAAAAGATAGAGCTGAGTTAGTGCTCTGAAGAATTTCATGCGTGAATTTGGCTGATCCAGGGGTGAACTGATTGGGGTGAGGGGAAGGAGGGGATTTTTCACATTTTCTGTATATTCTTGAAAGCATGATCTATGATGGATGTTCACCAAACTTGGCAGATAGCATCACTACGGTAATAGAATCCCATTTTATTATCAAAGGGTCAATAATGCTATGGGGGGGGGGGGGGGTGAATAGGGCAGGGAAATGAGATAACGGGAACCGAACTCAAGAGTTTGGGGAAAATCTGTCACACATGTTTTCAAAAAAGTGCAAATTCCGCCTCCCCCCCCCCTCCGCGTCTATCAGGGCACCCCTGGATCCGCCATTATCAAGCATGAAATTTCATTCATCAATGTCTGCAAAGCAGTAACTTAGCTCTATATAAGACTAATCTTTTCTAATCAACAAGTTCCACAGTTTACGGGACTCTGAGGCTTCAACTCTCTCCCCTTCCCCTTTGGTGGTGGTGGTGGTGGGGGGGGGGGGGGGATCATTTCAACAAATTAAGAGTATCACCATAAAGATGCTATCTGCCAAGTTTGGTGGAAATCCGTCATTTAGATTTTTCAAGAAGAAAATGTGGAAAATCCCCCACCTCCTCCTTATCCCCCTATTAGGGCACCCGGGATACACGATTATCAAATATGAAGTTTGAATTTTCATATAATGTCTTCACAGCACTAACTTAGCTCTATCTTTCTTTCTTCGACAGAAGTAGATAAAATTTTTCAGAGTTTAGAGACTTCAACTCCACCCCACCCCTCCTTCGGCGGTGGGCGGGGGGGGGGGGGGGGGGGGCTCAAACAAACTTACTGTAAGATCATATCACCATTATGCTATCTTCAAAGTTTGGGGAAAATTCGTTTTGGGGGTTTACAAGAAAATGAAAACGGTAAAGGTTCACTGGCAGGTTTCGACATCGAATTCATCTGATGTATACCGTCGGTATGTAATATACCGTTGAAATACTACGATTTTATCATTTCCGGGCAGCGTTTTTATACTCCCGGCAAGATTGAACGGTTTTACATTTCCCGTTTATGAAATGTTCGAGATATCTACATTTCCCAGCTAGACATTATTAGTATTACATTTCGGGCGTTTCTACAAATCCCGACTCCACAGGTCGCCACACGTTATGCATATACTACCACCATAGCAGACGTTTCGTCGACAGCCAAGCTTATATAGGGCACATGGCATATGCGGCGTTATCTTGAATCCCTCATCGATATCAAATTCCACTTCACGTCTTTCCATCCTAAGCTGAGAGAAATCGATTTGCTATGATGGTTAATGAAGTCTACTTTCATCGCCACAGTACATGATTATTTGGAGATGTGAGTTTCTGAGTTGCGAAGCAGAAATCAGCAATAACGAAGAGACAAACGAAAAAAAAGAAGAAGTTTATTCAATCGAATATTTGCTGTTAGTTATTATGGTGCAAAACAATGTCATCAAACACGTTTCTTCATAAATATTCCGTTCTATAGCTCACGGTAAATCGTTAATGATTCTTCAGGCTGGGGATGACTAAGGCGTCTTTTCTAGGTATCAAATCGTGGTTATATCTTAAAGACAGACAGCCACGAGTGATACGACCCACGAGTTTGACATTGAGAAAAGGTCCATGATAATATACTGTACGAGTCATACAGCCTACAGGTTCGACACTGGGCTAACAAGGCCCACGAGTTCGACACTAAGCAAAAAGACTCCGTCTGACACGAGGCCGACATTACATCACGCGGCATCTTTGTCGATCTCGTGGGCCTTTTTTGCCTATAGTGTCGGACTCGGTGGTCTGATTTGCTTATTGTCGAACTCATGGGCTGTATGATTCGTGGGCTGAATATAACTCGATCGTAAGCTGTCACATTCGTGGTGCCGAACTCGTGACGCACACCCATCCAATCACTGCTTAGCTTGTCCAGACCGGGTCATGTGACCATGGTTATACGTTACCCAACTCACTAACTGCCTTCTTGTGTGATGGCCATTGATTCAGTGTGTGTGTGCGCGCGTGTGTTGAATTCATGCTTTTGTGTGTGTTTGTGTGTGAATGTTTACAAACCTCTGCCTTCAGAATCTGTTTTTCGAGAAGAAATCATTTTGGGGAGTTTAAGTCAGAGAAGAGGAGTTCATAAATACAGCGTTTGAAGAACACACTTGGTGTTTGTTTGTTTGTTTGTTTGTTTTTTTTTTGGGGGGGGGGGGGGGAGGGGGGAGCAATAGCACAGTTGCTATATAATTAGGTGTGAAGGATGGGAGGATTTAATAACTTTATTAATTTGTGACTTTCATTTTGATGAAGGGCTTTTTTTTTCTTTTCCTTTTTCTTTCTTTTGCGTCTGAAACAAGCTTCATGGTGCTTTACCCTTTTTCTGCTCTTTGTATACATGTATGTGATGTATATCCTTGTCATACTCTATGTATAATGTTAGTATTTTTAACCTGTATGTGTGGACCCCTCTGAAAACCAGCCTTTGGCTGACGAGGGTGTTCCATCCCATGAGTGGAAAACAAAAATTGATTGATGATTGATTGATTGATTGATTGATTGATCGATAGATTGATTGATTTTTTTTTTCTAAGAGTATTTTATTCTTCATCAATGGGAAACATGATATACAAACAAATTTATACAAAATTCTCTGGACCAATTTCATAATCATTTTCATCAATGGATACAAAATTTATACCGAAACTTAACATCGATTTAATACCTTTTGATACACTCTGATACATTTTTTCACAATCCATATACACAATCCATACACACATCTCTTCTTTTCTATTTTTACACTACTAATCCCTACAAATTTTATTAACTAAATCACTAACCCAAAAATAATTTCTTTTCAGCATTCATTTAATCCAACTTAAAATATCAATATCCATTGATTGAAGTTTATTGTTTAAAAAAAAAAACAACAACACACACACAACCCCCACCACCACCCTATACCCCCGTCCATTCTCCCTCTTACTACCCTACCCCATTCCCCCCTCCCCCTCCCAAACCCCCCTCACAACAAAACCTCAAAGGCAACTGAAACCTGTGTGTCCTGACATACACTATAACACATATTTAAATACGAGTGCGTGGAAAGGCATTTCGTGGTGGATGTGCAGCAGACCCTACTCTATTAAATAAGAGCAAAACAAATTCTCAATTCTTTTTCCAGTTTTCCCACTTTTGCAAATGTATTGACAACGTATTACGTGTAACTGCTAACTTTTCTTCTTCTAACTTATCCCGCTGAAATGAAATGAAATGTTCCGTTGGGGGTGTCTTATTTTTCCTTTCCAAAAAAAGCAATTTCTTCACCAAAATTATAACGCGGTTAACTAACTGAGCTTTTCCTTTATCCGGTAGCTCTATACAAAAAAAAAAAAATTGATTGATTGATTGATTGATCGGTGCCTTTTCTTGGGTAAGGAAGGAGGTATAGTATTAATTGCTGTCAGCCACAAATCTGTACGCAATGTCAACTTTTTTTAACGCTGCTGGTGGCCTGTCATCCGTGTAATCTTCGTTTTTAGGCATGCTGAACTAATGCTGAGAAAACCACGTGCTCAGTCAAACCAGGGAGGCAGAGAGAATCTCTTTCCATCTCCCTAATAAAAAAAAAAAATACCTCCCTGATAGAAAAAAAAATAGATAAACCAGAAACACCGATCCATGGAGTGAACTTAACCAGTCATCAGTAGTGCACTGTACGCTCTCACCGTCAAAGCCAATCTAATTAATTGCTGTCTGGTTTGACTATTATTCTCATTATACCATCTTTTTTTCTGACTTCTTCAGCTGAAGGGTAATCAAGAGGGGTGCTTATCAACTGATGATGATTTTAGTTAGTAACGAGTAGTAAAGTAGTGTACCAGCATACCATGAACAAATAACAGGTTAACATACCCTAAACGGCTGCCGCAGTAAGCGAGACCTTCCAAACCATGCATTTTCATAAAAATGTAGTAATGCAATATACACCACCCTACATCCGACAGTAAAGACAGTGTCCCATATTAACTGATACAGTAGGTATACTTATTCAAACATAATTGATATTTATCATGAAACAATTCAATAATGTCTCGAGGTTCCGTTTTCCCCCACGAAGAAACAAATTTCATGCCGAGAGTTTGTTAGGGTCGATGCCAGTCGCTTCGCAGCTGATATCCCAGAGTTGTTTGGCGAGCGTCATGTCCTTGGCCAACTTAGACTCCTTGGCCAGCTGACAGTTTGCGAAATATCCACCGCTATGTTGTGTGACCGATTCGTCAATCGCACAGTAGATTGTTGTCTGGGCTCCGTCCTTCTCACTCAGAAGAAACAACCTGCCAGCAATACGACAAATATCAGAGATAATTGCACATATCAGCACAACGAGAGCAAATGCGAATGCAGTGCACTCTAAAAAAGCAAAGATAAATCCACATTGTAATTGTTGTCACTCCTCAAACCTTTAGTTAAGTTAGATTTAACACTCAAAATGTTTAATATTGTACCCTCAAAATGTTGAGCTACCCTTTCAGAAATGGTAAATCAAACATTTTGAGTGTTGATGTGAAGTGTTAAACATTTACAAAAAAAAAAGTGAGGAGTGACAATATCAATTTACGATTTCCTTTTTTCTAGAGTGTGGAAACACAACGGAGTAAAGAAAAACCCACTGCGAAATTTTACAGTCAGCACATCCATCACTTATTTCATCTAGGAAAGTAAGAGATTAACAGGGCACAAGTAATCCTTTAGTGTCCTGGTATGGAAGTCTATTTCTGTAGTATCATTAATCGTCGTTGAGCGACATATATGGCTATAATCTCTTTTGTGATGATAATGTTCTCTTTTTATGACTCTGAAGTAGAAGCATGATAATTCATCACTTTAAGAATGACAGTAGATGGGAAATACTGATCAAACCTTCAAATAAAACAATTTTAAAACCCATGTGAGATCAGGAGTTCGGGAAAACAAATTCAAACGAAGAATTCAAATTTCCCCTCGAAGCGTCATGAAAACAAAACAGAAACGTACGTTGATGAGACTTCTTTATGCTCTCCGCGATTTTATGATGTACATGTATATGGGTGTGAATTTTGAACGATGTACAATTGCCAATTTTCGCACCTTATGGCATTCTTTCCCTTAGAACACGCCAGGATGATCTAAGAAACTAGATTCTTTCATGTCATCTCAAAGCCTGGTAAATTTCCTTTCAGGAAATGTATGGTTTGGTTGACTTTTGACTGATATTTTTCATTTGTCAAGGACTTGAAGCGTAAAAATACGGTAAAAACACTATTTTCACAATAATTTTTGTTTGTCAAACTAATGATTTTTATGGTCCGTGACATCTTATATCTCACCATGGTCTGGATCTGACATATCATGGGTATGTACCACAAAATTATAAGAACTTTATGAGCACGTATAAAATTACAGGGAACTTATTGAAATATCAAAGCCCTAAACAGACGAACGTCCGTGTTTTTATTTCTATCGCTGCTGCAAATTCTGCTTTGTTGTCCCAACTGTAATGTATACGAAAATTTGATGTTCCACCTAATGAACATAATCTGCAAAAATTGCACGTCTGCTGTCTGTACAGAGGACGTAACATTCTTTTATGCAAAATTATACTCAGTTTTCGTCACGGACGTGCTTCCGCTATTTACTAATAAAGATCGTAGTCCATTAAACGTTATTGGCGATATTGTTCTGAGTCCAAATCAACTAAGATCTAGCCACACGATAATATGTTTGTTTTGAGTTTCTCTCCATCCCTTGTCAAATGGGAACCGAAATTACATTTTTAGACGAATCTCCGAGAAAAAAAAGAACGTCCGTGATGATTAGAACGTTATTGAGTGGGACACCATCTTGCTTTGATGGCGAAGGTACATTTTACCTTTGGCTCTTTAGCCGAGGAGCTGCATGTCATGTTTAGAGCGGACTAAGGCTCGTCCGCAGTTTTTGGACCATGCAATTCACCGAAAACCAAGGAAATAATTAATATTTTCTCTGAAAATTCACCTCCAAATTTCCTTCTGAACAATATATATGTTGTAAGGATGTCAATTCTTTTATAATTTGCATTGACAATACCTTTTCAATTTTTTGAAAGAGTTAGGAAGGCTAGGTACTCTCTGCCGATTAGTAACCCGTCCTGGAACATGACTCTAGTAGTAGAACGAACGTCTGTGACAATTCCAGCGAACGTCCGTGACGTATGCAATCCGACCGATAGGGATAACTTGTCGCGAAAGTATCCTATATTCTTTAAAACGTTTGGCTCCAATAGCGACAAATAAAGTTTTACAAAGTTAACAATGGGTTTAGAGCAGTAGTTTCAGAATTTTTAAAGGACAAGTCCACCTTCATATACATAAGGATTGAGAGAATGCAGCAATATTAGTAGAACACATCAGTGAAAGTTTGAGGAAAATTGGACAATCCGTTCAAAAGTTACGAATATTCTAAGTATCTGCGCAGTCACTGCTGGAAGAGAAGACTACTACAGTGTATGATGTCACATGCGTACAACTATCATAAGGAAAATAAAAAGAAAATTTCACAAAACTTTACTTTTTGAATAAAGTGCACATTTCTTCAACTTGCTACTGACGTATGTTAAGGGTAATATCATTCCCTCTGCCTTCTGAAAGAGAGAAGTCGAGTGTTCTTTTGTTATTCGAGAAAAATAGAAATATGTTGAATTTTCTTTATTCTTTCTTTATATCGTTGTACTCATGTGACATCACAAGCTATAGTAGTCTTTTCATCCAGCCTTGACTGAGCAGAAACTTAAAAAAAAAAAAATCATAACTTTTGAACTGATTGTCCAATTTCCCCAAAACTTTTACTGATGTGTTCTACAAATATTGCTGCATTCACTCAACCCACATGTCTATGAAGGTGAACTTGTCCTTTAAGGTGGTATGTGATCATGATGAACAAACAGTTGAAAATTTACTCACAATTTTACGCTTGTTTTCCCTCTTATTATACAAAAACAGCTTAACACTGAAAACCAGATTATAGGAAAATGGAATTTTGCGTAATCTGTAATAATTTTTCTGTGCATTTAAATTTCTTTCTAATGAGGTTTTGGAGTCAATTTGCACTGTTACAGGTTCTGAAATTTTCGCTCACGGACGTTCGGTCCGAGAAAGGAAATTTCTGATAATTGCAAATGTATCACTGTACATTAAGTTACTGTTACTTGAAAATATTACCAAATCACTCAGTCGCTCATACCCGAAAGTGAATAACGTTCAGCACTCAATTTACCTGTAATAACAAAAGGAAAACGTTTTGGTCACGGATGTTCGTTGGTAGAATAAGTCCATGGATTACATAGTAGTAGAAAGAGGAACAGTGCCACTTTTTAGTGACAGATGCTTCAAGTGTTTATCTTTTTGAGTAAGGTAGCTGCCATCTCAAACAGAACACATCCAGTTTTGGTCTCCATCACGGACGTTCGCTGCAATTGTCATGATATTTAATGCCTTGATACATTCTTATTTTTCTCTTCACGACGATTTTTCTCTCATTCCTAAAGTAGCCTGAACATGCTGCGACCAAACAGAAAAAAAAAAACAAAACAAAACAATCCGAAAAGTGCTACGCAGTCACATTCAGGATATATTGAAACAAAAGGGATGAAATGACGGAAAAGTCTGTAATGGGCATGTGTTGAAGAAGAAAAGGAAAAGTTTCAAAAGGACGTGGAAGCAGTTGAATGAAAATGAGAAGAAACAGAGAAGGGATCGAGCTCCAACACAAAGAGAAAAGAATTGCCAGTGCACTCCCGTTATACCGAATTCCTCTGGAGAATATTTTTTTTATTATTTTTTGTATTTATCGAAATGTCGTCACAAGTGAACAAAAATAATGCCGTATACAATTATTGTCTGATGAAAACACGCAAATCGTCCGCTTATCATGACATGTTTTTTTTTTTTTATACTCATCATTGAAAAGCAATGTTAATTTGTAATTCTGTCCCAGAAGTTTTTTTTTCTTTTTCATTTTACATGTAAGAGACAGAGAGATCGTCAAGCTGTTTGTGCTTTTGTGCTTATATATAGTTTGAAAACACATGTTAAAAAATTAATGATTCAGAATAGGTTTAAGGTTGCACTTTGATACGTTCGCTCTTCCAAAGATTCGTTACTCCGAATGTCCAAAGGTTTGTTATTTCGAAAATGAAAAAAACAAAAAAACTGTTCGTCGTTAATTCAGTATAGTTTCTTATTAAAAATGGTCTTATTCCGAAAGTCTGTTCATCCGAAAATTGAATATTAAGGTTCACTATTTTTAGGTCCGTTCTTCTAAAAGTGGAATGGGTCTGATATTCGTTTAGGTGAAAACGATTATCATGAGGTTTTGAAATTTGGAGGATTTGGTTGTTAATTTGTTTCTCCACATTTGGATAAACGAACCTAACTTTTCATGTTCCAATTGATAAACCTGTCGATTAACCTTCGGAGATTCCTATCATTTACCGAATTAAAAAAGCATCGTGATTATACGAACTCTATCAATTTTCGGATTGACAAATTGTATGAATAGCGAGCCTCCGAAATGACGCGCTACAAAATGTTTGTTATAACAAACCACATTGTATCATATCGAAGTCACAAACATCTATCCAAGTTATATGGACTTATTGTGTCTTGTTATGACGAAACTTCGCAGTATCGAACATAATATAAATTCTGACTAATATATAAACACAAATTCTCCTCGGTAACAGTGTGTAACACAAGGAGCAAACGCAGAGGGAGTTCTTCCTATTCGTTTGTCCTCCCCAGCTAAACTTCGTATTTCTACGGAGCACATTTCTTTTGTTTTTCTATGTCAATTCTTTGTCATATTTAGCTGTGACCTTGTTCGTTATAAGCAAATTTTGCATTGTAGACTTTAGATAACAAATTTAGGACCTGAATCTTTATTTCGTGATAACGAAATTTTGATAAATATATTCGTTCTCAAGGATGGACTACGTCACTGAGATCACACGTACGTTTGTACGTTCATTTACGAGAGATGGAAAAATTGTTTTCTTTGATTCCTCATCATGAGAAGATGAACAAGTTTTTATAATTGAGTATTGGTAATATTTATTCAGGATTTTGCAGAGGAGTTTGTTCTCGACATTACATCGCTGTTTGTTGTGAATAGAATGCGTTTCCAACTCAAGAGAGCTGCATTATTCAATATCTTGTTTGTTCCGAACGTCCATGAGCTATATGCGAACCTCCGTGATGAAAACTATGCTATGTTTGTTGGGTTATACAGACTGCCTAGATCAGATACATCTTAAAAAGGTATGTTATTATTTGGGAGTAAGGATTAAAGTATGGGATAGTGAAATAAGAGGTCAAAATATTGAGTTTCTGTAAAATGGGCGTAAAGTGGAGAAAGTGTTTAGCGGAAGAGCAATATTTCAACAGAAATGACGAATTTGGTTACGTACAGGTTAAGAGTACAAGCTTAATATTCTGCCAACACATACAATGTCCCTTAAGATATTTCGTTACGATTTTGAACTGAATCAGATCGTTGCAAACTATGTTAAATGGTATTCAAATGTATGTGCAGTACTATTCCTCACGGACGTTCGCTGCTCTGGACATGGTAAACTTCCGCGGTGAATAAAAACTTGTTCCTCTGGGAAAATCCTAGTATAATTGGGTCCATATCAAAGCTTGAGTTATACTCTTTCAGGTAAGATAAATGATTTGGAGGATTTCCTATTGTTTAAATTTTGCGTTGTTTTGGCTCAATTGTACATCGTTCAAAAATCTGACCCATATACACACAAACACACACACAACCGCACATGAACCATCTACACACAAGCTTTGATATTGCTAATTGTCTGGTTTTAATGGGATATTGTACAGAAAATTGCTAGGACACATATAAAAAATCTTCACCAAATTTGCAATTTATCAGAGGGAGGGATATATCTCTTTCATATGTGTTTTAGAGCTGAATTAATCCCCCCCCCCCATGAAAATGAGGTTTGCAATATAAAACTCACCAAATTATCGGCAAAATGAAAATTTTCTTTGCCACCGAATTGATGCTTCTCTGCAAGATATTCGTATAGATGATTCCTGGATGCAGCGAGTAAGCTGTTACGTTGGTGCCCGCTAGATGGCGTGCTAACTCTTTCGCAAAATGCAAACTGGCTAATTTGCTTTTGGCATAACGCTGCAAAACATTGAGGCCTGGTACAGGATAACAAGACGGAAAGAAATATTCTTTAGAGGGAGTGGACAGATTGCGTTCGAATGTTTCATGAAAGAGACAAGAATGTAATATTTCATGTTGTTGTTCATTATGATTGGTCATAATGCAATAATGTCCCAGTACAATGTACTGCGAGGATAGAAATGATCATTTTGCCTGCAGTGACGTCACTTCAGGAAACGTAATTACATAATTTAACTGGCCGCCGACTGGGCTGGAATAATGACGTGCATTTATGTAACTATTATTTTCTGTAATATATCATCTCTTGGCTAAAATGATAAAACTCTGGCTGGGATGCGAATTATTGTTATGATTTATTGCAGAGATGAAATGACATCATAATGTATAATTTATTACAGAGATGAAATGACATCATAATGTATAATTTATTACAGAGATGAAATGACATCATAATGTATAATTTATGGGCTAACCGACACTGAATAAACGGGTATTACAACAGTGGCGAATCCAGAGGGGGTGCACCGGGCGCCCCCCCCTTTTTTTTTGGGGGGGGGGGGGGGGGGTAAAATAAAAGAAGCGGAAAAAAGGGGCACGCCCTATTTAAATTTGTTGAGGCTCCTCCCTTTTACGGAATTCCTGGATCCGCCCCTGCTGCAACACATTTCGAATGTAACCACCACCATATAAATTATAAAATGTCACTCATGGCACTATTATCAACACAACCCGTAACGGCGTAAGAGCAAATTTGTGGACATAAAATCAAGCATATACGGCCCTGATCAAGACATAAGATGTATAGCAAAAGTAAAACTGTACAACAAATCCATATTCAGTACTAGTATTTGCCACAGATGAATGGACTTGATTTCACTCGTTCTTGATAATAACTATGAACACAAAGATTGGCTACAAAACAGGTTTCAGCAAAGGATGTCTATGTATATGCGTCTGTTTGACAGTTTTTATGTTACTATAAAAAGCGCTGTGAAACAACTACTGAGTATTGCAAAAATTTTTATTGCAGCAGGCCGATGCAGCTACCATTACTTTGAAAAGTGTACAAAGTCAAAAAAAAAAAAAACACGTTGCTGCGTATACCTTCAGATGCCTTATTGCTGTAGTCTATGATTGCTGGGTCAGAAATGAATGATTGAGCGACTGACGAGACGTTGATAATCCGACTGGGGGCGCTCTTCTTTAGAAGGTCCATCAGTGTCATGGTGAGAACGAAGTGACCCACGTGGTTGGTTGCCATGACAATATCAAAGCCTTCTGGCGACACGCTGCATTCTTGTACCTCATAGATTCCTGTGTGGGTTCATTATTGAGTGTTAAATTTTTCACCTACATTTATAAGTCTTTTACCCTTTTAAAGTTGCTTATAATGGATCGATGACCTTATTTGAATTTGATATAGTCGTTCGAAGAATTCGAGTAAAACATTCCTTAAATGTTCCTTAAGATGATAAGTTATGTATAGGTTTTCCCGGTCAATTTCATGCTTTTGTCATTCCTATTCTGAGCATTCGATTTCACGCATTCCACGCTCGCAGCACTGAATCAGCAATCAAATTCAAAATCCGGTCTTTCGAAGTCATTATCCGAGCATTCAAATTCACTGTCGGAGCATTCAAGTTCACTATCGGAACATTCAAATTCACTATTGGAGCATTCAAATTTAAGAGAGGAGCACGCATTTCATCAATGAGCATTCAAATTCATATCAAGCTGGCGACGGAATTTCGTCGGTCATTCAAATTCGTGAATAGGCAACCATATTCCAAATAACTGCATTCAATTTAAAAGAAGTCCTGAATATAGTTAGTTTGTGGCCGTGTATGCATGTGTTTTTCATTTGGCTTTGAATATATTGGAATTTATGATGATTATTTCTTTTGCCATAATTATAGAGGCCCACCTGTTCATTGAAAATTTTGAACTCGCGCTTAGCGGAAAAGAATATACTGGCACATGTCCCTCGGATTGGACATAAAATGGAGGTCCCATGGGTGAGAGAGTCACAACTCATGCACGTAAAAGATCCCACTTCATGTATTCATCGCAAAGAGCAGGGTGTTTAAGGCTTACGTCCAACTGTGGACCCCATATGTAAGACCAGCTATTGCAGCTGAATATGGGTTACCTAGCCATCTTCTTTGATGGAAAATTAAACAAACAAACAAACATTAGGCACTGTATAGGCCTACAGACGAGCATAATACGGAGGGTTGGTTGACACCTTCGAGGAAAAAAAACCCCAACAATTTCGACTATATTGAAACTGACACATGAACATTTTATACGTCTTGTTTATTGTGTATTGCTGTCTTATTGGTTTACTTTTGCGGGACTATGTGAGATCATTTTGTGTCAGTTTGTCTTTAAAGGACAAGTTCACCTTCATATGAATGCAGCAATATTAGTGGAACACATCAGTGAGAGTTTGAGGAAAATCGGACAATCCGTTCAAAAGTTATGCATTTTTGAAGTTTCTGCTCAGTCACGGCTGGATGAGAAGACTACTACAGCTTGTGACGTCATATGAGTACAACTATATAAGGAAAGTATAAAGAAACTTCAAGATATTCTCACTTTTCTCACATAATAAAAGAACACTCAACTTCTCTCTTTCAGAAGTCAGGGGGAATAATATTACCCCTAACATAAGTCAGTAACAAGTCGAGGAAATGTGCACTTAATTCAAAACGTCATGTTTTGTGAAATTCTCTTTTTATTTCCCTTATATCGTTGTACGCATGTGACATCATACACTGCAGTAGTCTTCTCCTCCAGCAGTAATTGCACAGATATTTTAAAAATTCATAACTTTCGAACGGATGGTGGGATTTTCCCCAAACTTTCACTGATGTGTTCTACTAACATTGTTGCCTTCACTCAATCCACATGTATATGAAGGTGAACTTGTCCTTTAAATTGATGAATTGTCATGATGTGGTTGGTGTTGGGGCGTTGTCAGCATGCAGTATCATCAAATAAGACCCCGTTTACAGTGCGAGGCTCGGCCCAGCCACGCTGCAATGTAGACGCGCAAAAGGCCAAATGCGAGGCCAAAATTGCCCTCGCATTTGGCCTCGCTCTGGCGCCCATTGCATAAAACTCCAACCGGATTTTTTTCCGGTTGAAATCACAAAATTCCGGTTGGAAGCTTCCATCCAGAGTTTTTATGGAACGGATTTTACATTCTTAGATTAGCAGCCTTAAAAAATTCAGGTTGGGCAAATCCCAACCTGAATTTTGTAAGGTTGCTAAAAAAGTTGTATGTAATGGGACCCTGGAGGTGGTCTCGCGAGGCTCGGCCGCGGCCGAGCCCGGCCTTTTCTCAGTGTAAACGTAAACTGGGCCAAATGCGCGGCCAATTTTAGTCTGGCTTCCAAACCCTCTGCCTGTACTATTTCGCTGTTCAGGATATTAACCCCCTCATCGTCGAAAACTAGTATAGTTTAAGGTGGTTTTGTCCTGCAAAGGATTTTTTATTTTTTTTTTTTTTTTGCCCGAACGGCGATTTCGTCGCCACGGAATTCATTTGGCAAAGGGTCTGAAAACCAGACAATACCAAATTGCGTTTGTTTACAAGCAGAGCGCCACTGCGACAAAATATTGAAAGGTTTGAATCAAAAGCGCGGCCGAGCCCAGCAGTGTAAACGGGGTCGTATTTTATTTACACGCAAGCCTGTGGCTTTTCGCAATTTAATTCAATGAAACCGCTTGTGATGCGTCTATGCTTACTCCGCTCAGGTTGCGAAGAGTTTTGTGGGTTACTTATACTTGTACAGTGCCTCCGCTCGCGCCGATTCGATTCGTACACGTGCATCAGTGAGTGTGTGAAAGTTTTGCTTGCCGTGGTAGACCTGCATCCAACAAGTCCATGTACGTACACTATGTAAACGAGTGAGAGTGCGAAAAACAAGACAATACAAAACAAAAAATTTGAAAGTTATGGAATAGGCTGGTACATGTGCATGTACATGTATCAGAGAGTTCTGAAATAACATGATCGCATAATCTAATGACACCTGAATGGAATGAAATACATTGGAAAATCATGCTTGCCATTTTTCTCATTTTAAAATTAATACATTGTATCAAAAGTAATGTATTTGTCTTTCAGACCCCCCTCACTCTCTTATTTCCAAAACGTCTCTCTTCTCCCGTCTCTCCATACATCATAGTATTTGTTTCAAATACAAGCTCTCTCCTATCTCTCTTGACTCCCTCTCATATCACATGATTTCTGTTTCTAAGACCCCTTCTATATAAAATATACATTGTATGTACATGTATTAATGTTATTTCTCAGACCCCAACCCCCCTCTGTTATATCTGTTGCTATAATAAAGGCCCTACATCTATCTTCATACTGATGGTATATTATTTTGTTTCTCAAACCTGCCCCGCTCTTTTCTTCATACTTAGTTTCAAAGACTCACTCTGCATATTCATTTTTCCGACCTCTCTCGACCCCTTCCTTTTTCAAATTCATGACTCGTGTATTCCTTGCTCGATCACTGCTTGAATTAGCCTATATATATCATACAATTTATTTGTTTCTCATACTCTCTCTGTCCCTCCCTCTTCTCTCTTTCTGATTCTTAAACTTTACAATGTTTGTTTACAAGACCACTTTCTACTCTCTACATTGATCAGTTTGTCTAGAAACATGTACAGTCACATGTATGAAGGAAAATTACACCACTATTGCATGAAGTCATTATGCACTTTATTCACTTCTTTATATTCAAGCACCTTTTTTTCATGAAGGTACAGATGTAATATGATCCTCCAATATCCAAGAAGTACTGTAATACAAACTAGAAGTATCACCTAATGTGATTAATATATACCCCCAACTAGACACTGAGGCAGTTAGCTCAACTAGCAATGATTACTTTGTATGCTTTTCCTGGAAAAAAAAATGCCATGACAATGTATTATTGAATAAAATTAACAGTACAGTAATGTGTTATTTTGCTCACTCACAAACAGTGCCATATACGCAAGTCATGTGCTCAAAACCTGAGTGAGTAAAGTAAATAAATCAGCAATTTCTATGATTTTCATGAAAATAATGTTACCCTGATGGCAACACAATGTTTGACATTAAGAAAAAATGAGGTTTGCAAAACTATAGCTGTCACATCATGTGCCAAATTTCAAGTCAGATGCTCAAAAGCTGAGGGAGTTAGGTGAATTCACAATATCGTTATATGATTTTCTTTCAAAATATGCTGTCACCATGTTAGAGCTCACTAATGTCAACAATAATCGACCGCTAATGTCATAACAACCACTATGTGGTTGTCGCATCTTCAAGCTATATGCTTATTTGACGACAGTCTTCTGAATTTACACTCCCAATACATGTGCCATAATTCAGTCAGATCATTTGATTTTCTAATTCCGAGTGGTTCCCAATCGATGTGTTCTCTTAGCCTATTCTTTGATCTGTACACGTATATCTCAGTTTTATATTCGGATGCACACACTGCATGTTCCATTGTCTCGTAAACAAAAAGAAATGACTCTTCATTTTTATAATATCATGATCGATGCAGAACATTCTTCATAAATTCATTTGAATTTGGATCGTGCAATATCATAACAACCTCTAATGTCATAACACGTCGACGACAAAATGTCGTAATGACCACTAATGTCATAACATGTCGGCGACAAAGTTAATGTCAAAATCGGATTAACAACAAATGTCATAACACGTCGACGACTAATGTCAAAATTCCCATTTTTGCTGCAAATGTCACAACACGTCGACCACAAATGTCAACAATTCAAAATTTACTGCAAATGTCTTAACGCGTCACAGGGGAGAATCCAGGAATTCCGTAAAAGGGGAGGTGCCTTTACAAAAGTAACCCCTCCTTCATTTTCTTTCTCTTTTTTTTTTCTTTCAAACAAAAGAAATAAAACGAAAAAAAAAATAAGGGGGATGGGGTTGCGCCAGCCTTTTATTTTGAAAGGTGTCTCCCCTTTACGGAATTCCTGGATCCGCCCCTGAAATGCAAGCAATGAGTTTTGACAATTGTGGATGATGCAATCGCGAATCGAGAGGGAGCGCATCCCCCTCTGGTGCCCCTTATATTCTTGTTAAAACAACAGAAGTAAAAAAAAAAAAAAAAAAAAAAAAAAAATGGGGGCGGGGGAGGGGGGGGGGGGTGCGCCAGCTTGTACTTTTGTAGAGGGGCGGCGCGGCGCCCCCTCCGTCTCTTATATTTTTGTTATAACAAAAAGAAATAAAATGAAATAAAATGAAGCTGGTTGCGCCAGCTTTTGATTTTGTATAAGGCGCCTCCCCTTTATGGAATTCCTGGATCTTCCCCTGTGACACGTTATGACATTTGCCGTAAATTTGGAAATTTTGATATTTCTGGTCGAGGTGTTATGACATTTGTGGTTAATCCGATTTTGACATTTGTGGTTAACGCAATCGCGGATCGAGAGGGGGCGCTTCCCTCTCTTGTGCCCCCTCTCTATATTTGTGAAAACAACAGAAATAAAAAGAAGAAAAGGGGGGGGGGGTTCACGCCAGTCTTTGATTTTGTAAAGGCGGCACGCCGCCTTTACGGAATTCCTGGATCCTCCCCTATGACGCGTTATGACATTTGCAGTAAATTTGAAAAATTTGACATTTGTGGTCGACGAGTTATGACATTTTGTGATTAATTCGATTTTAAATTTTGTCGTCGACGTGTTATGACATTAGTGTTATGGCCATTATGACATTTGTCGTCGACGTGTTATGATGATATTATAGTGGTTGTTATGACATTACACGATCCAGATTCAAATGAATTTATTAAGAATTTTCTGCATCGATCATGATATTACAAAAATGAAATACAGTCATTTCTTTTTGTTTACAAGAGAATGAAACATGCAGTGTGTACATCCCAATCTAGTCTTGAAGTTATTAAATGTGGCGTCCCTCAGGGTAGTATATTAGGACCTTTACTTTTCATCATATTACATAAATGATTTTTGTAGATCATCCGACATACTTTCTTTTATACGTTTTGCCGATGATTCAAATATTTTCTTCTCTCACCAAAATCCAATCACTCTACTATTAATTCCGAATTTAAAAAGTGACTCAATGGATAAGAGCCAACAAATTATTACTGAATCTTCAGAAAACTAACTATATGTTATTCAGTAAGTCTATAGAAGTTTTACCCACAGATATCATCTTTGATGACGTTCACTTAGAGCGTGTATCATCTCATAAAGTTTCTCGGTATTACAGTGGACGATAAACTTTCGTGGAAGCCTCATATTATTAATATTAGTAAAATAATTTCGCATAATATTGGTATTATTAATAGACTTAAATCTCATATCCCGTTGTCTTCTTTGCTGACGTTGTATTTTTCATTAATATTACCTTATTTAAATTATGGAATCTTAGCATGGGGTATAGTGCCCATCAAACTTTATTAGATAGATTATTGTTATTACAAAAAAGGCACTTCGTATTATTTGTGGCGTTTCTCCACGTTCCCATGCAGATCCATTATTTGTTAGATATAAGATTTAAAAAATCAAAGATTTGTTTTTCTTACAGCTGGGTCAGTTTACGTTTAATTATAACACAAATGCACTTTCCAGCATTTTTTATTCAATGTTTCCCCGAAATCAATATTTTCATAATTATCCCACCAGGCGATCAAATGAGTTTCATGTACCCCTTCTGAGAACATTATTGGCTCAAAATACATTTGTATACAATGGCCCTAGATTTTGGAATTCCTCAAGTTGTGATATAAAAAATTCTTTATCTTTGAATTCGTTTCAGCGTAAGTTAAGATATTTTTTGTTGAACTCATATTAAGATATATACGATTCATTACTTAGCTGGTCTTTACAGCCTAAGGGTTCATCGTCAATCATTGATTTCATCATTGTGTATTTTTTACATTATCTTATTTGTATACACTTTGCTCGGCTGACTGAGCTGAAACACCTCAATTCCCTCTTACGATCCCGATGTTTAGCGTGTTGGCTTTTCCTTTCATTTCCTTTTTCTTTCTCTCCTTCCTTTCCATTATTCTTTTGTGTTTTATTACTGTCATGGTATACCCTACCGTAAAGTCATGTAATGTCGTTGTGTTTCTATTGTCTTGTCTATTGTCCTGTCTTGTTCTCTCCTGTCTTTGTAAAAAAAAAAAAAAAAAAAAGTTTAATGTATTCACAAGAATCCTTTGAGTGGTTCACAATTTACAAGCATGCTTTTCAGTGAACCTCTCAGTTCTTTCTTTTTTTCCCCTCCAAACATAACTTTGTATTCTGCCGGTGTGCATGTATAATTTCCTATTTGTTGACCATTATCTACCATGTAAAGTCGAATACATGCCTATGTTATATCTTCTGATTCATTTCGTGTTATGTTTGACGAAAAAGAAAGAAGGAATGAAATAAATGAAATGAAATGAAAATGAAATGAAATGAAATGAATATAAAATTGAGATATACGTGTATCGACAGATTAAAGAAAAGAGTATAATGAGAGAACGCGTCGATAGGGAACCACTCGGAATAAAGAAAATCACTGACTGAATTAACGGAGTGTATAAATGCAGAAGACTGTCGTCAAGTAAGCATATAGCTTGAAGATACGGCAGTCACATTAGTGGTTGTTATGACTCTACTGGTCGATTATTGTTGACATTAGTGAGCTCTACACATGGTGACAGCACATTTTGGATGAAAATCTTATGCAATGATATTGTGAATTCACCTAACTCCCTCGGATTTTCAGCATTTGACTTGAAATTTGGCACATGACCACGTGACAGCTATGACATATAGTTGTGCAAACTTCATTTTTTCTTAATGTCAAACATTGTGTTGACATGGTAACAGTATTCTTAATGAAAATCATAGAAATTGCTGATTTACTGACTTTACTCACTCAAGTTTTGAGCACTTGACTTGAGATATGGAACATGTTACTATGAGTGAGCATATTGACGCATTTTTGTTAATTTTATTCAATGTTGAACAATACATTGTCATAGTATTTTTTTTTTAAGAAAAGCATAGTGATCATTGCCTGTTGAGCTAACTGCCTCAGTGTTTAGTTTTGGGGATATTAATCGCATTGAGTGATAGTTCTAGTTTGTATCACAATACTTCTTGGATATTGGAGGATCCGATTACATCTGTAGTATACCTTCATGAAAAAAAGTGCTTGAACATAAAGAAGTGAATAAAGTGCATAATGACTTCATGCAACAGTGGTGTAATTTTCCTAGATAACATGTGACTGTACATGTTTCTAGACAAACTGATCAATGTAGAGAGTAATACTAGTAAGTGGTCTTGTAAACAAACATTGTAAAGTTTAAGAATCAGAAAGAGAGAATGGGAGAGACAGAGAGAGTATGAAAAACAAATAAATTGTATGATAGGCTAATTCAAGCAGTGATCGAGGAAGGAATACACGAGTCATGCATTTGAAAAAGGAGGGGGTCCGAGAGAGGTCGGAAAATGAATATGCAGAGTGAGTCTTTGAAACTAGTATGAAGGAAAGAGGGACAGGTTTGAGAAACAGCTATGAAGATAGATTTGGGGGCCTTTAATGGCAACAGATATAACAGGGGGTTGGGGTCTGAGAAATAAAGTTAATACATGTACATACAATGTATATATAGAGGGGGTTTTAGAAACAGAAATCATGTGATATGAGAGGGAGTCAAGAGAGATAGAGAGAGCTTGTATTTGGAACAAATACTATATGATGTTCGAGAGACGGGAGATGAGAGACGTTTTGGAAAGAAGAGAGTGAGGGGGTCTGAAAGACAAATACAGTACTTTTGATACAATGTATTAATTTTAAAATGAGAAAAAAGGCAAACATTTTCCAATGTATATATGATCTTTGTTCCATTCAGGTGTCATTAGATTTAAGCGATCATGTTATTTCACAACTCTCTGATACATGTACATGCATATGTACCAGCTGTAGCCTATTCCATAACTTTCAACTACTCTCCCTTCAAGCTTTCCATCCATGCTCTTCTTCTCCACTCCTTTTCCCTTCAATCTTTCCTGTCAATATCTAAATTATCAATCAACGGAGATGGAAAAGTGTTACATTATATACTTATATTCTGTTAGATTACTCGTCATGTGTAGGCCTATTGTGTCGTTATGCGTTTCAATATGGGGGGGGGGGTGGATTGGCTTCAACTTCAGTCCCCCCCCCCCACATATCAGTAAACGCAAACGTGGGCCTACAATTTACAAAGGCGAAAAATGACCATCTAAATGTAATTCCTTGGGAGTATGCTCAGCGCCCCTACCATCCCTTTAAAAATCACTCCAACCTGTATATATATATATATATATATATATATATATATATATATAATATTCGGTCAGTATATAGCCCATTAACACCCCCATCATACACCAATAATTGGTCTTCCATGGAATGTACCCTCATTTGATGAGATATCACAGAATATTCATTGCTTTTTTTATCTCTTTCCTTATGATTCTCTCTCTCTCCCCCTCTCCTCCTGGTCAGATTTTTTGTTTTGTATTGTTTTCTTTTTCGCACTCTCACTCGTTTACATACGTACATGTACTTGGATGCAGGTCTACCACAGGTCTATCATGTTATTTCAGAACTCTCTGATACATGTACATTCACATGTACCAGCCTATTCCATAACTTTCAAATTTTTTGTTTCGTATTGTCTTGTTTTTCGCACTCTCACTCGTTTACATAGTACAATGTATACGTACATGGACTTGTTGGATGCAGGTCTACCACGGCAAGCAAAACTTTCACACACTCACTGATGCACGTGTACGAATCGAATCGGCGCGAGCGGAGGCACTGTACAAGTATAAGTAACCCACAAAACTCTTCGCAACCTGAGCGGAGTAAGCATAGACGCATCACAAGCGGTTTCATTGAATTAAATTGCGAAAAGCCACAGGCTTGCGTGTAAATAAAAAATACGCGCCCCGGACCAACGGTGGGGCTAAGGGGGGCCTTAGCCCCACCGTTGGTACGGGACTATCCTTAGCCCACTTTCTGTTTACACTCGTTTTTGCCAAAGTGGGCTAGCCCCACCGATAGTACGGTACTATCTGGCCCTGCAAAATAGCAGGGATTAGCACCGCAATTGCGGTGCCAAGCAAGTGAGTGTAAACAGAACGAAAAAATAATCCTGGGCTAAGCGAAGGAGGCGAAGTCCGACCCTCACTGACCAATCAGAAACGAGGTAATCAAGTGCTGCCGGTGCGTGCGTGTACGTCTACAGTACACAGCGTAATTATGAATATTCATGTGGTTTGGAAAGTCCGGGGCTAAGAAATACGAGTGTAAAAAGATCAGTTTTCTCCTTAGCCCCGGACAAGAGATAGTACGGGACTTATTGGCGAGTGTAAAAAGCTGAAAAAATTGGTACGGGACTAACGATAGTCCTGGGTCAGAGAAAGTCCGGGGTTAAGAAACACAAGTGTAAAAAGCCCTTTTTATGATTAAATTGTCGTTGTGTTGTTTGGATGCACTGCTGATTGGACATTACAATTTGAAATTTATTGAGATTAAAAACAAAGAATACATGAAAAGAGCACAATGTAGAACCTGTATTACACTATAATATGCAGGCCTTCATTGGTTGTGTTGGCCCTTTTTC
This sequence comes from Diadema setosum, assembly GCA_033980235.1. Taxonomy (NCBI): domain Eukaryota; kingdom Metazoa; phylum Echinodermata; class Echinoidea; order Diadematoida; family Diadematidae; genus Diadema; species Diadema setosum. The sequence continues at coordinate 487,598 of CM067076.1, read as the reverse complement.
CTTTCTTAAAAAGTCTACTCGTTCATGTCGTTAAATTGATTGCACGAAGTAGGAACTTGATCGCCTAAAAATGAAATTGAACGCTCCAAACAAGTTCATTGGGACTATCACATGACTATCGCATGAATTTGAATGCACGAGCAGGAAAGTCGCAGCTCGCATTTTGAAATTGAATGCCAATCGTGAATTTGATTTCACGAAAACGAAATACAACGCCCATAAATGAAATTGTTCGCTCGGATTCTGAATTTGAATGCCCGAGTATTTTCGTGTACGTGCGCTGTGTGAATATGAATGGACATTAATGAATTTGAATGACAAAAGTATGAAATTGACCGTGAAAACCTTATTATTATCACAACGTTCACTGGAAAAGTTCATTTAAGAAATGAAGTTAAAGTCCAGTTTCTTTTAAGGACCGATTAACAACGGAAATTGGGCATTGAAGTACTGTTAGTCAAAGACATAATTATTTGACGTATTCATTCGAGACACATGTTTCGTCAAACATGTTAAAATGGCAAACTAAGATTTCATCAGTGTTTATCACCTGCATTGTTGATGAGGATATCGAGTCGATCCTCCTCCTTCAAGATCTGATCAGCGAAAGCTCGAACCGACTTGAGGTCAGACGTGTCCACTTGTTTGAAGACCACGTTGTCGCTTCCTGATCTCTGGCGGACCTCTGCCAGAGCTGCTTGGGCTTTGGTCGGGTTGCGACAAGCCATGATAACCCGCGCCCCTCGGCTGGCTAGGTCCACGGCCGTCTCGCGTCCGATGCCAGCATTGGCGCCTGGAAGGAAAAGGCACTAACTGACTGAAGGATAACGGTACATAATATTGAATACCATGATTGCCTGATCGTTGGCAACAGCATCCATCAAAAATATTACGCTTCGATAAGGTGGCTGGATATTACAAACGTTATTACATAATGATAAAGCTTAATTCGGACGTTAGTGCTGCACATTTTACGTGTTTACAGATGAATGCCTGGAAAACATGTTGACATTAGAGAGGGTAGATGGACAATTACAGCAGAAGGGTGAGCTAGTTCCCTTAAAATGACAAAAGATGAGAGGAGGAGGTGGAATCTAAAGTAGGATTAATCAACATCATCATACTGAGAAAGGTCAGACTGTTCTGACAAGTGCCCAGAATGAACAATGACAAGCTGTTTCAGATTACCCTCGCGACTCTCCACCCAATTCAAATCATTCCCAATTCCAATCATGTTAAAGGGGTGGTATAGTCTTAGTTGAGGTAATGATTCAGCCTTTGACTTTTTGCGAGATACTTGAAAATCGCTTTATTAAATATCACAAGGCATACAGTTCTAAGAGGAACTCAAAGTTTATTTGATGGAGTTGGTTTTGAAATTGAAGATATTCGAAAACAAAAAAGGGATCCTGATAAAAAGCTGGTCCCCCTTTGTGGGTCCCACCTTTATAGGAACATTTTGTTTTGGATATCTGAACCCTTTCAAAACCAATTTTCATAAAAAAAACAACTTAGAATTCCTTTAAGAATTGTTCGCTCGTTCCATATCTCATAAGAGGTTTCTCATTATCTCAACAAAACACACACACACACACACAAAAAAAAAAACCGTTGGAAACCTGAAGCCAATTTATAACTGTGTTTTCCCTATTAAGGCCAACGCTCTTGTTGCGGGTATGGTACATACGTCTATCAATCAGCTGTAAAGAAACCACCGGCCCTCCTGAGACCATGAAAAAGTACTTTTGTGCCTTTTATGGTATAGTACATTAATGTCTTGCATTTGATTCTTCATACGTCTCTCAAAATGGCTATTTTGAGGCTATTGGGAAAACATTAGTCAGGTGTGAAAACATTCATCAGGTGTACATACACTCGTGACTATGTTTATTGGGTTAAGTTGACTTTATTTGACCATAAAATCACATATCATACAGCAAAGAAAAATACTGTGAAAGGGCCACATAAGAAGCAAAATGATACTTATGATTGGGGCCATCGTTACAATTAAACAAATACTATGTAACAATGAATAACGGATAAAATCATACAGACATGCAAGCAAAGCTCCCTCTCTCACACAAACACCTTCATACAGATAGAATAAAAGTGGAAAATATAAAGAAAAAAGGTACGGTAATAATCACAGTTCTCGATGAAATTCTGTAGAGAGTAAAAGCGTATATATACGTATGTAGGTAATTCCTAAATAAAAGAAAAAAAAACCACTCTAACATCCTTTTAAATTTATTGAGAGTAGTTTTACTTTTGGTATCATCATCCAATGGATTCCATAAACGGACTCCAACAAATCTATGTTATCTCATTTGTGTAAACTAACTCTTTGTATGATCATATGCACAAACACATTGTTCAGATAAACCAGATAGTTAAGCTGATTAAGTGACCCAGTATACTTTCAAACGAAGATTGAGAAAAGATCCCAAATGCCCACTTGTTTCTTTTCACTCAGCATTCGAGACCAAAATTACAACGAATACTAAATACTAATAATAGTAATACTGATAATAACGGTATGATAAAAATTATAATGATAATAGTATAGTGATAATGATGATAATAATAATATTAATACTAATAAGGTGTTTGATGTACCCTGGGCTGTGCCCCAAGGCTCCTGCCTGGGTCCCCTTCTCTTTACTTTGTATGCTAGTAGGTTGTTCCATGAAATCCAACACAATTTCCCAGAAGTAATGTGTCATACCTATGCGGATGATACACAGCTGTACATATCTTTTTCACATACTGCAGCAGATGAGAATTATTCTGTGTTCATCATAGAGCGATGTATTATGCATCTTCACAAATGGTTATTATCCAGTAATCTTCTACTTAATGATAAGAAAACTAAATTTGTAATATGTGGCACTAAACAGCAAGTTTCAAAATTACGCACTGAAAGCCTGAAAGTGATTGATGTTGATATTTATCCTGTTGATTCTGCACGGAATCTGGGAGTGTGGTTTGATTCACGCCTAGCCTTTGACAGACATATCTCTGAAGTATGTAAAAATTCATTTTATCATTTGTTTAATATTGCACTTATTCGGAGGTATTTGACACGAGAAAGTACTGAAAAAAATTATCCATGCGCTTGTCACAGATTGGATTATTGTAACAGTTTATTTTACGGCTTATCTGATAATCAATTAGGTAAACTATAAAGGGTGCAAAATGCATGTGCTAGATTAGTTTGTAATTCTCCTCGTTTTTCTCATTGTAGTCCATTATTACGTGCATTACAGTGGTTGCCTGTAAAGCGGAGAATCATATTTAAAACTCTGCTAATTGTATATAGAGCTTTCATGGTACAGCACCAGTGTACATACTGGAACTTGTAGAGTTAAAAAAACATTATTTCAAACATTTTATCACCTTCGAAGTTCACGGGATCAAACATTATTGAAATATCCATCAGGGAAATCAAAAGTTACTCTTGGTGACAGGGCATTTTTGTACGCTGCACCAAAATTATGGAATAATCTCCCTTTGTTTGGAAGACAAGCAGTTACAATTAATGAGTTTAAGGTCAGGTTAAAAAGTCATCTCTTGAAGTAATGCATTTTGTGTTTTAATTTCTTGTATGTATGTCATTTTGTAATGCCCAGTAAAGTATATTATCATAATAGCTGGGCAATATAAATGTCCTTTATTATTATTATTATTATAATATTAATGATGATAATAATAATCACTACAATTATTATTGTTATTATTATTATTATTATTACTATTATTATTATTATTATTATTATTATTATTATTATTATTATTAACATCATTATTAGTATCATTAGTATTATTAGGTTTTATTCACCGGGGTCGAGAGGGACATTCCTGGTAAAAACATCCCATCTCAGCACAATGCCTCTAAACTTAAATGCGATTATACAACTTTGAAAGGCTGTTGAGACAAAATAGGGGGACAGAAAGTCTCAATGCCTGATGGCGGCAAGCTTCAAGACGACGTCCTTTAGTAAAACTACTGTACTGTAACCTGTCATTATCGATAATTCGTGCTTTACAGACAGACAGAATAGGCCTGACGTAACGGGATTATTCAAACGTTCTTCAAGGAAAGACCCTACGGGATCTGTGTATATCCCATCACCCAGGGCTTGTGTGATGTGTGGTGATCGTATGTGACAATGTGAAAAACCTACACAGAAATAAATTTCTCTCGTTTCTTTCAACCAGTTTCTATTGTTGTGTAGTTCACCGGGGATGTGGTTTTATAGCGTTTCGCGAAGATAAAATCGAGGACACTCTGGAAAGTAGCTCAACACCAATCTATCTCAGAATTCTCTCTGTGCTTCTGTCTCTGTGCCTAATTGCAGTCTCTATTATGACGATGAAATGGACTACAATGAAAATATTCATCTACCTTTGAAAGTACATAATCATGTCGACTTCTTTGTCTAGAAATACATGGACAGCTACATAACCATGATAACAGATACCCTTTTAGACTAGGACTTTAAATAATCACTGTATCCATTATAACATTTCCTGTTCTCATTCAATTTTCTCCTCTGTGTTTGACCTTTCTGCCCGCTTACATTTAATGTTGATTAAAAATGTGTCTATATATTTCATTTGCAGATAAGAACACCTTAATCGTCTACACCTCTTCCAATCCTATAATACCTCTCTCGAAATAGAAAAATCTCACCAGACAGAAACACAAGTTGAAAATCTATACTCTGTTTCTCCCAACTCTTGCCTATAGCATGTATAGCCCGGAAGTGACGCCGATGTACTCCATAGTATTTCATTACCCTTCGTGCAGACGGTAGGCCTAATGTTAGCCCTGTTACAGAAGTTCGATATGTCTAGTTACCTGTAATGATGACAGTTTTACCATCCAGACGAGCCTTGCTCTTGACGCGCCTGGTCGATCCATAGAACCAAACCCGGTACGCCCCATACGCAGCGACGAGAAATCCAGAGACACGAACCGATAACGGAGCGACTAAAAACCAGTTCGTGCCTTGATGAACCAACTCTGAGCAGTAAGAAAGTGTGTCTCTGGCAAGATCCATTATGAGATACAATCCAATTATCAATCAGGTTTAACTAAGGAGGTACAGCGTTCCCTTGTTTTGCGTATGTTGCAAGCTAAATACAGTGATGCGACGCACAAACGCTGGACACCTTGCGTGACGATCTGCCTCTTGCTGCAGGAACTATTATGTGTGAATATTTCTCCATTCCAAGGAGAGCTACCACAATCACTGCGCTTCTATTCAACTCGGAAAGTATTTAGTCCACTGGATGAGTTCGTGACAGATCAACCGTTCACTTAAAAGGCATTATTTACCATTTGTAGATGAAAAAAAAAAAGCCAGCTTTAGTCCTTCAAAATAGTTCTTAAATGTGAGTTACAGATATAGAAAGATTAGAGTCACTCAGGCGTAATGTGAAGAATTATCAATGGAGATAAATGCATGTTGTTTCCCAGTGAAAGCAGCGCCTCTCCGAAGGACATACATTTCTGGTCCAGACAAACTTCTAATACACTACACATTTCTTGATTTCGGTTTGGTTTAAGTCGTCAAATTTAGACAGTAGGTAGAGGAAAGATTACTCCCCCAGAAAAGATAGACTTTAGAACTTTGAGACGGTAAACCCATATAACTAGTTTGGTCCATTACAGAGATAATTTGTGACATTGTGGGCTTTGAGCCGAGTGGTCACATTCAAACATTTTATTTTTTTTTTATAAGAAAAAAGGAAGAACTGAATGTGACTACAGTATGGGTGTTGCCAATCATAGATATGTGATGGTATGAAATTATATAAGTATAATTTTATGGAAATATATTTATATATATTATATATTATATATTATACTTTATGTTACAATCACATTTTCACTGTTTCCATAGGAGTAAGATTTCATATGCGAAATTTATCGCACATTCGCAAGTATCGTTCTCTAACAGTTTACTGAATGCTTGGTTCATCGTCCCCTGCCAATATATCCTTCGAGTTCCCCGTACTCATCATTCATGGGACAACAGGGCTTTCACCCAGTCTGACTCTTCTCTCCTGTAAAGGGGATGGCGAGTAACTGATCAGTGGGAATCATTGGGAATGCTGGGGGATGATTGTTCCAGTTCTTGTGGGATTCATTTGAGAGTGGATTATATATTTATTGTTGTGTGAAAATTATTTGCTTCAAAATGGTCTCATATTCAGGTAATGTGCAGTTTAATGTTTCCAGGCTAGCATGCCTGCACAGTGACGGGGCATTAAAGTGCACATTACTTGAATATGAGACCGTTCTGAAGCAAATGATTTTCACACAACAATAGATATATAATGTACTCTTTAATGAATCCCACAAGAATTGGAACAATCATTCCCCAGCATTCCCACTGATCAGTTACTAGCCATCCCCTTTAACTCATTGCCTTTGAAACTGAGAATGGAGACCTCGTATCCTCTTTTCAAGAAAGAACTCAAAACCTCGTGCCTGTAACTTCATGCATGTGTTTTCTTTCAATCGTAGCTCTTTCCAAATAAAGTAATGTAAAAAAGAGTTCTCATATTTATGCGCTGGGGTGTCACTGTGTAATAAAAACGAATTATTCATTCATATACTATATCTATATGGCTTGCGTAAAGCAAACCTTCAGTTTTATAGAATGTTTCTAAACTAATCATCGTTTGTTTGTTTGTTTGTTTGTTTTTTTTTTTCAAAGCGCAGTCTTTTCCGCCGTGGTGGAAAAGTATGGACCAGTCCACCAAGTGATGGCAAACAAAGTGCTTCTTTGGTTGCATTCAAAATGTGCAATAGATAGCTTTTATACAAAGCTAAGATTTTGAAGATTAACATGATTACAGTTTACTTTCATGCATATAATGCTATGTTTGAATGGTCCCAGTTTTTAATTATCATTTTTAATGTGATTTTCTACATGTATTTTCGATGTAAAAATGATTTAAGTTTATGAAATTATTTAAGTTTGAATGATTACATGTTGGCATGCTTTTCATCTGTTAAAAACGAAATCAACACTTCGTACAGAGTTTGCTTCTTGTAGAGAGTGTGCCGTTGGTTTATTTCGTCAAAACAAATATGGCACACAGCAGCCCAGAGGCTGAATTGCATGTCATTAATGTAAATGTGCATACCAAGCAATACAATAATTCTTCACGTTAAACACAAAGAGAACCAACATGGGAATAATGATATTTGCTGCAAATACAATTCTAATTCAAAATACAATTTTACATTAAAAAATCTACACATAAATAATTATAACTGAAAATCAAATCAACTGATTTGGAATATATATACATATATATATATATATATATATATATATACATACATATATATATATATACATATATATATATATATATATATATATATATATTTATATGACGAATTTGTTCGCAAAAACCGATAAGTCCATTTTTGATGATTTGAAGTACGATCTCTGTCATGAAGTACAAAATAATTCCTTTTAAATATATTGGTCACTACATAATCTAACACATTTTTGAAGGTACGGTCAAAAGAAGCAAAAGTTTTCTTATTATTCTCTTTATTTTTCTTGACCTTTAATCGCAAATATCTCCATTTTGCAAATATGGACTTATCGGTTTTTGCGAACAAACTCTTCATATATATACTGTATATCAAATACACATGAATATGTATGTGTATGTGTGTGTGTGTGTGTGTGTACATGTAGCTGTAATACAATATTACTGACATAAACATATCTTAGCTTCAACATATCACATATACTATTATGATAATATTATAACAACATAAACTTCAAATTCACTACCAATTTGGCCTTTAACCTTAACAAACTTCACAAATATTGAAACTTGAAATTTAATTAACAATTTAAGCTCTAGACAGTGCTAGTTGCTGTATGTTATGAATTTAGTAGTCATAACTCAAAACTGTGGATATTGTTGAGTACACTATACAATACCTCGTATACAGAGCTTTAATCGCTTAACCTTTGAACTTGTCGGACTTTTTCGTCAACCATATTCAACTTCTTAAACGGCATCTTTAGATTATGTACCTGAGGTGATAGTTTGGTGGTCCTCGCTCAAATCTGTGAAAAAAAAAAAACAACCACACACACACACACAATATTGTGCGTGTATCATAGAAAATTCATTAATATTTTGATATTTGACCTTGTTGGACTTCACCCAAATTTAAACTTTACGGACATCTTTGAATTTTGTGCATATAATAGTTGTCGCCTGAATTTAATGACTATAACTGAAATCTCTGGAAAATCATTAAAAATTTACTATAATACTGTTAGTGCAGTATTGAGGCACAGTTCTTACTTATGAATATGAGTACAGATCTAACTTATGAATATGTTGCTGATTTTACAGTATCATGTGTTTTTTGTTTTCCTTGTGTTATGTCATGTATAAAATATGTTGTTTGTACGGCTTCACGGACTCACTGAAGAGCAGCCTTTGTCTGACGTGAGTGACCGTGTCGAAATGAAATAAACTCAAACTCATACAATTATTCGGTTAAAGGGATTGTATAGTTTTGGTTGAGACCTAATTTCAGGTTTCTAACATTTTTTTTTCTGAGGTAATAAGAAACCTCTTATGAAATATGAAAGAGCATGTAATTCCATGAGGAATTCAACGTTTATTTGATGAAAATTGGTTTTGAAATGGCTGAGATATCCAAAACAGAGCGATTCTAATAAAGTGTGGGACCCACATATTACTACAATCGCTTTGTTTTACTTTGTTTTTGGATCTTTCAGTCATTCCAAAACCGATTTTCATCAAATAAACTTTGAATTCCTCTTAACGTGGTATGCTCTGTACTATTTCATATATATATGAATGTGTGCCATCCCTTTAACATGTGCTCTCAGAATGTGTTTGAGTATGTGTGTGTGGGTGGGGGTCAATAGTCCCCCCCCCCCCCCCCCCCCAACACAAACACACCTTCAAAGGGAAGAATCTCTGGACGGAACTTTCGGAAAGTTATATGTTGTGTTGTTATTCTATTTTTCAGCTGTTTTCCAAGATCAAGTTCAAGTTCATATTTCAAGTTCAAGTTCATATTTATTCGTTTTTTTCCACAATATATAACACAAACATAAATCTCACTTTCTTAAGTGACAAAATCAATGCATACAATTGTACAGAGAAAACAACAATAATAGCACAAAAAAAAAAAACTAGAAATGTCGCTTTGGCGACTGGTATGCCTCCGCCATGATGCATGCTTTTCCGAATAGGTCTAGATAGTACATGTGGACAATGTGTGATTACATTTTCACAAAATTGGCAAAATATTGAAATGACAAGTTTGTCACAAATGTGTTGAATGTTCACCTTCCTTGACCTAGGTTTAATTGGATGAATAGGAGAGCATGTATCTAGGGATTTAAGGACTTGATAACTCGACTTTGACCCATTCATACATTTAGGCATTGAGTAATTTTCAAGGTACAGGTGTGGAGAAAAAGTGCAATTTCTGAATTGAATAGTAAATTGTTACCATTTTCATCTGGCCCTTGACCCTAAAATTCAGAAGATAATCACTTTCAGGTAGAACATGCATAATATGTACTAAGTTTCAAGATAGCTTGAGCCACTTCCGAGATATGGAGGAAAAAGTTACATGTAGTTCAGCACTTTCACTTGATCTTTGACCTTTTGACCTTTGAGGCAAAAAAAGAAGAAAAAAAAAACTTTCCAGAGAATTTCTATTAGGTTACACATGTATGCATACACCAAGTGTAAAAAAAAAAAAAAATAACCCTGCTGGCATTGCATGATAGGAGGGAAATAGTAAAATTTTGAAGTGTTGCACTTGACCTTTGACCCCTGACCTTTGACCCCATGAACCCTACATTCTCTAGATAATCACTTCCAGTCAGTATATGTATATACTATGTTCCATGAAGATACCTTGAACAATTTTCCAAGGTATGGAGAAAAAAAAAGAAGTTTTATTATTTTTACTTGACCTTTTGACCTTTGACCTTTGACCTCATGACCCTAACTTTCACCAGAGAATCTTAATTGGGTAATACATGTATACACTAAGTTTCAAGAAAATATCTTCAGGCATTCAATAGATATGGTGGAAATAGTGAAATTTTATGTATTTGACCCTGACCTTTTGACCTTTGACCTTTGACCTCATGACCCAAACTTTCACCAGAGAATCTTAATTGGGTAATACATGTATACACTAGGTTTCAAGAAAATATCTTCAGGCATTCAATAGATATGGTGGAAATAGTGAAATTTTATGTATTTGACCTTGACCTTTTGACCTTTGACCTTGAGCATGTGCACCCAAAAGTTGATAGGCACAACTTCACCCCCTAATACACATACATGCCAAGTTTCATTAGGATACCTCAACAGGTTTTGATAGTTACCTTGTCCACAAAATTCATTACGGACGGACGGAAGGACGGACGGAAGGACGGAAGGACGGACGGACGGACGGACGGACGGACGGACGGACGGACAACCCGAAAACATAATGCCTCCGGCACCACTTCGTGGCGGAGGCATAAAAAACTAACAGTATCGATACATTGCAATAGTTGCTACGACAACGAAAGTGAAATAGTTTTCAATATATGCACTGTGTGAAAAAAACGGAGGGACCCACTAAAAAGACAAAGCTTGTAGAGTGTGGGCCCCTCTTTATTAGAAGTCCGATGTAAAAAAATGAATTGAAAACAGCAAAAAATCCGCACAAAAAGTTCGTCACAAAAAAGTTTGGCAGCCCACTAAGAGACAGACAAACAAACAGTTATACATAGAACAACTACAAACAGAGTAATGAACATGCAACAGGACTGGGACAGCAACAAGACTACTTGTAGGAGGAAAAACAAGAAAAAACAACTGACATGACGACACAAGAGGAAACAAGACTATAGCGTGATAAAGAGGTAACAAAATAGACAGTAATATGCAACACAGATGACGATCATCGGGGTTTGAGGAAGAAAGACAAGAAGAAAAAAAGAATATAGAACAAACCCTGCAACTGCGAAATATAGGTTAACGAAAATCTTATAATCAAGGCTTGAGCAATAGTTACAATAATAAAGAGAACGGCAATGCCGATATTGCGGATGAGTAACAAAGTAAGCCTATAAACTAATCTGACTCTGCGAGTCGTCATTATAAGATTGTAAAAGAAAAGACTTTAATCTCCTTTTAAATGAGTATATAGATGGAGCAGATTTTAAATCATGGTTCAAGGAATTCCAATAATTTGGTCCAGTGTAAATAAGTGTATTCTTTGCTAAAATCGTTCGAAGAAGTGGTAAATGAAACTCGTTAGAATGTCGGGTGGGGTAATTATGGAATGATTGATTTTTTTGAAACATAAAATCAAGATGTTTTCTTCTAAGAGACAAAAGTGTGTGTGTGTGTGTGTGTGTGTGTGTGTGTGAGTCGATGGCATATACTAGGCCTATAACTTACTCTAGTGTGTGAGTGTATACTTCCGCGGCGGCCGCAGCCTCTATCGATGATAGTGTAATGTCCAGATTATGACCAAATTTCATGCCGAGAGTTTGTTAGGGTCGATGCCAGTCGCTTCGCAGCTGACGTCCCAGAGTTGCTTGGCGAGCGCCATGTCCTTGGCCAACTTAGACTCCTTGCCCAGCTGACAGTTTGCGAAATATCCACCGCTATGTTGTGGGACCGATTCGTCAATGGCGCAGTAGATTGTTGTTTGGGCTCCGTCCTTCTCGCTCAGTAGAAACAACCTGAAAGCAGTACGACAAATATTACATATATTTTACTCAGTCTTGCTATGGTTGAAGTATGACACAATGAAACAAAAATGATATGCGAATGCATTGCAAACAAAACGGAGTAACGACAAAGCAAATGCGAGATTCTACAGTCAGTGATTTCAGTCGAAAAATGACATAACCGATCATTAGAGCACTGGAATGGGAGTCTATTTACCATATCATCATTCATTCTTAAAAAGGTTAGTTCTGAATGCCTATAGTAATTATTTACGATTATTGTTTGCAGATTACTTTTATCTGTTTTAGAAGTGACTATGTCATTCAGCTACATATACCTACTCCATTCTCTGATGTGGATTTTTTTTTTGACGGCACAACAGAATCAGAATTTGTTACTTTGATAACAGGAATAGATCGAATAACGATGAAACTTTCAATTAGAATATTAAAATAAAGCCAATACAACTCATCACGAGGTAAAGAAAACATATTTACACAAAGAACGCAAATTTACCCCTCAAAACATCTTACTAATCAACAGACAGATATAAGCATCGCATCAATGAGACCACTTAATACTCTTTTAACGTTATTGCTATTGTTGTCAGAATCAGAAATAGTAAATTGACAATTATAGCAGCAGCCAAATTATAGAAGCACTAAGGAATACTGTTGTCTGCATTATTTGACTTTCGGAATGGAAATGACGCACATAGCTGCAGCACTTAATGTGGTCACAACAAAACGAAATTAATCACACTGAATCTAATCAAGACTGACTTCACCCAAACAATGTGATTATAATCATAACTACAAAGTGATATTATCATATTTTTCTTTCTTTCTTTGGACGGGGAGGGGGTGGGTGGTGGTAAATCCTTTCCCTTCCCAACTCATGAAAATATAAGATTCAAACTAAGAACTTACCACAACAACGGCGTGAAGAGATAATACCGAATTTTCTTCCCCATTGTAGTCAATGTTGACTTCAAGATATTCGTAAAGATAGTTCCCGGATGCAGTGAGTAGGCTGTCACATTGGTGTCCGCTAGGCGGCGCGCTAACTCTTTAGTGAAATGCACGTTGGCCAGTTTGCTTCTGGCGTAACGATAGCGGACACTGATACCTGTAGCGGGATAAGACGACCGGAAAACTATTCTTCAGCAGTGACACAGTTGTAATGGTATAAATACTAAATTTGAATGTTCAAGGGAAGAAACAACCTGGTCTGGGATCGGTCGTAATGCAATCATGTGATCATGACCGTGACTAATGCAGCAAGAATAGAAATCGGTAAATTGCTTGCAGTGACGTCACATCAAGTAATGTAATACCAGAACTTATCTGTTCGCCAACGGGGCTGGAATGATGTGCATTTACGTGGTCATATATTGGCTCCTTTTTTCACCGGCAAAAAAAAAAAGAAAAAGAAAAAAGAATAACTCTCTCCGGAATTCCAAGTGGTAACGATAATAGGCATCACAACACAAACCGAAGGTGACCAACGTACAACACGTACATACTATGCAACGTCAATCACGAAAACACCAGCACAGCTCGTAGTGGCGTCCGGACAAGTTATGGAGATAAAATAAAATATATGACCCTGATCAGAAGTAGTTGTAGTAAACGTAAAGGTATAAAAATGTATTTAAAAAAATCACAAATATTTGCCGTGGATGGACTTGTTGGTTGATTTCTCTCTTTCTCCATACACGTATGAAAACAATACAAGATTCATCTCTCATGGAAGGTTTTTGTCAGTACGTATGTTTTTCTGACAGATTGTAAACTGGTTAGCAGGCCGATATAACTACCATTAAAATTGTCAAGTGTACAAAATCAGAACAATCGTTGCCTCGTACCTTCAGCTGATTTATTGCTGTAGTCTACCATCGCTGGGTCAGAAATGAATACGTGAGCGAGTGAAGATACACTGATGATCCGACTGGGGGCGCTCTTCTTTAGCAGGTCAATCAGTGCCATGGTGAGAACGAAGTGACCCACATGGTTGGTTGTCATGACAATATCAAAGCCCTCCGACTGCACGCTGTTCCTATCCCCGCCAATTCCTGTTTAAAGGTTCAATGTTCGATTCCGGACGTGCTTGTTAATGCGAATCCGTTTGCTGTTTTTCCCCCTTCTCTCTTTCTCCGTTAGCTTGCATATTAGAGAGTCACCTTTATTAGCATTTTGATGCCGAGAATGTGCATTAATATTTCTCAAAATAGTCCATGAGATGACGACTTATGTTTTATCAAATTATTCACTCTAAAATTTTAGAATTGCAAAACCAGTTAAGTAAATGTGTCATTTCCTTTGAGGGCTATTACATAACGGAATGTCGGGCATTGAGGTGTATTGTTATAAGTCCAAGAGATACTCGACTTATTCAGTTGGGTAATAGGTTACGTCAAAATAAATGTTGCTAGAATAGCAAATCGAGACTATATCAGTCACCTGCGTTGTTGATGAGGATATCGAGTCGGTCCTCCTCCTTCAAGATCTGATCAGCAAAAGCTCGAACCGACTTGAGGTCAGACGTGTCCACCTGTTTGAAGACCACGTTGTCGCTTCCTGATCTCTGGCGGACCTCTGCCAGAGCTGCTTGGGCTTTGGTCGGGTTGCGACAAGCCATGATAACCCGCGCCCCTCGGCTGGCTAGGTCCACGGCTGTCTCGCGTCCGATGCCAGCATTGGCGCCTGGTAGGAAAAGACACCAACAGACTTAAGAATCACTGTACATAAGATTAAACACCATGGTAACCTGATCGCTTGGTCGAGGCAATCACCGTCCATCAAAAACATTTCGCTTCGATATGCTGGCAGGATTCTACAAACGTTAGGAAAATCTTAGTGCGGCATGTTTACGTGTTTATAGAAAAAGTACCTTAATATGCCTTAGAAACTTTGACATTGTATATGTCATTTATGTCTTCAAACTGTAAAGGGCTTTTTACACTTGTAAATTTTTGCTTAGCCCCGGACCAACGGTGGGGCTAAGGGGGGGGGGGGGGGGGGGGCCTTAGCCCCACCGTTGGTACGGGACTATCCTTAGCCCACTTTCTGTTTACACTCGTTTTTGCCAAAGTGGGCTAGCCCCACCGATAGTACGGTACTATCTGGCCCTGCAAAATAGCAGGGGTTAGCACCGCAATTGCGGTGCCAAGCAAGTGAGTGTAAACAGAACGAAAAAATAATCCTGGGCTAAGCGACGGAGATGAAGTCCGACCCTCACTGACCAATCAGAAACGAGGTAATCAAGTGCTGCCGGTGCATGCGTGTACTGTACAGTACACAGCGTAATTATGAATATTCATGTGGTTTGGAAAGTCCGGGGCTAAGAAATACGAGTGTAAAGAGGTCAGTTTTCTCCTTAGCCCCGGACAAGAGATAGTACGGGACTAATTGGCAAGTGTAAAAAGCTGAAAAAATTGGTACGGGACTAACGATAGTCCTGGGTCAGAGAAAGTCCGGGGTTAAGAAACACAAGTGTAAAAAGCCCTTTAGCCTTCCAGGCGAAT
Source organism: Diadema setosum (assembly GCA_033980235.1). Classification (NCBI taxonomy): domain Eukaryota; kingdom Metazoa; phylum Echinodermata; class Echinoidea; order Diadematoida; family Diadematidae; genus Diadema; species Diadema setosum. The sequence continues at coordinate 472,294 of CM067076.1, read as the reverse complement.
TACTTGCAGAAGGGTGAGGCGGGTCCATTTTGTGACGAACGATGAGAAGAGATGGTGGAATCTGAAAAAGATTGCAGGCCCATTCTCAGTAAAAGCGTTCAAATACGGAATTTTGGTGTCGCCGACATTCCATGACAGTTTGCAGTTCCCTGAAACCTATTAGATACTATTTAAATGTTTATAATGTATCACGAGGACTTTATTTCTTCAAAATAAACACGATCAAATGCGGTTGTCTGCCTTTTTGTATAAAATTTTGCTGTTAAACTTCGTTAAGACCCCCAAAACGCAGTGTCGCCGGCTATTTCAGAATTATGTTTTATTGCTACTCTCCGTCCACAAGCACACTTTCCAAATATCATTTTCATGGACGATGAGCATATCATATGTGCTAATCACAATACTCAAAAAGTTTCAAAATTTTTATTGACTTCTTTTTTTATAGCCTTTTGAAACCTGTCGCCAAATTCACCGCCAGATACGTTACCAGTTTCTTTAGTGTTACAGCATTGGGAAAATAACAAGACTATGCAATGACCCTGTGTATATGAAACCCTGAGGATATACTTCATACACTGCAAGTACTTAGATTTTTTGTGCAACAGCTCTTTATTGAGAATACGGTATAATGTTTGAAATATCGGTTTTCTACACTTTTATTTGGACAGATACGTTACACACTTTTCACGCCACCCACTGCGACAGATATTGCAATGTCAGACAAATTGTATATTATACATTACTCCTCGGAATGACGCATCGATTCAACATTAAAGTTTAGTACAAGTGAGAAATATTTGGTAGATATCGCTCTCATAATAATATGATCGACCATATACGTTACCACAGATACGTTACACCAGATACGTGACCGAATTTTGCTCATTGGTCTTGTGCTTTCTGGGGATCAAATCTGGTCAAAATTCATCCCTACCCATTACATGCTTCGTTTTGTTGGACCTCAGGATTATATTCTTACACCAAAAGGACAGAGAGGTGAAAAAGAGCAACACTTCCACATGATTTTTCTTTGTGCATCAGTGTTTCACAACTTAATGCCAAGTTTTCCGACAGATACGTTACCACATAATCAAAATGCTGAAAAGAAATTGTAAATGTTTTTACAAACAAATCGTTGTGTGCTCATAAACTCCAAAGTTCTATTCTATAAAACCCAGCCACTTTCATATTCTATGCAACAACTTTGAACGTTTATTTTACAAGACGAAGCTAAGATTCAGCATATCAGTTTTTTGCTTTTCAGATTTAGCAGATACGTTACGTATAATTCAGGGCACCCACGGTGACAAATAATGTTATGTAAAACAAAGTGTTCATAAAACAAATCTGCATAGAATGACGCTTCCACAAAAAATTAAAGTTATGTTCAAATGAAGAATATTCAGTAGAAATCGCTCTGTAACTTCACTGACAGATTCATTTACGTACGCCAGATACGTTACCAAACTTTGAAAGAGTAAAAAGTAGTTTATAAAACGCTTCCGAGAAAAGTTTCAGTGTTCTGTTGTATATTTATTCTAGTGTTTTTCAACATATGAAGAACTACTCAAGATTCATTGATAAGTTGAACAATTATTTATTAATTTTCATTAAAAGGGATGAGCCAAATACGTTACCATAGGTCAAACAACTGTTTAGCATATCGAGTTCATAGAGACTGTACCTACTTCCTTCTAAGTGCCTGCAAAAATATATTTTTCAAACCTTGTTTGCATTATCCATCAAAACTTAATGAATATTTACAGTTAGATGGATAAATACATTCAGACGTAAGATGAGAATATTCTGTGAATGAAGAACTCAGCTTTCACATTTAGGGCTCTTTTCCACTACATTTCATAGTTTAAATATTACGTACAATGTTTAAAATGGTTAATTTGGGCTTACATCATTCATTTTTACATCAATTCATGAGGTAAATAATTAAACAGGTGATATTTATTAATTCATACACAACTAAAATTATTACTTATATTTTACCAGATACGTTACCAAAGGTGATTCGATGTTTTTCAATAGTTCTTTCCCCAGGAAAGCAATTCATATTTGTTTCCTGTGGAAATTCCAGATCGGATCGTTCCCTTTGCATGATTTGTGGGATTCGAAACTTTATTTGTAAGCGAAATTTGCTAAAAATACAAAGTGAATCTTAAGGTTATATTTCATTTCAACAAAAAGCATATTTCAACCTACCACACAGAAATAATTTCTACCAATTAGCAAGGGATGACAACATCTTTACCTCTTGAAAAACCCCAATATCTTTAGGGGGGACAGATGTCTTTTCCTGAACAGAAATTGGATCAAAACAATAAATTTAATTCAGAGTTAGGAGTCCATTACAACATGTAAATTTGCGGTAACGTATCTGATTGGTGATCAAAAATCATAAATGATGCTCTATTTCAATTCATTTTTACTCAATGAATGGGCATCATTTAGAATGTTCCACTTTTTGTTTCGTGTTTGACCGGTTTTGAAGTTTCCGAAAACACATCTTTGAATGTATTACTTTGTGGTTGATTTTTCGGTTTTACTCACATGGAATTGAACACTTAATCTGAGAATGGCCCTGCAATCAACTTCATCAAGCGGAGAGAGCGCGCAGGTCATTTTGTAAGGATTTGTGCCCAAAATGAACGATGACATAACTGAATTGTTGAAGATGACCATATCATTTTGATTTTAGTCAATATAGTATGGGCACAGGCGTCAAAAATATTGGGTTGAATTGTGAATTGGCACTACATTCCACCCGACTTTAAGGGCAGCAACTTAAAGGGAGGGTAATGAATAGGCCTATACCCATTAGCCGACATCACTTCCCGGATTTCCTGATACCATAGAAGATCACTTTTGTCACCATTGATGGTACTACATTTTATGTGTCTTGCTTAATTTGCACTGCTCTTACACAAGGATATTTTTAGGTTATTGTGAAAACATTAGGACAGGTCTCATTTGTGTAGACCAAATCTTACAGTTTATGAACAAAACGCAGAGTTTAGATAAACAAGACTATAGCATAGTTATGCAGATTGAGTGGACTCAATAAACTTTCAATCCAAAGATCCCCGACGCCCATCTGGTTCCTTGATTCTCTTCCCTCAGCAGTCGATACCAAATCACAAGGAATAATTCATCTCAGCTCAGTTCTTGTAGACTTAAATACGATAGTGTAATTATGAAATGATATCAGTTAAAGACACAAATTAATTGCGCCCACTGTGGCGTCAAGCTTTCAAGATGGCGTTTGCATGTAAGAACGATAGAACTTCACCGTAACCTGTATGTGCATACTATTGTTTGTTCTTTTCAGACGAACAAATGCATGACGTAACAGGATTATTCAAGCATCCGTATTCCTCAAGGCGAGAAGTGTATCACCCAACACACCCAGTTTGTGTGGATTTGTGGTGATCGTATGGGACAATTCGTGAAGCTGAATATGAAGCTACAGCAATTACGAACATTATGTTCTACGACAAATTTCTGGGTGTGGATTACGGGGTTGTGCTTTAAATATAGCGGTTCAGAGAGACAAAATCAAGGACTCTGTGGCTGAACACTACCCGTACTTCTGTCTATCAGTGCCTATTTATACGGTCTTAATAATAACAATGGTGATGTTATACTATAGTAAACATACCACGCCAAGTTGTAGGCCTACTTCACGCACTTGGGAATTATTTGTAGGCTTCGTAGTTGGGCAATTCCGCGGTAACGGAATTACAAATCAGAGAATTTTGGCGCATATTCTTTCACCCTGTATACAGGATTGATTACTTTGCCTTCTCTTGATACATTTAAAAGATGCAGAGGTACTCACACTGTCACCCCAAATACAAATTTGTTAAATGTTCTCACTTGGTTGGTTACAAAGGAGGTCTATGTGTGATGGTAACGGAATTACCAGAAAATTTAGTCACAACTTCAACTCTGAATTTGGGAGTTGTTTCTCTGAAATCTATAACACATACACTGTAGGTTGTTGTCTGATTTCATCTTTGATTGTATTGACTTCAATTCAGTTGTATTGTTTTTCAAATATTTCATCACATTTTCAAAGCAGCAGGCTTTTTCCTTATAAAGTCAGTGGTAACGGAATTACACACATGGTAACGGAATTACGCCTTCTGAAATACACTGGAAACAATACACATTCTTGGTACTCATGTATTCTGAAATGTCTTGATAAAGATTGTGTATGCCTTTAGCTATAATATAACCACTAAATAAGTACTCTCTAGCCTTTGACCTTGAACTGGTACAAGTGTATAGGTGCCAAATGAGTTTTTATTGTCAAAAAACATAAAATGTTCAGGCTAACGACCGTGATTTGAAGTCGTAACTATGTCAATCAAGATCGCGTAACTTCTAAGTACCACATCCATCAAAATTTGTCTACTTTCAAGTTAAGAATTTCACACTCTGCAGGTAAATGACATCTAAGACACATGGTAACGGAATTACGCTAGAATAGCCCTACACAAGTACAATTCTATAAATCCAGTCAACAATACTCAAATTTTCTTGTATTTCTTTTGTTGATATCATGCAAGACAGATTTCTCTGTTTTCTTCTTCCTAAATATGCCAATAATTGACAATATGTGTGAATTACTTACAAGTATTGAACATATATATTATGTGCACATGCATAAGAAAATAATAAAAAAACTGTCCGGATTGACACTGAATTTAAATCTCAATCATAAAGTGCCAATTTACAGTGCAAGAGCACAGTGTGCAGCCCCATCATTGAACACAATGTTTAATATTAAGAATGAACACTAAAGATGCTTGAAACTTTTAATATGTTAAGTGAAAAGATGCAGTTGTGGTTCAATGACAATTTATATAACAAATTACAATTCAATCATAAATAGAAAAGAACATTTTCTTATATGATTATGGTACTGCACCAGTGCTTAATCATTATTATCTATAGATATATGTTGTGGCATATATTAATCACTAAAAACTTGTGACATTTTACTAATAGCTGAAGTTGCCCCCTGGCATATAATGTAGTGCATAATTTAATAAATCCCTTACAGTGTAAGTCCTACTCAAGCCCACCAAAATAAAATGAACTAAACTAAAAGGAAATAGAAAACAGCAAAATAACTTTAACAAACTACAACTTTTACAACCATTAGAGTCCACCAAATTCTGTTACAATGTATTTCATAGAAAGGTAAGAGGGCCTCTTTTATCCATCTGCAGCTCATTGTGTTAGAGTTAGATTAATCAACCTGTGAATAATGTTAGTACAGACTGTATTTACTTCTGACCACACAAAATTTCCATATGACGTCTTCAGAAAAATAATCATGACCAGGCCTATAAATTTCCTACAAGTTTCCTGTCTCTGTCTTTCTTCTTTGACTTTGTCTATTTTCTCATCCTGAGTATTGCCATATATTTACTCACAAGAAGTGTGCATCTTCTCTTTTGCAGCAAGTTGTATTTTGACTGCCTGAAAGCAAATTGTAAAATACACTGTACTGGCACTTGTATGAAAGGAAACTGGATTGTACAGCAAATGGTAACGTGAAGAGTAAAGGTAGAAGCAGAAGCCCATTGACTTTAATATTTAAAATCTTCTTAGGATGGGAAAGTCTATTCCTAAATGTTACATTTTTAATATAGAGCTGTATCACAATTACTGACTGGGTAAATGTTCATCAAAAATGGTGTTTTTGTCTTTATTCCTTCGAAAAAGAAAGGACTAAAGAACAAATTTCAAAGGGTAGCAGATGCTCTGTATCAAATGGGCATGAAAATCAAAATAGTGGAGGAAAGATCTAAGAAACAGATGAAAGAAGGTCATAGTCATACACTTACCATTAAAGATAAAGGACTTGAGGATGAAAACAGGACATGTTCAATAAAAGGTCAGACTATCGACTTGGTGATAATAAAGCCTTTAGCATACAGAAAGATCAAAGGTGTCACATTCAGTGGGCATCCCGTGTCAATTAATGACTTCTATCACATTGTGTATGATCCTTCTCTTAAATTCTTGATCTTTGCTCACAAAAATTATCCTGTTCATTTCTCTCTGTCAGTAGCAGTGCTCTCTTTTCCTTTTAAAGAAATTTTATGTCCTTCCTCTTCTTTATAACCTTTGTTCAATTTATGCTGCATCACACCCATTCAATAGTCCCTCATCACTATACTTAGATTTTGTATGAAACCATGAGACTTTGAAGCAAGAAAATATACATTGATATCTCAGAATTCAGTATGATTTTGAACATTTGAGAATGAGTATCTGTAGCAAACCTTATAAAGTTATCAGTTAGCACAGTCTCCATGTACACATGTAGTTCTTGTACATGAGAAAAGGTGAAAGAAGGGAGGAGACTTTCAGCACAAGAAGTCTTGTCAAGTGTGTACCCTGATGTCAGGACTCACTGTCAGAGGCATCCAGCTACACTGTATGCTGAGTCATGTCAGTGTATCATACCATACAGTTTCACTCCTTTACTGCCAATCACTAACACTGTTAAGCTCAATAATAATGCCCTGAAGCTATTTCATGAACAGTTCACATACATATTGGCACGAAAGTAGGATATGTCATTCTCTTCCATGTTAGATGTGCGTGTAATTCCGTTACCATGTAATTCCGTTACCACAATTACAGAAGAACTGAAGGAGATATTTCACAAAATGTTTTGTGACTTTTCAGGGAGTCACATGTAGAGAAAAAATTAACAAGGGGAGAAAAAATCAGTGATTAGTTTGTTCAGGAGAAAACTTTTTTCAATTTTATGGTAACGGAATTACGTCAATTTGTCAGTAGATTTTGAAACTTTCTCCAAAAAATATCATAATGAGAGTGACTGAATGCTTCATTACATGTGATTGTTGAAGCATAGGAAGAAAGATGTGGAAGTATGGATAAAGCAGAGAGATATTTAGGTTGTTTCATTTAAAATTTTCATTTAATATTGTAAAATTTTAGATAAATACAATAAATAGTCTTCCAACTTTAAAAGTGTGTACAACAAAAACGAGGAAAGTTATTAGAAAAGGGTTTTTTGTTTCCGTAAATACAACAATCCATCTGTACGGGAAACTGAAATTTCTGAGCATTTACTTAACTTTGAATTTTGCTGTTTTTGCCCTTCCCATACGGAATTGCCCAGTTGTCTCTGAAAATCTCCGACTCTACAATATTAATTCTAGCCTAAGACATTGATCAGTGTAATAATATATTTTTCAGTTTTGATTTGATTCTCCTTCTTATTTGAATTTGTGTCCCCTTACATGAATTCAATGTTGATTGAAAATGTACATGTATTTTTACATGGTATTTGAGTAAGACAGTACTTCCTCCAATCCTATTATACATCTCTTGAAATAGAAAAAATCTCATTAGTCTGAAACGAAAGTGAAAAGAGAAATCATCCTCTTCTTATTAACTCTTGCCTAAACTGTCCCGGAAGTGGCGCCCATGTTTTTCACTACCCTTCGTGCAGTGTTAACCCTGTTACAGAAGTTCGATATGTCTCTATAGTTACCTGTAATGATGACAGTTTTGCCATCGAGACGAACTTTGCTCCTAACACGCCTGGTCCCTCGAAAGAACCAAACCCAGTACGCCCCGTACGAAGCGACGAGAAATCCAGCAATACGAACCGATAACGGAGCGACAAGCAACCAGTTCGTGCCTTGATAAACCAACTCTGAGCAGTAAGAAAGTGTGTCTCTGGCAAGATCCATTATGAGATGCGATCCGACTATCAACCTGGTTTAATGTTGATATTACGCTCTACGTTCTCTTTGCTGATGTGTTCCAAGCTGAGTAGAGTTACGGAGGTGACCTCCCTGGTAGAGTGATGCAATGAATGTCAGACTACCAACTTCACAGAGACCTTGCTGTCTCTACAGCACGAACAGTGCACGAATAGTCCTCTATATTCAAAAAGGCTATCATACTCAACGTACTGTGTGCTGTTAGCAAGTCGGTGTACATGTGCTCAGTAGTCCTTTTGTATCCGTGCGTACTTAACTGTTTCGCTCAAAACAATTCAACACTGGCCAGCCAGGCGTGCAGTATACTTCCGCTAATAAGTTTTTGACTTGTTTAATTTTTGAACAACTTTAGTCTATACAGAGGATTTGGAATAATTGTTGCACGGATCGATCAAAATTATGTTGCGGGTTGGGAAACGGGAACTAGTACGGACAATAATTCACGCCTAATTGTTTCAGAACTGGATATAAGGCTAAGAAAAAAAAACAACTTAGCTGCGATTGCACTTGACAAACAAAGTCGGATTTACCCTGCAGCCTTTCTCGTTTATAAATTGACAACACAATGGCACACAAATAACGACCGCATGAACCTAGTTGTAGATCGTGTGGATGATAATACTATAATCATTTCACATCCTTTGATATTTTAAGTAGGAAAAGGAGAAAAACAGGTAATTTGGGAATTCGGATCCGAATAAAACCATGTGATGGCATGAATATAGTCTACTCCCATTATAACGAAGTCGTCTGGACCGCCATTTTTTTTTTCGCTATAGGGGCTTACATGTACCAAAATTTTGTTATGACCGAACAAATAGAGTATTATTATGGAAAAAAAATATAGACGACAATTTTGAAACCCAAGTTTGCATTTTGTTGTAACCGGAACTTGGCTATAATCGTGTTCGTCAAAACGAGGGTGCTCTCTCTAGAAGCTCTCTCTATTATATAAATATATATCAACCTCACCTAAGTCGATCTCACACTACAGTCAGGTCAAGGAAGAATATACGCCCAGAATGAATATGAATACATGTTAATATTTCTATTGATTGTGTATATAGTGATTGATTGTGTATTTTCTTATTGTGTATTTTCTTATTGTTGGTGTTGTTACCGTTGTGGATGTTGTTGTTCATGTTTCATGGATTTTTACGAAAACAGAGCCCTGAGGAAGACCGGCAGTTAGTCTATTTTAAATCTGTATGATTGTATGATATTATTTTATTTATATACTTGATGTGTGTGATTACTTTATACTGTTTTGAAATGTAATAGTTTATCCTGTTTATATATCTCATGCTGATCAGGCTACTCTGGATAAAGAATTGCAATAAATAAATAAATAAATAAATAAATAAATAAATATAAATAAATAAATAAATAAATGAATAAATAAATAAATAGGTACGGTAAGTCAAAACTCACGATTCCCGCAAGTCAAAAAATTCTCCGATCTCTTTAGATTAGGGTTAGACTGTAATGTAGAGCACACCCTTTAATAATGTCGAAATAGAGCACACTGTATCTACCACTGATCACTGCGTTATGGCGTCTTTTTTTCTTCCCCACGAAAATCGTATACCATGTTCGTTCCGCCGACCTTGACAAATAATGGAGATACAGTGTTTTCAAAGTATGAATGTGTGAGTGTGTATGTGTGTGTGTGTTCACCAGACTGCTATGCCGTATGTTCACGATGATTTACCATTGAATGTGGAATCATATCCCTCGATCTTGTCTGCAAAAGATCCGTTTTCTCTTCCTCTTCCTCTCTCTCTCTCTCTCTCTCTCTCTGTCATGTCCACTCTCAACCTCATGGACAGCGACAGTAAGTTAAAGAGAGCTAAAAGTGTATAGCAAGAAATTATCTAATTCACACAAAATCATGTCTGATTCGAAATAAGTTGAATCTTTATGTAACCTAAAACAATGACAATAATAGCAAATCGCACGCTTACTTGAGAGAGAAAGATCAGTCTCAAGGTGTGCACGGTGATTTTGTGATTAATATACAGGCAGGAAGCTGGGAAGAGAAAACAGAAATGGGAGGAAGTGGGAGAGAGAGAGAGAGGGGGGGGGGCGGAGGTTCAGTTGAAAGAAGTTTCCCGTTGTCAAAAAAAAATATATATATATCTTTTTAAACAAGAATGAAAAACATGTTAAGATTCGAGTCACCACAAATTTGTCATCGTGAAGTTACTTAAAACGTATCAGTAAATTTGTGCTTAACGCATGTCATGACCGGTTTTAGTGTTGCCAACATTGTTCACTGCATTTTGAGGAGAGAATGTGGTTGGGTATTTTTTTTCTGTTACTCTCCGTGTTCGATCTGTACTTTATGAACATCAAGTAAAAAAGAAGGAACTATAGGATTTGAAATCGATTTGAACTCGCGTCACCCACTACGTACCGAGCAGTACCACCGAGCCGAAGCCAGCTCACTCCTCCCTTGGTCTCATCAAGGACCTATGGGTCTCATTCATAATTCATTAGTTTCTAGTCAGACGAGTTATAATAAAACAATGAATGTTTTGCAAATTTTTAATTTGATTTTTACGTTTTGGGGGAGTGTAGTTACAAATATTTTCTTCTTTTTTTCCAAAATCGTTCATTTGAATGTGACAAAAATAAGAAGAAAAAAAAAAACATGGTCGGAAATTGGTGGACGTCATCTCAGCTGCTCGGCAAACAAAAACAACCAACTGAATAGGTTGGACTATTGGAAGGTTCAGGCAGAGTTGATTCCTGTTGCTGCTACAGTATTAAGCTATTAATCAAATATTACACTGACAAACAGAGCCGTCATCACACATTTTTATTTTCTTGAGGTGACTTGTACAGGACCTGATAATACCAATAAGAAAAGAGGTGTATATTAGATAATGTGTGTAACATACATAATGAACAACACATCGAATGCACACAAGAAGAGGCAATGGAAGTTAACTCCATTTCTATCTCAAAGGCGATCTAAAAAACAACAACTAAATTTCATCTGGTATGAAATTATCTACTTGATGATTCAAGTGATGTGCAATGGCAGTAAAAAAAAAATAGACCCACTGATTCTAATCTTTTGAATGTTGAAAGTATAGTCAATGTAATGCAAAAAAAAAAAAAATGACAAACTCGATGATCTGGGGCCATGTTCCTAGTCAAGGCGTGCTTATGAAGATACACCCATGCCCTTCCAATGTTTCATATAAAAGGGTCTAATATATTTTTGAAGCCAATTGGAAATGTTCCCTATTGTACAGTTTACCTTCAATCATGTCAATTTGACACTATTCTGTATTTTTTTCTCCCCATACTTTTTAATCATATCGTACCCAACTATGTGTATTAATGCGTTAGAACAATTTGTGTGATTATTCATGGCATATGAATATTATGGTAATAACAATAATAATAGCAGGGGCCTCTGGTAGAGCAGTGGCAACACTGAAGAGGCTAATCTGGGTAAATAAGACCTTATGATTATAATTATCATTTTTATATCGTGAAATTGTGTTATAGTATTATATTGTATTGAAAATGGAATGCAAAATTACACTTCACTGAACTCAACAAAGTAATTTTAATCATTATTTCTCACAAAACAAACAAATTACACAACAACAACAACAACAACAACAACAATTGTATTCAAGTAAATTAATCATTGCTAGCCAACCCTCTTCATTTGGGTGAACACTGAAGTATTCATACATAAAATATATTCGCAGGTTTCTAATCACACAATTCTCAACCCGGAAGATGGTTAGGGTCGATGCCAGTCGCTTCGCAGCTGACGTCCCAGAGTTGCTTTGCGAGGGTCATGTCTTTAGCCAACTTAGACTCCTTGGCCAGCTGACAGTTTGAGAAATATCCACCGCTATACTGTGTAACTGATTCGTCGACGGCACAGTAGATTGTTGTCTGGGCTCCGTCCTTTTCGCTCAACGCAAAGAAACTGTGTATTCAAAGATACAGTGTAATATTACTGGCAAAGGCAGCTTGTTATCCAAGTCAAGGTCAAAGAACGGAGGTCGCAGATATAGACGAACTGAATTAGAATATGATCTATCAGACCATGGAGCTACTAACAGTAGCAGTAGCTCCATGATCAGACAGAGGATGACATGTGCAAAATTATGTCTGATGATAGTTAAGAACACAAAGCAGTTCTCGGAAGTTTGGTAACTCATGTTCCTTTAAGTCTCAAGCATTTTCAACAAAATCCCATGAACGACTTACCCAAGGAAAGGAAGAAACAGATAGTACATAAATTTTTGTCCTCTAGACGTCCAGGATGTTTGCCAGATGCTGGAGTAAATATATCCAGGATGCAGCGAAAAGGCAGTCACTCCGGTACCCACTAGACGGCGCCCTAACTCTTTGGCGAAAAGAACGTTGGCTAGCTTGCTTCTACCGTATAGATCGAATTCAAAGACTCCTGCGAGATTCAGTAAAAAAAATATTAACACGAGTAACAATGGACAAGACATGTTTCCTTCCGAAAATGTTAGCAATCTATTCTTCTTTATATTGTGACGTAGACTGCTCGTGGTTTAGTCACTTCAACATTCTTAATGGTTGCCGAAGGCGCCGTTCTGACTATGTAAGGCCTATCAACGTAATTTGTGAGCAGCTGAACGTAATGACAGCTGTACGTCTCATTCTACATGATTTAAACAGGAGACAGAATTAAACGTTTAGACTACTCCTCCTCAGTAGGCATTCAAGAAGAAAGCATACCCCCCCCCATGCCGTCTGTTTTTACCAAGAGGCAACTTAAACTCATGTTACACGCGTACCTACATGGAATACAGTTACAGAATCACAAACACAAAGGGGACTTTATCAATTCGTTAACGACTCATTGAAAATCACAAAATCAGACTCGACCCCTTACCCTCAGCTGACTTGTTTCTGAAATCAAGATCTGCCACTCTAGAGAAGATCCAGCCGTGAACGATGGACGAAACGTTGATAATCCGACTGGGGGCGCTTTTCTTTAACATGTCAAGGAGTGTCATGGTGAGAACGAAATGACCCACGTGGTTCGTTGCCATGACGATATCAAAGCCTTCAGAAGTCACGCTGTACTTTGTCTGGCCAATTCCTGACAAATAAATGTATTCAAAATAATTTTTGCATTAGACATTCCTAGTGAATTCCTTCATACCTTAATAACGTATTTCAAAGCTGGTGAAAAGGTAAAAGAAAAGAATCGCTGATAAGCAACATGACCAAATAGTTCATTATGTTCGGGAATTCCACCCCCCCCCCATAAAAAAAAAGAGAAACAATCCGAGTAAATCGTCTTAACTTGCCCTGCCTTCCCTTGGCCCTTTGAACTGAACTTTTCACACGGAAGTCAACACAGATTGAATACCTTTTCAGTGGTGCTCCTTCCCCGTAGTGCTTTCTGGATTTCTTTACGTAGAATTTGGTAATAATCGTCATTCGACAATATTATTCCTGGCACGTCAGGACATCTAGTCTCCCTGAATCTGGTGTTTGTAAAATTCGCAGCAGCCTGACTCTGTCGACTCTGTCCATCTGTTGATACTACTTGTAATTGTCCAATATGGTATATCGACCCTCGCCTGTCTTTGTTGGGTGAGTTTTGTCACAATTTTCTTGCAGTTTATGCTGATACCGACTTATACTTCTGAGTGCAGATCTTTTATCCATTTTTTTTTTGATATTCCTTATTCCTTTCCTATTTTTTTTTTTTTTTTTTTTGCTTTGCTGATATCTCTGTAGTGTCTGTCATGTTTTTGGTTTCCTTTGATTTTCTTCTTACATTTCCAGGATCTCATCTGTAGTCCAGGGTTGACTCTTCCAGCGGTGTTTCTCCAGAAAGTCATTTACAGTTTCTGTCATCATTGCATTGCATTTGGTTGCAATCACCTCCGTATTTTCGTCGGAGCAGTGCTGCAAACGTTTTTTCTTTGTTTTTTGTTTTTAGTTTGTCCAAGTTCAACCACAGTCTGGTGTTCTTGTTGAATTACAATTTCATTTACTTTTGACATGTTTGCAGGAGGATAAAGCTAAGTTGCTGCCTCATTGATCTCCTGGCGAAGGAATATTAAACTACTCACAAAAAAGTTGCTACTGTTTGTTTGTCCCATATAAGGCAAAGAAAGTGGATAGTTAAATATAATGCGAAGAGATTTCATTTATTATTACCTGCATTGTTGATGAGGATATCGAGTCGGTCCTCCTCCTTCAAGATCTGATCAGCGAAAGCTCGAACCGACTTGAGGTTAGACGTGTCCACCTGTTTGAAGACCACGTTGTCGCTTCCTGATCTCTGGCGGACCTCTGCCAGAGCTGCTTGGGCTTTGGTCGGGTTGCGACAAGCCATGATAACCCGCGCCCCTCGGCTGGCTAGGTCCACGGCCGTCTCGCGTCCGATGCCAGCATTGGCACCTGAGATACATTTTGTTGATGACATCAAATGTTCAAGGTTAAGATTTTCTTGAAGGCAAGGGACTAAATACAAACATGATAAGACTGTTTCTAGTCTGCTCTGAGTAGGCTACTTACTTGTATCTGCACTTTAACCAAGCCTGTGTTGAGTCTAATGAGCAAAACCAGGGTGAAATAATTTCATCTATTACATCCTTGACAACTCTTTGATCAGTTAATATGAATATGCAAAATTAATGAGCGAGTTGATGTGATGTCCTGGCAACTTGTATATAGTTTGTACACAAAATCTTAAAATTTTCCATTTTCGTTTGTACTGTACTAACAAAGCAATTATGCGATTGTGTGATCGTCATTTTAAAGTGAGTCAGCCAGGAGTAACACTGTTTTTTGATAGGAAAAAAATGATTTTCCCCTGCTGATTGGAAAGTGTGAAGTTATATTATCAGCTCATTCATTGTCGTATTCATATTAAAAGACTATGTGTTCAACAAAAATTAGAGAGACTTTGCAATGTTATAGCTACCCTAACCTTTATCTGAGTTTGGTCAAATTTTCGTTGTTGTGCTTATAAGACATTACTAAGCCTTCTCACGCAGGAACTTCTGGAAATCTTCCTATACTTCCCTGATCTTGTGCAGAATTCCAATTTAAGTTTTGGTTAAATTCGTGCATGCGCCCTCAACGCTGGATAAGGTGGTCTCAACTATTCGTGGATGCCACAATAGTGGTATAATGATTATAGACAATAAAATAGAATATATATTGGTGATTCAACATATTATGCTATTTTTTATCATAATGACATATCATAATTGTCAGATCTTGTCACAGATTGATGTCTGCTGATGATTTTCAGCGTTTGTTATACAGTCTCCTTTATTATCATGATCACTGATGAGTCTAATATTTTATTTAAAACATGGTGTGATCTTAAAGTGTCTCGTGTAGATTTCCATTGCAAGTGAAATCAGTTTTCATGAGGCCTGTTATCCGACCTTTATCTTACCTGTAATGATGACAGTTTTCCCATCGAGACGAGCCTTGCTCTTAACACGCCTGGTCCCTCCATAGAACCAAACCCAGTACGCCCCGTACGAAGCGACGAGAAATACAGCAATGCGAACTGATAACGGAGCGACTTGCAACCAGTTTGTGCCATGCTCGAATAACTTTGAGCAGTAAAATAGAGTATCTCTGGCAAGATCCATAGTATATGCAGTCCAATCTACAGCCAGGTTGAATGATGATATTGTGCTTTGTGTTTTTCTTGTGTCTTGCCAGCTGCACGGAATGACTCAACGCGGTAATTAAAGATACATTTTACATGATCACCAGCTTATTACAGCACACACAATGTGTGAATACTTCTCTATTCCAATCAGGGATATATCACATACGCCTGCCCTGCTGTTCAACTCATTAAGTCTAGAGTCCGTTTTATGAGTAGGTCGTACGTGACACCTCAACCATTGTCAACCGTTCAGTTCAGTTCAGTTCAAAGCTAGACGACAGAAACACATCGTATGACACTGATTACTCCGCCTTATCCATGTTTGTAGTGTAATTCGGCTAATCTCTGATTAATATTTCATGTTTTAACAACTTTAGCCTATGTTCATGAAACCAAAAGTCGTATGTACCCTGCAACTTTCTGCGTTCATTACAATACTAGTAAACATACGTAGTTTCCGACTGACTTCTGACACACACGCTCACACGCACGTGATCTTGTGCCATAAAAGTTCCTTATAAATTTACTATTTTTTTTTTACAAAAAAGAAAGATCGGTGACTTTGAGATATTGGATCCGATTAAAAACGTGATGACATATACATGTACATTTATGTATGTATCGTTATAAAAATATGCATGAGTGTGTATATATAATATGTACATGTAACTTATCAAACAGTTAACTTCGCATGGCTCGAAGTCCTCAGGATCGGAGAAGTGCACAGCGTTTGGCGATATTCGAATCTCTCGCAAAGGTCGAATATTTAAAGGGATTCTCCGTTTTTTTCCTCCGTGTTATTCACATCAGTTCATGCTTATATGTGTATGTACTTTTGTTTAGACGCCATTCTGGAAGTTATCTAACGCAAATGATCCCAAATTTTAGACTCTCTCCCTCCCTCTCTTTCTCTCTCTCTCTCTCTGTATTTGTCTGTCTCTGTCTGTCTCTGTCTGTCTCTGTTTGTATCGCATATCGTGTCTATTCTATATTATTGCTGCTTTGCTTTTTAGTTCATGTTCGGCTTTGGCCACTACCCTACGAACGGTAGTGACACCGTGAGAACGATTTTTTTCATCATATTACTAGCTTCTTAGAGCAGGCGTCTTGTATACTGTCCCGAAATTGAACAAAGATTGACAAACGATAAAGGAAAATGTTCACATTCGGGTCTGATCGTATAAACATCGGGCATTCTTTGAGGCATCTTAAGCCATCTTATGGCCGTCGGTGGATTTCTCAGGCTCCAGTACAACATGTAACAAATTCGTGAGCGGTGGTAAATTCTTCGTGTTATAGCAATGGTGTTTTTCATTCGGTGTTCCTATCATATACGGATAGACTTTTCAGTGGCTTGGGTGCCATTGTGTGAATTTTTGTAGGCATCGTTCTTTCTTCATCAACTGCTTATTGGCTTTTGATCGACGTTGGACAAACATCGCAAGAAATTGAAATTTCCATACTCGTATGCCATCTCCTGTCAATTTCGGGATAGTGAGATGCCTTCGTAAAAAGACCGCCCTAGAGCCTATCGGCAACGTTTGTAGACCATTCGTGAGTTGGCATCCAGGTCGATTGTCTTGTTCAAGATTAATTAAAAGACCTTACGAAAATCCGATATCGCGAGACGGTACAACATACGAACGCCTTTAACACATGACCCGAGGTTGACTTAAAGGGGATGTTCGGCTCATGCGACAGCTAGTCTCATTTTGTGCAGAGGCTACAGATGTTTTTACATCTCGCAGTAGCTGAAAAATGGCTGAGTTGGTGCAAAATTCTACCTTGATGGATATAAACATAATTGATGCTGATTATATTGTGCAAGTCGAAATCTACAAAATTCACAATTCCTTTGACCTGTGGGAATTTTGATTTAAACAACAAAATTACATGCTAACATCAATCCGGAAGAGATGTTATTATGTGGAATCCTTTTATGTTTATTTATATTTTCTTTTTATTTGCGGGGTGAATTTACATACATTTTCTTCTTTTGGTTTGGTTTGGTTTGGTTTGGTTTGGTTTGGTTTGGTTTGGTTTGGTGTTTGTATATCAGTTACTGATGTCTGAGAGAGATAAGAAAAGGAATGGTTAGATCTGTTGGCGAAAAAAAAAAACAACCCAAAAAAGTTGTAATGTTCTCTGAAACAACACTGAATACGTTGGGATATTGCCATTGACAGGAAAATGAGCGAGTACATGAGCGAAGAGCAGACGAGTAGATTGGACGGAAGGAATTTTAATGATTCCAGCTGCTGCACATAGCAAGGCATTCATCAAATACAATAAAATGACAAACAAATTGTTGATCACACAACTCTTTATTATCATCGAGCGATTTTGTAAAGTATACGACCGAGAATAAAGGTAGACAGCTATTATACTTGTGCCACATACATAGTGAACAACACAGTGAAAGTATCCACCTGGAAGAGGCTATTATACAGAAAGGAATAACTCTATTTCTATACAAGGCCGCTAATGGCAGGTGGACGTTGACAGAGGGGAACTTATTCCAAACGGGTATGAGGAGGACATCTGATCATTGTAGAAATGTATACGAATGTTTCTCCATGGTTCGTTTTACATTAAAATAAAGAATGGGAAACTGGGAAATGTAAATCAGATATTCAACAGTTAGCACAGAACCTTCGATATGAGTTTTAGTAAAGTTTGATACATGTATATAATACTTGGGCACCCGACATCCGGGTACCAGATGAGGATGGTTTGGACGGAGTGTGAGAGAGAGAGCAAGTAATAGCGCGGTCTATCTCAAAATGTGCTCTAAAGAAATTCAAGTTTTATCTGTTATGAAACCATCTGCCGGATTGTTCAAGCGATTTTAAATGGCAATAAAAGGACAATAAATGTTAAATCCATTTATTCTAATCCTACGGAGGTTGTCAATAAAATTAATGTAGAAAGAAGAATCGACCAGGTCATTTCAGTCATCAATTTGACTGGACTTAAAACTGTTATCATGTAAAAAAAAATTGTTGGAAGCTACCCGCTTCAATTAGGCGAATTCTGTGAAATGTTCCTATGCATATCGTTCTCAACCCGGAAGATGGTTAGGGTCGATGCCAGTCGCTTCGCAGCTGACGTCCCAGAGTTGTTTGGCGAGCGCCGTGTCCCTGGCCTTCTTAGACTCCTTGGCCAGCTGACAGTTTGAGAAATATCCACCGCTATGTTGTGTGACCGATTCGTCAACAGCACAGTAGATCGTTGTCTGGGCTCCGTCCTTCTCGCTCAACGCAAAGAAACTGTGTGTGTAAAGATACATTGCAATATTACAGGCAAAGGCAGCTTGTTAGCCAAGTCCCTGATTCACAGAGAACAGAGGTCATGGATAGGAGAGAGCTTTTGATCCAGCGGAGATAACCTTTAACAGTGAATTAGACTAATTTTATTCTATCAAATGATAACATGTACAATATACACAATAGATATACGCCTGATGATAGTTGAAGACGCAAGGCAGTTGTCTGAAGTTTTGTAACCCACATTCTTTCAATCTAAGACACTCGTCAACACCATCAAAATGATATTAAGACCTACCTAAGGAAAGGAAGAAACATATAGTAGATGAATTTCTTTCCGCTGGATGACCAAGATGTTTCCCAGATACTGGAATAAATATATCCAGGATGCAGCGAAAAGGCAGTCACTCCGGTGCCCGCCAGGCGGCGCCCTAACTCTTTGGCGAAAAGAACGTTAGCCAGCTTGCTTCTACAGTACAAATCGAATCCCACGACACCTGCGTGGTGCAAGAAAAGCAACACGAGTAAAAAAAATGAGTCAGTCATGTGTTTTGCAATGTCATCAATCTCTTATTCATCATACCTATACGTGACGCAAACTATTCGCGTACCAGTCAACAACGAATTCATAATGGCTACATCGCAGAAGGTGCAGTTCTTAATAGGAGCATCTGACGCATGGACAGATATACGTATCAGGGAATATGATTAATGCAAGAGATCGAATGAAACGTTTCAACTGCTTTATCACAATAGACATGATACAAAATAAGATTATACGTCCTTAAGACGTCATCTGTTTTACGAAGACGAATTGACACTGTCCAGATAGGTATATGTGCATAAGTAAACTTCGTTACACTCGTAGTAAAATGGAATACTATGCACCCAGGGGACATGTGGACAGATCCATCTTTCATATTAACTCTGTTTATGAGTCTGTAAATGTTTCGTTTAATATCACAAAACCCTCTTTCTATTCTTACCCTTCGCAGACTTGTTTCTGTAATCAACATCTGCTGCTTTGGAAGAGAGCCAGCCATGAGCGATGGACGAAACGTTGATAATCCGACTGGGGGCGCTCTTCTTCAGCATGTCTAGGAGTGCCATGGTGAGAACGAAGTGACCCACGTGGTTCGTTGCCATGACGATATCAAAGCCTTCAGAAGTCACGCTGTACTTTGTCCCGCCAATTCCTGACAAATAAGTGTATTTAACAAGTTGCATTAGACATTCCCAATGAATTTCTTCTATCCTCAGAATGAAAATGTCCCTCGGATAGGACATAAAATGGAGGTCCCATGTGTGAGAGAGTCACTACTCATGCACGTAAAAGATCCCACTTCATTCATTCATCGCAAAGAGCAGGGTGTTTAACCCGGTGAAGTGGTCCCGCCTCACATTCCAACAGGACCTCATGGAAGACCAGCTTAGCATAGCTGAGTATGGGCTATCAAGCCATCTTCTCAGATGGAAATATAAAGAAACAAACACAATTTTGTGAGAAAATAATTTCACTGATCAACATTGATTATTATGTTGTATTAAAAAAGAAATAATTATCAAATTTATTGTCTTACGGGGCAACAGAAGAAACATCCACGTTGACTGCAGTACAATCCTCAAAATGCAATTTAATAACTTTGATTTACTGGTGATGTAAACAAGACACAAACAAGAAAAATGCTATTCTTTAGTTCCGTGAGGTAAGGTGAAAAGAATGTGGATCGATATTATATTAAGATTTATTTCTGAGTGGCTGCCTTTTCGCTGCATCCTGCTGACTTTTCTGCTCTTATTCACCTGCGTTGTTGATGAGGATATCGAGTCGATCCTCCTCCTTCAAGATCTGATCAGCGAAAGCTCGAACCGACTTGAGGTCAGACGTGTCCACCTGTTTGAAGACCACGTTGTCGCTTCCTGATCTCTGGCGGACCTTTGCCAGAGCTGCTTGGGCTTTGGTCGGGTTGCGACAAGCCATGATAACCCGCGCCCCTCGGCTGGCTAGGTCCACGGCCGTCTCCCGTCCAATACCAGCATTGGCACCTGATGAGATATGATATTCAATCACATCTGATATTATTATTTGAATTTAATTTTTTTTTTGAAGGCAAAGGAATAAATACAAACATTACACAAAGTGTTTCCATCCTGCTGTGAGTATAATGTATTTGTGTTTGAACTTTAACCAAGCCTGTGTTGAGTTCTAATCAACTTAACAGAGTAAAATAACCACTTTTATCATACCCTCTACAAAAAATACACCTGATTGTTTCAAGAAGCCCCTCTTCAGTCTTTTACTTAATGACGCACAAAATACCGTGTGAAGAACCCTCCGTTCAAATCTTTTGATAACCAGAACAAAATCACATGAACAGAATTCAAAAAGCTTCTTAAAAATTGAACGTAAGAAGAGAAAGTTGCAGAAGTCCACATGATTCACCAAAGACGCTGAAATCAGAACAGGCTATGAAGTAATAACTTTCTCCCTTTTATTTTCATAACAAAAACAAAACTGCGATTAAGATCATGTTTTGGTCTTGATTTAGCAACTAAAATTCGTCGTTATTTGGTTACTAAGAACTACAATGATCAATATCAGATTACAATATCTTACAGATTTCATGCTAAAGAATAAAATTTTGTGAAGAATCGTGAGAGAGAATGAAATAATGAAGACTATGTTTGGGGTAATGACAGATTTCGCTGCTTTGCGGAAACATTGTGAATTTAAAAAAAATCTTACAACTTTCTTCCTATTTTAGGTCCGAATTCGACGAAATCTTTATTACTCTGTTTCATTCATTGATATAATCTTTTAAAGTCAACTAGTGTTTGGTTTTGGTGCTGATTGCTCTTTTCAGGGATTCGCTGGACTATTTCTGAATCCATTAGTAGTCTTATCTAATAAGACATGACGAATCTTCTGCAGTGCTGAGCAAATATTGATCCTTTATAGTGATATGACGAGGTCAAAGTACAACTATGTAATTTGACCAGATAACGTTTTTTTCAACTCCACTTTTAGCAGAACACAAGCCGCATCAATACATGTTTACACAGACACACACACACACATAAACATTTTGGTGAAGGGGCTTATACTGAACATACACATATATGGAATTAAGAGTGTGGTTGAACTTTAACAGAAGATAAGTCTCAAGAATGGGAAAAAATTACTCTGTCCACCAGTATGACCAGAAAATCTGTATCCATCGACGATTCCTTTCAGAAATTTCTTTAAGAAGTCACAGTTAATTTTCGCGGAATAATATGCAGGGGCCGCGCGTAACGATGGGGGGGGGGGGGGCTGAGAGGGTTGTAGCCCCTCCCCATCCCCGTTGATGTTCGTTAAACACACACACACACACACACACGCACAAACAAACAAAAAAAAAAACTGTGACTTTCCAAAACTTCCGTCCTTAGATTTTTCCCGTCTGAGCCGGTGGGGGACTTTGACGTTTCCCCACTATATCTTACAGCTCCTCGCTCCCCCCCCCCCCCCCCCCCTCCAACCCGGGTTAAACGTTACGCGACTCCTAATATGTAGGCCTATATGAATTTCACATGATTTCCCTGGATGACTTGCATTGCATGACAGTATCACTTACACATATGGTATAATGTCATGTAGGCCTATACTGTTTGTACGTATACTTTTGTTATTGATTGACGGGTTCTCATAATCAAATGGTAGCTGGCCAGCTTTGAAATTGAGGACAACGTTTAAAGATTTTGTGTGTGTGCATTTGTGTTGGTAACTCTTTTTCTTCCGTTTGTGCAGACGGCAGATCTAAAACTCGGCTTTTTTTCTTTTAACGCCGAATTTTGTTGAATGAATTCCCGAGTCATAAATACAGTATACCCTACGTACCAGCTCAGTGTACCATTGTATAGAGTTCCATGCGTGCGCCAAAGAGAAGTAGAGTCCTCCCCATTCCAATGGAATGTTTGAACTTTAGCGAGTAAATAGACGCATTACGTAACCAGACTATTCAACTGTTCTTCCGTCTTTTCTACATGAAGCTCAATGGTTTCATTCCCTGACTGCTCGTCTTCATGTATCAATTGTTCGTTACGACTGTTATAGAAATAAGCTACAGAAACCAAGGACTTCTTGATGAAACCGATTAGGTGCTAGGCTATCCACCTTCTTGTAAGGCAGAGCTCGTGTTTGACAATTTGTTTCAATAAGCATTATCTTATGACTAATTTCTAGTATAACACATCGCTTTTAAGTTAGGGAGAAAGCGGGCAATTCGCTCAGGAGTTTGTTCACAGGAATTGTTAAAGTTTTGGCCAAATCCCTTCGCCGCCATCGCTGGATGAAACGGATACAACCATTGTGATGTCACAATAGTGGCACAGCAGACAGACAATACAAAGAGAATACAATTGTATAATGAGTTTTTTATTCTAATGACCAAGCAAATCATCCCGACATTATGTTACTAACAGGAGAAACTTGTTTTGTAAAACTCTGTCTGGTTTCATTATCGTACCACTGTGATATCACGAGTTGATGAAGCCTTTTTATCTAGCATTGACGACACTAATTAAAAAAAAAAAAGAACTTTCAAAAAGTCTTATAAAGTTTTGAAGAGACCGTCAAAGATTTCTCAATTTAAGCGTAACTGTGTTGATATTTCTGTGAGTTTGAGGTAGATTCTCATTTCAGGTTTACAACAATGGTCGGTCTGCCGTATTACAGGCCTGCAGCTTTTCTGCTAAACTCACCATCGAATAAGGTTCATATGAATCACACAATTCAACAGAAAATGCTTGGTAAAAGGTTTCCAAGACGCATGTTAGATTTATACTGTATTTTGAGTGAAATCAGTTTTCATGAGGCCTGTTATCCGATCTGTATCTTACCTGTAATGATGACAGTTTTCCCATCGAGACGAGCCTTGCTCCTAACACGCCGGGTCCCTCCATAGAACCACACCCAGTACGCCCCGTACGAAGCGACGAGAAATCCGACAGCACCTGCTGCGATGCGAACCTGTAAAGGAGCGGCGTGGAAATCCTCTATTCCCCGCTCTACGACCTCTCGGAAGTGGGTAAGTGCGTCTTTGACCGCCTCCATTGTAAATCTGAAGCTTGTGGACAAAGCGCAGCTTCACAGGGTCTGTTGTGAGTTAAGACGCAGTACTATCATTATCTGACCATGATGACGATTTCGAATGGACATTCCTCCTGATAGCCGCACTTTAAACACTGGGCTGGCGCAGCGTTTTCAGAAGTGTGGGGGCCCACTTCCGGGTTTCATGAGCTAACAAGCAAAAAAAAAAAAGGGGGGGGGGGGGGTCCTCAGCTCATCTCTACCCGTCCACTTCCGGGTTTCTTCAGCTGACAAGCAAAGAAAAAAAAAAAAAAAAAAAAAAAGGTCCTCGGCTCATTCTCTCCCCTCCCATTTCCGGGCGTTATAAAAACAATAGGTCTTCAGAGAAAAAACATAACCTTACCGCCGCCATACTTCAAGATCTCTACCTATTTCTATTTTAGTGCCACTTACGTACTTCCGGGTTGAAAAAAGTGTGGGGCCCAAAGTGATGACACTTTATGTATTCCTTTGTATGGTGCACAAAAAGTGTGTGGGGCCCGAGTCCCCACGGCCACCACGGCTGCGCCGGCCATGAAACAGATTAGTGTACTGCGTCCTTATATTAATTGTTTAGAGGTTTTCAACTAATATTTGAAGAAAGAAATGAAAGATGAGGAAGATCGAGATATCGGCCTTTGGAGACTCTCAGGGTGACCTCGTTGTGGATAGGGAGCTCTAAAGATGATAAAAGATGCTGGAATCGATGTGTGTTAATGATGCAGGGGCCGCGGAAGGGGAAGTGCTGATCCAATCACACACGCACATACACACACACACGTGAAGGAATTAAATATATTTCAGTTATCTCCATACATTCACTTGTTATCCACAAGGCTAAGAAGAGCACTGTACAGAAAGTGATATGGGAACGTTATTGTATAGTGGATGGAAAGACTGAACTCTTTTATCACGTGGACCTTCTTTGTTCTTTGATAGCTTACCATCATTGCAGTCTTTTATCCGCTCTTTACATTTCGCTACAGGGAAGGTTTGCTTACACTTTAAGGGCTACCTGTCGTCCGGGCCTTCATGCATGTCTTTGACCTCATCCTTTGATCTTACATCCCAATCATTTTACACAAATCATTGTTCTTTCACTTCCACCCTTTTTATCAAGTTACACTTGATAAACCTCCCACACTTTTTGGTATTGAACTCCGATTTTTTTATTATTATCATTATTTTTAGTACAGCACATCCCTCACTGCTTTGGCAGATATTTATCCTACTGTGAACTGTCCGGAAAAAAAAAAAAAAAATCTCTTTGTTCTACGATTCACCTGTTGAAACTTCGAACCCATTGATAAGACGTCCTTATTATACATGTACAGTAAGCAGTTTCCATGAATGTATAATCGTTCACATGTTGTGTGTCGACGCGAGGCGTGGCTGCTTTTTCGCGCCACAGCCGACTGATCTCCAATGGTAATTAAGCCACTGCAAGTAGCACCTGCGTTTGACGCATGTTGAACGGGTTGCTATTAACACCCTGATTTCCATTCAGTATTTGTACTGGGTTTTTTTTCTCTCTCTGATACGTGTGTTAATGGGTGCATGGTTAAAAGTCCCACATTCAATAGCCAATACAGATGTTGCAAGAAATACCTTTACTGTTTACTCCCCCCCCCCCCCCCCCCCCCCGTATACGGGAAAGTCTCCCTGAACTTTAACTGGGCAAGTGTCACGGTCCTTGAATTCTCTGTCTGTAGGTGTTTTAAAACACAACACCTTTATACTGAGTGGTCCGGCTATCCCCTGGTGATCTGTTGTAATTGAGTAATTATTGTAACTGTGACCAGGATGGGTCTAATTGTACCAAATTTTGTATTGTATATTGAAACCCCACACACATTTGCACTTTGTACACACACCTGCACAGTAGTATGCACTTGCAAAATGCAAATTAGCACCTATGCAGTTGTTGTCTCTCAAATATCCGGTAATTTACATTTCTGTATTACAAAATGGCGTCACAGGTGAATACCCCGGATATTCTTCCTGACGTTATGCCCATGCGCGACAGTAAATATTACACACCCCTTGAATTCAATGATATTGTATCGTATAGTTCAGATAATATTTCACTTCTTCATATAAACTCTAGGAGTTTGAATAAAAATTTTGAATATTTGGAAAATCTTTTGCACTCTTTAAAAAATTTTGAATTTTCTGTTATTGGAATAAGTGAAACTTGGTTACATCAAAACTCCCCAGACATCCTTAATTTACCCAATCATAAATTAGTTAGGGCTGATCGTCAAGGAAAAAGGGGTGGCGGTGTTGCGTTTTATATTGCGCAAAATTTACAGTTCAAAATCCGTTCTGAAATCACGTTTAGATATGCAGAAACGTTATTTATTGAAGTTGAGAACCCAATCTCTAAAAACGTTATTATAGGTTTAATTTATCGATCCCCTGATCTGAATTGTGAATTATTTTGTGATGAATTTGGATTTATATCTCCATAAGATAGGTAATGAAAGTAAACATGTTTTTATTTTTGGTGATTTCAACATTAACTTTTCCCCCACATCCGATAACAATAATTCCCTTAATTTTATGCATTTAATGTATTCATATAGTTTTATGTCGATTATCAATAAACCCACCAGGATAAATCCACACTCATCAACTCAGATTGATAATATATTTTCGAATGTGTATAATAATAATACAATTATGGGGGGTATATTATGTTCTGAAGTTTCTGATCATTTACCAATATTTTCAATTTGTGAATGTAAATTGGTTCGTAATGAATTACATGATAAAATATGGTATTCTAAAGAGTCAAAACGTAATGTGAAATTATTGAAACTGAATTTATTTTTAGAGGAATGGACAGATATTTATAGTATTAACAATGTTAATTTGGCATATAAATGTTTTAATGATAAATTATTGTATTATTATGAAAACAATATTCCTTTATGTAGAATAAAAAGTAACCGAAGTAAACCAAGAAATCCTTGGATTACAAAAGGTATTTTGAAATCCATAAACACTCGTAATTTTCTGTATAAGTTACATATTCGTAACCCAACTGAATTTAATTTGAATATGTACAAAGTTTATCGAAATAAACTGACAAAATTTATTCGTTTATCCCGCAGATTATATTTTTCTGATAGAATGAAAAAGGTTTCTTCGAATATTAATGCAACATGGAAAATTATTAAAGAGGTCCTAGGTAAAAAGCCTGATTCTCCGCCAACGGATGATATCACATTAAACGGTATTAAAATAAATGATCCCAATATGTATGCTAATTCATTTAACTCATTTTTCGTTAACATCGGTCCGGAACTTGCTACTAAAATCAGCAATACTTCTGCTCATTTTACAGATTATCTTTTTGACCAAAATCAAGAGTCTATTTATTTTAATCCAACAGGTCCCAGTGAAATCATTAGTATCACTAAATCTTTAAATAGCTCTAAATCTTGTGGTTCTGATAAAATAAGTATGATGTTATTGAAAGAAATAGTTTATCCACTCGCAGAACCGTTAAGTTATATATTTAATCTTTCTTTATCACAAGGTATTTTCCCTGATCTGCTGAAAATAGCGAAAGTTAATCCTGTTCATAAAAAAAGATGATCCTCATGAAATTAGCAATTATCGTCCTATTTCTTTATTGCCTAGTATATCCAAAATTTCAGAAAAAAAAATTGTTTATGATAGACTTCTTAAATTTATTAATAAGTATGATTTACTTATTCCCAATCAATATGGTTTCAGAAAAAATTATTCAACTGATTTAGCACTATACAAATTTATGATAAAATTACGAGTGCTTTTGCAAACAAAGAACATGTTGCAGGTATATTTTGTGATTTGAGTAAAGCGTTCGATACTCTTGATCATTCTATTTTACTCACCAAACTTAGTAATTATGGTATTCGAGGACAAGCACTTTTATGGCTTAAAGATTATTTAACTAATAGAAGACAATATGTTATTTTTAATGGTTGTGAATCTGACCCCCTTTTAATTAAATGTGGTGATCCTCAAGGCTCAATTCTGGGCCCATTATTATTCCCTCTTTATGTTAATGATATCATAAATACATCCTCTCTTCTCTCTTTTGTTCTATTTGCTGATGATAAGCATATATTTTATTCTCATAGAGATCTTAAGATTTTAAATGATACTTTAAATATTGAAATTAGTAAAGTATCAAATTGGTTTAAGTCTAATAAACTCTCTTTGAATATAAAAAAGACTCATTTTATTCATTTCAAACTTCATTCTGATAATTAAGATACGTTGATACATATTAACATTGATGATATCCCATTAGAAAAGAAAATAAATTCAAAATTTCTGGGAGTATGTATAGATGAAAGTTTGACTTGGAATGAGCATTTACATCATGTTACATGTACAACGTGTATTTCTAGAAATATAGGGATAATTTCCAAGCTGAAGTTCTTTCTTCCTCGTTCAACTTTATTTCTATTATATAATTCCTTAATTCTCCCATATATAAGTTATTGCAATGTTGTATGGGGTACGTATAATAAGGAGTACTCCACCAAAATAAATTCTATATTTAAATTACAAAAGAAAGTTATACGTATTTGTACAGGATCGCATTTCCTGGCTCATACTGATTCTTTATTTCATGAGCTTAAAACATTAAAGGTTTTTGATTTGAATATTATTCAAGTAGCAGTAATTATGTTTAAATATATACATCATCAACTTCCATCATCGTTTGATAACATGTTTAGGTTCAATACTTCTGTCCATTCGTACCCTACTCGTATATGTAGAAATTTCCACCTTTTGAATCCCAAATTATTAGTGAGACATAAATCTATAAGACAATCGGGTCCGGATATTTGGAATAATCTCCCGGATAATATAAAGTCTTGTTCAAGTATTTATTCTTTGAAAGCTTCACTTAAACGATATTTGATACAATTATATTCTCCAAACCAATTGAGCTAACAAATATTTATATTATAGATTGTCATCTTATTGTCAATCTCTATTTTCTTCCTTCAACTGCATCTTGCACTCTCACCTGCAACTGCACTGCACTCACCTGATCACCTTCCTCCAAGAGAGTTATGTCGTTGGATAGTCATTTTATGAGGCCTCCATCCATTTCAAGCTTAATCGCTTATGATGGTGGTCTCCTGCATTCAATCATCTCTGTTGTTTACTGAAAAATACTGTATATTTTATTTTATGTTTCTGTGTATCTACATTGCTCAATGCAATCACCTATGTGTATCTATTTATGTACTGTTATCGATTTATTTCACTGCACTTGTTATTCTTTGTCTTTGTACTTTTTGAAGTTTGCATTCAAATTACATCTGATTGAATGCAGAAATAAAAGCAAACAAACAAACAAACAAACAAACACTACCACTGGACATTCATAGACAATTCCATTAGCACTGCAAAATGCAACTTTCAACCAAAGTTCATTCATCTTTGACCTTTGACCTTTGACCTTTGACCAAAAGGAATTTCATCCAGAATTTAATCAGCACAGCTAAACCTCACTTGCCAAACCAAGGCCTGGTACTACAGAAATCCATTGAGTGGTTTGCCTTAAATCACAAGAATGAGCCATGGGATAGCTGTACATTGGACGGATGGATTGACAATAAAAAATGCCTCTGGCACTCTTCAGTGTGGAGACTGGATAAAAACAGAACAAAAAATGTCCAACATTATTTCAGTCTGCAAAAGTACTTGGCTTCATGAAATAAATCTACATGAATATCTTCATTGAAGTCTGAAATTTTGGAGTTGGCTGAAATGTTTTCTGTACAAATTGTATATTTCACCTGCCTTTGACAGAAACATTACCTACAAGTAGGAAAACTTTGCACAGATGCATCTTGAACCTGCATCTTTACACAACATTATGTGCATTGTAGTATCACAAGCTATCGGTCATTTCAGGTCATACCTCCAGTACAGAGCATAGAATACAAATCAGAACTACAGACACGTGTAAGACATATCACAGATGGCAAGGTGTTGCAATTTGAGTGTCTTTCTTAAATAACTGGATGTCTCAACTATGACAGAGTGCCACCTACCATACAATGAGGCAAAACATAAAGTTACACTTACTTCTGTCTTACTTCTCCTGTAATATCTGCCTCTGGCAAATGACTACCCGTATTCACCGTGTCTTTACTAAGGACCACAATTCTGTTCCTGTTATCTTCCACTGACATGTGACTACTTGCAGTGTCTTCACTCCAGACAACAACTCCTATGTCATGATGTCAGCACACGTATGAGAAGAATATCAACGTCTGCATACATGTAGATATTGCACACTTTACTGATGCAGGCACACAAGTCAAACGAGGGCGCTGTTTGGAGGCTGCTATAGATTGCTCCATTCCTCTCAAGAGCCAGTAGTAGCCTTCCTGTACCTCATGATTTCTGAGACAGACCCCTGGATTCGACCAATCACAACGGAGCATGCCCCTAGCCAGACTGTGATACCCACAGATCCAGGGATGCCACAGGGAAAGGACAGTAGTCTACCAAGCGGCCAGCTCCACTCCTCAGGTAGCAAGATGACTGGCTCATATCGGTACGTCCACACCAACCACAAAATCCCCACAGTCTGCAAATAAAATATAATCACAGCAGCACACACACAAAAAAAAAAAAATTAGAGAATGGTGACATAATACAAGTTATATTCAAGAAATTCATGATTGTTAAAAAAACTCACATTTTATTTGCCCTTCTTCAAAAGATCCCTTTATAGCTGTATTTGAAAGTGTGAATTACAACATTGAACATGTAAATGATTTGTGAAAAATGTTTCATTCTCAAGCATTTCTAAAAGTTTGTCACACAAATCTCATGATCTTTAAATATCACACACTCTTGTAAATCGACACTACACTACATGTATCAAAACATCATTGATGAAAGATACCCGATAATCTGCAATAATTATTTTATCTTTTTAGTGCTTGTTTTTCATTACATTCAACAGGCACAAACGATATAACATGAGGAGGATGTTTAGCTCTGGACTTTGGGGATGAGGGTCGGGGAGAAATACTCCTACAGTAGAATGCTGAAATTCTGACCATTTAAGTTTGTAACTTTTAATGGTAAACATAAATGAAACCATAATCCATGATCTTTAAATACTTTCAAATGAAATGATGTCCCACATTTTGTGTATTGTGAATGACGCACATATATATTCTTAAGAGCAATTAAAAGAAATTATGGTCTACATCAACCTATTGCTTTATGGTTACAGATACTCATGCATGACTGAGCACTTTGACTATAATGAAGTCCAAGGTATTGACCAAGGAAATGTTGAACTCACATAAATTGCATTCAAAGCCAGTGATATCCCCCAGCTGATGGTGAACCTTGTAGCAACTTGGGAATTTTCTGGGTAGAAAGACAGAGAGAGATAGATAGATTAGTTCACTAAAGGGTGCTCCCATTACAACAAACAAGGTTATTACACAATTTCATTACAACAAAGTAAAAATTCATGTCCAAAATTATTATCAAAATCTATGGTGCCAACTCCCTTTGGTTATAAAACAATGAAATTCCTATATTACAAAAGAAAACTGCCGGTCCCAAGGACTTCAGTATAACTGGAGTTGCTTGTACAGTGGATTCCTGTTATATCGAAATTTTATAACAACCGAACAAAAAAAAAAACAATAAAGAACATACATGTAGAGCTGAAAAGGTTGGAGCCTAAATTTTTACTTAGTTGTATGTAGTTAGAACTTTGTTATAACCTTATTCTTTCAATAGGAGTGCACTGTGTACTGTGGTCTGGTGTCACAAATCATTGTCTACATTGGAAAAATGAACATCACTGCCATGACATCGATTCCCTTGTGGTGTATTCTTCACTGGCAGTTTCACACACACACACATCAATTCACATATCTCCCTCTCTGCTGTGTTAAGATAATTTTAAAATTTTTAACCAATAACTAAAAGTCATCACTCAAATGGACACTGTGGAACATAAGAATTATTATGTATACACATTTATGCAAGCATTATGTATAATACATATTTATGCAAGCACAAACATGTTAACACACATGCATACACAGACACACACACAAAAGAAAAACAACAACAAAGGAGTAAAGGCAGTTGATGCATAGGAATGCAATGAGCCAGTCTTAGATTTGAGTAACTGTAAGTTGTAAATGAAGTCACCTTGAAATCTTGTAATTTAGTAACCAGCAAATTATCTGATGAACCAAATTAACATGTTGCTCAGAGATAGGGTGTAGTATGTGATACAGAGCTACTACTTGATCATGGTGCAGGGGAAAAACACATTAGTATCGAAAATGGCTATAATTATAACTATCTCAATTCATTGTTATTAGTATCACTATAATTTATATCATTATTACATGCAGTAGTACAATGTAGTTGGACTATCATTATTACTATTATCATCTCTGTAATGACTTGACTAGTTGTATCAGGAAAGTTTTTGTAGAATTACACCTGTTCTGTATGAAACAAGTTAAATCATGAATTCGTGTTACAAAAATATCAGTAAATGCAAAGAGGAAATAACGTAAGTAATGTTTCTTTCTGGATTACTCATTATTTGGATTCCAGTCTCTGAAAAAATAAAAGGGAAGTGCAATGCATTTCCATGGGTTTACTCACTTAGTGACTTCAACTCCTCTTTTAGCTTGGTAATTTTCCGCTCCAACTTGGCATACTTGGCAAACTCATCCTTCATGCTGATACTAGACTGCTGGTCTTGAAGGAGCTGAAGAGCCTCTCTTTTCTCGATTTCAATCTTGGAAACAGTTTTCAGTTGTTGAGAGATCTGTTGGAATGAGGAATGGGCTTATTTAGATCTTAACTTCCTTGGGATCCTACATGTACCGGTACATGTTAAATACATGTTACTAATCTCACATTTACAATGATAAATGATTAAATGAGACACATGTTTTTTGACAGTACCATAAGAATAATGTTAGTTTCACATTGATTCACACTTGATCCACCACTTGTATAATTTACTCCACAAGCGTTGCACTTTTTTTTTAAATTCGTGTGTATTCCAACTCGTTATAGTCACTGCAAGCCGTTGTGGCTTTTATGGGACACTTTTTTCTTTCACTTTCCTTCACTTCTCTTTTCTTGTTCTCTTTTTTAAGGCTGATTTTTTATTTTTTTAAAGTCGGACTTGTTACCGCTGTGTTATGATGACCTATGTCATCCCTTTGTGTTACATTTGTGAATTAAGTTGTATTTCAGCATTTTAAAATGTATACAGCCATAGATCCCTATATTGTAAATATTGAAAGAAATGTAGGAAGAAGAGTTCTATGCTCTCAATCATCATCACCATCAATAGGCTGGACATTGCTGGATACATGACACAGGTGACCATTCTTCCTACTGATCCTGAGGACCCTGCGTACATGGAACTCTCTACCAATAGACATTGTAGTACATGTACGATGTACATTGTACAATGTACAAAGGCTCCATCAGCAGTAACCCTGTTGGGGGCACTGTAACTACACTACCTACACTACATGTAGTCTGTTGCGGTTACATCAGCGGTTACATCAGCAGTAACTATACACAGCCCTGTCGCTGTACACAAGTGTCATCCACAGAAACATTTTCATTGAATTGAATACTGACAAATATGCAGTGGCTAAACCCAGAACAAGTCCAAGATTTTTACTTGCACTTTACACATGTATCTTTAAATAGGGCATTCTATACTTCACTTCCTTTTTTGTGACACTCAAATGAATCATCTGCAAGAATCTTCATTCAAGATTGAAGCAAGCAGATAATAAAAAAGAAGAAGATCTGAGAAGAAGATATATGTACAGTGTAATGTCATCTTTACAAACACTACAGTAAATCTACACTTGCTGTATAGTGACTGTACATGCACTTATGCAATGCATTTTAATGCTGAATCTTTAGATCTTAATGGTTGTTCTCTCTGCATCTTGCTCTTGGGTGAGCTAGCTGCTGAGCCAGACTAGGGCCGGGTACGGGTCTCCAGTAGGACCTAGATAGACTCTACTCTACAGTAATATTGCCTATT
The DNA here is from genome assembly GCA_033980235.1 of Diadema setosum. NCBI lineage: Eukaryota > Metazoa > Echinodermata > Echinoidea > Diadematoida > Diadematidae > Diadema > Diadema setosum. Next base: position 438,372 of record CM067076.1, on the reverse strand, counting down.
TTGTTATTGGCCATTTGCCAGTATACAGTCAACCTGACAGTAGAACTTGGTTTCATCTGTTCATTAAAACTTAAGACCTCTCACAGCTCACAGCAGAGGGAGCATATGGAATTCGGCATATTCTCTATAAACAGTGACAAACTCGGACGGAGTACCGGGTAAATGACTGACGTCTTTGAAATTGTAATCATATAATGCTAGATCTCCACCAGCGACGAACAATGCATGCAGAGGTAGCATGTCTACTGATAACTGCGACCAGCAGCCCCAACGTACAACGTACAGTGTTGGGCGCAGAGCGGCGGGTCTCCGGGGCTAGTCTACTGACAAATATTACAGTATGTGGGACTGCACTATTCAGCTGCCATATTTTAGCTGCTGCTACATAGAGTAGCCTAAGTGGTAGTCCATATCACCACGAAAACGTTTGCAACATTAAAGAACCACGCTGCATACACCAAAACATGACACTTACCTTCTTTGATAGAATGGGAATGCAACGGCGATAAAAGTGAATTACAGCGACATAACAGAAAATCACCAGAGCCAAGGGCGCTGCCATCTTTGATGACGTCGCGTTGCGTCAAATTCGCTTGTACCATCTAATCATCATACTGCGTGTTAGTGTTAGGTAGCGGGGCCAAGGGACCATCGCACAATTGAGGGTGGGGGGGGGGGGGGCGTTTTTTTTTTTTTAAAGACGGCACAGATTGGGGTATGGCGCGTGTTAAACCTATGGGAAAAACGTTGGGTTAGGGTTTTTGGTTATGGTTAGGGTTAGGGTTAGGGTTTGATGGTTAGGGTTAGGATTAGGATTAGGGTTAGGTTTAGGGATAGGGTCCCCGATAGATTTTTAGTTTCCCCAATCTGTGCCGTCTAAAAAAAACACGCTGGGGGGGGGGGGGGGGGCACTGTTCTGACGGGGGGCCGGGGGGAGGGGGGGGGGGGGCTTCATTTGAGAGAATGGTGGTAGGCCTATGATGTGTCTTTAATAGTACTGTAACCAATGGAAACAAATGAAAAATTGGTTGAGTTTTTCATGCAGCCATTGATATACAAATTAAATCAAATAGACCTATTTTTCAGTGACAAAGAAATGCTTCTATAAACATTAATAACGATTTTGAGTAGATATTGAAAACATTAGATACAACTGAACAGGGAAATTTAATCTATGGCATGCCATGTTGACCGCGACTCTAAGATCGTCTTAGATTCCAGGGGTGTATCCAGGATTTTTTCTGGGGGGGTCGTAATCAAAATTTTTGGACCTTTACCTTTGCGAGGAAGCGGAGCGACCGAGCGGGGGGAGGGTGTGGGAGGGGGGTGTCCCCCTCCCACGGTAAGGAGTTTTTGAATTTTATATCTTAAAATGGGGCCATTTGGTGCATACAAAAGTGACTTTTTTGGCATGGCAGTGCGGCTTAGAAATAAGGTAAATTATGGCATATTAAAACTAAGTTACGAAATTTATGAGGTTTTTGACAATTTGCTGGAACACCGGTCACTTTTTTCCCTGTTGTAGGCCTATATAGAGTAAAAAGCCCTCAAAAAACAAAAATGTCTTTTACAAAAAGTGGACCTTTTGAAAATTTGGGGGGGGGGGGGGGGTCGTACGACCCTCCCGACCCCCCCCCCCCCCTTGCATACACCCATGGATTCCTTGTAAAAAGCCCCTTGCTTGATGTGGTACAAAGTTGACTTGTGTGATCTCTGTCGAAAAGAAGCTTAGGCCACATTACCGGATACTAACTGTGTATACATGTATAAGGGGAAAAAACACCGATTCCGAAAGACTCGATCCAGGTTGGAGTATAAATACACCGTTTGCACATTATTTTTCTTAATGGTTTGTGTATATGTGTTTGTGTGTGTGTGTGTGTGTGTGTGTGTGTGTGTGCAGGGGCGGATCCAGAAATCCCGCGTAAATGGAAGACACCAGTTACAAAATTAGGGGAGAAGGGCGCACGTCCCCCTCCCATTTTGTTTTTTCTGATTTCTTTTGTTTAAAAAAAAAAATTAAATAAAGAGGGGGCGCCCCCTCTCGATCCACCACTGTTGTATATTTTGAAGTAGAAATAATCATTATATAGAGGATGACTGGTGGGGGAGGGAACATACCGAATGTTCCACCCGAAGGTTTTGAAATGCTATTGAGGGAGGTTATAAGTCCCGAGACGAAGTCGAGGGACTTATAGCCTCCTGAAATAGCATTTCAAACCCTGAGGTTGGAACGTTTGGTACATGTTCCCGACAACAAAAGTCATCATCTGTTATATCATATGGGTTAGTCAAATACGTCAACGTCAACCACCAAAGATCGTTAGAGATTCAGTGTAAGATCTTTGCAACCACGGCCACCAACCTAGCATGCAGCTATAGCACAACGCACTCGCTCGCTCGCTCGCGCAGAGCCAAATTCAATGTGCGCGCGCGGTCCTAGGCCTTCTGTCATTTGTTACGTGGAAATGTTTTCCCATGGGAGAACATTACCAAGAATGTTCGCCCATGGGAGAACATAACGAATGTACCTCCATCAGGTGACTCTGTTTAGCCACTCATTAACCGGTATTTGACTAACCAATTTAATATAAGCTGATGTCCTGCTCTATTTGGATTGTTCCATATAAGTTTGTATTTATTCTTATTTCTACTTTGTGCTTGTTCACATTTGTGTGTGTGTGTGTGTGTGTGTGCGTGTGTGTGTGTGTGTTTCATTTCACTGTTCATTCATTTATAGCTATCGATGCACACCTGTTGTCCACATTCTACGCCATCTATGGCGGGTCCACTTCTATACTTATGAACTGAGGAAATGACCCTAAATGTGAAGGTTTATTGTTCTGTGCAAAATTTATTTGTGGACACGACATCGCGATCTATAACATAGGCTGTACTCATAGATAATACATACACTGGAGAAAAAGACACAAATCTGAAATGTAGCAGAATAGTTTGCAGAATAAATACCAAATGAAACATCATTATCTATTTGCCTATGACAGAGCTCAGATATTTCATATGCACGTTTTCATACAGGCATTAGCGTAGCTTTTTTAAAGGGTTAAATAAAATGAGATCAAAACTATAGTAAAATTATTGATATTCCCAGTTATTAATGAGTAACCGTACAGGAGGGCCACAGTATATTAGAATACGGAATGTAAACATTCTCCTAGTAAATTGATCTCGCCCTACTGTGCCAATTCATTTATTCATTTATTCATTTATGTTTTTATATTCATTTCTAATCAATATACATAGGTAATACAAACGTCAAATGATAATATATCTTGTAACATAATTATAATAAATCTTGTTTCATAAAGGACTTGGTGGAAATGAAAATTGAGGGGCTGCTAAAAAGCGAACTTGAATTGTGCAGTCCCCTCACTTACTCTCGTTACATTACTACAATACATTAATAGCTTACAAAACTACAATACTGTACCGTACAAATTAATCATTGGAAGTACACGTGTATACACTTTTCATTACATCAGTGGTAACATGAGGCATACGCATTCACACACACACACACACACTGACATTTAAATATTCATACCACCTGGTCAACAAACACCCTAAAGAATGAGTTCACGGCCATAACTGAAGTAACATTCACCTCATCACACTGATACACAAAATAACACTCAACGTACAAACCAAGATTCATCCCAACACAATGCACACCGCACTGCACCGCACGTCCTTCACACAATTACTTCCCACTCAGTGAGTGGCAAGATTTTCTTTATGTATCTCTTTACCTGGGGCCATCTCCCTCGTCAAGCTTAGCTTATGATGATGGTCCCCTGCATTTCATTTTTGTCATTTCCTATTGCTTCATTTCATATATGATATTCGTTCTTGAAAAAAAGAAAATGTATGTAAGATCCAAACGTTACGAATATTAGCTGTGTAAATGACTATGTAAGTATTTTGTTGATTTGTTGATTTGTATTGATTTTGAAATGGAGAAATAAAAACTGAACTGAACTGGATACGCACACACACACACACACACACACACACACACACACACGTACATCCACACACATACATACACACACAGAAGAGAGTAGGGAAAGAGAGAGAGAGAGAGAGAGAGAGATAGGGAGAGAGGGGGAGTAGAGGGAGCAAAGGGTAGGTCGGTATTCTCGATGCAGGGCGAAGAAAAAACAACAATTTCAGTGAATAGAATAGTGTAACTCGAAAATAATCTGCAACTATATTGTACGTTTTAGGACCTGGTGATCGTACTACTAACAATGACTGATGACTAGCCACTACTTAGGCTCAACCTTTCCCCTCATTTTAGCAAAAAGACGGATGTCGTTCATTCTAGTTAGTGTCTGGAACCTTTTCAAATTAACTCTATATGGACAATCATGTTTGACGAAGTAAGTAATGTATACATTATCATTGCTTAAGTACTATCCATAATCATCAAAATTTTAATACCGATACATCATGTACGTAACAACAGCAAAATAATGACACAAATCCTTAGATTCTGAAGAACCTTCCCAAATCCTGCCCCAAAATAGCTTACCATGCTTATTATGACAAGATCCCAACCCGACAAATATGGGCCCGAGATAACCTAAGAAGCATTTTTTTTTTTTTAAAGTGGGTGTTGTAACTTTATGTACCATTTGTAAGGAGGGGCAGGGGCAAAAAAAAGGGGTAAGTAAAAAGCCCATGCATATCAAATTAGTTACATAACGAAGTAAAGACTTGCCCATTAATTTGATAACTACCCTCAGTCATAATACTCTCTAAAAAAAATCGAGTGAAAATTTTCACTCTAAAAAGAGTGAATTTCGAGTGAAATTTGAGTGAATTTTGAGTGAAAATGCTCATTTTCACTCATTTTGGAGTGACGTCAGGGATCACTCCAAAATCTTCGAGTGACCCCTGACGTCACTCCAAAATGAGTGAAAATGAGCATTTTCACTCAAAATTCACTCCAATTTCACTCGAAATTCACTCTTTTTTGTATTCACTCTTTTTAGAGTGAAAATTTTCACTCGATTTTTTTTTCAATAACATGAGATTATATACATTGGACGAGGTTGGAGGGAATAATAACGTATACGTATCTCTCGGATATCAAAGCAACACTTTAGTTAATCAATACATTTAAAGGTATGTGGCCTATATAAAACCACAAAAATCATATTTTCTAAAACTATTGACGATGAACACAGAATGAATTTGTTGTGTAGACGTTATTGAGTGTGGGTATGTATGTATGAGTGTGATGTGTGTTCTGTTTTGTCCGTTGTTTGCTTTTCCGGTAAAAAAAAAAAAAAAAAAAAATTATTCATTTAAGAAATTGTACGAGCTTTCTGACCTGAAGAATGTGATATCTCATTCTTTGTTGTTGTTAGCTCCTTTAAAGTTATAATAGCTTTCCATTTATTGAAACCCATTTTAGTCATATGATCCTTTTATGTCCGTGTAACATAATTGTCAATATGACTCGACATTGAGCATTGCTGAGTTCTAAAAGGTATAGAAAAGGAGAAACACATGGGAAAAAAGTAACTGATAAATTCGTGTTTGAACTTATGCTCTTTAACTATTTAATACATTCACTCAAAATCCAAATGCTTTCATATTAAAGGATAACTATAGTATATAACATATACATGCACACATATCTTATGGTTGTCTTCAATATGCAAGTTTTTCTTTTAGAACTTCGCTGTATACACGGTAATGCGATCAACGCAAACGCCATCAACAGAGTACTTCAACACACAATGAAAGAAGAAGTATTTTAGTATCATATATCGCTCAAAATTGTACTGTCATAGTGCTGAACAGCACTTGTCTTAAAACGCAAAGCACAAAGAAATCAAAGGTAGACTTCACCGGAACTGTAACATCTAAACATCTGAAATTCGTTGATTTTGAACTTACCGTTTTAAGTGCCTCATTATACGATGACTTGATGAAATGAAAATTCAAAATGCATATTCCGAGCTTTCCATTTTGAAGATTGATAACTCCATCATTATCGATGCAAAAACTTCACCCAGTAAGATAATGATGATAATAGTTACAACAATGATAATAATGGTGATAGTAATAATAATGCTATAATGATAGTAATAACGATAAAATAACAATTATGATACTCATTTCATAGCACAGCTATTCTCTTCACTGCACTGCAACAGAAGACTTCTTTCTGCTTGTTTGTTTGTTTGTTTGTTTATTTGTTTGCTTGGTTTTGTTTTTTGTTTTTTTAGTTGTAAGTACCAAATCATCGTCGCCATATCAACCAAACATGCCCCAAATTCAACCAGGGAAAAATAAAACTTTACCCTGAAATGATTTTGATATACAAAACTTTGAGCAAGAAGATGGGTGAGAAACAAAAAAAAAATATATTTTTCATGAAATTCATGATTTTAGTGCATTCCGTTTAGCTCAGTTTGTGTACATTGTTTATGAATATAATTATACGCGTATGCATGTTTGGACTGTGTACATTATGATACAGTGTACAAGTTAGAAAGCACAACAAAATAGATAGATGTCTTTACATATCATATTAGGTGCGGCCATAAAGATTATTCACTTACAAATACATCATTTTTACATAAAAACGTCATACCAATTATCATCATCAGGTATGTCTGGAGTTCAGCCTTTAAATTTTCACAGGAAATTGATATCCTTATTTTGAATGAGTAAGATGATCTATTTAGCCCTACACAACATATTCTTTCTTATTACAGAACGTAGATTCTTTGTATACAGATGAAACAAAATATAACATGTTTCTTAGATGAAGCAGTAGTGATATAATAGTTGATGTCAGAAGATTAATTGACGAGAAACTGTGAAGACACATGAAATACAACAAGACACAAAATGGGTACATCTCAACTGCATATAAAAAAAGACAGACAGTCATTAACCTGTAACTTCTCTTCGAAAAATGATTTCGTGGGATTTGTTTTGCATCCCGTATGACTTATATTGATAGAAATGACGATTGTATAAAAGGATACAATATAAACGCTTTATGAGATGTGATGTGTGGGAACCAACCCTAAATTTACAAAGAATAACGTCAAATCAACTGTAAAAAGTATCTTTGGCAGCAGTGGCGTACCGTGGGTCAAGACATTGGGGGGGGGGGGGGAGGGGCACCTCATGGCGGCAACATCAGAATTGCATAACGGTACAATTAAATGCGAGCGAGCTTGAAAATTTTGACATTTTACAGTCTCCAAACTGCCGTTTGTAGCTATATATATATATATATATATATATATATTATTTTTTTTTGCTTTGGACATTAAAGGGAAGATAAACCCCAAGAGCAATGTGGATTGAGTGAAAGCAGCAACATTAGTAGAACACATCAGTGAAAGTTTGAAGAAAATCGGACAATCGATGCAAAAGTTATGAATTTTTAAAGTTTTGGTGTTAGAACCGCTGGATGAGGAGACTACTAGAGGTTATGACGTATGAGTGGACAACAATACCAAGAAAATATAAAGAAAATACTACAAAAATCCATTTTTCATGAAAATTACAAATTCCATCAACTTGATATTGACATTAAGGGTAGCAATTATTCCCCCTGCTTTCTGAAAGCGGTTGGTCCATTGCTCTTTCATAATTCTAGAAAAGTGAATTTTTGTTGAATTTCCTTTATATTTTGTTTGTATTGTTGTCCACTCATACGTCATATCCTCTAGTAGTCTCCTCATCCAGTGGTTCAAACACCAAAACTTTAAAAATTCATAACTTTTGCATCGATTGTCCGATTTTCCTCAAACTTTCACTGATGTGTTCTACTAATGTTGCTGCTTTCACTCAATCCACATTGCTCTTGGGGTTTACCTTCCCTTTAAGGGGGTTACACCGGGCGCAACTGCTGGCGATTGCTGGCAGTAACATCAGGAGAATGGCATAACGATTAAATGCGAGCGAGCGAAGCGAGGGAGCTTGAAAATTTTGACATTTTACAGTCCCCCAAACCGCCGTTTGTAACTAGATTTTTTCGCTTTGGAAATTAAGGGGAGGGGGCGCACCGGGCACAACTGCTGGCAATTAATGACAGCAGCATCAGGAGAATGGCATAACGTTTAAATGCGAGCGAGCGAAGCGAGCGAGCGTGAAAATATTGACATTTTACAGTCCAAAACTGCCGTTTGTAGCTATATTTTTTCGCTTTGCAAATTAAGGGGAGGGGGCGCACCGGGCGCAACTGCTGGCAGTTACTGACAGCAACATCAGAAGAATGGCTAAATGCGACCGAGCTTGAAAATTTTGACATTTTACAGGCCCCAAACTGCCGTTTGTAGCTATATTTTTCGTTTTTGAAATTAAGGGCATGGGGCGCACCGGGCGCAACTGCTGGCAATTACTGACAGCAACATCAGGAGAATGGCATAACGATTAAATGCGAGCGATCGAAGCGAGCGAGCTTGAAAATGTTGACATTTTACAGTAACCAATCTGCCGTTTGTAGCTATATTTTTTCGCTTTGGAAATTAAGGGGAGGGGGCGCACCGGGCGCAACTGCTGGCAATTGCTGGCAGTAACATCAGGGGAATGGCCTAACGATTAAATGCGAGCGAGCGAAGCGAGCGAGCGTGAAAATTTTGACATTTTACAGTCCAAAAACTGCCGTTTGTAGCTATATTTTTTCGCTTTGGAAATTAAGGGGAGGGGGCGCACCGGGCGCAACTGCTGGCAGTTACTGACAGCAACATCAGAAGAATGGCATAACGATTAAATGCGAGCGAGCTTGAAAATTTTGACATTTTACAGGCCCCAAACTGCCGTTTGTAGCTATATTTTTTCGTTTTTGAAATTAAGGGGATGGGGCGCACCGGGCGCAACTGCTGGCAATGTTGGCAGTAACATCAGGAGAATGGCATAACGATTAAATGCGAGCGAGCTTGAAAATGTTGACATTTTACAGGCCCCAAACTGCCGTTTGTAGCTTTATTTTTTCGTTTTGGAAATTAAGGGGAGGGGGCGCACCGGGCGCAACTGCTGGCAGTTACTGACAGCAACATCAGAAGAATGGCATAACGATTAAAAGCGAGCGAGCTTGAAAATTTTGACATTTTACAGTCCAAAAACTGCCGTTTGTAGCTATATTTTTTCGTTTTGGAAATTAAGGGGATGGGGCGCACCGGGCGCAACTGCTGGCAATTACTGACAGCAACATCAGGAGAATGGCATAACGATTAAATGCGAGCGAGCGAAGCGAGCGAGCTTGAAAATGTTGACATTGTACAGTCCCAAAACTGTCGTTTGTATCTACATATATTTTTGTTTTTCGCTTTGGAGGGAGGGGGCGCCCGGTGCGCCCCCTGGATCCGCCACTGGTATTCAAGGGTGTCGGTTTATGTTCATGATTGGGGGAGGTATAGCAAGCGAGGTGCGTCGAAGTGACCAAGCGGGAGAAGGATGTCCAAAATGTGTACTTTATGTAGAGCATCCCATAATTGTCTGTGTTTGTGAGTGTGTGTGTGTTTCATATAGATGGAAAACTTAGGAAATAGCCAAGGTCAAGTCGTATTATTGACAATGCAAGGCATTTTAATATAGACTAGTATGTAAAGCAACACTGCAAAATCAATGATCTAGCTTTGATAGCAAATGTGTACAACCTACATCACATTGCGCAACATTGCAGCGACTCTTTTTGCCGTTCCGATGTTCTGAGTACACTGCGCACATCCTGCTTATATTCAAAATGCCAACCAGGAATCAAGTTGAATCACAATCTTTTGTCCTCTCCGGGCTTTTTGAACAATGTTTCACTATATATACCTCTTTAGTTATATGATTAAAAGAAATCTTAGAAAAATATCTTTTTTCTTGATCACCCTTTCATGTCGATTTCAAAAGCAGTTTATACTATCCCTTGAATTACCATTTTGGTACATAGTTTTTCTTTCTTTTTTTTACCAGCGGATTGGGAGGGGGCACGTGCCCCCCCCCCCCCCCCGTAGTTACGCCACTGTTTGGCAGTACAGTTGTATATAATGGGCATCAATGATTATTTCGATCGCGAGTCCGGAGCCGTTATTTGGATGCGTCGAGATCAATCTGAGTGTATGTACCAGGAGCTGATAGTGCAAGTTCGTCTGAAATGGTAAAGACAGGATTGGTGAAGTCAGTTGAAGGTAACGCCCCTTTCTTTTCTTTCGTGATTTCCTTTGTATCTTCGACATTATCACAGTCGTCTGCCACGTATTTCTCTTTGGTCTCCGAACCATCACTGGGCTGCCTCCTGGAAAATAACAAACAAACAAATAAACACACAGACAAAATTATCGATTTCTAAAGATAATATTAACCTTAATTTGATTTCACAATGATCAAAAATATTGTAATGTGGCAGTAAAAAGAAATTACCAGCAGTGCAACAAAGACAGCAATTTGTAGAAGCAACCGTAGTTATGGTAGTATGACAGTTTGATATTATCAGTACCATTAGCAATGTAATTACGTCGCCGCTGAAGACGATATCAATGATAATGACAATGAGGATGATTGAAATAATGATGATAGTAATGGTAGTGATATGGTATACACATGGTATAAGAAATGATAATAATAACAATAAAAATGATAATAACAATTATAACAAAATAAAAAAGTAATGATTATATTGATCAATAGTGATAGTAATCAAAAAGTGAAAAGATATTCTTGAGGATGAAAACATAATTATGAAAAGTACTAAGAAAAGATCACAAAAAAAAAAAACCACACACACACACACGAGAAATCCCCACTGGATTTTAGTCTGTTACCTTCCGAAGTTTTCGGCTTCTTCCATGGTGACTGGGAGCTGCCTTCCCCGGGTTTCTGGGTAGAAGAATGAGAGGAGTCCTGCTGCCACGGACGAGGCTCCGTAGATCACGAGAGGTAGAGGTTGCCAAATCTTATCTAGAGTCAGGATGAGGGGGGCGATGATGCCTGCCACTCGGGAAAACATCGAACAGGTGCCGATAGCCGCACCCCTGGACAGACACAGGGAGATAGCATGATGTGAATAAGAATAAAAACATAGACAGTGGCAGCGACAGCGAGAAACATACAGGTGATGGGGGGGGGGGGGGGTAAAGAGAAACATTTTTAACGACATACACTTTTTAATCTGTCATTTCGCCTTCATTACAAATGGAATCCTGATATTTAATTCACTCTTTCCATTAAGTGTTGAATCAAATGTTGAAATACAGCAAATATTCTTAATCTCTAACGTTGATTAAACTGCTCCTGCTCTTTTCAACTATGTCGCTGTTGATATTCAACCATGATGCCGTAGGATATCACTGCAGGAGGTGTAGTGGGCTGGCAATTAGGGGTAACAGAGGGCACCTTGGATAATTATGATGATGATAATTATAATAACAAGGTCTTATTTATCCAGGGTAGCCTCTTCAGTGTTGCCACTGCTCTATACCAGATGGCCCTGCCGTCATTATTACCCCAGAGTTGCCAGGTACCCATTTATACACCCGGGTAGAGAGGGACATAGTGGGTAAAAATATCTTGTCCAAGGACGCAAGCACTGGACGGGATTCGAACTCGAGTCCTCCGATCGGGAGTCGGGAGTCTTATCCACTATGCCACATGATTAAGAGAAATATCAAGGTCCACGTGGCAGTGACCCCTCTCTCAAAACTGGGATAATCGAAGGGGGAGGTGAAATTCACTGCAGCATGATTACTTTTACGACAAACCTTTCATGAAGTGTCATAAAACATTGTAGATAAACGCTAAAAATAAGAAATTTATTGTACGCATTAGTCACCGTCAACTATACAATACAAGACGTCATGTTTGCTTAACTATGTATTGGCTGATGTGTACACTAAGTTCATCATGGATGTATATAACTACTCGGGTCATGCAAGATAACTTTTTAGAGCCAACGTGTAGAAGTCAAGAGGAAGGTCAAGGGGTATAAATAGCTAGAGGAATAGAAGAACTGATGTCAACAACCTTTAGCTTTCTTTGAGTGTAGTTCTGTGTCATGTGATAACAACAACAACAACAACAACAACAACAACAACAACAACAACAACAAGAACAACAAGAAGAAAAGATCCTAACCTGACATCAGTTGGGAAGAGTTCTGCTGTGAAGAGATATGTGGTACCGAAGGATGCTGCGATGCCAAATTTACCAATCATAGCCACTACCGTGAGGGCCACCCCAGGAGCTGTAGTTCGAGTAATAACGTGAAGAAAACAAGAAAATTAACTTCATTTCAAGGTGTCTCTAAAACCAAGGAGGTTCTAGAGAATGGAGTCACAACCGTCTTATTTCCTCTGCTAGATGTTCGAAGCCGCCGCTCAAAAATATTGAAGCATGTGCAAAACAGGATCTGCCGCGCAGATAGGAAGGCAATTGACTCGTGTCTCATTGCATAATCACTAGCCACTTTCAAAGGAAGATATTTCTTTGTGATGGTAATTACTTTTCGCTATCCCTTCTTATAAAAGGTAGGTTGTACAGACATGAGGATGCGCGAATAGAAATTGAGCAAAAAATGCTGAAATGAAGATGAAAATTACTCGACTGGGCATTTGCGGGCACTAATCTGATATATCTGTCAATAAAGAATTATACTTGAAGATTATTCCATATTAGTTTCATTTGTGGAAACTAAGCGGAAAAGTGATAAAACCAGCTTTCCAGGATGGTACAGTTTTAAACATTTTCACATGATACAGCTCAGATTTACACTTTCTGGGCGGAAATGTCTTTTGTTTTACATGCTTTATCATTAATTTAAATTTCATTTCATTTAATAAGTAGATAAGCCAAATATGGCCAAAATTATGAAAACGTTCAAAATTAATCTTCAGAATGCTAAGCAAGACGACGACAAGGGACATCGATCATCAAAGGCACAAGTGCACCTGTGGAATTCCTTTGTACATCAATTCTGACAACTGTTTGAATAATCACAGCCAGTTGGAACTCAAATGTATAAAACCTCCTTGCTAAAACCAAGAGGCTGCATTTCTTGGGACAAAACGAGTAAACGGTCTTTAGCATTATAGCTTCTCTATAAAACACATCAGAGTTAGTGTTCATACGTACACATTCCATAAATCAATGCAAATATTTCACCAAACATTGTCTTTAGAAACGTGATGAGTTATTTGAACTGGCGACATCTAAAATGGATTGGCAAGGCCTAATTGGATTAAAATTTCTACTTTTCATTTTATTTGACCAAAGAGAAATAAAGAAAGAAGCAGGCAGAGGGGGGGGGGGGGAGGGGGACAGAAAGATATAGAGAGACGGGGAGGGGGCTCTTCGACTCACGGATAAACGATGTGCATAGACAGGCAACCCCGCCCGACAATAGGAAGCTGGCAAGGCTGTACTTCCGGCCAATGATATCGACAAGGAATGAGGCTAAGATGTAAGCTGGCGTCTCGACTGCCCCAGACACTGCAAAGGCCACGTAGTCATTGACACCGAGGTTGGACGTGTTCAGTGACAACCCATGATATACCAAAGAATTCACCATCCTTGTGACGCATGAGTCACATCGGGAAGGTCGCAAATATAAAAGAAGTTATAAGAATCATTGCATTGCTTATGTGCTTGGGTTAAACTAGACATCTTATTCGTTATTGTTGCAACTGATTGACAAATTGCCCCACATCGACGTATTTACGTCGATGTGGGGCAATTTGTCAATCAGTTGCAATGAATACATCTCGACGGAAGAATTTCATGAATTATTCGTTATTGTTTTATACTGTTGATTATTTTTCTATTTCTTGTATTCCTAAAGTTTGATAGGGCCTATATCATTCTCTGTATTCTGTGACTAAATCCATCTCTCATCCAAGTCATTCCTGCTACTGTAAACACGTATATTCATATCAGTGATTTGAATAGTGAGGTTTAAGATCTGTGAGGTGTGAGAGGAGTTGTTATTATGACATGTCTATTTGAACTATTCTAAGACACAGACTTAATACTTTATTTATATATTGTATTGTATTTACCTCCAAGTCAATGGAATGGAAGATCAGATCATAATAATCATTGTACAAGTGAAGAGTTTGTTTGCAAAAACCGATAAGTCCATTTTTGAAGATTTTGAAGTACGATCTCTGTCACAAAGTACAAAATAATACCTTTTAAATAATATATTGGTCGCTACATATATAAAGGTATATTTTTGAAGTTATGGACAAAAGAAGCAAAAATTTTCTTATTATTCTCTTTATTTTTCTTGACCTTTATTCGCAAATATTTCCATTTGGCAAATATGGACTTATCGGTTTTTGCAAACAAACCCTTCAAGTGTATCTTTAAATACTCTAAATAACATCGCAGGGATACATACCAGAGGAAAATCAGGTTGATGGTTCGAATCCTCATACGAGGAGTTCGAAAAAGGTCAAATCCAGTCTTTGGTCTTTCTTTGGGAGCCTCTTCCTATATAAGTAAGGAAAGATCAGATAATAAATCACATCTTTTTTTTTAGCTTCATTGAATATTTGCAGATATCAAGCGTAACATGATTTCAACAGTTTGACTGAGAGAGTCTGAATATCTGTAAGATGTCAAATCTTTATCATGGAGAGATGAATATATTCTCGAGACAGAATGGACATGTTCTAGCAGATGTAAATGTGAGATCTAAGAATCTTACCAACTTCTTGATGTCTTCTTCGGAAATGAACCTATCGGGTACGGGCTTCTTGTTCGCCCGGGCGATCTTGGCTAGTGTGACTTCCGCCTTATCGTACTTCCGGACAGAGATCTGCCATCGGACAGACTCCGGTAGAAGGCTGTTGAGAGAGTGGACATAGGGTAAAATGCTTGGAAGCATGGTATGTCACATGAATGAAAAAATTATGAAAAAAAAAAAGTTTCAGATAGCCGCTTCATTGGTTGACTTGGCATTATACCAGTCTAGACAGACATATCAAGTTAATGAAATCATCGAAGCTGGTCTTCTTTCATCAATCAATCAATCTATCTTCTATCTATCTATCTATCTATCTATCTATCTATCTATCTAACTATCTATCTATCTATCTATATTCTTTCTATCTTCTATCTATCTATCTATCTATCTATCTATCTATCTATCTATCTATCTATTTATCTATCTATCTATCTATCTTTCTGTATATATGCCGTTATGTACATATCTGACTGTTATTGCTATTATCATTTTCATTTTTGTCGTTATAATTTATAATCATAAATATGATCAATATTATTTTAATCGTAGCTAAGCAGACTGACTGTTATAAACCACCGAGAGCACAATTTTTTTCATTTCGACATGTCCATGGAAACTAAATGAATACATTATAAAAACAGAGACGAAAGAAGACTTGAAATATTAAGCTATTGTCTTACAAATGGATCATTTTATCATTAATGGAAACACTTTATCGATCAATATACAACATAATACAGTACACAACATTAACAATATCTGCTTAGTGTTTTTTTTTTGTGTGTGTGTGTTTATGCTTAGGAAAGGAGGGGGGTGGAGAGGAGGCGTGAGACAGTAGGATATTGTCTTACAACATGATGGCAATATAGAAGACAGCCGCACTGGTAACTACGAGTTCCAACGTCTTCCAGTAAGGAATGAAGTATGCAATGAGAGCCAGAGTCATGTAGCCGAAGGAGAAGGGTACGTTGAAGAGAAGCCCCACCAGACTCCTCTTAGACGGACCAACAAACTCAGTGCCTGCAGAGAACAGGAGAAACAATTCATTACCAAACGACTCTCGACGAAGCAAACTAAAGAAGATGAAACATGCACCTCCCTCCCCCCCCCCCCCCCAAAAAAAAAAACAAGGAAAATGACGAGGTTATGAGATATAATCCACATGCATCTTATGACTATCCTGGAAATATTAAAATGCTTGAAGTGATAGCTGTGATTACCACGCTAACAAATCTACCAGTTACTTCCGCCTCACTCGGCGCAGGTGTGAACCGACCAGGTTGCACCTGCTCTTACTCGAAGCCTTGGCAGTATATCAACTTTCTCTCTTATCTGTCTTGTTTGTGGCGTACTTATAACAAGTATTCCTTCACACACCATTCAGATAGGCTGTGCTCAGTGGCTGTTTCTAATCCATTTACTCCTTGCTAATGACATGACTCACAAACAATATGTGATTCTCTACCTGCAAACTACTTAGTATACCATACAAACCCATACACTTACCGATCCACTTTGCATACAGGGCAACCCGCACTATCACGTAAAGCGGACGGGAGATTGTGATGAGCATACATCCATCAGACTCGAGATTAATGAGGCAAGTTTGTAAAATGGTAATAAGTTATCTCCTTTTATTCCATCTTCTGTTTTCATTGTTACTGTTGTAATTATAGTTTTGTTAACATCCGTGCATCGACATCTTCGTTGTATCATATTATTTATTTATAGTATCGTTACATTATTCTATCGTCTTTACTTTTTTAGTATCTCCATTGATATTATTAGGCTTTTGACTTTTTCATTAGTTGCGTAATCGTTTTTCGAAAATATAATTCATTTTGTTCATTGTTTTAATGTGTTGGGGGGGGGCATTGATTGTGATGATTCGTCAATGCGACTAGGATGCTTCATTTGCCACTCACCGATGATAAATGTGATGATAAAAGTAGAGATGGAGGCAACGCCCTGGAAGAATCGAATGACGGTGAAGACCCACCAGCTGGGTGAGAATGCCATGGCCACTCCAGTGATCAGACGAATGATGTGACATAGCATCAAAGTCTTCCAACGACCGATCCTATGTAACATTTTGATACAAATAGTACACATCAGTAAGGGCATTAGCAGAAATTATACCCATCACACAAGGTAATTTTGGAACAGCCTAACACATCCGTGGCGCTATCCGTGGGTGTTTAGACCATTTCTAAGATGAGAGTGTCAGTAATTATATTAATGCCCAAACAAGAGTACACGCCATGAGTTCTACACCCGCGAATCATACAGCAGACGAATTATATAACCCATGAGTCATACTACAGCCCACGAGTTATACAGCCCACGAGTCATACAGCCCACGAGTTATACAGCCCACAAGTCATACGGCCCATGAGTTCGACACTAATCAAATAGGGTCCATGAGTCCGACACTATGTAGCCAAACAAAGCCCACAAGACCATATAGGTACTGCGATGCAATGTCAGCTCGTGGGTCGTTTTTACTCAGTGTCGAACACGTGGGCCTGTTTTGCTTAATGTCGAACTTGTTGGCCTTATTTGCCTAGAATAGAGCTCATGAGTCTTATGGCCCGTGGGTTGTATGACTCGTGGGCGTAAGTCTCGTGGGATGACCCCTAATGGTGTGTACTATTCGTTTGATAAGAATGATGAAGCAGATCCTTGTCGTTTGATAAACTACTCTCATCTCAAAGTCCCAATGTTACTAAATCTACATCTAACTTAGATCTAACGTTAGATCCGAAAGTTCGGTCAGATGATTCTTTTCATCAAAGGGAAGGGAGTTGGTGTATTATTAATGTGTATTGATCCTTGACCTCTACCCCATTTTCCCTCAGGCCCCTTCACCCCCCCCCCCCACCCCCCCCCAAAAAAAAACACGTTCCCCTGCCCCTGCGTTATACTTCACATGTGACCGGTCACAAGAAAAATTACGTATAATAGGCAAAAAATATATGCCTTGAGTAAGCTCTCAACTAACAATTTGATTAAGATTAATCGCTTCTGTATTTTATATTATGATATGATAATAAAAGATGATCGCAGTCCATATTTATTGCCCTATCGCTAAGCTATCTGTGATGCAGACGGCAATATTTAGAATTATATGCTTGACATTTATTTCCCTTGCAGACGATTTCAAGACCGAGAGATTATTTTTATCGATTTCATTGTGATTGTTGGTTGCATACTTTCTGTACTTTGACCATTATTGTCTTGCTATAGTAAATGTTTCATCGCATTTAAACGTGTGGCTATTTTCATTCTGTTAAATGTCATGGCTTGTTGATTACGAACGGGAAATGATGATTTTGCGCTAAACAGATGGGAGATAATACATTATGTATATAAAGTTCGATCTGGGTGTTTTACTTACAGATCTCCTAAAGTGCCAAATATGATTGATCCAGCCAGATAACCGCCGTAAAACACTGATTGGGATACGTCTGTCAGGTCTTCTGAACCACACACCAGGTCAAACTAAGATACACAAAAGTAACTGACTCACAATTATTGCCTTCACCAGTTCTTCACATTTTTCGAGATGTTTGTCGACCATAATTATAAGCAACGACAGCAGTATATGAAAAGTAAGAAGAATGATGACAGTGACAGCAATAATGATAATGACCACGATTAATACTGATAATGATGATTATAATGCAGACACTCATATAACACTATCATCAGTACCATAATCATTTCGGGAGATGATCATTATTCCGAAACACAAAATTTCCATAACTTAGCAATGCTTAGAGGCTCGTCAATCCGAAAATGAAAAGGGAACCTTCGTAAATCCGAACATTTGGGGCGTTATTCCGAAGGTTAGTTATTCCAAGAACAAAATAAGGGTTGTTAATCCGAAAATGAAATAAGGTTCATTCTTCCGAAAATTGAATAAAATGTGATTTGTTATGAGAATACCTCCGAGACAATGGATGATTTATACTGTGATGTATCATAGACCCAGCCATCTGGACAAGGTATGTACGGACGGGAGTTATAGTTGGTTGGATCGATGTCTGGTGTGAAGGGAACTCCAGACACATTGAACATCTGACACTGTTCGTAAACGAGCTGACCATCTGCGCTGTAGTTTGCCGGGATGCTAGCCACCTTCATCTCCTCCTTACACGTCTCTGCGTCCAAGTCGTACGCACTGCAGTCAAAGTCTTCCCATGAAGCTACCTGTACATAGACGAGTGGGTCGATAATAAAATATACATTTTCCGCTTCTTGTTAATGTCTATGACATAAACAATGATTGCGAGTTTTGCAAAATAGTAACAGTGATTTGAATAACGTGTTTGAACAATCATTAAAGCAAAATAGTAACATAATGATTATCTCGCGTAGAACAAAATATTTATATATAACAGTTGCTCAGATGATTTGATTGTCCTATACGCTATAAGCAGTTTACTCAGTGAATCAAGCTTGTAGGATTAAATATGTAACACACTTAAATATTTCTCTTTACGAAATGATAACTATCAAAATCTTTCCATTAGAATCGTTGCAAAATATGACGCACTTCCATTTTAATTTTCAAAGCGACTGATGTTGTGGAAGCTGTTTTAAAGGGGACCACTGGGCTATAAGGAAGACCTTTGTTTATCTACTTTTGTTAAAAGACAAACAAACAAACAAAGAAAATACCAATGTAATACCTACACCATAGCTTAGATATAAATTTTTGCGAAGAAAAATCCAAGTAACGTATAGAAAAGTAAAGCAACAGCCGCATGAACGCATGTTTACGGCATGTATTGTCCTGGTTCAGTATTCAATAAACTCTGAATTAAAATGCATTTGCAACCCCTAATTTTTGGAGTAATACCGAGATCGTCTAAGAATGTTGTCTTAACGGGAAAATGAGCAAACTGCCAAGATTTGTTGAATTAAACGTGTTTAAGTGGTTTATCAAATACTACCCCTGGTGTGGTGTTAACAATAAACCATTATTTAAAGCATTTCCTGTATAGTCGTGCAGCATCGTCACGCACACACGCGCGATGGCTGCGACTATTAGTAATACATGTATTCAGGGGCTGGCGTTATCGCATCGCTCTGTGTTTCATCGATTGCATCGACTTAAGTATCGATATTTGTTATCAGAGAGCTTCAAGCCGGGAAAAGTGTGTACAAACATGACAAATAATGTCGTCCTTTGTGGAGTCGGTACGAATGTTTGAGATGAACATAGTTGAGATATATGTTTATGAGGGCGTTATCTGTTATAAAGCGAAGCAAGCAAAGTCCTTGTCCGGCAGTTCCTTTTAAGTATGCAGGCCTATACATGAAAAATATAAAACATGTCATGAGAAATTACACTTCTGTATCTCTGAATCATTGACATTTCGTGTATTGTGTAGACTTTGTCGAAAATTTGACCAACCATTACTTGTCATTTCGTCATCAAAGGCGTTATGGATCACACCTGTTCCTATTCATTGAAAATCAAAAGATGTGGAGCTAAGACGGGAAAATGGTAGTAAGGAAGTTTTGAAGTCCGCAGAGTATCATTACTCGTGTAGAAAATTGTCCTTATCATCCTTTTCATAAAAGATATGCTACAAACGTATTGCATCTTTGAAGAATATATGATATAATGACATATCAACATGAATAATTGACGTGAAATTTAAGCTCATTAGTCATAATCATCACGATCATTTCCTATGAGAGAACCAACCGACTTGGGATGATGGAAAACGCCGGTCTCTTCAAAGAATAATAACACATAATTATGGCTGCTTACCAATCGTATACAAGTTATACTTATCTCACTATTTAATAAATCGGTCGTAAAAATAGTAATGATGGTGATAGGAAAACCCACGTGATGAGAGGGCCAGATTGCTGTAATCCTTCCAGAAAATATAATCAAAGATCCGCTCATCTTGAACTTCAAACAAAACGCCCTTTTTTTTACAAGGCCGTAAATGACAAAGAAAACGGTTTATTACCACTCACGTCATGCAGTATTGAGTTTCCTTAGTATTAATCAATCAGCCCCTTTGCAATGACCTAGAATCGATCCCTTTATTTACCAGCAAGACAACCCTATGTACATTTGGTAACTAAAAGATTATAGATTAACCAACTTAAAGTAAGAGTTTTCGCGATCCACAATAAGATCGATCGGCCCTCATATGTGGAATGGTCTTGCAGATGATCATTATTAATATGTCTTCATTCAATACTATATGTTCAAGAGAAAACATGGAGAACATATCGTAAAATCATATATGTGCATTAGTGACTTCTTTCGATTGACCAATTATTGATGCTACTATGGATATCAATAGTTTTTGTTTTGTTATGTTATGTATTGTTTTGTCTTGGTGTTAGTTACAATTTTTATCTTTTTGTATTGTTCATTCTTTTTTCGGAGTTGTATAAGTTGTGGAAATAAAAGATGAAATGAAATAACAATGAAATGAAAGATAGTTTGCTTTCTCACGCTGTGAAAAGACTGCTACAACGATTGAAATGTCTATTATATCTATTCACTCGTTTTTGTACCGCTGGGATGTAGTAACGTTCTGTTAAAAGCCACTGTTTATCATTGGAAGCAGTGATTAAAACATTCGACTTATTACATTTGGTGCATATGTGTAGTCCAGTTGTATAAAAAATATCCTATACCATGTAAGAATTTCGCAATAAACGATAAAGCCCCCCAAATTAAAAGGAGATATCACTATTTTTTTTTTCAATAAGCCGTAACTGTAGAAGGTTTACGACAAGCGATTTCGATAAAAGCTGTTGTTCACATATGTTTTATATTTAACAAAACTTAACACTAATCATACGGATTAACTTAACTTTGATTGTACTGATTATCTTTTTTATTTATATTGTTTGTTTCTGTCCCGAACCCACATGTAGAACCATTTTGAAGCATCAAAGCTGTTATTTTTTCTGTAATGTGCAAATGGTAAATAATGGCTTTAAACATGTCTAAAGCGACAGCTCTTGTTTCATAAAAGCAAAATTTTAGATACTGTTACATTACCAAGGAGGCATTTCAGGGAAGCAGTATAAGGGATTTAGTTTATACGTACTTTACACCAGTGGTCCATTGAAGCTGCGAGGAAGACCGTAATCATCGACATCCAAGAGTTACTGAAGACCATAGTGCATACGAGGGCGAATACGCGCTTCTGGTACGGCCCGAATTCACCGACATCTTTCAGGATATCATCCAAGTTAATCATGGTTGACTCCGATGTCGAGTAGAGTCTGTCCAATCCAAGAGTAACAAGGCTCGATGTCTCGTCGCAGAGTAGTGCTTCTCACCGAATGATGGGGAGATGAAAATCTACTTGACAAGAATCCGCACCAATTTCGCATGCGAGATACGCTGGTTTCTTTTCTTCTTTTTTATTTGTTTAACTCAGAACCTGGGTGTAACTTCAAAAAAAAAAGACGATATAAATAGGTGAGATATCAGAGAAGATGCATGACAACAAGTTTGTTGTACGCACCAGAGTAACAAAACCTCATGTAATAAATAAGAAAATTGTCAACCTGCCGGTATCGGACGAGGAGAAATTTATACCATCCGCTGTCTTTTGGCGGAGTCGTGCAATATTGTGAAGTGGTTTTGAACAACTACAGCACTCGGAGATTTGTGCCACTTATATCTTTTGTTTGCATCAAACTCTTGATGTATTCTTACCTTGCCCTCAAGATTTATTGCTTTCGCCTAATCTTATACCATCGAGCGTTATTCAATGTTTTTAATCTTCGATAGAGTTTTTTTCTTTGAGTGTGTGTGTATGTGTGTGTGTGTGTGTGTATGTGTGTGTGTGTGTGTGTGTGTGTATGAGTGTGTTTTCTCTCACTCGAGTTTGTACAATAAAAGTGACCATATAAACTGTTGCTTCTCTATCATTGGTTGAGTGTGTTTACTAAAGGGGGCGGGGTTATTATCGTAGATTCTCTTTCGAATAGGAAAACAAAACAAAAGCGATGGTTATGATGAAAATTGATTTTCTTGTTCTGACAACGTCTTATTTCTTATTTTACTTATCGTTTTGCAAAATTAAAATCTTTCTGTAGAATTAAACAGAGCTCTTTCCCAATCTGCTTACAGAGTCATCAAGGTGTTCATTTTATGTAATTTTATTCTTATCGCCATTTCATTTATCTATCATTCAAAATTGATTCATAAAAGTGTTTTCTTTCGTATCTATATAGTTGGAGAAGATATGCAAAGCAATATGAATTTAGCTTTACTTGAGTTTTGTGATGACTGCTAGATTATGATTTTGAGAATGCAGAATTTATTATGAAAATAATAGTTCTCTCGTCTTTGATTGTTTAAGCCATTGTATTTTTTAGGACAAACTGAATAAGGAGAAAGAGGGACTTCCCTATAACAGTTTAACGTTATCTTCAGAATCATCTTTACTTGCAACTGATTGACAAATTGCCCTACATCAACGTACAATCAGTGTTTAGAAGTAGCCATGATAAAAAAAAAAAAATCATAGGCGTACATATACTCGAGCAGGATTCGAACCTACGACCTCCTGATCACCGGACAGGCGTCAGCTCCACTAGACCACCAAGTTTTCGCCCGACAGTATAAGGTGTTGGTTCTAATCCTTGTAGCATGCAGCGAGTATTGCGTAATTATTTAAATTCATGAAATTCTTCCGTCGAGATGTTTTCATTGCAACTGATTGACAAATTGCCCTACATCGACGTAAATAAGCATTGAATTATTGTTGTGTTTTTTTTTATCATGGCTACTACTAAACACTGATCAATCTCGGTGGTCTTGTGGAGATGACGCCTGTCCGGTGATCAGGAGGTCGGAGGTTCGAATCCTGCTCGAGTAGGTACGCCCATGATTTTTTTTTTTTTTTTAATCATGGCCACTCCTAAACACTGATCAATTTAGTGCTTATTTACGTCGATGTAGGGCACTTTGTCAATCAGTTGCAATGAAAACATCTCGACGGAAGAACTTCATGAATTTGAACATTTTTACTTGTATCTGGCATGTCTGGTATATGTACGCAATCTTTCCTCAGCTGCTTCGCTTCGAAAAGAAAGCTAGATCCGGATCGCCTTGGAAGTGATAGTTTGTCCCATCACCTTCACAAAAGTTGATTATTTGCTTACTAACTTTCGGTTTATGCATTGTGTCTGGTCCTCGAATAGAAGATCAAAAGTTGATATAGGGTTGACTTCAAGAATTGTCTGGAAGGCTTAGTTGACACATTTTCAGCCTCCCCTTTCGATTGAAAGAAGTGCTATTTAAAGTCCACTTTATAAGCAGATCCTACTTAATGTTTATCATTTTATTGAGTCATATCTTCTTGAGAACATTCGCGTTGGTTGTAAACTGTTTCACTTTACTGCGTTATAAAGGTTATACTTTTGATAAGGTAACGTGTCTTTCAGATATTATGATAAACCTGCTGTATAACTATCTAGTTGAAGATGGCTAGTGGAAGAATTTCTTTTTGTTCCTCTTGTTTGAGCTGGGTATCGAGGGTTAGATAAGAATTGGACAAATATTTGTTAACCATGTACTGAAGGTTGTCTCGGATTTCGCATTGTAGGATTTACTGTTAAACATGATGTGTTAATAGCTCCACCGCTGGCTGCTCACACTGACTGCTAAGTTACTAAGTGTACGAGATTCATCAGTATTATTAATCAGAAAGAAGGTACAAATAGAATCGTCTCAGATTTTGAAAAAATGTTTGATATACATGAGGATAAATTTTTAACTTATATTTTTCTTCTCGTAAAATATCATATTTATATTTGTAAATTTCAGGGTACTACCCCAGAGTTCATGGGATTGAAAGCTTGTCTTAAGACTAACAAGGATTTAGAGTATTTTTTGGCAAAGAAAAAGGGTACGCTTGCTTTACATTTTCGAAAATGGAGACTGGATTTTTAACTTATTTATGTAGTTGATCCCGGAGTCCCGGATGTGTCACTCATTTTGTTGGTCCCCTTTTATTGTTTGTTTTTGTATCTTGATAGACTACGGACCTAATGAAGCAAAGGGTTAATGGTAAAAATATGTTCCTAAAAACCTCGTTATAACACTGTTTTATTTGAGAGAATGTATACTGTTTAGTAATTCATAATGGACATGATTGGTTTGTGTATGCTGCTTTTTCTTATTTTTTTTCTTTTTTTTTTTGTTTATTTCTATTTGTATAATCATGTTTTTGATCTCTGTAATTTTGTTTGATGTTCTTTAATAAAAAAAATTGAAAGATAAAAAAAAAAGTGTACGAGATTCGGTGGAACGTCGTCGGTAGAATGGACAGAATTGGAGTTCAGACTGCAAAATATGAAATCTTTCTTAAAAGGTTGTTCTGGATAGATAATTAGAAAATAAGGTAAAGGTAAAGTGATCCATGACATGTATTATCCATTTGGTATGTATTCACGTTGTAGTAATCTTACTGACGCTTATATTACCACGAGCGATGTCATTTCGAGTCACATCAAAGTTATACGTTGATTGAGATACGTATTTCCAAGAAGATGGTAAATGTTTTGAATCTAGTGAATGTTAGTACAGCAAACAGCATGACCATCCCTTGTCGACTAAGTGTAACCCTCTTGGATCAATTAAGAATGCTTCACTTGCCTCGTTCAACCACAGACAATAGATAGCCGCCTGCATCTGCAGGAGCACTTTACACATCAAAATGTTTATTGTAAGCTCGTTTCCTTAGAAATTCTAAAATCAAAGCAGATTCAGTATACAACACATTAGGCTTCCATATCCACCAAAGATATTGCCCTATACGAACAAAACACATGCGCGCGCGCGCACACACACACACACACACACACACACATATATATATATATATATATATATATATATACACACACACACACACACTTTTTAACGATATTCTTTATTTGAATTTCATCCAATATCAGGCTCATTTTCAAAATGAAATTAGTATATGAACAAAAATAAGCAGCTGCATTCTTTTCACTTGTATCTTAATATTAAAATATTTAAATTCACGCGCGCGGACACACACGCACACACATACGGGACATTCAGAAACAACCCGGAAGTAGAAGGCTAACGACAGATCAACAAAAGGATAGCTGTGTCGAACACACCCTAGTTCCAGTATGTATCGAAGATTGAAATCAGCAGCAAGAGCATTGTTACACCGTTCCACACATAGTGAACATTTTTAAACAATAATCCCGAAAACAAACCCAAACAAAGCAACAAACTGTGACAGTGTGCTGCAAAGAGAATAAAAAACAAACAAGAGATCAAACTCCACAAACAGTAAGATTGGTTCATTTTCAGTATTCTTTATTTCCCTCTTCCATATATCCCCCACAATTGCCTTCTACACAATAACATACGTTAACGCACAGGCGATTACATGTCGCCAACATGTACTAAGAGGACTAATTATTAGGCTTATAAATTGTAGCTGGGAACTACTGGCATACCTAATAGATTTCGTGAACTACTGTATGTCAAAATTATACAGGCCTTGTGGGGACAATGTATTTATACGTTTTTATATGTTTGGCAATAAGGATGTAGTTCGAGGGAAAGTTTTGAAAACTTCATCTGATTGATGGCAACGTAGGAGATTAGATACATGTCTTCGTAAAGTAGCTTGTGAATGAGAGGTTTTACTCGCAAAACATTACCTGAAAATGATTCAGCTGAACTTTAACACAAAAGCTACAATTTGTTCGTTTCCTTTTGGTGTTATGCATTTAATGAACAAAGTACAATCTCTCCGATCCTAAAACAATCTTCAGTCATAAAAACTCAACTTCAGTATCGTCTACTGACCTTCGTACAAACAGAGTAGTCTTCTACAAACATCTTATCCAAAAACACCCAAACAGCTCTTATAAGAGAGAGACATGAATATATTCATGCATTATATAAGAAAAAGTGTGCAAATACAAGCAAATGTCAGGTGGTACAGAAATAACGCTTATCTTATGAAAAAGTGTCATTCTGGTCTGGTGTAATTTCTTCTTGCATAGTGTCTTCTTTCTTCTTGCATAGGTTTATGACTCTCCCAGAGCACAATTTGTGAACAGTCAAAATTATCTATCTACCAGGACTTCGGTTCAAAATGACCTGAAACTCTTCAAAATACGAAGTCAATGGACAGACGAATCACAAACAAAGAAGAAAAAACATGGCAATATCCAGCCATAAGGCACACATTGCGTCATACCAGGGAGGTGAACCTCCCTGGTCACACACAGTTCTACACTAAGACGCAAGATACAATGCTTACAGTATAATGGTTCTCTTACGATGTATATCATCACCATGATCAATACAAAAGCAGCAATAACAAACCTTTTTTTTTCTTGGTTTGGAAGCACATTTAAAAAGGAATAATAAATTCCTCAAAGCACTAAAGAAAACAAGACCAAATAAGAAAGGAAAAAAAGGGCAGCCGAGGTCGTTATTTTGCATTATATCAACACACAAATTAAACGATTTTTATACCTCCATTCTTTTTGATATACCTCCACTCATGGTTAGTTCAAGCTGGACAGTAATGATAAGTGGTTAGACTTTAATTTCAGCCTCTTTTTCAGGAACTCGCTTGTATCCCGACTGGTCATCTGTTCCCCCGGCCATCGCCCTGTCTTCTTTTGGTCTGGATGGAGAAATAATAATCAGTGATAATTATCAATTTCAAGCGCTGATAAGAAATAATTCCATCAAATCTCACAACAATATTAAGTGTTTTTTGTTTGTTTGTTCGTGCAGCAGTCTCCTGTTTGTCCTAAATTTAGACTTTTTCTCTTCCAAATGACCCTTTATAGGTAAAACTGACGCACGCCTTCTACTTACGCAGAGCTCTATTATAATGTCAGTGTTATCTTCTTCTGTACGGAACATGTGACGTCATTTGTGATAACCTTTAGTATCATGCCTAGTCCCATCTCGTTAATAAACTAAGATCTTTAGGTCTTGCACTACGTGTATTGTAAATAGAGTGGACCAACATTTTCGAGTCCCATTCTTTTTTATCAAAATAGATTGGGGGGAAAAACACGACAAACTAGAATTATCACTGAAGGTGATTAATACCCCCGCCCCTAGTGTTGCTTTATAGTATGTGATGTCATGAGGGCAATGACGTTATATACCAAGTTTGTGCACTTGTCGAATTGGAAACAGAATAATTTTAGTTTACTGTACAATTCCAGAGTTGACACTGAGTATAAAACTTACAGCAAATGGAAACATGCTTTCCCCCAGCATCATTACACTTAAAGACCATCATACACACCAAATTTGACCTTCATAGCTTGAATGGTTTATTTTGATACAAAAATGAGTGGTTACCATGGCAACACATTTTCCTTAAACTAGCACATTGGTGTCTTGCAAAAACTACACCTATAGATCATGATACATACTAAATTTGACTTTAATTGCGTGAATGATGGAAAAGTTATTCGATCTGCAAGGTTTTGGTAAAATTGTGGTTACCATGGCAACGGTTTGTGTGACAAACACAAAAATTACGTGTTCCACATCTATACCTCAGGGCCATAATGCCCACCGAATTTGGTTTCAATTGCTTGAAAACTGTGGAAGAAGTTCACTCCACAGGATTTAAAAAAAAAATGAGGTTACCATGGCAACGCATTGTCCGATACAAATACAAAGGACATTTTGCAAAACTACACTTAAAGAGCATCATACACACCAAATTTCACCTTCATAGATTAAATGGTTCAATTTGATACAAAAATGAGTGGTTACCATGGCAACACATTTTTCTTATATTAACACATTGGTGTCTTGCATAACTACACCTCCCGATCATCATACATACTAAATTTGACCTTAATTGCTTAAATGATGTGGAAGTTATTCAATCCACAAGGTTTTGGTAAAATTATGGTTACCATGGCAACGCTTTGTCCGACAAACACAAAAATTATGTGTTGCACATCTATGCCTCAAGGCCATAATGCCTACCAAATTTGATTTCAATTGCTTCAAAACTGTGGAAGTTGTTCACTCCACAAGATTTCGAAGAAAACATGCGGTTACCATGGCAACGCTTTGTCAAGTACAAACACAAAGAGTGTCTTGCATAACTACACCTATAGATCATCATAGATACCAATTTTGAAATTGATTGCTTAAATACTATGGAAGTTATTCAATCCACAAGGGTTTGGTAAAATTATGGTTACCATGGCAACGCATTGTCCGACAAACACAAAAAACATGTCTTGCACATCTATACCTCAATATCATAAGTTACCCTAAGTTTCATTTAAATTGCTTCAAAACTGTAGGAGGAGTTCGCGACGCAAGATTTTGCAACAGACCGCCCGCCCGACCAACATCGCGGTGATTCCTATATACCCCCTTCACACTACGTGTGGCGGGGGTATAATGAAACATCACCAGCTTAGTAAGAACTAGCGGTTGACGGGGATGTAATCCACTTCAAAACATATCCCAATCGGAGGCTGAACATGCTTTATTAATTTTCTCGGTGTGTGTTCTGGAAACACGTGCAATAATTTTGGTGTAAGAGCCAAGACTTGTGAGGAACCTAATCAAATAAGAATTTCATTAGAGGGCGCCATTTAATAAAAGCTACTAGGAGAGACTACTATATAGTATCTCAACTTGGCAGGCTAAGGGATATGTTTTGGATTTCAACCTTATTTGTTTCGATTCGTGTTTTTTTTTTCTATTTTGTATTCAAGGAAACTGATTAAGAGGCTACGTTCTCAATAAACCAATGTCATCAGGTTTGCATCTTAAATGGCTTAGGAAGGCTGTAAATCTTAGGAAGGCTGTAAAAACGATGTTGTTATTTGAATATCAGTAATTCCATTGTCATTGTTATATACACGAAATTCTTTTGTACAAATATCGACACAATTAGTCTATTATGTAATAATGATTATGTAACCGACCATGACCTGTATCAACTGTCCACCTGTACCTCGTTGAAGAAATATTTTGTCATGTCTTGCTAATCAGTGATACAGGTGATTTTATTTTGTATAAACCTTTAGTGAAAGCAGACAAACCTCTCCCTTCCCTTTCTCCTTTCAACTATCCTATCTCTATGCAAGTCATCCCTCCCTCCTATTCTCCTTCCGATGTACATTATAATAATATGTTATGCTACGGGGGCTGCACGCAAATCAAGCTACGCTTATGCTGTAGCCCCTCTGTATTATTCATTGTAGTATGTTTTGTTGTACTTTTGCTGTACATTGTACACAGGCAATGAACAAGAAAATACTTGTATATATTATCATATTTATGTTTGTACATGAATGTATATATATATATATATATATATATATATATATTACAATGATAATACAGAAACCAATAAAACAAAATCAAAAAAAAAATCAAATCAAAAATGGCGTTAGCTTACTCCAGGTTGTGTCATAATACATACTCTCCAATGTTTTCTCCTTCTTCATACGTGTCAGGCAGTTTTTGACCACGTGTTTCCGGTAGGAAGAGAGTCAAGAGACCAGCTACTACTCCAGACACACCGAAGATGAGCAAGGGAAGAGGTTTCCAGTACTTGGCCAGGGTCAAGATGGGTGGAGCCAAGATACCAGCTATCCGACTCACCATGGAGAACATTCCCATGGCAGCGGCTCTGGGGAGGAGGATGGGGAGGAGGAGGGGAAATCAAGCAAATTTTTCAAAGGGCATTTATACCATTTGTAGATGAAGCAAAAACCCAGCTTCAGCGGCTTCAAAATAGTTCTGAAATGTGAGTCAGGGATGGAACACCCAACATAAAAATGTTAACCAGTATAATCAAGGTTAAGTGTTGTTAAATGTTCAAAATGTGAACAATAAACTTGTCTACAGTTAGGGTTTATTGAGAAAAATAGTGGCATCTCCTTATTTTCTAGGCTTTATTGGGAAATTTGTATAATATGGATGTTTTGTAATTACTGATCAACACATAAAATGCATCAAATGTGATAACTCGAATATTAGTGGAAAAGTGAGCAAAGAAAATGGGATTCCATCGGGATTCGAACCCGAGACCTCCGGATTGCTAGACCGGTGCTCTACCGACTGAGCTATAGAAAGCTCTAGTGCAGTGTTCGTCCCAGAAACCCTTAATTCTCAATGCTCGGGTGGTCAGAAGCTATAGCAGTGTGTTTGTGTGTGACACACACGCACACACTTGAACCTGGCATATATTATATTCTTTCTGGACAGTTTATTCTGTCTTTATTTGTTACAAACTCGAATATTGTTCAAATCATTGTTCCCAGAGGTAAACAATACTTTAAGGGAAGTACTGACGATTTTCAATTAATGTCAAATGATATACAATGTCCACTGATAGATAGACTCACCTTATTTTGGTCGGATAGAGCTCGGTGGTGTAGAGATACACGACGGCAAAAGCTGCCGCCACACCAAACTTGCCTATCATAGCAACAATCGTCAGGGGAACACCGAGAGCTTGTGGAGTCAATGAAGAAAGAGATGAGAGATACAGAAAAGAACCCGTAACATTAAAGATTTCAGAACCGTGGTACAGACTGGCCGCAGGCTGCAATGTGATATGAAAGGTATTGGCTCAGTAAATGATGATAGACATTAGCGTGCATTGGACAACACACCCACAGAATTCCTTTAGGATGGTGATACTTTTCTGTAGTTTGTCTAGGTTCATTAGTGATACATGCTCGCTAGCAGGGTCAGGATAATATGGAATCATATTATGTAATTCAATCATACAGAACAATATTAAGTGGATCTCTTAAAAATCACTCATTCACTTTTCTAAATTGTGATTAGGATAACATATCAAACTGACCCAACTCACACTACTGCGGAAAGTCATGAACGAACATTCTGTCCCTGTTGGCAGCAGTTAACATAACAACATTGCAGCAAAATGCTACATGCTTTAAGCAGCAATGTGCAGTCATTATGCAAGGCCAGTCTCATGCACGTCATGTGCTGCTGTACAACAATAAATCATAATGTCACACACAAGGTTATCAGCAAACCTTCGTCTAGCTTGTAACCAAGATGACAAAGTAATCCCTTTCCAAAAAGACTGGCTAGTATACAATCTCCTTGTTCCTCTACTTCTACTTCTTGCCCCGACGAAGGAACGGACTAGCAAGCTCTGACAATAGAGGGCGTTATGAGACTTACGACAGACACAGGTAACGAGCAGTGAGACGCCGCTGAGGAGCAAGAGACCACACACACTACGGGACCTTCCGATTACCTCAATGAGCACGGAACTGACCACGTAGGCAGGAATCTCGACCCCGCCAGAGACGGCGAAAGCCACGTAGTCATTGACCCCGAGGTTGGATGTGTTGAGCGACAGTCCGTGATACACGACGGAGTTGATCATCCTGCAACCACCAAACAATTAATGTTCAGAGCTAAAAAGATATCTCTAGTAAAGCAATGATTCAGGTCAGTCTGCTGCCCTCTTGAAAAAAGTCGTGTATTACTAAGAGCTGTGTCTCGACTTTGTTGTCGTAAATGTCTTCTTGCACTGGTATTTTTACGCAACGAGGTGTGTGTGTGTGGGGGGGGGGGGGGGGCAGAATGTAAGATTGTATCAAGTTTGATATATTCAAACAAACACGGAAACTGACGGAAATTTTTATGATATGAATAAAAATGAGCAAAGAAAATGAAATTCCATCGGGATTTGAATCCGAGACCTTCGGATTGTCAAACCCGTCCGGCTCCCTTACCGACTGAGCTATGGAAAGCCCGACACCATTTCATGTTTTGGCCGTTTCAGGTTTTTAACTTTTCCTTTTATACGTTTTATGCTTTGTCTTGGGGCTTCAATTCCAATTTTTCAGTTTTTATGTGAACTTCAGTTATGGCAGATTTCAATGCAATATTGTTCAAAAGAATTTCGTAATACCACACCTTCCTGTTCTTTTAAGATACGTGGCTTTGTACAATGATAACAATTCTCGTCCGAGCTGCCATCTGATTTTGACAAATTCACGTATCTCTTGAGACATGATTTACTTCTTTTATACCACGCATATCGGGCAAGAGACACGTGGTTGTGCCAAAGCAACGCTTGGAACGAAAAGGGTTTCTCCTCGAGAAACGAGGTTTTAACCAAAGCAATGCAAAGCGAAATGACTTCGATTCTGTTGGCAAAACCACACATCTCGATAAAATCTTGGAAAAAAAAACCAATCAGACCAGTTTTACGACCTTTTTTTTGTGTGTGCGGAAATACTAAAATAATTACATTAGGCACGTGTAGTTAGCCTGTCGTACCAAAAAAAGGTAAATGTTAAGATACAGAACTAATTTTTGTGAAATATTAATCTCGAACCGTGTCGAATATGCCGAAACAGAGATACGTGGATTTGCCTAAACATGGACAATATACGTGTATCAATGTTAAAATATTTCTCCGCGCTTTCTTTATAAGGTAAATGTTTTCACTTACGAGACGAAACAGTGCGAAATGAAAATAAAAATGTGTAATGATATCAGACAACATGACACACAATAATCATTGTCTCAATGAGAACTCCTGAATAGAACCCAAAGCGTAGTCGTATACAAAACAAGTTTTAAGGAGGGAGATAATGACATCAGTATAAGCGGTAAGAATTATGTCCACGTAATTTTGCAAAATATCAATCAGTCTTCAATGTAAGAAAGGAGTAGGAGCTAATCCTTGACTATTCGTGCGAAAAAAAGACCTGCTATGAGATTAGATATACAGACTGAGACGATCGAAGCGGAACAAAATGACTGAATTGGCTTACCAGCATAGAGCAACAATAGCACTCTGACAGATCATCTTACGGGTACGAAACAAATCCAGCGCACTAGCTTGCTTTTCTTTGACTTCAGTAATCTGTCAAACGGCACAAACAAGTTTGGAAAAAAAAAGAACAGTATTAAAAGTGATGTAGAAGATATATCACATAATTGTACAAGCTTAGAATGTTCTTCGATCGTGTTTCATGTCATGCGAGATAACATCATATGATTTTGACGTTGTTATTAGATCTTATAGATCCATACAAAATGACTTTCTATTACCACTATCACTTGAGCAATGGGAAATTTAGTCACACACATGAAAATTCTGAACATCATCGTTTCTCTTTTTTAAACTAATACATTCAGTATCATATCACAGGACTGGAGGAAAATACATGTCTCTCACACCATTTACAATTTTGTAATAATTTAGATGTACAGCGCCCACTAAAGTTGCCCTCGAGAGACTCGTTACCAGTTTACAAAAATGTCCCTCAAATGCCAAAAAAAGGCCTTTTCTTTACTTTCCCACGTCATGCCTTTTTTGTCTTTTATCATCAATATGAAAATAGAATAAGCATAGGCGCCATGATGTCTCTCGCTCTCTCACACACACAAACACACACACACACATACTGACACACACACACACACACACACACACACACACACACACACACATAGGTGTATATGTAGAATATTCAGGACAATTATTTTTGGGAATGCCTTCAAATAATTCTTGTCATGTAAAAGGTCACACTTTTTCTTGATACGTGTTTATTAGGGAATGTCGTCAAAACTGTTAATGGAAAATCCGGTACCATACCTATTGTCACAAATGTACACACAAGTAGTTATGTACATGTATCAAGGCTGTATGCATGGTTGTTTTAATGTGTATGTACACAGGTTGACCAGATTAATGTAGAACATTCTATATGATATAGATATAGTACATACAGGCTGACCAGATCAGTGGAGAATTTTCTACGTGGTATACAATGTAGCTACAGTACATGTATGCATGTGACAGGAAATACATTATAG
Source organism: Diadema setosum (assembly GCA_033980235.1). Lineage (NCBI taxonomy): Eukaryota > Metazoa > Echinodermata > Echinoidea > Diadematoida > Diadematidae > Diadema > Diadema setosum. The sequence goes on along the minus strand of CM067076.1, from coordinate 403,759 downwards.
CTCACTCAATCTAGAATGATTTAACCCATTCCAGAAAATTCTAGGAAGTGCTGGCTGAGTGAGGCACTGCCCTTGTAACCCAATGTGATTGGTAGTTAATTTTGGCAATGATGTTATGCACATATTAGGCAGTGAGTCATCCAGGATTCCTGGAATTTGGACTTGCTAGTATGTTCAGGTATGTGGCCCCAGGTTGGAGAAAATTACAGAATGTACTAGAAAGGGGTGAATGGATAGTATATAAGCAGGAGAAATTCTGAGGTAGGCAGAGTACCCAACACCTCTGCTCTGAGAGTTACGTCACTTCTGGCTCTGAAGCGACTTGTTATAGTCAATCCTGTGTTACCTGCTGACCTACTATACAAACTGTGTTTGTGGAAATAAGGCCTGGGAGACATTTTGCCTGCAGAGAATTAATTTGCCTACGTTGAAGATAGACTCCATATTTTAATGTCAACGGACATTGTTACGGCAAAGCTGTGACGGCCTGGATTCCTCGCTGGACATTGTAAAGTGAATCATCATTCAACGCATCGATTGGACGTGGTTATTGGATTCTGCACATTTTGCTGTGAACATTATACCACGGATCTATTGTGGACATATACCCAGGATTTATAACGCGGACTATTGTAACCTGTGCCTCTGGATTTACGTCGCAGGAATCATTCATCGGTGCATCGCGGATCATTCATTTGTGCATCGAACATCGTATCTGGACATACCAGGGAATTGTAGCGACTTTGTGATAGTTTGGATGCATGTAAGTGATTCCATTACCGATTTGTAATTGTTTCTATCGATCATTGTTGTACTGATGTGAAAACCGATTACGAGTCTGTACCCACAATATCACTGTTAATAAACCGCCTGAACATTAGTTGATTGTTTCTTTTGTGCGATCATTCTCAGAGTGATTTTGGTCGTAACAAAATTGGGGGCTTGTCCGGGAAGTGAATTTAAAGCCAACAACTTAGAATTTAGAACGTTCCGGAACCTAGAATATTGGTACAGACAAAATACCAGTGAGTTGATTGTTCAATTGTACATTGTGTGTAGTACATTGTGACAATGTCAATCAGTACAATGGATGTTCAGGCATTTGTTCAGAGGACAGATTTGTCCCTCAAAGATTTGCAAAGGTTACGCAAATGTGATTTGACCGCTGTTGCACAGCATTTAAATGTAGATGTTCCACAAGGTGTAAGAAAGGCAGAGATTCTTGACTTAGTAGCTGGTCACATGGAGCTCAAAGAAGAAATTGACACTCCAGATCAAGCTCAAATTTCTGATCAAACACGGCTTGAGCTTGCTAAAATGGAAATGGAAATGAAGAAAGAGAAGATGAGACTAGAAATGGAAAGGGAGAGGGAAAGAGAACAAAGAGAAATGGAAATGGAAATGCAGAAATTTGAAATGGAGCACCAAATGAAATTGCGTGAGATTGAATTGGCTCATGCACAGATTGTTGAAAATCGTGAAAGGGATCCCTCTGAATTTGATTTGGCCAAGAACATTCGATTGGTGCCAAAGTTTGAAGAAAACAGAGTTGATGCATATTTTGTGTCATTTGAGAAGGTGGCTAACAGTTTGAACTGGCCACAGGAATTTTGGCCCTTGCTCCTGCAAAGTGTGTTTGTCGGCAAAGCAGCTGATGTGTACTCATCTCTCTCTGAAGAGCAATCACGTGACTATGCTACAGTCAAGAAGGCAGTGTTGAATGCTTATGAGTTGGTGCCAGAGGCGTACAGACATAAGTTCAGAAATTCGTACCGCAAACCAGGCCAGACACATGTTGAGTTTGCTCGTGAAAAAGAAATGACGTTTGATAGGTGGTACCGATCCCTGAAAGTGGATCAGGATTTTGATAACCTACGTGAGGTTGTTCTTTTGGAAGAATTCAAAAAGAGTGTTGCTTTCAGTGTGAGGTTGCATCTGGAAGATCACAAGGTGACAAGTTTGCATAAAGCAGCCTTTATGGCTGATGAGTATGAGCTAACTCACAGACATGAAAACAGACCACCTTTCAGAAATTTCTCTGGAAATAGGAGAGACAAAAATCAGTCGAGCAACCAACAGAATGCTGGTTCAGGAATGTTGTCTGCACCACAGCCTCAATCTGACAAAGGGTCCAGTACAAGTGCAAATGTCATCAGATGTTTTCATTGTCACAAGAAAGGGCACATAAAGTCGCAATGTTGGAAGTTGCAAAATGGTGCAACGAAGGAGGTGGGATTTGTCATGTCAAAAAGTGTCCTACCCGAAAACAGTGTCCCGTTCAGTGAAACACAGGCCATTGAAAGTCGATCTCCCAAATTCAGAGATAGGACTAAGCAGGTGGATGAGAGCTATCGTAGCTTTTTGTTTGATGGTGAGGTGACCCCATGTACTTCTGGTGAGGCAGGTAAACCAGTAGTCATCCTGCGGGATACGGGGGCCTCTCAGTCGTTGATGGTGGATGGTGGTATGACTTTTCCACCAGATAGCGCAGTGAATGCAAAAGTCTTGATTCAGACTGTTGATGGCAGTTATATGTCAGTTCCGCTGTATAGAGTGGATTTGAAGTGTGACCTAGTTTCTGGTCCTGTCACTGTTGGAGTTGTTCCTGAGTTGCCCATGGTAGGCATTGACTTCCTGTTGGGGAATGACTTGGCTGGGGACAAGGTGGTTGCGTCTCCAGTTGTTTCGGATAAACCAGTGGTGGTTGCTGAAACTGAGCAGTTGCAGGAGGAGTTTCCTGGGATTTTCCCAGATTGTGTTGTGACTAGGTCTCAGGCTCGTAGAGCTGTTCAAGATGATGCGGATTCTGTTGATGTGGAGGAGAATTCTGGTGTTTGGTTGGCAGAAACCTTTTTCAAGGATTTGAATGATGGGGTTGCTGTATTAGGCTCCAAGGCTAACAGTGATGGGCTGTTTAGCAAGTCTTCCTTGGTTGAAGCACAGCAGGCAGACTCTGAGTTGAAAGGCTTGTCTCAGACGGCATGTTCTGAGGCTGAGGCTGAAAAGGTCCCTGAGTGCTATTATGTCAAAGATGGCATTTTGATGAGGAAGTGGAGACCTCCCCATAGGCCAGCTGATGAGGATTGGACGGTGGTCCGTCAAGTTGTTGTCCCTCCCAGTTACCGCGGTGAGATCTTGAGGATTGCTCACGAGTTACCTGTTGGCGGCCATTTAGGCGTCAGAAAGACAAAGGATCGGATCATGAGGCATTTCTATTGGACAGGGTTGAATGTGGATGTGGCTGAGTTTTGCAAGACTTGTCACACATGTCAGGTGGCTGGTAAACCACAGCATTCAGTGAAGCCGGCGCCATTGATTCCGATACCTGCGTTTGATGAACCATTCAGTCGGGTTCTAGTTGACTGTGTTGGACCTTTGCCTAGGACTAGGTCGGGTCATAAGTACCTCTTGACAATAATGGATATGTCTACACGGTTTCCAGAGGCTATCCCATTGAGAAATATCACTGCCAAGACTGTGGTAGATGCTCTAGTGCAGTTTTTCACTAGGTATGGGTTGCCCAAGGAAGTGCAGTCTGACCAAGGGTCAAATTTCATGTCAGGCATATTTCAAGAGGTGATGTATCGTTTGGGTGTGAAGCAGCTGAAGTCGTCAGCTTATCATCCCCAATCCCAAGGTGCGTTGGAGCGCTACCACCAGACCCTAAAGACAATGATTAGGGCATTTTGTGAGGAGTATCCCGAGGATTGGGATAAGGGCATCCCTTTCCTGCTGTTCGCAACGAGGGACTCCCCAAATGAGTCAACGGGTTTCAGCCCATTTGAGTTGGTGTACGGTCATGAAGTTAGGGGCCCACTGAAGCTCATCAAAGAGAAATTCATGACTGAGGATGGTGAGGTCCACCTACTTGACTATGTGTCAAAGTTTCGTGAAAGGCTTTCAAAGGCTTGTGAGGTAGCTACGGAACACTTGAAAGTGTCACAAGACTCTATGAAGAGAAAAGCAGACAAAAATGCCAAAGCCCGAACCTTCAAACCAGGTGACAAAGTTCTTGTACTGCTGCCCATACAAGGTGAACCACTGAAAGCCAAGTTCAGTGGCCCATACTGTGTCAAAAAGAAACTCAATGATGTGAACTATGTGATCAGTACACCAGACAGGAGCACAGATCAGAGAATGTGTCATGTCAATATGTTGAAAGAGTGCTATGACCGAAAGTCAGTCGGTGTGACATAGATAGTGGATAGCACAGTAGAATTCAAGGGTGAAAAGTTTTCACCGCATATCACTTACAGTGTATGTGTTTAGCATATTAATGTATGCAAAACAGTTTGACATGATTGTATAAGCTTCAAGAATACAAGCAATATCAGTGTAAATGGTATCCATGAAAAGAGAACATGGAATTAATGCAGCTTTTCAAAAGGCATGTGATAGTATGTGATTATGGTTGTTTGATTTGGATTTTACCTCACATTAGTTGTAAATAACAATGAGAAATTGTGAAGGTAAAAGAAACCCTTGCTATGGCAAGGCTTTCTTTTTCCCATGGGGGATGGTGTCACAAATGTACACACAAGTAGTTATGTACATGTATCAAGGCTGAATGCATGGTTGTTTTAATGTGTATGTACACAGATTGACCAGATTAATGTAGAACATTCTATATGATATAGATATAGTACATACAGGCTGACCAGATCAGTGGAGAATTTTCTACGTGGTATACAATGTAGCTACAGTACATGTATGCATGTGACAGGAAATACATTATAGCTCACTCAATCTAGAATGATTTAACCCATTCCAGAAAATTCTAGGAAGTGCTGGCTGAGTGAGGCACTGCCCTTGTAACCCAATGTGATTGGTAGTTAATTTTGGCAATGATGTTATGCACATATTAGGCAGTGAGTCATCCAGGATTCCTGGAATTTGGACTTGCTAGTATGTTCAGGTATGTGACCCCAGGTTGGAGAAAATTACAGAATGTACTAGAAAAGGGTGAATGGATAGTATATAAGCAGGAGAATTCTGAGGTAGGCAGAGTACCCAACACCTCTGCTCTGAGAGTTACGTCACTTCTGGCTCTGAAGCGACTTGTTATAGTCAATCCTGTGTTACCTGCTGACCTACTATACAAACTGTGTTTGTGGAGATAAGGCCTGGGAGACATTTTGCCTGCAGAGAATTAATTTGCCTGTAATTTATCGTCTCACATAACCCTTTTTTATCCTTCCTTTCCACCCCTCCCTTCATTCCTACTCTTGTTTTATGTACATAATCTCCCTTCACCCCATTACACATAGCCTCCCTTGTCTATTCCCTGTTTCCGTTTGAAATTGTGTACCTTTTGTTATTTTTTTCCCCACTACGTATACATATATATATATATATATATATATATACTCAATGTATTTTTTTTCCACCTTTTATTCCTGAGGGACCTTGTCTCACAAGCTATGCTTCACTAAGGTCTCCTCGTTTGCCTTTTTCAAAATATTTGTTACCCTTTCTTTATCATTTCTGGTATGTAATCATATACCTATGTATTTTTTGCATAAATTTTAGTATTAGTTGTTGTTGTTCCTATACATTCTTGAAAGAAAGTGTCAATATTGTTATGTTATTGTTATATTGCCTATTGTTGGAAGAAAGACAAATGAATAAATAAACTTGAAACTTGAAACTAATGTCAACGGACATTGTTACGGCAAAGCTGTGACGGGCTGGATTCCTCGCTGGACATTGTAAAGTGAATCATCATTCAAGCATCGATTGGACGTGGTCATTGGATTATGCACATTTTGCTGTGAACATTATACCACGGATCTATTGTGGACATATACCCAGGATTTATAACGCGGACTATTGTAACCTGTGCCTCTGGATTTACGTCGCAGGAATCATTCATCGGTGCATCGCGGATCATTCATTCGTGCATCGAACATCGTATCTGGACATACCAGGGAATTGTAGCGACTTTGTGATAGTTTGGATGCATGTAAGTGATTCCATTACCGATTTGTAATTGTTTCTATCGATCATTGTTGTACTGATGTGAAAACCGATTACGAGTCTGTACCCACAATATCACTGTTAATAAACCGCCTGAACATTAGTTGATTGTTTCTTGTGTGCGATCATTCTCAGAGTGATTTTGGTCGTAACACTATGGAAAAGGCAATTTTTAATGCAACATTTTGGAAAAGTACCACATGATAGTTGAGGATATTCTGCACCGTCATAACTCCTTGCCTTAATCACGAAAAACAGCATACTTAAAGAAAAAAGATTATGTTTAATACAGTTCTGTTGGAATGCCTGTAGTATACTGATATAAATGTTTCAGGTGACACAACAGATATACGCTCCTGCGACAGTTGATCCGGTCTTATATTCTCTAAGGACTTACTGTTGTGATAGGGTTTTAGGTTTTAGTTTGATGTGAGGATTAGGATTAGGGTTAGAATTATGTTGTGGGTAGAATTTATGCTTGGCTTAGCGTGCAGATGTTTCATGGGAGCAATCCGTGATTGTCGCAGGAGCAAATGTCATGGAACCGTTTATACGTAAACTATTATAGTTACCACTTTTTAGCCATTCCATTATGCTATTTTTACCTTTGCGCCCTCCGCCCCCTCTCCCAAATGAATAAAGATACAAAATGAAATGGTTCAAAACCAGATCTTTTTAATGACATAGCAAGGTGTAGCAAGTTAATCAATTTTGGGGGTTTCAACGTTCCCATAAATGTGCCATTTATACAAACCCATATGGTCTCTGTTCACACGGCTCAGACCTATTGAAAAGCAAACGATTCAAGTAACCTATAGTGAAAAGAGGTTCTCAATCATTAGAAAGTCTCTTTTTCTGCCATGTCGTATACACAGAAAGCAATATGTTGTCCCGTAACAAATCCTAACTCTTAGAATGAAAGCAAAAAAAAGTCACGATGTGACTCCCAGTTTGACACACAGGGTGGTTTTAGGCTAATAACATCACCTGAACAAACACGTATCATGCTTTCGCCATGGATTGCATAAACTTTTGAACAAAATAATTATTAGCATGCATTGTATAGAGAACGGAACGACCTAAGCAGGCTTCTTATACAAATACGGTGTGTTCTGTTGCATTTTGTCTATTATACACTTAGAGGTTTGCACCTCAGATAAGCTGCTCCGTCTCCGCCTCGAAAATTGCATTGGTATGGCAACAACACAAAAATATATAGCTACACGATAACTACCTAGGTTCGATGGATGTAGAAGTTGAAGAAAACACAGATAATGGCCCTATGACTTAACTGCATAGGTGAGCATGCATGTGCGCAATAATCACTGTTATAGAATGGGTCGGTTGTAATAGCATGAATAACAAAATTCCACACCCAAGCACTACAGAAAGATGAATAGGTCTAGTGTCAATACTGAGAAAAAACAAGTTTCTATTTCTCTTCCTTTCTGGCCTGCATTTTTCTCTTTCGTTCTTCAAGGCTGTCTGCAACAAGTAGTTAACAATTATCGTCAACAAAACGAATTCGATCTGTAGAGGTCATTTCAGAAAGCAACACCACAATGTAGCAAGGCTGACCTGTTCAGTCGTCGATCTGCGTGAAAAGGGAGACTTACTGAGGTACACCGAGATTCGCACTCAGTGCTGAACATTGTTACCACAGATAAAAGCTAAGAACTCCATAGAAATCAGATTCATTGAAACTTAAAGCGGGCTGTAAAAAAAAAAAAGTTTAAAAAAAGAATCAACAGGCATTAACAGGCAATCAAACAAGCAAACAAAACAAGACAAAACAACACTCACGAAAAGAAACCAGAACGTAGAACCGTAATTGAAATTCACGCATTGTTTCAATGATGTGCGATGATGAAAATTGCATACAAATTTAATAATACGAAATTACATGCAGCTTTAAACTTTATCTATCTATGGCAAGTGACGTCACCTTTTCCTCCTCCAATGAGGTTGGTAGGATGGGACCAGAGTACTTTTTCCCATTGTATTCAACCACGGTCTTGAGAGTCTTTTCCGCTGCAGCGTACTTCCCCTTAGAGATCTGCCATCGAACTGACTCCGGGAGAAAACTGTCACAAAGACAATTTTTAACCATTACTAACGTACATACACAAACTAGGGTAATGCATTCTATGATTAACGATAGAATAAAAGAATACAAACAGGAGAGCGAGAGGGAGGAGAAACTAGAAAAGCAAACTTTAAAAATATCGTTTAGTCAAGGAAGAAAATATAGGCACCAGTGTCCAGAGATCCCCTTCCCCTCAGGAAAATAATAGCAATACTAGACTCCTTAGTATAACAAAGTACGGAGAAGGGTCATTGATAGCTAAGTTTCCGAGGATGCTGTATTCATTCTTGAATGAAACACATATTATTTTCACTTTGATTACATCAGGTATGAAAGTTAATCGTGAATCGATTCAAGCAATCATAACGACGATCACTTTTGAAATCGTAGGCGTATTCATGAAAATGTAAAATTTGATGATACACGTTAGTGTCTCTAAATCTTGAAAGTGTTGTGCATGGAAAGGGCCAGTGCCAGTGCCGAGTGCAATCACGAGAGATAGATATGTCGAAAGGTTGACGATGCAAGAAAAAAAAGCGATCAACCTAAGGGAAAAAAGAGAGATATGTGGACTTACTACATCAAAGCAATCATGCCGAATGTAGGAAGTGTGGCTACAATCTCTAGAGTTCTCCAGTATCGCAGGAAGTAGGCCACCAGAGCAAGGGTCATATAGCCCACGGCGAACGGGACGGTGATGAGAATGCCTGAGATATTACGTCTTGAAGGTCCCGTGAACTCATTAGCTGGAAGTGGGCAAATCAAGTTTCAAGTCTCAAGTTTGTAAAACATTTATTTCCCACCTTTTTCATGTTGTATATCACATAATACATAAGATTGTACAAGGAAGGCAGAACCTCAAAGAAGCAGAGCTTGTGGTGAGCTGCCTAACAAAATACATTCAAGTCAAACAAATCATTCAAATAAAAATGGTCTAGCTATCAAAAATGCTGCTGATGTACATTCATCACAGCAACTTTGCTGAACATAGCGACCTGTGTTGCTGCCACCATCATCTAGAAGTATTGTTGATATTACTTGCGAGCTTATTAAGAATATTATGACCGTATAGAAAGCATAGTAGGTCTATAGTATGACGTAGACCAAAATCCTACACAGGTAAATGGTTAAATAAATTGTTAAATTGCTTGATTTTGTAAACTTGGTAAAAGAAAATCAAGCAATGAATGACAGCTTCCACAGAGGACTTTTTCAGGTGAGGAACTGACAGAATTCATTATGTTAAGTGTGAAGCGTTGTTTCAGCACAAGGTCAAGCAGATTGAGACTGTCAAACTTAGCTAAACTGAGATAAACATATTTCATACTATAAAATGCGATATAGTTGTGAAGGCGGAGAGAATCTTACTTGAAATTCATCGAATTTGGCTGAATAACCTTTATTTAAAGAATAACATGAACCTACAACCACAGTGCTGGGCTTATAATTTATGTAATATTCTAAATTGCATACCTCGCTGGCACACGGATCGCTAAAGCACACAGGTCGCAATCAGCCGTTATATGGCTCATAATGTCAAGTTCGGAAGTAGGCAAACCTCTAAAATACTCCATTAAAAATTTATGATTGGGCTTTACCTTTTACCCCAACTGTGATATTATGCTTCCTCGATTTGGTGAATAGATAAAGTCAACAGTGTTTCACTGATCATTCATGTGCTTGTGAACATTTTGCTTGATGTAAAGCAAAACCAAACAAGAAATCTTGAGTGTTTCCGAGTGTTTCCACCAGGCTGGAAAAACAGCGAGTAAATGTTTTTGCAAACCACTTATATCAAATTGATTTTCAATCAGGCAAACTACATGTAGTATAGTTTCAAACCTGGTAGACCCTTCAGAAAACACCACTTAATCTTTTTTTTTTTTATCCTGGTCTCAGAGCCATCTTACCAATGACGAATGCGACGATGTAGATGGGGATATTGGCGCACCCCTGGAGGAACCTTAGAGCTGAAAACACCCACCAAGTGGGAGAGAAGGCGAGCCCGAGACCTGAGGCCAGTCGAATGAGCAGCAGTATCAGCAGCGTCCACCAACGACCAATGCTGATGAGCAACATAGAGAATATGTCTTGGTTTTATTCATTCATATACCAAAGTGAAATGTGTAAAATATTACTGTATTTTTAGAGCACTGTAGCGAGACCACTACTAAATTTAAGCAATTAAACACAAATGCAGTGAAATCATTATACCCGTCTGTGGGCGAATCCTTTATAGTTGGGGGCCTAAGGGCTCAAAATGGGCTGTTTGGTTAAAATTCTTCCAAAAGCACCAAATTTGGCTCATAGGTCCCCTGTACCATACTCTTTCGATTTTTGATAGGCGCCAAGACTAAAAACCCTTGGGGCCGCCATATTGGTGAAATCCAATATGGCCGCCAGCCGGGTTAAAGGTCAACTGCAGTTACAAATTGAAAAGGTTGATCAAAGTAATGAATCCTATGTGGAAGGGTTTACGGGGTTAGAGAATGTGATTCTAAATGTCACTTCTGCAATTCAAGGTCACTAATCACCTCTCAAGGTCACTTTCAAGGTCAAATAAGGGTCAAATCAGGCATTTCGGGCATTTTGGGAAATGGCGTCTGTGAACATTCAACTGGAATTTACTGGTACACCTATTTTGTCCCATTTGTCATTTCTTCCATACTTCTTCAATGATCAATTAGGGCCAAGAGCGGTTCCATCCCCCTACATATCAATAATGATTATGACAAATAAATGAAAAGTTATATATATAATATGTGTGTATATATATATATATATAGTGAAAACTTTGAGCACAGAAAATGGGTTTCCATCGGTTTCGTTTTCTTTTCTCATTTTCTTTGGTCAAAGTTTCGCTATTTATCATTTGTTTCTGGTCAGTTTTCCCTTTCTTTGTTTCAATATATATATATATATATATATATATATATATATATATACATTATTATATATATATATATATATATATATATATATGCTTAAATACGGCTTCCATCCTCTTCCAAGGTGCTGAATCAGGGTGCAATGGCAAAGAGGGTAGTAAACACACCTAATCTTATTTTGTCTTCATTTTTCCTTCTGACGAGATAGCTGGATAGCCCGTATGCAACTAGATGGTCTGTTTGTAAAACTGGCCAGTTGTATGTGTACTTGGGGTGGACCACTTTACCGGTTTATGCACCTTGAGTTTTCCGATAACGGAATGCCGATTCGGGATCTTTTCATGTGTCTGGGTTTGTGATTCTTTCACACAAGGGACTTCCACTTTTTATATCCAAGTGATGAGGTGCAAATTGTTGTGCCTCTACTAGAGGAGACGGTATGACAACACACTCCATTGCTCAGCTAGACTTGAGATAAGTGGGATTCGAACCCGCGCCGGAACACAAGTCCCTAGACCGCAAGCCATATGCTACCGACTGAGCCACCTCGTCACCTTTCATGGTCAATTATATAACTTTCCAGCTGGCAAGCGATATGATTCTCCTCCTGCTGAAATTGGTGTATGCCTGCTCTTCCTTGGCAAGACAGCGTCTGCTTCTTCAGTGAAGGAAGCAATGGCCGAAGCTTCCAGGGAATCGAGTTCCTCAATCCAGGTCAGACCAGTTTTCTAGGGGCAGTAAACTAAATTTGATCATTAAAGTCCTTTAATGGCAGTATCTTATCAGAGTAGGTGAAGACAATTCAGCTGAAGGTTTTTTCTTATTTTTTTTTTAATTCTCTTTTTATCAAACGAAACCGTTTCTTTACTGAAAGCGCAAATGACTAGGGAAACTGAACACCTATCGATGCTGTATGGGATACTGATCCTGAAGAAGATAATCTTAACATTTTTGCGCAGCAACACTGTGTAATCCTCTGACAAGAGATGGTGATGGCACTACTCAAATCTCAAATTATGATTGGAAGAGCGTAGCGGCTTGCTAAAAATTAAGATTAAAAAATAAAGAACTGCCCTCATTTATCAGCGCACAGATATCCAAGAATAAATGGGACGGACAACTCATCCTGAGCACCTGATTCGAGACGGAATATCCAACAGGAATTGTGATCTCACAATCCTCCAGCTTTCCAACAACTTAGATGCGATCTCCGCAAAGATATCCTTACAAAGGAAGACATGTTGTTTTCTGAAAGCATTTTCTGAAAACAGTATACAATCGCACGGATGAGCATAACATCACATTTTTGGCAGTGTGCTTTTTTTAATCCCTTTGATCTGAGGGAGTTACGGGTGGGTCGTAGTATTGAAAAGATAAAGGCCTTTTCAGCTCTTTCCTGTATAGCACATCTTCCAGAGCCCAACATCACTCAGGCACTGACAGGGTGCGACATTACTTCAGACTTGCTTTGATGTGGCATGCAAAATGCCTAAGTAGTATGGGTCAGCAAACCAGAGCTCACTGACACATTAACTATACTTTAATAATCGTGCTCATGTCCAGCAAGGACTGATGAGCAACAAGGTTTATGGGGCAGCCGGCGTCAACGAGGGTAGGCATCATCTCGTCATAACGTGGGAGCAGATCATCAGAAACTACCCTATCTGCTCAAGCGGCGCTGTATCAGCATTTCGAAGATGAGTGCTGCTGCAAGTGAGTTTCTACTGGAATCATGACGGCATGGGTCATGATGTGATCCCTGACTTCAAGGAGTGGAGTTGGAGGAAAGATGGCACAGGTACATGGCAATTACTAGTACTATCAGCCACCCTTCGCAATGCTTCAGTCAGTACCAAATTTCATTCTTCTGCACCACAGCTGTTTCAAGGCATGCATTGGGAGGTGGAAAATATGGAAATGAAAAAAAAAATAATGAAATGAATGAATGCATAAATGAATGAATGAATGAATGAATGAAGGTGAAAATGCACAATAAAGAGCAGGTGTCAGACGAGCCATAGTCAGTAGTTTGATATTGCTGCAAAATTAAAGGGGGGGGGGAGGGGATTGAGGGCCTATCTGACGGGAGGAGACATTGTCGCAATGCCAGCGTCTCGAAGAAATTATTTTCGCTGTCACAACTAATGCAATTTCCAGGGCGACGTCCAAGACGTCTTCAAACAAAGGGACAACTTATTTGCTTGGAAGTCACGGGGATGTTGGCACGGCTTTTGCACTCGCAGGGACTTATCAGAGACGTCTTTTCTCAGCGACTTCTCCCTTTCGTCGCCATTATGTTATTACGGTCTCCACAAGATGCGGGGACATCTCGAAGATGTTGCAGACAAATTTAGTCCCCACGACATGGCCACAGTGATGGAGACTTCGCAGAGACGTCTCGGAGACAAGCTGGAAGACGGAAATAGTCTCTTCAAAAATCGAAAATGTTCGATTCTCCTGCGAATCCTGGAGATTGGGCTCGTCTCCAGGAGACGTGCGTCGTAGAGATGTTGTGGAGAGTAGAGTTGCAACTTAATAGTGTTCAGACCAACGAGATAAAGTCTTGTGATATCATACCAATTTGCGTCCAAGCACTTTGGATAGAATCTTAATAGACCCTAGAAGGTGTCATGAAAGTTGTACTATAGCATATATGTACCCTGTTAATGGTGTCACTGTGGCACCTGTGAAATATGCTTGTTCCCTACATGGCGTCACCAGGACCGTCATGTTCTCTGAACGGCATATTTAGCTGTGGAGGCACATAAAAATTCCTATAAGGACTTTAGAATCGAACTTTGATACACAAGTTAGAAAATAGCAAATTGATGCCAACCTGATGTACTAAAAACTCTCTTAAACACGACAGTTTTTTTTTTTCTTTTTTCATCCAGATTAGGAGCGATCTTCATAATCATGATTCCATTGAATTCAAATCTGAATTATGAATATCTATTGTGATTGAGGATCCCTGAACTGCAACAGAGAAATAAAAACACACTCTTTTTAGTGACAGCGTCAAGGACGCTGGTAATATAGAGAGTAGCCCCCCCCCCCCCCCCCATTGCTAAACTATTAATATATTCGGTAGCAAGAGAATTCTATTTCTCATATGTATGTTTTTAATTGCATTCCTTGCAGATAAAGATGAAAATAATAATCCAATAATCAAATCCTGAAAACTCTTTTAAAGGGCATTACCCATAATTCTAACTAGCTCTTTTGGCTGTCATTAAAGCAAATGCAAATATATTGAATTCCGCAAATATGACCAGTCGGTGAGGACATTTCCTCTTAGCGCCTGTAATGTAAAAATAATTAATGGAATGATTGTGACATGAACTATGATATTCCATAGGGAGACCTTATAAGAACCTTTAGGGAGACCTTATAAGGAAAAGTTGACATCAGACCATAAAAACAACTTCAGAAGAGAATTCCTTGACCCATAAAACCTCTAAAGTTGACTTTTCAAATTATTGTAACACTTTCAAGGTTTTGAATACTGGCCTTTAAACGTAGGTGGCAGCCATATTGGATTTTGCAAATATGCCGCCCCGGAGGGCGCCCTTCACAAGAAATACGCCTTTTTCCAGCCGTCGACAACTGCTTCTATAATTACTAAGGCTGGCATTCCTGAAATATTGTCTATGCATGGGCAAGCCATTTCTTTCAATAAACTGTTATGAATACAATGGCTTGACCCCTAAATGACCTTAAGGTGACTTTATAAGGAAAAAATGACTTCAGACCATTAAAACAACTTCAGATTCGAATTCCTTGACCCAGAAAACGTCTTAACCTGACTTTTTCAAATGATTGTATAACCCTTTTATGTTTTCAAATGCAAGTGACCTTTAAACCTATATGGCGGCAATATTGGATTTTGCCAATATGGCCGCCCCAGAGGGCGCCCTTCTTGGCGCCCATCAAAAATCGAAATAGTATGGTTTGGGCTAGATGTGTGTAAAATTTTGGTGCTTTCGGAAAAATTTGAACCAAATATCCCTTGCGCCCCCACTACTATCAAAACGAAAATGAAATAAAAAGGAATAAAGACCCTTTTAATAGACAGATACTGATGTTTAACCACTGCCTCGTACTGTGGCCGCCCCAGAGGGCGCCCTTCTTGGCGCCCATCAAAAATCGAAATAGTATGGTTTGGGCTAGATGTGTGTAAAATTTTGGTGCTTTCGGAAAAATTTGAACCAAATATCCCTTGCGCCCCCACTATTATCAAAACGAAAATGAAATAAAAAGGAATAAAGACCCTTTTAATAGACAGATACTGATGTTTAACCACTGCCTCGTACTGAATTGTCAATTTCGTGGTAATATATGGGTGGTGAGCTTGAGAGGGTTAACATAATGAATTAGGCTGGAATTATTCACAAGTTTCTATACTTCACACCAATTAAATCACTTGAATATATTGCTCCCCTGCAGATATGCTCCAGAGCAATAGTATTACAGTAGTTGGTAAATATAATGGCTATCAATAATGACACAAGCATAACGAAGACATCAAGGGTAAAAACACGATTACTAATCTTTGTAGACGCTCAGTTCTTTTACAAGACTCTGGAATACACTACAACTCAGAGAACTAATGTAATTTCTTAACTCATATTGCAGAGCAACAGCTTTGTCCGTTGGAAGTAAAATGTATTTCACGTCGGCCTTGGGTGATATACGACACTCTCTTGCAGAAATCCTGTTTTGTATCTGGTTGATATCAATATTACGAATTTTGATGAATGCAGACATAATATCAAATCGCATACGAGGACGGACTTTGATTAAAGTAGACGTAGGCAAACTTTTAAGAGAGCCATACAAAACTTTATAATCAATGTAAAATAAGGACCATTGCCTTTTCTCTTGTCGTAAACAATATCCTACACGTCTTCATCATGCTTGAGCAGTGGAGAGGAATAGAGAGCTTTTAAAGGCATTCAAGAGCTTTCGATTTTATACATTTCCATAGCAGACTCAAGTATCCCCTTTGACATCTTTACACACAAAAAGTCATAAATTTCTATTTGATAGATATTTCTAAGTTGATATGTGGTACCTGTATCTTTTTTATGACGCCAGTTAACAGAAAAATTGAATTCTCTTGAACAGCGTAGGGGTAAATCGCATTACTGTGGTGTATTCCACAAAGGATCACGCCATAATGAAACATAATAAAGGTACATATTTACAGAGATTTCCTATTGGTTACTATACGCTATTCACGAGCACAGTTTTTGTTAGATGGAGTAGGGGATATTGGCGTCAGTGTAGGCACAAGCCCGTGACCATTTGGTACAAAAAGGCTCAGTCAGCATGTCAGTAAAACCTATTCTACCAGCTTAGGTCAAACTAAGGAATGATGTACTGTCATTACTCATGCACGACGCAAGTTGATGCAAAGATTGAATTATAGCTTTATAGAATTTAGCAGGGCTGCAAGCCCATTCTGTGCGACATATTTCGCTAAGCTCAACGTACGGTTCATTGATTCCTGATATCGCATCGGAAGTCACAACAGTTAATTGCCAATTACAGGGCGACCTGAACAATATAAGCCTATTGGTGTAGAAAAGATGTAACACTTACACGTCAGCAAGAACACCAAATACCAGAGAGCCCACCAGATAGCCGCCATAGAAAAACGACTGAGATACCTGTGGAAGGTCTTCATTTCCACACACCAAATCAAACTGGATCAGAGAGGGGAACAAAGGAAAATTCATGAAAAGTCCCTAATTTCATTATTTTTAATACTTCAGACAGAGATCTGGTTTCATAAAGAATCCAGAGTCCTCTCTAATTCCCACGAGCAGGTCTGTCTAACATTAAAGGGGAAATCCAGTTCAAATATAAGTTTATCTGGTAAGAAAGAGTAAAATATTTCGAGTTCAACGGTAAAATTTTGATCGAAATCCGGTGAAAAATAAATAATTTTTCAGAAAACAGTTCTTGAACGGTCAATATGAATATGCAAATGACAAAGTGAGAATGTCATTCCCTCACGACTTGCCATATAGTTTGTACATAAAGTTTTGAAATTTCCAGTTTTTCATTCAAACGCAATAATTCCCGAGTCTTAAATCCTGGATTATCTAACTGATCACTATTCTGAAGTTATTCAACCAGGAACATCATGTTTCAGACTTAAATGACAGGAACATTGAATTTTCGTCATTTTTGTGCACGATCAATGGAAAATTGTGAGGGTATGATATGGTCAGCTCACTCATTTGCATATTCATATCCATTGTACAAGAACTGTTTTGCAGAAATTAGCAAAACTTCAAAATGTCATGACTGAAAAATGAAAATAAATTTGAACTTGAAGAACTTGAACTTATGCCAGACACCAAGCACGTGTATGCCTTGATGTGTTCAATTCAGTGAGTATGAATAATCATGGAACGAGCATGCATGCATGATAATAAAATGAAAAGATAGAATTGCTAATATTTGATGAATGCAAAGTCCATTTGCAAGTACAACAGGATTTACACATTCAAAACTATGCGTGTAAAATGCCTATACAATGCATATTGCATGTGCCTCAACGCGATCACATCAAGGAGGTTCTAGAGCTGGAGTTCCAAGTGGCCATAATATTCTATAGATGCACAAAAGAATTCCACAGGTGCATTTGTAACTTTGACGTTCGATGTTTGAAGCCGCCATTATTCTGGGCAACTGCAGAAGAAGGATTTTGAACTCTAACATTATATCGAGTATATTTTTGCTTGTTTATTCATTAAATGACATGAAATTTCTCCTTATGATAAAACATTTGAAACAAAGGTCAAACTCGTCCAGAAATACCTGCAAAAGTGTAAATCGGAGCTGGATGTTGTGAAAGTATTTGAAAGTACACCCTCTTTGAATGCCGATTTTAACACTTTTCCGCTAAATTCCGACAAATAAAACTGATATGGAATAATCTTCGATAATAGTTCTTTATAAAACAATATGTCAAATTTGTGCCCGGACATGCCCATGTCCAGTAAACGGGATTTTCATTTCATCAATTTCTTTATGATTTCTATCCCGCGCATCCCCTGCCTATACCTTTTTGTATTGCTCATATTCCATAAGTAGGGATGGCGAAAAGTTATTGCCATCATAAAGACATATCTTTCATGTAGAAGGTAGCTGGTCGTTATGCAATGACACATGAATCAATTGTCTTCCTATCTGTGGGGCAGCTCAAGTTTGGTACATACTTCAAATATTTTTGAGTGGCGGTTTCGAACATGGTTTCAAAGGGAATAATAGTTGTGACTCCATTCTCTTGAACGTCCTTGATCACAGCCAGTGCATTGATGATTACACGGTGTACAGGTGTAACCTGATTACGCGAGATGAATCCAACGTGATCTATAAACACCGTGATACTGATAGACCTTATCCTATTCAAATTGACAAACAAGGGTCTTTCTGTGTACAATTATGCCTTGGCAGAATTCTGGAATATTCGACAAAGTTAAGATCGGAGATTTGTCAAGGTTGCAAAGTTCAGTAAAACATATCTCTCCCGAATCCCATTTTCTCTATTTCTGAATTCAAAGTTAATTTTAAATTCGGACATGAGAATGATTCTCACATTCATGACATGTATACGTCTGCAAGATGAGAATAATTGTGCAATGAAATACTTCATTCATTTCACTGCAACCTCTTGATTGGGTGCAAAGAAAACAATTATTTTGTGCAATGTTTGCCTGCCATAAAGCAACTCTACATCATTGGCATTCCTCTTTTCCAGAATTTAGAGACGGGAAATAAAATATTTTTATAAGGCACGGGGTATTGAATGACCTTTGAACACATTTTCTCGCTCTTGGTATCACGAAAAGTGTTCGTCGTTCGAAAGACGCGGATGTTAAGTATTTTATTTACGTCATCAAAATATGTTTTCTTATCAATTTAATTGCATGAAGGACAGAAGGGCACGAGTGTAAAATTGTCATGTTAAGGTAAGATAGGTGAACTTACATCGATTACAATGGAAGACTTGTACTGACTCCTATCGTAGAACCAACCAGCATCGCAAGGGTTAGTCGGTAGATCCTCACTAAGGTACTTGGATGGGTCGGACTCTGGTCTGAATTCTAGGCTGGAGACATTGTAGCGGGAGCACTGGTCATACTGGATGGAACCTCCGGGAGAAGTGTAGTTGAACGGTACACTCCAGTTCTTCTTGACCAGCTCACATTCCCACGCCGTGAGGTTAGTACCATCACAGTTCCACTCCGGTGTCTGTAGACAACACGGGACAACAAAGAAACATATTCCGTGGTAAATGAAACAATACTAACATCAGTTCTACTGATGAAATGACAATGATGATAACCATAAAGAAAACAACGGAGACAAAATTTCCAACAGAACATACTTTATGATAAGAATAAATGACCTTTCTTTACCGCTATAAGTGTGACCATAACAAACATGGGGAAAATCCTAAGGTGTGGACCGATTTTCACTGAGGAAACAATTACCATGAATGGACCAGAACTAATACCATGAATGGACCAGAATTAATACCATGAATGGACCAGAATTAATACCATGAATGGACCAGAATTAATACCATGAATGGACCAGAATTAATTCCATGAATGGACCAGAATTAATACCATGAATGGACCAGAATTAATACCATGAATGGACCAGAATTAATACTATGAATGGACCAGAATTAATACCATGAATGGACCAGAATTAATACCATGAATGGACCAGAATTAATTCCATGAATGGACCAGAATTAATACCATGAATGGACCAGAATTAATACCATGAATAGACCAGAATTAATACCATGAATGGACCAGAATTAATACCATGAATGGACCAGAATTAATACCATGAATGGACCAGAATTAATTCCATGAATGGACCAGAATTAATACCATGAATTTACCAGAATTAATTCCATGAATGGACCAGAATTAATACCATGAATGGACCAGAATTAATACCATGAATGGACCAGAATTAATTCCATGAATGGACCAGAATTAATACCATGAATGGACCAGAATTAATACCATGAATGGACCAGAATTAATTCCATGAATGGACCAGAACTAATGATTAATAACACATAATGATGGCGCCTTTTCTGATTTCAAAAGATTTTGGACAAGATTTTGGGAGAACACGTACGTATATCTTATTACACTGGACCTTTAGGAAGATGCATAATTATGGTGAACCAGAGGAAATTGAGCGTTGATCACAATATACCGGGATGCCTCACGAAATCTTCCAAAAAATCATGGCTGTCTTGATGGAGTTCTTTCACTGACCAGACATTGATCAGAGTACTCTCTACCGAAAGGAAATATTTTCCGATTTATTGAGTCTATCCATTACCCAACGTGATTATGTATAACTTATGCCTGTCGATCGAGTATAATTGATATGGCCCGAATATGAAATGTAGCTTAATCTGAATAACCTTCCCTTGGTCTATGATATTTCATTGCTGTCTTTTCAGCTAATTGATAATCTAATTTTCATCCTTCTTTCAAAATATTACAAGTGGACAGTCTTAGTTGAAGTTCCAGCTCGAAAATAACATGTTTAACCAAAGTACTGTAACCTTTAACTCTTAACATCCACTGCAATAATCATGCAAATAACTGTCAATTTATTTCTACGCTGTCTACCAGCTTACATTATCAGGACATCCCTGGCTGAACTATAATGACTGCAAATGACCTTAAAAATTATTACTTTCCAGGGTATAACGGTGACCTTTCTAACTTACACCTCTGTTATTTCATGTCAATAGTGATCTTTTTATTATTGTATCCTTTCTACCAAATTATGTCATCACTAGATATTTCTAGTTGAGTTTTTAGTCAAAGTTCAGTAACCTTTGACCCAATTAGGGCTTTGATTTGCAGAATTTCTAGTATGCGCATCTTTACTTTTGCAGTATACTTGGGCCAAGTAGCAAGAAAATTCATTTCTGAAACGATGTGTCAGAGGAAATGGGGGACAACTAAAAAAAAAAAAAAAAAGGCCTCGGATATTACGCGGAGCGGACGCATAAAAATCTACCGAATCTGATGTACGAAAGGAAAACTTCAAAGTCTGGTAACACTGATCTTTACGCAGCTGCTTTCTGTAAACAATGTAGTGACATTCTAAAGATACTGAAGATTAAAGATGATCTTATAATTATACGTCTATAATACCGACACTTTCTGGGTCAAAGTACCGTACATGGTTTGAGATTGAGATACTAAGTACTTGTATTTCTATCAATAGGCTTCCTGAATTCATCATAACTTCACTTATTGTTACTCGTGTTCACACAAGCTTTAACTGAAACCCACACTGTTTCAGGGAATCGCATATTTCGAGCGAGCTTAGCTTCGGTTGGTTGGTTCTGAATTCAATATGGCAAGCGATTTTCAAAGGTCAACGTTGGTTGAAAGCGTGAATGGCTGAGGGATCTGGAATTCCACGTCATTTTGCCCAGCTACCCGCAGAGAGCAATGGGTTATAGAGGAGTGGTGGAACTTATGCAAATTTATGCGTAGCTTCCATAGCATGGCAATTGAACGTTTAGCATTTCACTGGCGTTGATGTTCCATGCTCCAAGCCGCTTTCCCATGGAGTCTGGATATGGAGACCAAAGAAAAGATTCCTGTTGTAACCATTTTAAGCTGTACTTCGGGAATGTTGAAATCCTGTACATGGAAGTGGAAGTTTTTCTTCAAATTTCCGTGCTTACCCCAGACTAAAAAGGTGTATTAGTATATGTCATAAAAAGATTGGAGGCTCAGGCCCCTTTTGTACTCTTTATCATTAAAAAAAAGTTATGAACATCTCGCCAGGTTTAGCACTTGAATGTTAAACCTGTCGGAATTAAGTAAAGCGTGTTTCTGCGCGTTTATTGCGTTCTACAGTTAAAGAAGTACAGATTTTACTCATTTTCTTCGCGAGTTCTATCCCCTTTGTACACTAGACAATTGTCGGCGAAAACATTGAAGGGAACAGCGAATTGCTGGTGGCTACGTATGATGAATTTTACGAATGATGCATCTTGTAAAAGAGAAGTGCTGTATTTTGTCAAAGCAATTTATCACTGCACACCTGCGATAGAGCGCATAAGTTCTCAGCTGCACAGGGAATGGGTACAAAAGGGAGATTGTTGTTTCTTCTCCTTCTCTGTTCTTCTTCATCCCTGTAAATTGAGTCTCTGGCTACCTTGTAATACCACGAACACTAGTTAGGTTTCCAGGCATTCAGCAAACGTATACCTCACGTAATAGGCTACTTTAACCCAGTCTTTTAACCCTCCACAATCATCAGAAGGTGGACCAACTATATTGTATAGACCAGTCCATACAATCATTAAAAAAACGCACCATCCAAAAAAAAAAAAAAAAAAAAAACCAAATAAAAAGTTCTTGAACGATTGTGGAGTGAGGGTGTGTGTGTGTGTGTGTGTGTGTGTGTGTGTGCTTGTGTGCGAGTTATCTTTATAAAAGTTATCTCTATAAAAAAAAAAAAAAAATCTTGGGCCTATATACAGATGAATCCGACTTCAAAGCACTGTAACTTATGGCGGCCATAACTGGGGGGCTTCCAAAGAAGAACAAAAGTACTGTCAATGGGTTATGATGGGCCAAGTGTGCTACTATGTCAGTACATAAATCTTCTTTTGTTAGGCATACTTAAAGCCTCCCTGTTAGAAATTACCATAAAAAAAACAGTACCAAAATTAATGCGCCGATCATGTGCACACGAGTAAACGTTCTTCTACGAGTATCAATGCACGTTATGCACGAAGTGTTCGAACTTCGGACTCTAGTGAAGATGATGGAAAGTGTATTGTGACAACGAAAGTTTGCTTAAAGGGACTCTGCAGTGCTAATTCAATGTTACTTGTTTGATTCAATACACTGATCATTATTTAAAGAAGAAATCCACTCTAGAGTTTTGTAAATTTCATAAGAAACGATTTTTGCAGAACAATGCAAAAGAATATAAAAAAAATAAGGAGTTATGACATTGTGAAATTTCACATTTTTTTTTTCTTGGCGAACACTTCTTGACCAGTCGTTCTAATCAGCAGGTTGATGATGTCATGCCATTACAATTTCTTATTCATTTCATAGAAAGAAAATATAAAAATCTGATTTCCGCTGTGTTCCGCTCTGATTGTATAATATGCGGCTGATTTTATGATTTATACTTTCTTTATTTTCTCTTTGAAAGATCCCCAAGAAAAGAGAAATAAAACGCGGTTAACTGTAAACATATTTTAAGGAAAAACAGTTAGGTCTAATTCAAACGCCTCTGTATAGATAACAGGGCCTACATGCCTCTATCATTGCACATTAAGTACGCAATCATGAGTATGCCACTTCAATGACAATTATGTGAAATGCTTCTAAATTTATTTCCAGCTTATTGACTGGCCAAGGACAGCGTATTTTCATGTATAGGTTCATGGTATTTTCCCCGGAAAAGGTTTTCGAACAATGCCTGTTAAAACGGAGCACTGCTCATCGTTCAACCCGTAATTATGGAATCTGTAGAAAGTAAACACGGGGTGATACTTCGCCGGAGAACGCCCAGAGAGGTCTCTGGGCCCTGAAATCCAAATGCATGTTGATTTGTGTTGATTTATGATACCCTCAACATCACTTTTGCGTTTCTGTGATATTAATGACGTGACTAAAAAAAAAAAAGACATGGCGAGGGAACATGCAAGCTATGCTGAGTCGAGGGGAAGGTGCATTCCAATGTCTTTTGTTAAACATTTCAGTACTTTAGCAATGATTGACAGATGAGGTCATCTGAGGAATATTGGTTTGGAGGGATTTTTTGTGAGCGTTCCCAATTAATCTGAAGAAAAATAGAAGAAAAAAATCGTTAAAAATATATGGAATGTTTCCAGATATTCATTTCACCGCAAAAGTGATGTTGAGGGTATCATAAATCAACACAAATCAACATGCATTTGGATTTCAGGGTCCCTTTAAGACGTTGCTTAATACTGTCTTGCTAAGGAAGTAACATGGAAACAAACAGGTTTCAAATGCTCAGCCTTGGGAAAGGTGTATTCCTATGTCTTCTATTAACCGTGATATTAGGCCTACTTTGACAATGATTGACAGATGATGTCACTGGCAGAATTTTTATTAAGAGAGGTTTTTGGGTGTAAAATTTATCCAAGAAAAATAGGAGAAATAAAACTTTTACATTTATTATGAGATAGTATATGCACGAATGGTTAGATATGAACTTGGCCACATAGGTGATGCCGAGGATATCATGCATCAATGCAAGTCAACATACACTACTGAATGACATATTATCTTGTGCTCTAGTTTCTCTACAATGGTGCTTTCAAAATATTCACAGCTACTGAAAACAATGTCCAAAGAGGGAACTGCCCTCATGATAGGAGCTACGGAATTCGGAAGAGGGTGAAACTTACCGCACACCAGTGATCAGTTACAGCACCCAGGAAAACTGCAATCATGGAAACGTAGGCACTAAAGAAGGTGATGAAAGAATTAATGGCAAATATCCGCCACTGAAAAGGGCCAAATTCGCCATATTTCTTGAGAAAATCATCAAGTTTAAAGTTTGAGGCCATCTTCAGCACATTGATGCTCCCGGGAGCAAGGTACGCAAGTTAGTGTCTTTGCTCCTATAAATCTCGCGTGCGAACTTCACCTCAAAAAGTCGCCCTTTGCTCCGATTGACGAATGATGGTCGATCACAGCTTGGCGGTCCCTCCTGTATGGCACGCATGGACACCGTGGCTAATATGAAAGCTTACTAAAGACGCTCGCAACAGGGCAGTGCTCCAAAATGTCCAAAGCGCAGGGTTTACCTCTTGCGGCATTGTCCTCGTCTGCTGGGTTTGGTCATGTTCACAATGAACGAGGTCACCGACATATTCAAATTTATGCACACTTGTGTGATGATAGCTGTTTCTGGCAACCAGAGCCGTCCTTAGCTGTGTCCCAAATACCAACAGCTATAATTATGCATCCTGGATTCAGCGTTTATTTTGAAAGATGAGAATTGAATAGCTGCTGAGGCTTTTGCCTGGGATTAGATATCCCATAACTTTTCTTGCGTCTACTTTTTCACTTATAGATGAGCTATTGCTGGGTCCAGAAATCGTAAGCCAAAACTATGGTTGAGCTTTAGACTTTGCATTGAACGATTAAAAAGAGTTTGGATCAAATGATTTACTAAGACACCATCAAGTAACTTGGTTCTCTCACATGTGTGTTTACGGGTTCATTCTCTGTAAAATACAGACTCCAATCACTTACGGGTATCCTGCTTCCGTTTTCCTTTCTTTTATAGTTGTTCGAATGATTCACTGAGGGACAGAGAATGATACGTTTTGCGCAGTCATAACAGGCGACGTGAGGCCGCTATTAGGGCAAGTGTGCCTCTTGATTGAACAACGGCCATGCGTAACGCCAACGGAACAAGTAATAAACACGTTGAAGTTGTGTTTGTATATGAGTGATTATTGTCAATATGTCGAATGACGGGCGGGGGGGGGGGGGGGGGTGGAACATACAGAATGTACCACACGAGGAGCTTGAAATACATGTACTACGAAGGAAAGTCTGTAGCCGAAGTCAAGGGAAATTAACTACACTCAGCAAAAAAAAAAAAAGAAAGAAAGTAAACACTTTTTCAAGTTTATGCTTCTCATAGAATATTTGGTTAAAAGTTAATGTATTATATACCATATTGGAGGTTATTTAATTTGCTATCAGCCTAGTAGGTTAATAAAATGGACATTATTTTACGCATGAGTAAACACCTTTGTTTTTCTCCTCCAAGGCACAAAAGCAAAAATTACAAAAATGAACAAGTTGTCATTCATACGTAAGTGCTCTCCATATAACAAAAAGAACAAAAGAAAAATTTAACACAAATAGATACGTGGATTGAGTTGCAAAAATGAACCTTAGATCTCTATGATATCTTTGAAGCCCAAAATATTAATAAATGCCAAAAATAAGGGAGAAAAATGAAGAATCTTGGGTCAAGCCCAAATTAAAATGAAATAAGAGACAAAGCAATACTAAAAAAATGGTAGAAATTTCAATTTCTTTTCAAATTAGGAGAGTTGTAGATAATATTAGGTTCTTAAATTTATCTCATGAATCCTTAACTTACTAAATAAAAAGAGTAAAATAAAGAAATTCTGTTTATTTAATCATATGCCATTACTTCCTATGTCGTTTGAAGTTTAAGCTGACAGAAAATTCTTATTTTCCCCCTTTAGTTTTTCATTTTGTTTTTGTTTGAGGTTATAAAGAGATAAAGAGAACAAAAATCTTGTTTATGCTATTTCATTAATGTCTCTTATTGTGTTAAAGTGGCTTTTTGTTGTCATTGTTATCTTGAAGGGCATTGCCAAATGAAAGACAACTTGTCAAATTTTGCAATTTTTACTTTTGTGTCTTGGCGGGTAAAAATGGATGTGTTCACTCATGCGTATGATTTCCTTTTGTATTAACCTACTAACTTGATAGCCAATTAAATCACCTTTAATATGGTATATAATACATTGATTTTCAACATAATCTTCTATGAAAAATACGATCTCGAAAAAGTGTTTACTTTCTTTCTTTCTTTTTGCTGAGTTGTATATTAGGAGGAGGATAATAAACGGAAAGATGTTAATTCCGCAAATGCCACGGGTCGTCAGCAGCACATCAGGGATCACCAGTGTTTCGGCCATTTAAGTGCTGTACACCTCCCCCTGGCTGGCCGGTGCTGCGTTGTGATCCCCTTGACAGCACCCCCATGGCATTTCAAAGTAAAGAAAAGAAAAGATCATCAATCACCTCTCCTCACTCCCGAAACACTCTCTCTACATCCCCCTATTCCCACCACCCCCCAAGCCTTCCCTACAATCCATGCAGATCCTGTCTCTGCTGCCCCACAAATTTTCCTGATCCACCTTTCCCCGTCCCTACCACCTATTTCCATCCCTCTGACCCACCTCCTTACTGATCGACCAGCATATCCCCTGCACCCCACCTCTACAGTATGCACCTCCGCTCTCCACCCCCTTTTCTCACACTCCTCCCTCAACTCAGCATACCTATCCAACTTTCTTTCCCTTGCCTCATCCATCCTTGTCTCCCATGGCACAGTCAGCTCCACCATTGCTAACCTGTGCACAGACCTAGCTACCAGCACCATGTCCGGCCGAAGGGCAGTTACTACCACCTCCTCTGGCACTGTACGGTTTCCCTCATCCACCCGCACCTCCCAATCATCCCCCGCTGCTAAGATTCCCCCACCATCATCCGTCTGACCCTTCCTTCTCACACTGCATCTCACACCCTCCTTCACAAACCGGATTCCCCTCACCCTAGGAGGCCCATTCTTCTTCTTTGCCTCCACTGCCACCCTCGCCACCTCCGCCATCTCCTTCAACACTTGGTTATGCCTCCATGTATAGGCCTGTAATAGAGCTCCACATGCTGACAAAATGTGCTCTAGTGAGCCCTTCGCCCTGTTGCAAACCCTGCATCCACCATCCTCCACAATGCCCCATCTCTGAAGATTTACTGGAGACGGCAAAACATCAAAGGTGGAACTGATCATGAAGCGCACAGCTCCAGAGGACATTGACCAAAGGTCATTCCATGACACCTTCCTCTGCTCCACCCCTTCCCATCGGGTCCATGCTCCCTGCACTCCCTGCTGTACAGCCTTGGCAAAGCGGTACTCCTCCTCCTTCTCCTTAACCGCCTCCACCACCAACTCCCTCCTACCCTTCCTGCCTTGCTTGCTGTACCATCTAACACCCTGATGAAACCCGACCCCTTTCCGACCCACCTGAACCGCACCCTGCATCTCCTTCCACTTTGCCATTGCCACTGCCTCGTCCGCAGCCTCCTCCGCCCTCCACTTCCTCCCTGTGCGGATCGGTGGCTTAACTCCTGCTATTACCTGGTCCTTTGACTCCCTCATCATCATCACTAGCCTAACCTTGCCAGCTTTAAACTCCTCCACCACTGACGTCATAGGCAATTGCAACCTGCCTGATCTGCAAAAGAATGCCAGATCTGTAAGCATTCTTGGAACGCCTAACCACTTCCGGTAGTATGAGTTCATCTTCTGCTGCATCCCCTCAACCCTGGACACTGCCACCTCGTACACCTGCAGTTGCCACATGATCCGTGGTAGCAAGCCAAACTGGCAGCACCACACCTTCGCATTCCCAGGGATGAGTGTCCTGTCCACCCTCTTCAACCACTCCACCACTTTCTCATAGATCTGAACTCCTCGGTGCCTGTCATTCATCTTGCCCTCCTACCACCGCCCAAGGCTCTTTACCCCCTGCTCAGCGACCTGAGGGATATCTTCTCCCCCAATCTGAAAACTCCTTGCGACCACCTTCCCCTTCCGCACTGACACTGAGCGGCTCTTCTTGGCCTTGAACTTCATCCGTGTCCAGGCCGCGATTTTTTTTTCCGTAACCCTAACGCGTCGAAATTGCCAATTGTGTCACTTGAGCAAAGACTATCAGTGTACTTGGCTGGTTTTGTACGCATGCGCTTGGACTTGTACTGTACTGCTGTACAGCTGTACAGTATGTACACATGGCATGGTCGTCTGCTAACACAGAATCAGATTCGAACGTGAATGGCACGCCCTTCAAACATAACAACGGGTTTGTGTGTAGGTGTGTGTGTGTGTGCGTGTGTGTGTAGGTATGTGTGCGTGTGTGCGTGTGTGTGTGTGTGTGTGTGTTTAAAAAAGAAGGTGATTCAGCACCACAAGTGTGTGCGTAAGGCAGATATGGATTGGCTTGAAGTTACTAAGTAATCAGAAAGCCTTTTCTGAGATATTCATGCAGAATTCTATGTCAAGTAATACGCTACGCATGGTATGATTTGTCTATATAGGCCTATATTGTACTGTGTGTAAGAAAAATATGATTCAGAAGCACAAGAGATAAGAATTCAGCTGCTTATTTTTGTTCAAATTAATTTCATTGTAAACATGGGCCTGAAATTCTAATGAAGAATATCATTCTTTTTAAAGTTTTTTGGTGTATTATTCTGTTCGCACTGCAAGTATACACTCAACTCGTTCCCATTAATCACGTTCCCATTAATCGAAGTTCCAGAGGAAAATGAGAAGTGAGGACACAAGTTGTACATGGTAAATTGGAGCTTTATTTGAAGACGTTTCACATGAGCAAGCCATTTAGCAAGTATATAATTTTACAAAACTCAGAACTCGGTTGTATATCGTGTACAACATAAGCAGGGAGGTGACTCACCTTGCTGGTATATTAGCAGGGAGGTGAGACTAAAATTCTCTCACCTCCCTGGTACACGACACGGGAGGGTGCCTTTTTCAATCAAAGTTACAAATCACTGGTCACTTTCACTGACAGCGATCACTTGTGTTCAGATTATTTATGGGCTGCCTTACGCGGCAGCCTCAAAAGTGGAGTGAGTGTCAGGTGGTGTCCGTTGACAAGCCACGAATGATTTTTTTTTTTTTTGGGGGGGGGGGTAGGATAATAGTGCTGCTTGATATAATGATGTGTACATAGGCCGTGAGGTAAAAGAAATTTCATTTCAATTCAATTCAATTCGATTTTATTGTCCGTTTCTGGAAATTTGTTTTGTTAGCATGCATACAAGTTACATCGATACATACAATATACAGAGCACACGTTTAACATGGATACATAGACATGATAAACACACAAGAGATATACAGCAATACAATGTCAATGTCATTGTCAGAAATATATAACATTAAAGAAATATTAATCTGTATAAATCAACGTTGTGTTGGGTGTGGTGTGCATTAACATACACAAGTGTGTAAATATGTATCAGATTTATAATAACTATATAAAACTTTTAAACAATATAAATTAATACATCTTTACGTCTAAATAAGTGATTGTATATATAAAAATCTCGAAGGCTATTTACGTGCGTGTGTGTGCGTGTATATGTGTATACGTGTGTGAACGTACAAAAATGTAAGTCTATGTTTTTTGACAAAACCGTATAAATTACGGCATCCATACGATTGTTCTTTATACAACAGCTGAGATAGTATATGATATAGTAATTTGCTAGTCAACTGTTAGGATGGCGTTAACAGCTGTCTGTGAAGGGTTAGTGTATAGGATCGCATTTGTATAACATAAAAAATCTACGGTTTAAAGATGTTAAAAGCAATGACAGTCTTCAATGAAACATTGTGCCAACATCCATGTGACGTTTACATGAATGGTTAGTCCAGCGTGGCACGACATAACTACGTGCATGTATAAGGTTGAGCCAACATTGGTTCGAAACCAAGATGTTGACTCCACTAGGAATTAATCACCTACACAGATTTCATTCATTCTGCCCCCCTCCCCCGCAGAACGAAAGTGGTGTTTTGATGTGCTCGTCACTTAATTTATGAAGAGTATTTTGATGATTTTCTCCTTCGTAGGTATTTGTAAAGATATCATAGAGAGATTTATTTGAAATGTATTTTCCATGATGTTTTGATGAAGTAATAGAACTGATGTCACAGAGGTTATTTGTAAAATATTTGGAGTGATTACTATAGAGGATGAATTTAAAATGGAATACAAACATGTATTTTAAAGGTCCTGTTTACCGTTGAGAACAGTGATTTAAAAAAATGTTCAAGATATCACTTTTGATGCATGTGTAGGTCATTCCACATCCCATCATATAAAACGTTTTCAATAAAGCATGAAATATAAGGAGATATCACTATTTTTCTCACTAAACCATAACTGTAGACGGTTTAATCTGGAAACATTTTTATTATAACTATTGTACACATTTTGTATATCTAAAAATACATAACATCGATGATAATGGTTCAAATATTTACATTGGTTGTTTCTATCCCTGACGCACATTTAAACTATTTTGAAGCACCAATGCTGGGTTTTTGTTTCATATGCCAAAGGTAAATGATGCCTTTACGTTAGAATATGAAATTTTGCATACATGTACTTTCTTTTCTATTCTCTTGTATAGAAAGTCGCTGGAAGCGTCATAGATTGCCTGATTTTCTTGATCGATTATAATTTGTTGAAAATTAGAATGATGCCTTTCTTAACGAAAGTTTTCCTCAATCTCTAACCAATAATATTTTCTTATTTGCCAAGGGTTTTTTGTTTTTTTTTTAAAGAAGTTATCTTTAGTTTGGACTTCCCCTTACTTTAGGTTTCAAATACAGACCTGTAAATTCATCTATTTCAACGTTTGACGTTGTATCTCAGATCAGCAAAAGTTGTCGATTTCTACAGCCTGGATGCATTAGGATGCGTGCAGAAAATGCGCAGAAATTGGTTAGGAAAAACATATATCACTAATACTAAAGAAGTCATATGAGCGGTTGAATTGGCAGAAAGGGATGGAACAAACTTTATGAACATCCCAGCTAGCAGACGGAGGTCAAAAAGACGTCTCAATTTGGTCGCAACTACATGGTCAAAGTTGTCGCAAGTCTGAAAATGACCAGAAAATGACGTGATTTCAACATCTCTTTGAAATGAATTTAACACGTCATGTTATGGACCTCCTGATGTGTTACGTCAGTTTTGCGACGTATTTATTACCTAATATTGGTGACATATTGATGACGTAAAATTTACGTCAATTTTGCGACGTAATTTTTACGTCATAAACACGTATTAATGACGCAATCTACGTTGGTTTGCAACGTATTCATAGCGTTATTTAAATGACGTCTTAATACCGTAATATATACTTTGTTTTACAACGCATTTATGACGTCATATGAGCGACGTATTAACGTGAAATTTTCTTCAGTTTTGCGACGTATTTATGACGTCATATTAGCGACTAACTAAAGACGTAAAATTCAAGTCAATTTTATGACATATTATTCACGTCGTATATACGACGCATAAGTGAAGTAAAACAAGTGAAGTAAAATTTACGTTGCTTTGCAATATGCATTTATCACGTCATATTAATGACGTTTTATAACGTGAAATTTAGGCTACATTGTTTTGGGACGTATCTATGACGTTATATTAGCGACATATGAACGTTATGTTCACGTCAGTTTTGCGACGTCTTTGTGACGTCATATAATTAGGCCTACGAATTATAGTGTTATAGTTATATCAGTTTGCTTTGCAACGTGTTTAACGTTAAATTTACATTGTTTTGCGACGTATCTATAACGTTGCATTAGCGACGTATTAACGTTATGTACACGTCAATTTTGAGACGTCTTTATGACGTCATTTTGTTAGGCCTACGAATAGTTTTATAGTTATATTGGTTTGCTTTGCAACGTATTTATCACGTCATATTAAAGACGCATTATAACGTTAAATTTACGTTCTTTTGCGACGTCTTCATGACGTCATATAATTAGGCCTACGAATTATAGTTTTGTAGAGTTATATCAGTTTGTTTTGCAACGTATTTATCACGCATTATCAATGACGTATTATGACGTTAAATTTACGTTGTTTTGCGACGTATTTATGACGTTATATTAGCGACATATTAACGTTATGTTTACGTAAGTTTTTAGACGTCTTTATAACGTCATATAATTAGGCCTACTAATTATAGTTTTATAGAGTTATATCAGTTTGCTTTGCGACATACTGTCGTCAGAATGACGACATTTTCACGTCATTACTGTCGTCAGAAAGACGTTGAAACTGTCAACAATAAGACGAATTTTTTGTTCAAATGGAAGATATAAAAATGACGTCATTATTTAGACTTCAGAAAGGCGCAATAATTAATAAGCAAAGAAAGCAGACATCATTTAGACGTCTTAAACTGACTCCAGAAAGTCGTATTTCTGCTCAAATGGATGACGTCTAAAAGACGACATATTTGTGACGTCTTTCTGATGTCTGGGTTGTTATACAAAGACGTCACAAAGACGTGTAAATTACTAATTTAAAGACGAGCAAAAACGTCAAAAAATTCTTTTAGACGAAAATAAACAAAGATACTGGACGTCATATTAACGTTTCAAACTGACGTCAATATGTCGTATTTTTGCTCAAATGGAAGTTGTCCAAAAGACGTCATTGGTGGTCATATAAGAGACGTCTTAATGACGTGTAATTCACAATTCTAAAGACAAGATGTACGTCAGAACGTCATGAGCACGTCGTTTACACGTCAATTCATGACTTTTTAACGTATATTGGAAAAGAAAACAAGGAATACATCTGAAAGACGCCTTTTCTTCAAGAACAAGGGAAATGGAGGTGATTTTGACGTCATTTTGAAGTCGTGGTCAGTTGGTTTATCAGTATTTCAGTTTAAGATCTAATAAAGCGCTTGTGAGCACCTCAAGGTACAAATCATGATGAAAATCTAACCTACCCTACTCCTGCAAATGTCCTAAGCCTTATATCTACGTCTACCACCTATTCATATGATTATAGTTGCTAGCATTGTTGTATCACGTTTAAGGGGAAAAAATTTGTAATGCTTTATGACATGGTTGCTAAACTAGGTCACAGCAGGCTCAATCTTGAGATATATAAATATGTGTTCATAAAACACGCTGAAGTTTGAATAACAAACATTTTTTAACAATAGAGTGCACAATTTCTGACACTTTTAAGATTATAACCAGAATGTTTACTTTTTCAGACGTGAACAACGACCAGCTGTGACCTCGCTTTCATTTTCTTTCAGAATAACTCTTGACTACGATTTTTACGTTGGCATACACGAAACTTTGCAAGTAACGATATACTACACACCTACCACACCCACACAAACACGTAAACACACAAACAGACAACACACATTGCACGCACTCGCACATACACAGAAAGACACACACACAAAGTGCATGGAAGGTGCAATTATTGCACTTTCAGGCGCCCGCCCTCGAGTTTTCGGTGCAAAGAACACACACACACACACACACACACACACATTGCAACATTGCTGATATATTCCGTACTTTTGTCCAGGCGTGGTATGGAGCTATATAGGACACCATTATGATGGCTAATATCGTTTAAATGTATATCAGTTTCCTATAAATGCATATTATAAAAACGCGTAAGTAGCGTCTGTGACTCTGCACAGTGTCTGATGCTTGATGTTCCAACTTAATGAAAAGACCTTAAATTTGGCTAATATCGGGTAGATTAATTTTCTTTTGGTTATCCTTCACCATTAGAATAAATGAAATTAATTTGTGCCAAATAACAACACATTATAAAACGATCGTTTCAAGTCGTTTCCACAAATGTGTATTACTCATAAACTCATGAACCCACCTGGGAATCTGATACCAGTTAATGCCAGGTGATTGTTTCTGTATCTAATACATCGATCATGAAGTTTCATAAAAAGTTACGAGTATAACAAGAAATTGAGTTTTGGAGCGCGCTCGGTAACCAGCTAACACGTGTGAATGCGGCTAGTGTTCTTATAAACAAACAAACAAACAAGTCAGTGTTTTGATAATTTTATGCAATCATTTATCTTCATCATTTAATTGAATCGACTTACAATAAGGGTGCTATACTGCTTCTATAGGCCATGTGGGCATTGAAGGGAGGGATGGAGTAGGAATATATTGATAGTCGCAATGCTTATTTAGACTGATGAAGATGATGAAGCTGAAAATATGTAAGAGATTTCGTGAAGTTGTTGATGGATTGGTGACATGAAAAAAAAAAAGTATTGATAGTGCAATATGGTGGAGGATATAGATTGCTTGTGGTAATTTGTATACAATGGTAATACGAGTAGCAATCATGGTGATGATGATGATGATGATAAAATGATATCCAGTTGTGAAATGATAGTAATGATGTTTATGGTCCATCCCACAGAACTCTTTTCTGTGATCGATCCCTCAGTTTTATAATCTAATTGAAGCAATGATGGTAGTGATGATTGCTTGATATTAAAGGAAACCAAAACCCAAAAGAGCAATATGGATTAAGTGAACGCAGCAACATTAGTGAAAGTTTGAGGAAAATCCGACAATCGATGCAAAAATTATTCATTTTTATAGTTTTGGTGTTGTAATCACTGGAAAAGGAGACTACTAGAGTCCATGACGTCATGTGTGGAAAACAATGTAAAGAAAACATGAAGAGAATTCCACAAAGAAATCATTTTTCATGAAAATTACACATTCCATCAACTTAATTGATACTGACACGTTATGTTAAGGGCAGTAACAATTCCCCCTACTTTCTGAAAGCGGTTTTTTAGAGTAAAAAATAATGTTCTTTCATTACGTAAGAAAAGTGAAAACATGTTTTATGATTTTCTTTATATTTTCTTTATGTTGTTGTCCACACATGATATCATGAACTCAAGTATCCCCTTATCCAGTTGTACCAACATCAAAACGTTAAAAATGCATAACTTTTGCATGTTTTACAATTTTCCTTTAACTGTCACTGATGTGTTTTACTAATGTTGCTGCTTTCACTCAATCCACACAATTTTCTCTTTGGGTTTGGGTTTCCTTCACTGATGGTCGTTTTGGTAGAGGTAACGAGGCACTTGATGAGGAGAACTATAGGGTTGGTGTCTAAAAAAATATAGACCTATATATTTATATTGATAGATCAATTAAAACCGTACATGATATTAGAATGAAAATGAGTTGCTGTTTGCTTTATAAATGCTGTTTCAAAATACCTTTATAAAGATGATTGAATTAATATATTAATATAGAGATTTTATCAATCGAAATCGATGATTACTCTCTCCCAGCTTCTCTTTCCTCCCCCCATCTTCATCTTGGATGTTAGTGCATGAGAATTTAATCATATATCTTGATCTACATGAAGCTGAACTAAATAGGAGCCTACTACGCCTTTCTGAATCATTTTTTTTTTTTAAAGCACAATCATCGTGAGGTTGGAGAAGTATAAACCCAAATTAACCAAGTAGTGTATTCATGTTACCCAATTAGACCTAATGCCTACTTCGAATCTGATTCTGCGTGGCTTAATAAACATGATCAATGTTAACAATAGCAATTGCTGCAGTTGAACGCCTATATAGGCCTATATAATACTTATATCATAATTCATTCCAAGCTTAGATTTCCAATTTACTTTTGCAAGATATTGATGAAAACTTCGAGTTTGCATCTTAACAAAAAGTACTCCATGACTGAATTTCTCTTTTCTATTGTTTTCATCGAGACGCTCAGCGCTTAGAAACATTGTAATAAGCGCTTTATAAATGATATTTATTATTATCATTAACAACGCAAGTCTTGCGAGACAAAGGAAAAGTGTCAGCAGACGGCAAACAAAACCACAGGAATACCAGTAGTGTAAGCAGACGGCAAAGCAGAACGCGATGCCTATGGCGAAGTGGAAACACGCACACACACAACACACACACACACACACACACACACACACACACAAAGCCGTTGTTATGACAGTTCACAAGGCGGCGTGCCATTCTCACATTCTAATCTGATTCTGTGGTTAGCAGACGACCATGGTACTGTATACAAGAAAGCAACACAAAGTATCGCAACCAACTAGTACACTGGTAGTCTTTGCTCAAGTGCCACAGTTGGCAATTTCGACGCGTTAGGGTTACGGAAAAAAAAATCGCGTCCAGGCCACCAACTCCTCTAACCTATGGAGGCCATCTTTGACCTGGGTCTCGTTGCCAGACACGATTGTGAGATCATCCATGAAAGCCCTAATCGACGGCACAACCACATCTGCAGCCAGCATCAACCCCTCAATTCTCGGGGCCACACACCGGGTTAACACTTCCATCCCAAGGACAAACAGCAGCGGCGAGACTGGACACCCCATGGGGATGCCTATTTCTAGCGCTTGCCATTCTGTTGTGTAAGTCTGGGTCGTGAATCTCATCCTGAATCATTGTATGTACCTACAGTCAGAAAACTCATCACCTGTTGTATCATATAATTTGGTTAAAGCAAAAAGGAAGGGGCATGGGCTCTTACCTCAACTCACCCACAAACTGACCCCAACTAAAATCGCTGTTTATACGTCTTTTCTTGTCCCTAAATGTGACATTTTCTATTATATTCTCCCGTTCCCAGATCAACGGGACTTGCCACATAAGCCTGTTCGCAGCTCATCTACACATTTCTCAAAATGCTTTCTTTCTTGCTCTCTTTCTCTCATTTGGCAAGGGACTTCATTCGTTTCCAAAGCAACGTAAAGTGCATTTATAAGCTTGACCGGTGTTTAGTAAGTAGGATAAACGTTTGACAAGTTCGGAGGGCTGATGGCATTATCATAAACTTTGTGGAACTTGTGTCAAGCTTCGCTGTCGCTAACAATTTTTCTTGTCGCAAAGAATATTTGAACAGGCAGTGAAAATTTTTAGAGTTTGATAGCAACTTTAATGAACCCTGACAAAACCTAAAATTTGATACTGTCGAAAACATTCACCGCTTTAGACCAATGAGGTTCAGGAGAATGGAGTCACGACGGCGTTATTCCCTTTAATACCCCTTTGATGCCATAACGCAAAAATATGAGAAGTATGTACCAAACTAGATCTACCTCCAGATAAGAAGACAATTTATTCATGTTTCATTGCAGAATAAATCATCCGCTTCCTAAGGAGATATGCCTTTATGATGGTAATTGCTTTTCGTCATCCTAAGATGAATGGTACAGCGAAGATAGAAATTGTGCAAAGATTGATCCCTAAAAAATGGGTGCTCGTCATGATCTCGATCCCCATAAGGCATTAAGCCCACGAGTCATACGGGCTACGAGTCATACAGCCCACGAGTTATACAACTCACGAGTCATACAGTCTGCGAGGTAGACAGTAAACAAGTCCCACGAGCTTAACACTATAGGCAAATAAGGCCCACGAGCTCTACTTTCCATCGCGGGGTTTGAATTATGCAGTTTCAAACTCTTAAACCTTTTTTCCCTAGTGTGGAGCTCGTGGGTTATTGGCGTCCAACTCGTGTGTGTATGACTCATGGACCTTTTTGACAATGTTTAGGGTGTAGGCCGTTTGACTCGTGGATTCTAGCTCGTGCAATGACTCCAGAAAAATACATTTGTTTGAAATATTATAACCAGTTTGATTCCAGCTCTGTATAGGACTTCCTTGCTAAAACAAGATGACAAGAATAATGAACACGTATCTCCTGGTAGCATCCATTTCATTGTTTTGCACAGAGTGGGTTAACAAACTTTTTCGATCATCATTGCCAAATACCAGACTTTAACTAAGGAGATTCAAGGGCTTGAGTTCCAGCTGGCTGGAATTATTCAAGCAACTGTCAGTTTTTCAGGGATTGACAAAAAATATCCACTGGTGTAGCCGTATTTTTGGCTTTCGGGGTTTGATGCCGTCAGCTTTCGGATTGATGCTGGGTTCCATATAGTCATCCCCTACGCACGCCATGGTTCGCAGTGAGTTAAGTAGCTTATCGTGGATTTTTTTTGTTTATGTCTCTCCCAATACGCGCTACGATTAAAGTTTAGTCTTAATTGTGGATTAATCGTGGGCATCTTATCGGAATCTTATCAGATCTTGAGGTCAGATGTCTCGCAATCAGGTTGATCGCAGAAAAGTTTTGGACGATTAAAAAATTTAAAGGTTTTATGACATACAAATGCATGTTGATTTGTGTTGATTCATGATACCCTAAAAATAACTTTTGCGGTGAAACGAATATCTAGAAACATTCCATAGATATTTTAGATAATTTTTCTTTTTTTTTTTCTTCAGATTAGTTGGATACGCCCACACAAAAAGACAACTTCCAAACCAAGATTCTGGTTGTGACCTCATCTGTCAATCATTGCTAAAATACTGATATGATTAACAAAAGACATTGGAATGCATCTTCCTCTCGGCTTAGCATAACTTGCATGTTTCTGTGATATTAATGTGACTAACAAAAGACATGTCGAGGGAACATGCAAGTTACTCGGGGAGGGCGCATTCCAATGTCTTTTGTTGATCATATTAGTACTTTAGCAATGATTGACAGATGAGGTCACAACCAGAATCTTGGTTTGGAAGGGTCTTTTTGTGTGTGTGTGTATCCAAGTAATCTGAAGGAAAATAGATGAAAATAATTCAAAAATTTATGGATTGTTTCTAGATATTTCTTTCACTGCAAAAGTGGTGTTAAGGGTATGATGAATCAACACAAATCAACATGCATTTTTATGTCATAAAACCTTCCAAAAAAAATCCCCTTTGCCAAAGATGGGAAATGTTGAATTTGCCTTTACTTTAATATTTCGTCAGTTTGTCCTCGGAACAGGGATAACAACAAATATTTAAGTTGTTTATGTTCTTAAGTGATGTCAACCTGCATTTTCAGGAATTCATTCCGAGCAGGGAGGTGCTAGAGGAGGAGAGGCAACTAAAGCTCTCCTTTGAAGTCATGCGCGGCACCGCCGAGAAGTTATGCGTTCAACTACAGGTGTTACCCATGTGCTTTGACAAGGAGAGCATTAATAATCGGGACTAGCGCTCTCACATCTAGAAATATTTGCTTCTATATACTGCAATTCGCTCTCTCTTTCAATGTGATGGCAACAATGAATTTGTGTACCTTGAATTGGAGCAACGAATCAAAATGCAGTGTAAAACTCACAATTTTAACAGCAAATAGTTTAAAAACACGCTGGAACACGCTTTAACGGAGTACTTTATTTGAAAGATCAAAATATCCCTTATTAAAGGATAGAAAATTGAACATGGGAATATGTGCGCATTATAGAAAAAAATTAGGTTTTTAAGAAGGCCTAATTTTCATTTCCTTTCGATTTGCGAATCACGAAGAAACATTTTAATAATATTGAATTCTTTCCTAAACTATTCTAAATCAATTCGAGTATTTCATAAAAAATTTTGCGGTGAAATAAAGCTTGTAATTCAACGAAAGGTGAAATGCGTTCTTCGTCTCCGAACTTCGTCTTGCAACTAGAGCGGTGCCGAGCATGACTTCAAAGCGTAATGGAATGCTAGATATCCCATTGTAACGCCTTGAACCCAAACATGTGTTTGCATGAATTACGAAGAGTTGCCACTCCATCTCTGTAACACCTCCCTGGTTTTGTTTCATGGCTGAAGAAAAAGAAGCTTCTTGGTTGATTGAGGGCATTTAACCCCGTGACTTTTAAAATAAATATACACAAACGAAAGTTTAGTCACAGACTTAACAATGCTTAATGTATATTACCTGTACAGAGACTTTCACCAAGGAAAGTTGATATTTCCTTATCATTTAAAAAACACAGAGTGAAATATATACTATAATGGCCGTAACAAAGCTTCACGCTAAAATATTTCCACCAAATTTTGAAAGGTTAGATCATAAATTCAGGTATTGTCCTTTTTCCCCATTTACTCCCTTCTCTCTTGACCAGTAAAGAAAGACTAACTGTCAGTGACTGTAACTAACATGGATGGGACAGAATTTTTGCATTTATTTCATTATTCGTTCCTTCTCCTTTAGTGTTTTGTTTAGGTCTGTCCGTGAAAACTGTGTACTTTCGTGTTGAATATATCTTTATACATGGTATTATGATATGATATCTCTTTGCTATAACAGTAAAGAAGTCAATACAAAGTACAAACCAGCTAAAAAAAAATCGCTTGGTTAGAGAAGGAGCCCTTCACACGGTATCAGTTGTACTCTTCGGCTCTCACAGATTACGTAGCGGGTTGTTGAAAGTGACCCCCCCCCCCAAAAAAAAAAAAAAAAAAAAGAGAGAGAAAGAAATCTCAAAATTCATCCGAACTTGTCAGTTGTTAAAGTCCTCTAGTTCTCTGATAACCCTCTTACGAAATCTGAGACTGTGCTCCAATCTTATCCTCAGTAATCCTCTCATCAATCTTTATCTCAGCCCACTTTAACCCTAACTAGGCCGGGGGGGGGGGGGGCCTCCGAGGCCCCCCCCCCCCCCCTCGACGTTACGCGCGATGTATCGCAATCGCAAAAAGCTATCACCGCGACATTTCATGACTTTTTTCTTTCGAGTCTTGCGCATCTTTTGACACCAAATTTGCGACGCCCGGGCGCGCGGTTCCGAAGTTACGCATAAATATGTACATGCATGTCAGACCAAAAATTGCTCAAAAATGTGAATTCGTGTACAATTTCAATGCAAACTGTGCTTGCAGGCAAATTTCATAAAAGCATAATTATTTTGGTGTTTTATTGATTAAAATCAATGAATAACATATTTTCTTGTTTGGAGCGATGTCGCGAACAAATTTCATCGAAAAAACAATGAAAAACATAAAGTCGAAAAACAAGGAAATACATAAGAAATTCAAAAAAACAATAAAATACTTAAGAATTTTTTCTGATATCACAATTTTTTTTTCATTACATTTGCTAAGGACACTAAAAAGAATATTTACACAAAAAATGTGCCTGTTTTGAGCTTTATTTTGTGATTTCTACCAAATAGTCTGATTTCATGCATCATTATGCATAAATTAGCATAATCTAGCATAAATGATAATTTTTTGAAAAATTAACTTCATGGTATTTCAGATTACATCATAGGCAATGTGTGTGCCAATTTTCGTCGCGATCGCGCGGTCGACGGCCGAGATCTGGAGGGGGGGCCTGGGAGCCCCCCCCCCCCCCCCCCCCCCGGCTCTATCAACTAC
Organism: Diadema setosum; assembly: GCA_033980235.1. NCBI lineage: Eukaryota > Metazoa > Echinodermata > Echinoidea > Diadematoida > Diadematidae > Diadema > Diadema setosum. Next base: position 362,111 of record CM067076.1, on the reverse strand, counting down.
CTAAATAGCCCGGCCTAGTTAGGGTTAACAGCCATTATTAGACGCGCCTGAGAAGATACTGTTTGGAAGTAATTCAGGAAGAAGTGAAGATTAGACTGGGTTATGGGCGTTACCCTCGTCTCGCTTGATAGCATGCATGGCATGACGTCATTGACATTCATCGGGCGGTGAGACTGAGTGAATGAATATCTAGTGTCTTTCCTTGAATCAAAAGTAGGGCTTTAGACTAAGATCGTAAAATTCAAGTTGCTATCATTGAACGCCACACAACACTCGTTCCAACAGACCAACCTTTTGAGCCTCTATGGAGCAATGAACAAGAAAGCAACAAGGAGGTTCAAGAGATTGTAGAGTCACGACATTCCTAAATATTCCCTTTAAACCAAGGAACTATGATCGTAAACTATTCATTTTACTATAAGTATGGACAGAGCGAGCGAGCCACTCTCACTTTGCCATTCGTCTCAAATGTATTCATTTAACGTAATCGCATTGTTATTCTTATATTACTAGAAAGCATAAAAGAAAAGGAAAAACGTAGGGTTTACTAAAGGTATGTTCCACGGGGCACACTCGAGGACGCGGGGCTACCATCTTGATATACACTAAATTTACTCATATGTAAATATCAGTGTATAGATATGATAATGTAGGCCTATATTGTTAGATTATTATAATTTTTGCCCCGTTAAGGACGAAAATTTTGCATTTTCAGTTGTGAAATTGACAACTTTTAGACAAGAAAAGTGCCTTTATGTTCATTTCGGTCTTAAAATAATTGATTACTTATTTGTTGTTTGTTTGTATGTTCTTTCTTTCTTTTTTTTTTTTACTCGACAGCCCAAGGAGGGGGCTTACACCCCGGAACTCCCTCCCCCCCCCCCCCCCCTGTATATTCGCCACTGAACAATGTGGGGAAGTGTGAGGCCAGAAAACGATTTAATTTTTATTTTTTGATGGATTTTTTTTTTTTTTTTTTTTTTACCACGCACATATAAAAAGGATCGTTCGAAATAAACTTTACTTCCTGGTATTTCAGAACACTTTCTATATTTATCAATGTATGTTATTACAGCTAATTTTATTTCAAATATCTTTTTAGGCCAAAAAATACTTTAGTTTCTTTCTTTTTTTTTTCTTTGACAAAAATGGGAAATACAGATATTGGTCAAGGGACTGCGGGCGTCCTGGTTAGTATGGTCACCCGGTGTCACGCAGGGCCTCTCAAACCATACACTTCATGTCACCTCAAAACACACATTAATGTTCAATGTTCCAAAATAGAGCTCCTTATAAATCTTTTGATACTTAACATCTGTACTTTATTTAACGATGAGTGATGGCTAGATATCACTATTTGAGTAGACGGCAGCGAGTTTTCCGAGCAGGGTCAAGCTAACTTAATTAATACTTTGATTTCCTGCAAGTTACAGCCGGAAATTGAACATATGTTCTGCCAATATTATGTCAAGCAAAACATCTGTGCGAGTATGCCTACAACGTGCGTCTTGAAAGTGGATAATTGATGGAACTGTAGAAGTCTAAGAAGAGTATCTCAAAACATACTTCAGGTCATCTCAAAACACACGCACAGTAATGTGTAGTGAAGTTGTAGTCATTTCATGAATAAACGAGCAAAATATACCCATCACCCAGCATTATTTTAGAGTTAACAATGAAGTACAAAATCGCAAGAAAAATCATAATGAGAAGTGTATGATTATGAAACATAAAAACAGAAAGTTGTGCCTTAATGACTAAACATGACCATGATGACAGACAGAAATTTACTTTTCAAATGTTATGAAATATATAATGCACCTTTTACCGTAAAACTATTATGCAAATTAGATGAAAGTAGGTCAATAAGATCAAAATTGGCTACTGGTGATAACACCTTGTCCTTCCCCACTGACCCAGATGTAACGATAATCAAGCCAAATGACAAGTAGTGTCTTTTTCTCAATCGCTTTTAGGCAGGAATAGTTCTTGTTCTTCTCATCACGTTGATGAGAACATTGAATGATGAGAACATTGAATTGAATTGAATTGATGATATCAAACTATGTCTATTTCACACCCTCCTACCATTAGTGCTCTTAAAACAAAGGGAGTAGCAAGAGACACTTTGACTGCTATGGAAGGAACAGTGATATGGTCGTAATCACCCAGGGTAATCACTGGTAGTCTCCGATGGCCCTGCATTATACCCCCAGCATTGTCAGGTATCCATTAATACACCTGATGGGTCAAGATGAGGAATATGAGGAGATCATGTGTTTGTATTTGTCCCAATCTTGCTGAGAACATAATGATCAATCCACGTCACTCAGAAACCTTAACTTTACGTCACCTTCCTTCTAGAACTCAAGCTTTCTTCTACTCCCCCTCCCGTCTTCTTCCTAGAATATGGAACACACTGCCAGCAGCCGTCAAGGACGCTGCTGTGCTTTCACCTCTTTCCTCTTTTCTAAACTCACTGAAATCAGCCATATTTTCCGTTCATTGAAATCCATTCTTTCACCAATTTCTCTCTACGTTCACATAGATCCTTTCTTTAGTCTTTAAGCATTGATTTTAGCTTGAAGTTCGGCGCATGTGACCGCTGTGGTGCGTAGATGTGTAATGTGTTTTTTTTTTTTTTGTTTAGCAATGTGTTACTATGGTAACAGTTTTGTTGTTGTTGTTTTTTTTAACCAAAAAACATACAAAAATATTGTGGATTAGGCTCGTTCCCAGTTTTCGAGTATTTGGCTTGAAATTTGGTACATGTGACCGTTACAGTACAAAGATGTGCAAATGTAATTAATCTTTTGGTATTGTTGAATAGTGTGTTTCTATGATAATTGCCTATTTTGAACAAAGAACTCGGATAAGAGTATTGTGGATTTAGCTAGCTCACTGAGCTTTTGAGCGTTTGGGGGTATTGGTTTGAGATTTGGCACATGTGACCGCTGTAGTACATACGCACATGCGCAAATTTATTCATTTATACTTTTTCGTCATTGTTGAACAAAGTTTTGCCATGGTATCAGTATGTTTTGGATGAGGATTATACAAAAATTATGCAAAAAAGTTCGGCTAATTCTCTCAGTTTTTTGAGTATTTGGTTTCGGATTTGATATGTGTGATCATTAATATATTACCTTGATGTGAAAGATTTGATTTTTTGTTTGATTTTTTTTTTTTTTTGAAATGTGTTTCATGGTAACTCCATATTTTGAATGATAATCATATGATAATGTGATTTGAGTTAAATTTTTTCAGATTTTTGGGCAATTGATTTGAAATTCGGCATATGTGACTGTTATGATATGTGGGTGTGCACAATTCATCATTTGTTCACGTTGAACATTGAGTCGTTGTGGTAACAATATACAAATTAATTGTTAGCTGAGTTTATATTCTCGGTGTTTGACACATTGAGTGATAGTTTTAGTTTTGATTTGTACACATGTGCTTCATTTTTATTTTTATGCTTACGACAATGATGATTATGTCCTAAGAGGTGAGAGGCTTCGGGTTGGGGGTCGGGTGGAAATCCAGGAATCTTCTACATTAATGTTGACGTATTTTTTCAGTTTTTGAAATTAATGTATGAATATATTTATAAATGAAGTCATGGGTTGGATGATTATATTGGAATTGTAGAGTGTTTTTTATGTTTTGAAGTTTGATAAGGATTATGGAGTTAAGGGATGGGGATCAGGGGTTGAGTGATACTTATTTAATGATTGTTAAATGTTTCTTAGGGGCAACATGTGTGGGTTCACATGCCTACGGGCAATAGTAAATGTATTTACTTTTGTGTGCCCTGACCCTCATGTAGTCTCCATTCATTTCATTTTCACATTGTGTAACGTGTACAGTACAGTGTATCCTTTGTAATGTTCATTCTGGTTTTTGTTTCATGTTTGTGATGTTAATGATATGTATCCTATAGTCTTTACCTGGTCGAATAAATAATAATAATAATAATAATAATAATAATAAAATTGTGGACAAAACATTCAGTACAAGGATGAACGCATACAAAGCAGGATTCGAACCCCAGGCCTTCTGTTTACAAATCCTTGGTCAGTTATATCATGCTGCTTCCGTGCTGCCATAAAACAGATGAAGGAGGCAGGGTAAAAAAAAAAAGAAAAAAAAGACACATGGGAAATGTAGTGTATGGATGCAAAAATCTGCCCCGCTCGTTTACAGACACGTACATAAAATGAAAAAATAAAAGAAATAGAGTACCATTGATGAAGTGGGAGTGGGTGTGGGGTGGACAAAGGAATAGAAAGGAAAACACTCATTTCAACTAGTTTCATCTTCATTATTATTTCAAGTATCCAACGACAATCCTATGATCATAGATCAGCCAGATTATCTTAACCTTACTGGATAAGCGCGTGGGAGAGAGCGAAAGCGACAAAAAGATCAGATATTTGAAGTGCAATGGCTCTTAACTTAAGGATCAAACCAAACCAGGAGTCAACTTTGAGCTCTCTCGACAACGATATACCAGAGATCATTCCTTGAGGTTATTAGAAACAAGTTTCAGACATCAGGAAACCTTCCTATATCCAGTGGGGATTTGATTCGAACAATCATCCACTCACGAGCTTAAATAGCGTCAAACAACGGTTGCCTAAGCTGGACTTAGGCCTTGGGGTCTTGAGGACTGTCCGCACCATGCACCCTGGAGAAGACTTGTCTTTGGAGTATGTTAACACGTGAAAAGGAAGAAATCATGAGCATCCCTCCACAGACTAAAAGAGCAAATCCCAAACCTACTAAGGACCTGAAGGAATCCACATCCCATTCTACATCCAAGCCAGTCTCAAAGACACCGAGATAAAAAGCGCAGGACGATGCACGGGGTCAAAGTCTTCAGCCTCATTATACGTAAATCTAAAACAAGGGACAAACAAGCAACAATGATGTGACTGTAAAGAAAAAAAAAAACGAGTAAGAGCCAGGTATATAGGCGTGACAGAGACTGTGACTAGGCCATCGTTGTGCCAACCAGAACTGGTCCTGCACTTGATTTTGATATCTAAAGTTTGTGATGCATCGAAATATATAAAAGATGAACTTTGATTGGTAATATAACCTTAAGCAATGTGATTGACTTCACAACAGCTGAATATTTAGATTACCATATTTCTGAAAACAAGCTGTAACAGAGTCTGATGAACGCTCTTAATATTATTATTATTATTATTATTATTATTATTTATTCGGCATTTGCAAAACAATACAAGTGATAACAGAGAAACAGAATAAACAAACAAAACACATGAAAACAAAGTGTCAGGCTTTCCCTGTTGAGCTTCCCGAATTTTCCCGAATTGAATGGTTTTCTCCATTTATGAAGCTTAATTCTATCTTTTCATGATATTTGTCCTTTTATCTCCTTCATCGCTCTCTTCTTAAGGGTTCTCAGATTTTCTTGAAATAATGAGAATAATCACAATATCTGCCCATTCTCCCTCAGGACAACCTCCTCACAGCACACCACTGACTCTCACTATTTACCTTCCTTAAAGGGGTGGTATAGTATTGGTTGAAGTAAGGATTCAGCTTTTGACTTTTTGCGAGATCTTATAGAAACCACTTAATGAAAATGTTAAAGAGCATACAATTATAAGAGGACTTTTAAGTTCCTTTGATAAAAATCAGTTTTCAAATGGCTGAGATAACCAAACACAAAGTAAAAACAAAGCAAGGCGAACAAAATGGTCGGTCCCTCCTTTTATTTAGATCACTGTGTTTTGGATATCTCAGCCATTTCAAAACCAATTTTCATGAAATAAACTTTGAATTCCTTGTAGAATTTTATGTTTTTGAATTATTATGTTCTTTCACATTTCATACCAAGTTTTTTATTATCACAAAAATCATTTAAAAAAAAAACCCGTTGGAAACCTGAAGCCCCATCTTAACCGATACTGGACCATCCCTTTAAACTCTCTACTGGACCATCCCTTTAAACTCTCTACTGGACCATCCCTTTAAACTCTCTACTGGACCATCCCTTTAAACTCTCTACTGGACCACCCCTTTAAACTCTCTACTGGACCATCCCTTTAAACTCTCTACTGGACCACCCCTTTAAACTCTCTACTGGACCATCCCTTTAAACTCTCTACTGGACCACCCCTTTAAACTCTCTACTGGACCATCCCTTTAAACTCTCTACTGGACCATCCCTTTAAACTCTCTACTGGACCATCCCTTTAAACTCTCTACTGGACCACCCCTTTAAACTCTCTACTGGACCATCCCTTTAAACTCTCTACTGGACCACCCCTTTAAACTCTCTACTGGACCATCCCTTTAAACTCTCTACTGGACCATCCCTTTAAACTCTCTACTGGACCATCCCTTTAAACTCTCTACTGGACCATCCCTTTAAACTCTCCCTATGTGTTTCCCTCCTTTACTCTCCTCCCATCTTGGGTCTTCTTTTGTCAACCAACAGTGTTGTGGGTTTTTTTCGAGGACTGTCGGGGATATTCCAGGTACTGTAGGCGGAAAAACACCTGTTTCCACCTCTCTGCATAGGGCTACACATTGTGTTACTGCAAACCTCTCTTTCTCATCTCGGATTAGTATCCCGGAGAGAAATATCATAACTCTACCTTAACACCATTGCATGAAAATTTATTTCTCATGAAGAATGGTCGATCATTACAAGCTATATCATAATTTTACAAAGAAACGCATGAATGTGACAATCTTTGTTACTGTTTCAAGCTATTTACTAAGTTGTGGGGTAATTCATATTATCATAATTATCTAAAACGACGAAAATTGCAATCAATAAAGTCTAAACAACAGTCCACAATCCCCTTTATTGTCAACACCCTGTTTGTTTATTGGTTTGTTTGTTTTTTTTTAAGAATAAACGAAGGATGTGTGCTACTTTTCACCTACATTAACTCAGCACGTCAACAAACATGTAATGTCGATTGATAATCACTACAAACTGGTACCTGAGCTGCACTTCATGGTGGATAAGTTTTGATTCCCAATCACAAATACACCACTCCCATGTGACTATTATGGAACAGATAATGTTATTTTGTCACCAAGCACACTGAGGAAGATGAAAAAGAAAAACCAAATAGTCCAAGTGGAATCAAAGTAAAACACGTGTATAGAAAACGTTGCCCTCTTTTACTCGCATGAACCTTGAATGGCACTAAAGGACTTCCACGTTTATATCCGGACTTCAAGAGTTGTTCTTTCACTTTTGCAGAGTTTTTTCAACTCTTTGGCTCACTCACACTTTCTTTTTCAATACCTAGTTCAGGACATTGACAATGAGGTATTCATGACATCACTTTATCCTCTTTTCATCTTACATCATCAACTTATCCTAGTAAGGGTCTTTACCAAATCATCACGTCTGGCATCAATGCGATTGGTTTAATCGGTTTCACTCCAAATCCTATAGTTTGAGCAGAAAACGTTATTTGGGGGAGTGAATAATGGTTCAACTTGGTTGATTGACTTGCATGGATGGCAAAGAATGTTGGCTAAAATCAACTTGTATAACTGTTAGTCTTTATTGATATGACATACAGAACTTTAAACAGCATACGAACGTGCCATGGCCTGATGGCTTTCTAATAGATTGTCCGATAGTAAATGCGAATCTTTTTCATGTTTTTGGATTGGGTATTGTGCTGCAGTGCGGAAAGCAAAGAGTTTTGCCATTAATAGACATGATAGAGCCAAATTTATAAATGAAGACCACAAAACGAATTAACTCCGTTCTCGTTAACATGAGATACTCGCGATTAAAGCTGCTATAACAAAGAAAATAATAAGAAGATAATTATGAAATATTTTCGATAAAGAATGTCCTATATGCAAAAAGTGAGGTATCATTGGAAAGGTTTTGAAATGTTCTTTCTGATAATGGACTTACTCCAAAATATGCAACAATGGCGCTTACCCCGTTTGACAATTTTCTTTTGATTATAAAAGCCAATTACTGACTAACAATTCCGATGGAAACATGACGTAAAAACTTTGAATGAGAAAATGGCATTACATAACAAACAGTGCTTTCTTGAATAGGTAGGCAACACTGCATCCTGTATATATCTGGATCACTGTTTCAACTACATTTCTTACACGAAAAATAATGTTTATACATTGTATCTGTAAACATGCAGACACACAAACATTGTGGCGGCAGTACAATGTGACGAGAAAATATCTTTTATCAGTCAAAAGAGGGCGCAAGTATACTTGATTTGTCGAATACCTATCAACCTTTCTGGCAAACTTTCAATAGATCTGTAGGTTACAGACACCGATTAAAATGAATAAGACGGACGAAAAGCATGTAGCTTCTTATTGTTATCAAAAACAGCTATCATTCATTTTGCTTATACATTATGTTACTGTTATCAACGAATGTAGAGATTTATGGCATTTTGCCAAAAAGGGTTGCTGATAGCGTACTACTTCGAATGGAATTCAGTGTAAAATACCCACTTATCAGAAAATGTTAGATTTCGTCTTTCCCTTTTATACTGTACATTTTCAACTTAAGTCTATATCTATAAATTTAAGTACATATATAAATATACAAATAAAATTAATTATGCTAATTGACTTACGTCCCCAATGTCCACTTTGGACTCTTGGCGATACTGACACAGTATACTATGGCGTAAATACCCTCGAATATGGATTTATATCAAGGCACATTCTCTACAAAATCTCAGCTGCAGTTAAATATAGATTTGTTATCAACGCTCATAAACGACGGTATGTCCATACATCTTATTAACACAATGGTCAGACATTTCTGCACTCTTTATTGTTTAAATGTTAATTGTAAACATCGGATTGTCTCGGCGTGCATGAAATTCTTGACTAAAATTATTCTTTAAAGTCACAACAGACTGATTCCTAAGAGAGTTCTTTATCAGGCAAACGTTTAGTGGTGATACCAGCATCACAAAGCAATGAATCTATTCACAGGAGCTGTATGCGACGTTGGTATACGCAGAATTCGAGAAGCATTCTCCTTCTGGGAGTCTCTCCTCTGTTTTCTCTGCATTGTTTTGCTCATAGTCCTCGGATGGATCAGTCACCCTAAAAAAAAAAAAAAAAAAAAAAAAAAAGGAATAGGTGGGATAAGAATATATCGTCTCCTGTATCTCCAACAACTTCGATGATAATACAAACAATGGAGGAGTGGCAAAAACTTCAGATATATCGCATTGCTGTCAGATTAAGGTAAGGCTGTAACTCCTGTACGCTAACATTGGGAAGACCCTTAATTCTCCAAAACAAGTGAGATACATTTCGCAAAAGAATGTATAGCACATAGAACGCAGAATTACACTATTAAAAGTTACCTGTGTTAGGTGCTATCACAAACCATGACTAACCAATGTCCTTATATGGGACCGGTATTTGAACCCGATTTCCATATGCAATCTTGCTATCCGTGCAAACATTTTACTTATCACGTTCATTATCACGCAGACCTATCGTTTTATTAATTTCCTTCTTTTATTATAGCTTAATTTTTCTTACTTTAGGTAAAAAAAGCTGGCTTAAAGAGTAGAGCCTTTACCATTTGTGATGCCAGACCTAATTTACATCGACCTGACTCAAACTTAAGGCCCGGTCCCACTGGCCGACGGACACAAAGCGTATGCAGAAAGGACACAGCGGACGAGCAAAATTTCGGGGATGGCTTCATCCGCTTTCATCCGCTCCAGAAATTGACAAAATTGGCGAAAATTGGCGGTAACAGAACGGAAATAGAACGGAAGTGGGTAGTATGTAGCGGGGATGTTAAACGGATGTTCATCGGAAGCCTAGCGGATGAAAGCGGATGGAAGGGGATGACAGCTCCGAAGGGGTTACCGGAGATAATTGCGAAACGGACGCATAGCAGAAAAAGCGGATGCAGAGTGGATGCAGAGCGGATGCAGAGCGGATGCAGGGGGGATGCTTTCGAAATGCTTTATATACGAGATGCATACGCTTACATCCTTTCTATTAACGTGCTATTAACGATGTAAAGACGTTCCACGTACCATATCTTTCCTCCTTCTTTCCGTTTTTAGCTGCAGCGGATGTGAGTTGCGAGGATGCCCAGAGGATGTAGAGAGGATGCAGCGGACGTTTGAGGGATGCCGCACGGACATACAACGTTTGTTGCTCGTATGTCGCGGATTTACATCGTACACAGCGGAAAGTTCATCCGTTCTAAAAGTTTTAAGCAGCTTAAAACTTCTTGCGCGGATGAAATCACAGTGGACGGATGCTCGATGGATAGAGCGGATGAAACACGTATGCGATGGGTACACAGCGGATTCGTAGCGTTTTCCAACGGATGGCAAGATTTTTTGTACGCTTTACATCCTCTTTGCATCCGTAAGTGCAGTGGGACCGGGCCTTTAGACAATGATTATGATTGCAAAGCTATCATCCCATTTATTATTACTCTTTCACTCTCTCTCGGTCTTTGATTTCCCCCAAACAAGACAGAAAATTGCTTACTTTCCGACGTTTTCGCTGTCAGCTCTTGTCTCGGGTAAATGTTGGCCTCGTGTCTCTGGGAGGAAGAGTGTGAAGAAGCCGGCTAGGACGGCCACTGACCCAAAGATGACCAGCGGCATTGGTGTCCAGAACTTATCCAATGTGAGGATGAGTGGAGCCAACATAGTAGCTACTCGAGCAAACATAGAACACGTCCCCACTGCCACGGTCCTTCGAAGACATAAAACAAAGATAGGATGATCGAGGTATGACGGAACAGGAACAACTCTCTGTTTTAATGTATAGGAAACAATAGATGGCGTTTGATCGGAAAACATCATTGCATGTCCATAAAAATTTTATCATGATTGTTGATTCATATGAACGTTAAAAAAAAAAACAGGAAAACGTAAATACAACATCAGCGTAGATCCCTGCTAAAATAGGCTCTCAAAGTATAGCATTCTGTCTGGTAACGGTAACACAGACACGTTGTAACCATGGTAACAGCAACAATAAGAGTTAAGGAAAGCACATATCGTCTGAGTGGATAATACAAGTGCCATCAATTCTGTCCTTCCATCCTATCCTTATTCTAAAAAAGCAGCACAAAGTCATTACAAAGGTACGTTGCAAACACCATCTTCCCCTACGACTGATTGAATTGGGTGATGTACTGTGATATACTCACCCATTATATGCATGTATGTTTATGATATGTTTTTATGAGTCTTACCTGATGTTTGTTGGATAAAGTTCAGCTGTGTAGAGGTACAGTACGGCAAGTGATCCAGAAATGCCGAATTTCCCGACCATAGCAACCGTTGTTAGCCACACGCCCGAGGCTAATCAAAGAAATCGTTCATGAGCATTCTTAAAACCGTGAAATAAGTTCAAAGATAACTCGTGTACACGTGGAATCAACAGTTTGTTTTCGAAATTGTAAGATGTCATCTATTTTCATTTTAACTTAGTAAGTGAACCAAACAAATCTCTTCTTAATGTTCAGTAATACGGATGCTGTTGTTCTAGTGGAGCTCATCCTCTCAAGCATTATCAGTCAGGAATGACAACGTATTTTTGGTACATGTGGGATATCATTGGTAGACGAATTTTCCCTACAGTATCAGATCCTTGTCCGGTTGGTATTTTGATGGGTGGAGTTGGGCATTTTTTTTTAATTCCTTTGTTTGTCATTGTTATCATCATTATCATCAACAGGAATGCGATCATCAATTTAAGTGATGATGCTAGACTCCAGATATAGCCCCTTACGAATTACAGCCGTATAGACTCTAGCCCCTTACGAATTATAACCGTAAAGTCCCTTACGAATTACAGCCGTGCACAAGCAGGCGACGCCCCCGAGTAGGAGCAAGGCACACAGTGATGGTTTCCGGCCGAAGTACTCCAGTGTGAAGATACTGAGGAGGTAGGCTGGGATCTCTACGGCACCAGAGATGGCAAACGCCACGTAGTCATTGGATCCAAGGTTGGACGAGTTTAGAGACAGACCACTGTAGACCATCGTGTTCACCATCCTAAGCAACCGTGAATAGCAATTTTTATTTGATTTTTCATTTGATTTAATTTAATTTGATTTGATTTGATTTGATTTGATTTATTTTCTTCTGCGTTATGATCATACATTTTGGTCCTTTTTGTATTTGAGTTATGCAAGGATTTCGATACAAGCAAAAAAGCAAGCTCACCGAGAGAGAGAGAGAGAGAGAGAGAGAGAGGAAAAAATCTCCAAAAGGCTCATGTCTGGTTCCCCAACTTGCAATTTTAAAGAAATCATTGATATTCATACTCTTTAACTTTCTTTACACCTATTCAACTGTCTTAATATATGTTTAAAGTTATCGATTTCATGCAAAGTAATAATTCTTGCTTTAAAAAAATGCCTGTTTATCTGTTGATTCCACAAAGGAATTATGATACTTGTCAAATCTCTCAGCTCTCAGCAGACTTCCTTCAACTCACTCATTTTCTGACGGGGAAAGATGGCAATACGAGTACTGGAAATATTAGATTCATAATAAACAAAGATTGTCATTGTTTTCAGATTAGTGTCTCCTTCACAGATACATCTATTGCGGGAGAGAGAGAGAGAGAGGGGGGGGGGATGGAGGGGGATGGAGGAGGTGGGGAGTTGACTCACCAGTTGAAGATCAGATTCAGGGTTCGTAGACACATAGACCTGGTTCTAAAGAGATCTAAAGCTGTTGGCTTATTCTCCTGTCGTATCGCTTCCTACAGGATAAAATTATGATAAGCAAGTTACATACCAAGTTGTTCCCCTTCAATAAATCTCTGGTGTTATCAAAGATGCGCAAATAAAGGGGTTGAGACACATCATTGATTATCATTTACGCCTATTAGTCTTCAGGGTGTAACAGATACCAGCCCCACTGAAACACTATACTTTTATATTCTATGCAACGTTGCATTAATATGTGTTGTTGTTGTTATTGCTGTTGTTGTTGTTTTTTGTAACAATTTCTTAATAAGACTTAAGCGCCGTCTCTTTGGACACAAAAGGTAGAACCTTTTCCTTAAATCGATATCGACTAAATTGCATATTATGTAATGTATTGCTGATTACTGATTAATAAGAGCATCAGCTGTTTGTCGGTACGTTCAGAATCAATTATCATTGTTACAATAGCCATTCATAGCTGTGCTAGGCTACCTATAACTTCACACTATGCCGCTGACTTATAAATGATTATTTCTGAATATTTCACGTTTTTATCTTTTTGTGCAACGATGAGACAGCGCTGTTTATGATATCAAATATTGTTATATAATTAGCATATTCTGAATTGACCTTGCTGGACTTGTATTCACCAACCTGCTCCTTCTTGAATTCCTCAGTGAATATAGGATCCGGTGCTGCTACTTTGTTAACCTTGGCAATGCGAGCAATGATTTTCTCAGCTTTATCGTACCTTCCTACAGAAATGAGCCATCTTGCTGATTCTGGCATGAACCTGCAATGAGACCAAACAGAGATGATGATTAGACATCTGCAAGTGACATTGTCACATAAAATATAGGAGAATATTCTGAGAAGTCATAAGTTTGGGATGAACCTATACCGTTTGATGGGATGTTTTGTTCAAGGTGTCCAATAGACTGACAATGGTTATAATGAAGATTGCAGTGGTGAGATGGATGAGTATAGTCATGATAGTATCCATGACAACTGAAAGTAACGTATCATAGTCGGCGTCTAACATAACTTCACATTTTAGTTATTCATGCCAGACTTCTCATAGTTTCGTGTTTACATTATTGCAATACCGCTGTTGTGGACATCTAAGTAACCCTGTTAAATTGTGTTAAATATTATGCAACAAGGTATCGATACCACATGGATACCATCTTCTGAGTTTCAGACGTTACAGTGATACGGGACATACATAGGGCAGACACGAAGTGAATTTCATTTCATCAATATGATAAAGTCAAAGTATTACGGCATTCATTTTAGCTTGTCATATCAGTGTGTTGTTGTTGTTGTTGTTGTTGTTGTTGTTTTTTTTTTTTGGTTTTGGTTTTGGTTTTGTTAATAAGCTCTGCTGTCTATATACGATTACCGATGTTTCAATGCTCACCACAAGACTAAAAAGAAGATGGCGGTTGGTGCCGTCACTACTATTTGTAAGGTTCTCCATTCCCGCACAAAGAATGCAATGAGCGCCAGGAACATGTAGCCAAGTGAGAAGGGAATACAAAACAAAATCCCTGCGACATTTCTCTTGGTAGGTCCCACGTACTCGGTACCTTCATCAAAATGAATCGAGAGGAAAAGAACGCGCCTGTCAGAATCAATCGTAATCATAACAGCAGCTTGAAGGTGATGTTATGTTATTAGATTGGGTGAATACAATAATAATGTCTCGTTACCTCTGACGAACACATTAAGTTATTTCAACTCGCATCCTCCTATCAGCAAATCGCTGCAAGTTGCTGTATTCTATGGCTCATGATACTGTAACCATGGTAACGATGTTTGGTATAACCACTTTGGAAGTATACAGGCCAGCTCTGGTGTATGTAAAGTTTCTCTTTGTTTTTACGCAATAAAACAAACATCTCCTTAAGTTTATGGGTAGTCAGTTTTCAGTTATGCTTGCTGCTTTTCCTTCTTAATTTAAATTTCTCCTAAATTCTTCTCCATCACATGACGCTAGCGCTTAGAAACCTTAGTAATAAACGCTTTTTGAATCATATTTATTGTTATTCTTATGAGAGGATGCTTAGCTATTCTTAGAGATGTACAGAATTTGACAATGGACCTCGACATCAAGCGCAATCACATCAAATACCAACCTGAAGCACCTAAATCCATGGAAATCAAAATATATATATAAAAAAAACAGTTATCAATGGCTACGCTGTATTTTTGCTTTCTGTAATACACTGCATTCATTTATTATAGCTCATGTTAGCATGTTCCTAATGTATATTTCGGTTCACTGTAAGTTCGAGCCTGTGACGTCACGTACCGATGATAAAGAGGATGATGTACGTTGCTATGGATCCCATCCCTTGGAAGAATCGCACGACAGTGAAGACCCACCAGCTTGGGGAGAAAGCAAGGAGCATCCCAAACAAGAGTCTGAAGACGATACATATCAGAAGTGTCCACCATCGACCGATCCTAGGGTTGAGAAACAAACAACAACGTATAACTTCAATTACTGTCGCGTGATGTTGGGAATAGAATGCAGTATGAACGCAAGCAAAGAGAACAATTCAAAAGAATCTTAATAGTTTCACAATCAACAAGATGAATAAGCTAACAGGAAATAATTATGTAAATGACAAGAGACGGACATGATAGACAGACAGACAGCCAGACTGAATGCTATGCTATAAGCATGATATGGTCAGACAAAGAGATGATAAAGAGATGAATATTAGAGAGATGGAGAGAGCAAAAATGTATGAAAGTGAACTAACAGGGATATAGAAGATGTATGCGTCAAAATTTTGGTTTTTTACATTGAGAGAAGACAGCGAGAGAAGTAGTGTAAATACATACATATACATACATATCTGACAAGATGCCAAAGACGAGTGAGCCAACGAGATAGCCACCGTAGAAGACTGTCTGAGACACGTCCGAAAGATCATCCTTGCCACACACTAAATTGAACTAGGGTCAAGTAAAACATAAACTTTTATATCAACTTTATCAAAAATACACAGTAGGCAATATATATATACACAAACAACAGAATAATTTGTTCAGGGAGGTGTTATAGATATAGCCGGAGAAGAAACCAGAAACCATAGTTATGCGCTCTGTCGCAGTTAAGTGAGTACTTCTGTTTTAGCATGCATATTATTTTCTTAACTCACACCAGACGTAGACAGTATGTCCCTGTCCCATTCAATACAACATTTTACTTAATTCAACAGAATTTTGCGCAAATATGTGCGCAGGATGATTAATTGTCAACTATTTCATTTTTAGTCCTGGGGCATTAATAACGAGGAGAACGATTTCTTTGGTCACCGTAATCAAACTCTATGGAAGAGTGACTTGGACAGTGGAGCCTAAAGTTTAACTTCAAAGCCAGTGGAATATGAAGCGTATTGCCAAATTACAAAACCTATGCATAAGTCTGCACAAATTATCAAAGGATTCTACAACTCTTATAACATCTCAATGTTCGTTATGCAATATTTACACAACTACATGAGTAGATCCATAATTTGCATAAATTGTTTTCCTTTTTCTTTTCTTTTCTTTTCTTTTCTTTCAAACACAGTTTTATCCGTAAACTTTTAGATATTTTGAAAGGAAATATATACTATAAGATTACTCAATATTGCGCATATTACTATCACCTTGTTGAGATTTAGCAGAAGAGAGACTGATTATTTGACTATTCTAATGAATTATCACGTGATATATCACAAAAATATGATAAGCACTGGAGCATCACGAAAATATGTTATGCAGTCAAAGAGGCGTGCATGTATGGTAAGACTATCTTTAAAGAGAAGAGAAAAGGCAAAATTTAAACCTTCAAGTTCAATATTCTATATACCATTTTATTCTCTGATCTTAAACCAACATAGAACCAACATGGTGTGGAATTATACTTGAAAGGAAGAAACGAACTGAATTTTGATGTTGTCGTGACAGAAAAATCGTGGTAATTGTTATCGCATGCCATGTAGTTATCTATAGGTTCGGACACCAATGTCATCAAACCAGGAAATAGGAAAAGTCACTAAAGTAAATATTCAATATATTCAACGTATTAGCGCATCGTAGATTACAAAGTTTGAAGATTAGAGCTAAAAAAATTAATAACATATAATATAATTTTCGTGTAAAAAAAGACTAAATCAATGAATAGTAGAAACACATCAATATCAGGAATAAACAATTATTAGAACGTGATCATGTCTCAACATGGTCAACTTAAGTGCTTGTGTGCTATAGCGCCACATCCATTTCAATCCATTGTGGTATTTGTTTGTCAGGGCACGTGCACTCTATACATTACTACTATAGGTTGTATATAGTGTAAAGGGAGAAAATATTATATTTGAAGGAAGATTCTCACGCTTGTCACTGTAGTGGATTCATACTGACTGTCGTCGTAAACCCAACCCTGGTCACATGGAATGGTCTCCATGTCTCCATCGGTGTAGTTCGAAGGGTCGATACCCGGCCAAAAGGGGACTCCTGTCACGTTATACTTGGCACACTGTTGGTACTCGAGCTCACCGCTGGTGGAGTAGTTTGCAGGAATACTTCCCTCCTTCTGGGCCATCTCACAGGCGTCCTCCGACAGGTGGTAGTCTGCACATCCCGCATCCCACTCTGGTGTCTGGGGTAGTCGAGGAAAATATTAAAGGGGACTAGAGAGAATGAGAGATGTTTTCTTCCTCACATTTTTACCCACTGAGATACCACCTTGACATACGATCTGATACCATTGTAGAAAATAAATTTAGAATGTAATCACTAATGAGTAATCTTAAATGTTGGGAGACTTCAGTTCAGCAAATTATCTAATGAACGATTATAAAGAATAATTTAACAAACTCTGCCCGATATACGGTGATTGTGACCAGAATACAAGCACAGGACGCGCATGGACAGTCCAAATATGGGACAAATTCGTTGACTTTTTTTTTTTTTTTTTTACTGCGCATTTAGGATAAACGCAAGAAGGGATAACAATAGAGAAAAATAATATCGATTTTCTCTATTGAAACATTTGACAGTATAGATAAAGTGGTGTTTTATGTATATTCAGTCAACGTAATCCCTACTTGCGTGCGTGTTACTTTGGGATTCCTCTTTTCTCATGGTTCATGTAAACAATGTTGTTGTTGTTTTATAGAAAGAAAGAAGAAAGAGGAAAAAGAGGAAAATGTAAACAATGGAATGTTTGCAAGATTTTTCTCCGGCGTCTTGCCCAGTGACGTATCTAGGGAAAACAGCCTCCGGGTCAAGCGCGAAAATTGCGCCCCTAATTTCTGAAAAAGTGTTCAACCCCAACCCCATGCCGGTAGGGACTTTATGATATGCTTTTTCAAGCACTTAAAATGGGTCTTTTGAGGGTGATTTAAATGTAATAAATTTTGATAAATTTTGGCGAGCGAGCGCAGCGAGTGATCCGAAAATTTTTGTATTTCAGCTTACAAAACATGGAATTCTTGTCATTTTTTTTTGCTTATTAAATCTTACAATTCTAATCAAGATATAGTAACGGCCTTATAGATAACGATTTATACCAACAAACTGAGGACTTAAAAAATACTCTGAATTAGTACGAGCGAGTGAGCCGAAATTTGTATATTTCCGCGTCATCATTACGTTTTGTTCTTATCTTGTTTGATTTTTTTTTGGCGCCCCCCCCCCCCGTATGTTCGAAACCATTGGCGCCCTCTTTTGATCCAATCGGCGATCGCTTCAGAACGAAAGAAATTGCAGCCCCCCCCCCCCCCCCCCCGTCTGGGCCAGGTTTTCTTCTTCTTCTTCTTCGTCTTCTTCTTCTTCTTCTTCTTCTTCGTTTTTTTTTCCTCCGATTTTTTCGTTTTTTGGCGCCCCCAAGGAGTGGCGCCCGGGGCACGTGCCCCCCTTGCCCCCCCCCCCCCCCAGATACGCCACTGGTTTTGCCAAATCTTCTTTCAAATTTTACTGAAGTCAAAAGAATACGAGATACGGCGTAATGAGGCTCATTGAGTCATTCAATGTAAGCCGTGCATGCTTATACTTGCATACCAAAAAGGGGAAAAAAGTAAAATTCTCACGGAATTCCACAAGACATGGATTAAATGACGTCGCAGTATGATTAGCATTTGACCAAAAAGCTCTAATGGCGTGAATGGGGTGTGTCTTCCACAATCTGCCTCATAAGAATGTAATCCAAAAGCACATAAGCATGACAAGTGTGATGTTTCACCTAGGCAAGTAATTTATAAGCAGATAAGTGAAAACTATGAAAATATATGAAACGAACATTTCATCCAGAAATGAAATATTATCAAACCCAAAGTGTGAAAATCGAAATCAATCAGGATTGTTGAACAATCAATTACTAAGTACACGTAAAAGGAATAGATTTGGCTCTCCTATCATGGGCAGTTCATAAGTATACAGGTCACAGCCCGGCAATATATTGTCATTGTCATTGCTGTTATTTAATTTGTCATATTAGCGTTAGATTCGACTCCATAAATCTCATCCTGATCTGTGTCGAATACAAGTCATCACTCTCCGAGTTCGAAGTCTTAGGGTGGTTCGAAACAAAAACACAAATAAAAACACACACTAACCCAATAATACGGATACAGTGCACTCCCGTTATAACGGACATGGTTATAGCGAAACTCTAGTTTCAACGAAGTAAGAATTCAGGTCTCAACATTATCATCTATATTTTTTTGATGTACTTTTTATACTGTTCGGCTGTAACGAAATTTCGATATATCAAAAGATAATCTCCGGTCCCGAGGACTTCTTTAACAACGGGAGAGCACTAGGAGCCAATACACTCCACCACTTCGTGACCAGTCATGCCAGTAGGAAAGGTTTTGACGGCAAAGATTTGATAAGGTCGGACAAAAAGTTACTGACAAAGCTCAATCGAGGTGTAACCTCTACGACCAATTAATGCTATACTTAGGTAACCGATGTTAACTCTTTAAAGAATTTATTACGTTTACAGTTATTTCATTTATGATCGCTTCGACTGATTTGTGGTAAAATCATAACGCTCCATTTATGGTTTAAGTTATCGAATCTATCGTTAAAACTTAATTGATTTGAGCAACTTTTATGGTTCGTAAAGGGGGAGGAGGTTACACTGCTTAGTGAATGGAAATGAATACACTTTATTATTTATGTGGCATTATGACCTCATAAATGTCAGCAAATACATCGTACGGGGGAGGGAATTTTCTCTAGTGCGGGGAGGGGAGGGGGCAACTGTAGTATCCATACCCTTTACCCCTAAAATCATCGCTTTACCACTTTTTATACAAAGTATTTCATTCTTCATAATTCAAGATAACGTGTCAACACATTCATAACAAAATTCGTTATGGGGGCGGTGCGGGATTGCTGTGCGCTTCGAAATTGGCTAGTTCAATTCATATACTTGCTTGCATTTACTTTTTGATAATCACTTTTTGATAATCACTTTTTGATAATGCAAAATCGTAATATTGTGAAGTATTCACCATGCTGCCGAAGTTGTCTCTGGATTTAGCGGGGGACAACATAGTTATGTGATTATACATTATTGTCATTCAAGCGATATTCAAGGATAGTGATACAAAGTTTGCTCAGCTCGTACTGGTATTGTTTTTCATACATGTCATGCTTGTATTGCGTTCGTTTTTATTTGTGTGGGACAAACTGGGAATAAATACTACATCTGATCATTGGAATCTTAAGTCTGAAGTCCACTATAGCATCACTGTTCAATTACCCTGTACACCTGTGGAAGATGTTTTAGTAAGGTCGTTTTTTATCTGTTTTTTACCCATATCTCTCCTTAAAACAGAATCATGGAATCGCGTCTAAATTACAACGAAATTTAAGTTACAGACAAAGTGTGACATCGCTAAACACACCATGCGTTTGAGTAAACATGCCTCCCTAATATTGATGAACTCCGTGTTCACATTGACTGTAATCTTCGAGTAATATAAAACTGACAAAAAGTTATGTCTCATAATAAACCTTTCTTCCTCTTTTCTTTATGTTTAGGATGGGGATGGGGGGGGGGGGGGATAAAGCCGAAAAGGGGAGTTGTAACGTGATGCCATAATCATATATGTACATGGAGTGCCATTTTATTTCAAGGGAACCCATAGGCATATATACTGCATGTCATTTACCTTTGCACTGACAAATGAATTGAGTGACAGTCTTAGACATGGGATCATAATAAGTCAGTTTTAGATATATGAGTCATGATTTTCCTTTTAATTCCGCCTATATTCTCCTGTCTCATCCCCGGCAAAGCAGTGTCCGAGCAAGAAAAATTATATCATTTTAAATTCTTATCTTAGTTTATCAGGGTAGGGGATTAGCTAAATAGCTCTCACTTCTGATGTACCCACTAGCTCCCCACCCATCCTTACAGGTATAGGCCTATAGCTCAATCTTATGTTCCTACCACACACGTATATCGTCATTCATTGGAAATCTTTGATTCATTCTGAAGTCAAGCTTTGACACTCAAAGTTGTCATACTTATGCAAGATCATTAATTTTAGTACACGACTGTTAGCACACGTCGTAAAAAACGATCGTAAATGATTATTCTATCGCTGTCAAGTTCTTTTTCCCCCTGTGGGAGGAGTTTATGTTGTGCTTCCTTGTACCAGTCTCTTCTTTATCAGTCAACAATCACCATCAGAAAGTTTGTCTTTCAAATTTTATCATTTCTTCACACAAAACCGTCAGTGGTATATCGGTGGGATTCAAGCTGTCATTCGAGCAATGTACATAGATGTTGCAAATGAGCAAGACCTTATTGATAGAATGTTTCCATGCGGTAAATCATGTAAATTGTACTGTCATTATTTTGTGATCGCACAGTTTGGCGATTAAAAAATTGGCCGTATATTTGATAAAAAGTTCAAAGTTTTTCTCCTACACATCATTTCAGCTATAATGTACAACATGTACAAGTAAAAAATATCAAATTTTGGTGCAATATTCATCTTCCAAGACGCATGGGGCAGAAAGTGTAGACTACTTAGTATTTGGATTAGTGCACCTTCGCGATCACACCGCCCTTTGACAACGTGTTTGATGGTTGCTAACCCATGCCCTTACATCGGTGGTTTTCCCATTTCAACTGAATATTTTTCCTTTGATGTTGGCTTGCAGATTTTTCGAGGAAACAATTCGAGCATGCTTGCCGAAAGATATAAAATAAAAGGGTGATGTTCGTTACTTTCGGAGCTTTGTTGATACGAAAATGAAATAAGGTTCCCTTTGTTTCTTAATCAGAAAAATCAGAACATTTGTTTAGTTACGTGTATCCAAAGTTCGTTATTCCGAAGGTTTGCTAAACTGAAAAAGAAATAATTAAGGTTCGATAGTCCCAAAATGAAAGAATCTGCATAGGTACCCATATAACGAACCTTACTTACTAATGAACATTCGGAATAACAGACTACAGTTCGTTATTTCCAAGGTTCCTAATTCCGAAGGCACGTTAATCCAAAAATGAAAAAACAAATCTTTCGAAATTAATCAATCTTTAATTTGATCGCGCTTTATACATTAATGTTTAAAATTATGAAAAAAAGAAATCATGAAATCGCATGCTAATAAAATCAAATTTGATGATCTACCTGCCACGGCTTTTTGAATTTTGGTTGCAGTAATCTTTCATTTTCATTTGAAATTGAATGATAGCTTCGTTAAATCGGATACAATTTTGACGAAACTGGGCTTTAAAAAAAAAAACTACTTCGATATAGGCATTTGTAGAGTTACAGTGTATGAGGATGGGTTTTTCGATCCATTTCGTGTGGTCGCAAAAGAAAATGAGCATTTTATTGTAATTGGGAGTTTCCATGTAATGATTGTAAAGGCTGAAATGCGACTTAACGATACGACAAGGAAATGATAAAGCACACATGAGGGTAAAAACAAAAACAATTATATGATAACAATGAGAATACACCTAACAGCTGATTTGATTGCTTTAGATTGATCCGAAACAAATTTGAATGCTGAGATATTGCGCAATATCATACCGTCTCTCGCTAGATAGAATGGCCACTTCGTGAAGCCGGAGTATTTCTTTTTCTAATTGAATGGCACATTTTTTTTTTTTTTACATCTAATTGACATGAATACAAATAACACGAATTGAAAGCATAATTCATAAGACAAAAACCGCTGTGTTAACAGCGATATCATCAGAACTTTCCTTATTGAATGAATGCAATATCAATTTGACTTGGACCGCAAAAACCTACAGCACTTTAGCAGTGCCAGATTTTGTGGGGGAAGTAGTAGATAGCAATATTTTCATTTGGACCCACGAACGAGCAGTGTTATAGGCCTACTATGTTACGAGAAGAAAATTGGACCATACCGCACACCAGTGGTCAACAGGTGCGCTCTGGAAGACGAGGATGTAGTCCTCCCAGGGTGTAAAGAACATAAGGAAACAGACGAGGGAGTACACCAATCGCTGGTAGCGTCCAAACTCCCCCAAGATCTTGAGTAAGTCCTCGAACTGCATGGTGCATCTTAGTCTTGGCCGTGATTATTGCAATATTTCCATCTCTCAGTCTGTCATTTCACCAGACGTACTGATAGTAATGGAGCAGCATGAATGCAGAGTTGAGGCATGAGAGAGACTCAGTTGACTCACTTCTCTACCCGTCAAACTTCAAATCCAAATTTGCATTTTACAATGCATACATGTAAACTCCCCCAAGTACTTGTTGGGGCATACATGACATAATGTGTATGCTACTATGTCGTACGCCAAATCAATTTGGATGTGTCGACCTAAGCGATGTCTTCGGGGCTACGACATTGCCAGTCAGCCGTAGTCCAGCATGTTGGTCTGTATAATGTGTGAGAACTGAGAATAATAAAGCTCCTTATGTAATGTTACTAAGTAAACCCACAGGTCATAAGGACAAACCAGTCTTCTGTAAGTGACATTGCTCACCTATCCCCAAGTCTATGCAAGGTTTATGGTTTGTAATCAATCAGTAATCATAATGGGACAGAAGCGGATCCAGGGAGGACCGCAACCGGCCCACGCCCCCCCCCCTTTATTTTTTGTTGAAACAAAAGAAATAAAAAGAAAAAAATGGGGAGGCGCCCCCCCCCCTTTAATTTTGTAAACACGCCCCCTCTTTACGAAATTCCTGGATCCGCCCCTGATGGGGTGCATGCTCTCCTCGGAGTTCAAAGTTCTCTCAAAGTAGAGTGTCTTAAAGTGAAATCCCTCCATGCTATAATTGAGTATAAGATCAGGAGTACAGTCAGAAGAACAGAAAGTCAGAAGAACAGAACCGTAAAAGTTCAAAATCAGAACTAACCTAATAATGTTATGGAATTCTATAGCTTGTCGAGTCTTTCACAGCGTGATAATTTTGGTTGCAAGCAACGTGGTATAGAATCATCGGTTAGTGCAAAAAACAAAAAACAATCCAAACAAACAAGCAAAAAAACGACGACGACAACAACAACAAATGGTGCGAAATACATAGGTTTTCTTTTTATTTCCCCTTCTTTTTTTTTTTTCTTGTGAGACTATTAATCACCTCATCTTCTGTGATATGAGAGTGGTTTTTGATTACTACCATCACATTTCTATACGATAAGTTGTCATAACATGATATCCTTATTCTGATTTCATGAAGCCTCTAATATTACGTTCGAGGTTGCTCTCTTATTCAAATCAAACTTAAATATTCTATAAAAATGGAAAACTTTGAAAAGACCAGTTTGCTACTAATCCATATGGTTAAACCATCGTCGGTCAGCCTATTGGTCTTCGTCATTATCTGTGCTGAAGCGTTGTCTGATGGTTCGAAGTGAACTACTTCTAATCACCCAGAGATATCAGGAGAGTTCTAATCACAGTGTAAAGTACGGATAATTAGCAATGAGCTCTGATTAGACTCTCAATCGAAGGTCCGGCTGAGACCACGGGACCGGGGAGTGCAGTCCAGGTCCCTCCCCCTCCACGATTGCATGGCTCTTAGAAAACATAAACAAGAACAAAACGACGTATTCCCATCGAAGGGGAGGAAAAAAACACTGACCCTTGACCTAACCAACCAAACTAAAAAGGAAAACATCATCAACAACAACAACATTGCGAGACTATTTTTCTAAATGCAGACAAATGACAACGTCAACTATGATCGAGACGTTACATGCGATGATCATGTTCTAGTTGTGTATATAAAAAATAATGAATGAAGTTATGGGGGAGTTTATCGTCGTCCTTAATCTAGGGAGAACAGCAGAAAATCTCCAGAGGCCAAGTAGTATCGATGGAGATAAGCTGGTTGCTAATCATCCTAATAACCAGTATTATCAGAGGAAGAATCTTTGAACACAAAGATCCACTGTTGGTCAACAACCAAAACACTTTAAAGTCACAGGTGAAACATCAAATTGACTTACATTAACCGAATTCATATAAAACAGGTGTTACAGACAGGCATTTTTTAAACCTATAATATATCGATAAAAAATGAAATCGTTTGTGTGATTATTACATTAATCACATTATAAGAGTAGTGGAATTCATCGTTAGATATACTTATATCATGATTGTAAAGTCAGGCGAGCTAGAAGGCGTTTGTTGTTTTTTTTTTTTTTCACGGATAGATATAGAAACAGAAATTACATATTTATACTAACGCAAAATAACCACCACAACAAAACAGAGCCGTAGAGATCAGTTGGTTTTAAAACGGTCTACACCCTCTTAGAGACAATGCAAATCTGATGGCCCAAATGGGAACCGTGTGAGATTTCTTACGTGTTGCGACAAGACTTCACCTGATGCGTCTTAAATTACAACAGATTTAATGTGCACATCATAATCACAGAATTAGGTTTCTGCTTTGAATGTTTCGTGAAGATTTCGTATTGTACATTTTTGTTGTGTTTTATCGCGTAAAACAGATCCCTGCAGCAGAAGATCTTAATGATTTTAATCGTGTAGTGCATGTGGTAGGGCCTATAGGTGCAGCATTTGAAAAAGTGACTTACACTTTTAATCACAACTTTGACATGTTGAATATTATTTATTTTCTTTTAAATTTCTTAGACTGAGATGAGGAACAAATAAAAAATCAGATTGAAAATCTCACCCTTATAGATTTTGAAGTCAATTTATTTTTCTCAATTTAAATTTGGATTTTTCCCTAACTACAATCTTATAGATTGATTTCCAATGTACGGACTTTAGAGAGTTCTCTCCATATTTCCAATTTGCTCCCTCCAATTACTATCCAATCATTATGTCCAATTGAAGCGGCCAAAATATTTCTTACATTCAACAAAGACAATCAATTTAACGCATGAAGCAGATTAAACTGAATAATAATTATAGGATCACACATTTAAGCTTATCTCTGACAAAGTTTCATAGAAACCTAGGAGCAAAAGCATATTTTATTTCTTGGGTTTTGAGAATTAAACACTGCAAGTAATGCATCTATCAACTTTTATGCTTAAGGAAAAAATGGGAAAGAATACCCCCCAAAAAATAAAAAAATAAAACAAGACAAAACAAAACAAGTGATTAATCTGATAGATTTGACCATGCTGGTCGTATAACAAACTGTTGCTGATGCGATGTTATATCTTCCCGTGCCTTACAATGGTCTGCAAACATATGAACTTTGATTTGTCTAATAGTTTGTTATCAATATCTACAATAATTATGTGTGTATGATTTAGTATTGCATGTGTGTGTGTGTGTTTGTGTGTTTTATCTTTCCTTTTGGGCATTATGCTTGCTTCTGACCAGTGTAATAGGTGACTGGTACATTCTACATACAGTTATAGATGGAAAGTTTATCTAGCTCATAGCATATTCAAATACTATGATAGTTATTTACCTATGGGCACTGACCATAAGGATCATTAATGTCTCTACAATTATTTGAATGGGGGGGGGGGTGGTTGTCGAAAGTATTTCGTTATTTTCTTCTTTACTTTGTCGTCACAGGTGTTTCAGTCTAGATAGAGCGGCATAATATAATATTAACCAAAACTTTACGAGTTCATTATCATCGTAAGGACTGTTATATCAGCCTTAAACTTTTACTGGGTGTGTCCCAATCCTTGTGCAATCTCTACATCAATTACATTTTCGAAAACTTTTCTTTTAAGTTGACATTTAGATAAATGAAAATCAGAAAAGACAACAGCACGCAGAAAACTCCCATCATTATCAAAGCGTAGAATGGAGACATTCTCATCGTTCCGTTAAAAAAAAAAACAAAAAAAAAAACAAAAAAAAAAAACCACTCCGAACATGTTTTCCATGAATCGCAGAATTACCTTCAAAAGAAATTATCTGATAAAGGCATTATGTTTTGTTACTTACGGCACACCAGTGGTCGACATCCGCACTTATAAAGACCTGGATCATCGACATCCATGAGTTGGTGAAAACGACGATACAAACCAAGGCATATACTTGCCGTTGATAACGCCCAAAGTTCCCTAGAGTCGAAAGAATATCATCAAATCTCATCTTGTTAGGTGATAAAAACCGTTTCTTTGGTGAAATGATAACTTAATGTGTCTCGTTCGTACACAGTAAATGCCTCCACTTAGCTCTTGTAACACACTATGCGTGATCTATACTCCAAGAAAGACAGACTTAAGGAAAATATACGTCTATACGTTGTAAGAATAAGTCATTGTCAGTGATTGGAGTCTTTATTATTTGTATTGTACCGATGCCCAGCATTGTACACACGTATGGTCACTAAATTTGGGTGGATTGAGAATAGCCTGCGTTCAAGCCAATAAGTGGTATTTCCCATCATTTCGTGTGGACACAATGTATCCATGTGCTTTCAGCCAACATTTCGTTGTCCGATTATTTAGGGTCAATATGCGATGAAGCATTCACAGATATAATATTTTCTGAATAAATAGAGACATCTGCCATCTGGAGTAATTTCATTAAAATGGTGCTATTGTCACAAACCAATGTGGTATTTTCACTTCAGTTCAGCACCTGCCCTTCACTGCACTATGGCGAGATTAAATGACTACCCACCCAGATATAAAGAATGAATAGCACTCTTCTATATTATGAGATTATTTCCTCCAATTTCCGTGAATATTTTACATTTTTGGATTTGCTGCTTTAAGGGTTGTTTTCTGGTCTTCCTGAAGGCTCTGTGTATTTTGGTATATTCTAACCGTTTTTGTTTTTGTTTTTTTGCTTAATTTACAATTTTTCTTTCAAGATTTGTTCAAATTGTTGAATTGAAATTCATTTCTATTCATACACAAGGACCGTAACAGAAATCAAAGTAGGCCTATACATTACACAATATTATTTTGTTATTTTGTATTAAAAAAAACAAATTGAATTATCATGAAGTATGATAAACTAGAGGGTACATGCAATTTCCTAAAATAACCAAAATATCGATTTATACTTAGAAGATTGACAGAAAAGTAAATATCAGAATGGAAAAAAGTGGCCCACTTTGAATTACATGTCTCCACAAGTTCAAGAATTTCATGAAGCCATTGTCGACCTGTGCTAGTCAGTTAGTTTGTGTTCAGACTGGTCTATGCAGCACAGCTCGTAATAACGTACATACATACACAAACACACAGTCCAGTAACAACACCAGTCAAACACTCAAGATTTATTTTTTTTTCTCTCAAATCACACAAAGCGTGTGAGCATTTAGGAGCCAAAATGAGCGGTGATGGCGCTTTCCAAACACCTGTTTGACTGACTAAAGAATTGAAAATAAGTTCTGCCACCGCAGGAAGAACCAAAATAAAGAGCCATTAAAGGAGCTCTGGAATCCAAATGCATGTTGATTTGTGTTGATTTATGATACCCTCAACAGCACTTTTGCAGTGAAACAAACATCTAGAAACATTCCATATACAATTTTTTTTCAACGATTTTTTCTTCTATTTTTCTTCAGATTACTTGGGAACGCCCACAAAAAAAAATCCTTCCAAACCAATATTCTGGCGATGACCTCATCTGTCAATCATTGCTAAAGTACTCAAATGTTTCACAAAAGACATTGGAATGCACCTTCCTCTGGACTTAGCATAACTTGCATGTTTCTGTGATATTAATGTGACTAACAAAAGACATGGCGAGGGAACATGCAAGTCAACACAAATCAACACAAATCAACATGCATTTGGATTCCAGAGCTCCTTTAATTGAAAGTCGACAAAAATATAATAATAAGAAACTTTAACTCTTTTTTCTATTAACTATTGTCTTGACACTTGCATTGTATAACTCCACCTGTATCATTTTATGTCATGGGTGAGAATATAACTTGTGTGTTTTATTTGCTTCGTGTTTATACTCGGTTTGTCCGCCTCATGCAGTAATAGGCACATAATGGAGACTTAAATTTGTTAACTCCCTTTGTAAAACTCTTGTATCTCGTGGCGCCCGTTGATATCTACCTGGATGGGTATGACTCTTAGCTGCTGGCACTTTATCTAGAGGACTTTAAGGCTGTTCCCCCCCCCCCCCCCCAAACTCGACTAATAATGAAAATGTTCTTGTTGTTGTTGTTTTTTAACTTCCACCAACTTTCAGGTCCTCAGACCGGGGGGGGGGGGGGGGTATGATTTGCGGCCCAAAGATCACAACATTGTTTCTTCAAATAATAACGACACACACGCACACACACGCGCGCACACACATGAACATGCGTATCCATAGAAAAAGTGGCAGTCCAGCTTTTATTCATTTTATTCTATGGGGGGGGGGGGAATAACATATTCAACATCCCTCCTCCCGCACTAGGGAAATTTTGCGTTTTTAGAATTGTAATTCAATGATATGGTGCACTCTTTCGATGGAATTTCGATAAAGTTTTCAATAAAGAAAGTATAAGAAATAGTAGTGATATGGCAACCAAACTGCTCAGTGTTGTGCGCAATGCCGTTTAAGAGCAAGCGCTGACACGCCCTGAACATTGACAAAGGCGATCCCACAATTATGTTCTAGTTTCAAGATTACGAGACAAAGATCCTAATGGTAACAATAACAGTAAGATTTATGTATTTACTCTATCCTCGTTGTATGAATCTATCCTCTTGATGAATATTTAATGACACCGTCCCATTAGAGGCAGAAGAAATACTATTGTGTATAGGGATTAAATATGGAAATAAAGACGAGGTGACAAATATTACAACGATAATAATAACTATAAAACTAATGATGATGATAATGATGATGATGATGATAATGATGATGATGATGGTTATCATAATGAAAGTGTTAAGAGGAAGAAAAAGAAGAGTGATAATCATAATCACGCAAAAAAAAATACCGCACTAAAATATAAATACAGTGAGTATAAAAAAAAAAAGTAATCCAACTTTGGAGGGTTACTATTTCATTATTGTTAGCAATGGACAGGAGAGTGTTAGTTCTGAGGAAAGAAAAACTCTTCGTCTTGTGACTATATGTTGACAAATGTCATGCATGACTGAGCACATTAACTATAAAGACATACAATGACAAATTGCACTTTCTCCAAGTTGTGTCAGTTGAAAGTCACATGAAGGAACAATGAATGTCTCACTGAATGGATGAGATCTGTCAATGAAAGTGTCCAAATGAATAGACCTGCCTATACGAATGCAGATTTGTGTTTATATTAGGATTTGTGTTTAGGGTTTCTTCTAACATTTTATGATCCCTATAACCTTTAACATGGCCACCTGTCTGATAACTTGAGCACTCCCACAAAGGAAAACCCACACGGTGCATTTTTTATCTGTTCATATTCAACACAAGCTTGCAGCAACAAATCATGTCTTGAACATGCAGAGAGAAAAATGGTTCATGGGTTAGGGTTATGGGAGTGACGAAGTTATCGACAACGTGCTGATGGCCATGCTGGAGTATATGACCATAAAAAGATAAGCTGCAGTCGTGCAGGCTGGCCTATTCATTTGACCACTTTCATTGACATATCTCATCCATTCAGTCAGACATTCATTGCTCCTTCACGATAACACTCAAACTTGGAAAAAGTGCATTGTCATTGTTGTTTTTCAAAGTTCATGTGCTCAGTTTGTTTGTTTGTTTATTTATTTATTCACCGTAAAATAACAAAAACAACAATGATACAATACAACTAGGATATATAACTGAAGGAAAACGGATATCATGCATGACATTTGTCAACATAATTATAGGCATCAATGAAAAGAGAACGAGTTTCTCTTTCCTCACAACCAACACTGCGCTCTCCATAGCTGACATAGTAAGAAATAGTGGCCTTCCAAAGTTGGATGATCGAAAGCTCAGGTCCCTTTTGAACCTGACATTACCTTTTTCTTTTAAAAAAACTCACTATATAGGTATATATATACACACACACACACATACTGAAGTAATACATAAAACACAATATGCCCTATATATTCTTCCGAAACGGGGGGAGGGGGCGGGTGGGGGATGATTATACAATTAGATGACATCATCTCCACATTGTGAGCTGGGGGATGCATACCCCCCCCCCCTCGTCTATTCCCCTGGATTTCTAAATAGAATATATACCAAATATATATATATATATATATATATATATATATATATATATATATATATATATATATATATATATATATATACATATATACAGTATATACATACATACTGAGGTAATACATAATACATTATGCCCTATACTTTCGAAACGGGGGGGGGGTGGGTGGGGGATGATTATACATTACATCATCCCCACCTTGTGAGCTGGGGGATGCATACCCCCCTCCCCCTGTCTATTCCCCTGGATTTCTAAATAAAAGAACAGTATGTGACGTCATAAGCATAGTTGTATATTTTAGATAATTATCTGTGTAGGCTCATGTTGTGTCTCATAAAGTCATGGTCTCAATCCGTGTACCCAGGGAGGTGAATGATTCGGATTCACGTTGTACGTGAAACAACAGGAAGTCCCTGCCCTGGGAATACTTAGATTACACTTATGAATCTACTAGAAATATTTCGTATTTTCTACCTTTTTTTGTAGCGTCAAATAACGAAGATTTAGCAAAATATTTTTAATAAATATTAAAAGTTTTTTTGAGTCAGAAAATGAACATTTGTACCAAATTTTAACACTTTTAATTGAATTTTTATATTAAAATATTATTTTAAGACTAGTCAATTTCCATAGAGCTGTAAAATACAGCTCTGTTAATTTCTCGGTGCAGTAACTGCACGTGCTACGCTTGCTCCAAGTTGCACAGCGCTTTGATTTGATATACGGTCGGTCGCATAATATTCATCCAGCACAGCACAACCCAATGATCAGACAAGCAGTGACAAGAATTCTTTGTTCCAACGTAAATTTACGTCATATAAATCGAGATCTCCCTCTCGCTCTTCAGTTTGTTCCTTACAGATTACACGTGAAATCCAGGTATTTTAGAAAAGGTATCACCATGCCAAGAAGAAAGGTAAGATCCTTGCGTTAGAAATGCTAATTCTGGTTGGTTTTACGATTATATTCGTGACTGTGTTGATGATACTTCGCAGCAGCTTGTTGTGTATGGTTTCATGCGGAATGAAAAGGGGTCAAGCGTGTCCGACTTCTATTTTGTCTGGCTGGCGTGTGCAGTCTGTAGTAGTGTAGTGCAGTGTAGACGAAAATAATACTAATATAATAACTTGTTAACTTAAATTAGTACATTTGTACGTATTTGCCATGACGGTGCGATGTACTCTCGTCACAAACAAAAATGAATCTTGAACCTGGGGTTGAATGCGTTGTTCCTATTGTTACAAGCTGTAGCTTGCTGGATAGACTAAACTCGGATGATTGGTGCAGTGAACATGGTGCACCTGCAGTCATGTCATACACAGCCCGGCCGCGTGTTTTTTTTTTTTTTTTTTAGACGGCGCAGATTGGGGACCCTAAAAATCTTTTGGGGACCCTATCCCTACACCTAACCCTAATCCTAATCCTAACCATCAAACCCTAACCCTAACCCTAACCTGCTAACCCTAACCCTAACCCAAAACCCTAACCCAATGTTTTTCCCATAGGTTAACACCAACGGCGTAGCCAGGATTTCATCTTGGGGGGGGGGGGCGGTTAGTCTGCGAGGGAGCGAAGCGACCGAGCCCGAGCGAGCGGAGCGAGCGAGGGGGGGGGGGGGGAGGGTGGTGTCCCCCCTCCAACGGTAAGAACTTTTTGCATTTTGATGTTGTAAATGGTGCAATTTGATGCATGTTTTTGCGCGTTTTATCGACGTGAAACACTCCCACTTGTTTATGGTAGCAGTTTATTTTGATGTAGATTATTATTGAACAATCTTGCCTATAAAATGGTATAATTTAGATACACTTCTTGTATTAATTCTTTTCACTGAATATCATGAACGCGACTGAACCTGAGCGAGCGGAGCGAACGAGGGGGTAGGGGAGGGTGTGGGAGGGGGGTGTCCCCCTCCCACGGTAAGAACTTTTTGCATTTTGATGTTGCAAATGGTGCAATTTGATGCATGTTTTTGCGCGTTTTATCGACGTGAAACAGTCCCACTTGTTTAAGGTATATAGCAGTATATTTTAGTGTAGATTATTATTGAAGAATTTGCCTATAAAATGGTGTAATTTAAACACACTTCTTGTATTAATTCTTTTCATTGAATATCATGAAGGCAATTGAACCCTAGCGAGCGGAGCGAGCGAGGTGGAGGGGAGGGTGTGGGAGGGGGGTGTCCCCCTCCCATTGTAAGAACTTTTTGCATTTTGATGTTGTAAATGGTGCAATTTGATGCATGTTTTTGCACGTTTTATCGACGTGGAACAGTCCCACTTGTTTAAGGTAGCAGTATATTTTAGTGTAGATTATTATGGAACAATTTGCCTTTAAAATGGTGTAATCTAAATGCACTTCTTGTATTAATTCTTTTCACTGAATATCATGAACGCGACTGAACCCGAGCGAGCGGAGCGAGCGAGGGGGTAGGGGAGGGTGTGGGAGGGGGGATGTCCCCCCTCCCACGGGAAGAACTTTTTGCATTTAGATGTTGCAAATGGTGTAATTTGATGCATGTTTTTACGCGTTTTATCGACATGAAACAGTCCCACTTGTTTAAGGTACATAGCAGTATATTTTAGTGTAGATTATTATGGAATAATTTGCCTATAAAATGGTGTCATTTAAACACACTTCTTGTATTAATTCTTTTCACTGAATATCATGAACGCGGCTGAACCTGGGCGAGCGGAGCGAGCGAGGGGGAGGGGAGGGTGTGGGAGGGGGGTGTCCCCCCTCCCACGGTAAGAACTTTTTGCATTTTGATATTGCAAATGGTGCATTTTGATGCATGTTTTTGCGCGTTTTATCGACGTGAAACAGTCCCACTTGTTTAAGGCAGCAGTACATTTCAGTGTAGATTATTATGGAACAATTTGCCTTTAAAATGGTGTAATCTAAATGCACTTCTTGTATTAATTCTTTTCACTGAATATCATGAACGCGACTGAACCCGGGCAAGTGGAGCGAGCGAGGGGGGAGGGGAGTGTGTGGGAGGGGGGTGTCCCCCCTCCCACGGTGAGAACTTTTTGCATTTTGACGTTGCAAATGGTGCAATTTGATGCATGTTTTTGCGTGTTTTAACGAGTTGAAACAGTCCCACTTGTTTATGGTTGCAGTATATTTTAGTGTAGATTATTATTGAACAATTTGCCTATGAAATGGTATAATTTAAATACACTAGTCTTCTTGTATTAATTCTTACACTGAATATCATGAACTCTGTCTGTTCAGCAATCAAGCAGAAAAAGCATGCACACGAGGGTGTAGATAGGGGCATATCCCCTGCCACACGAAGGTGATTTTGCGTTTTCAGACCTGAAATTCAGCGATCTGGTGCAAAGTTTTGGTGCAATACTTTTTCATCTTTAGCTCATATTCCGAATGTGCACCATCTGTGTGTATGTATAAAGTCTAGTGAGGTAGAGCTTAGGGGAAGGGGGATTCCCCCTACCGCACGCGGAGCTTTTGCGTTTTTAGAATTGAAATAAAGCGATCTGGGTATAGCCACAGTCTACTTCTATGCATGGCGGGGAGGGGGGGGGGGGGCGAGCAGGGAGAAGGCGTTGGCGAGTGTTATCTCCACCCTTCCCTTCCGATGGAGCTTTTGCCTTTTTAAGGTTGAAATTGAGATATCTATCGTATACGCATATTTGATGGAATCAACATTTGGGAAATCACCAAAAAAAAAAAAAAAAGAATGGGGGGGGGGGGTGAGGGAGGAAAGGGTCGATTAAAAGGGGAAATTCCCCTTATACATGAGGGAACCTTGAGTTTTCGAAATATAAGTGATAAGTCTTGTGCACTCAGAATTATTCATAATATTTCGTAAATCTAAAAAGTGTACTTAGCTAGGGAAAAAGGTACAGAGGGGGAGGGTTTGGGAGGGGGACACCCCTCCCAAGCACGAGAGATTTTGCATATTTTGGATTGAAATTCAACGATCTGGTGCACACTGAGTGAAATATTAAAAAAAAAATAT
This sequence comes from Diadema setosum, assembly GCA_033980235.1. Classification (NCBI taxonomy): domain Eukaryota; kingdom Metazoa; phylum Echinodermata; class Echinoidea; order Diadematoida; family Diadematidae; genus Diadema; species Diadema setosum. Next base: position 326,818 of record CM067076.1, on the reverse strand, counting down.
CTTATTTGATGAAAGGTTGCAAAGGAGACCCGCTTCATGTGCATACAGTATACACGCATTTTTTTTTTCTGCCTCCCAAATCCCCGGTCCAAATCTTAGGGGGGGCGACCGCCCCCATCGCCCCCCCCCCCCCCCCCCCCTGGCTACGCCAGTGGTTAACACGCGCCATGCCCCAATCTGTGCCGTCTTGGAAAAAAACGCAGCCCGGCCCGGGTCATCACCAATCAGCTGGCCCAAACAAAGTGGCGCAGCTACAAAGTACAATAAGGGCGCTATTTGACCGACAAGTATGTCTAATTCCGCAAGAAACTTGTCATTTATAGTAATGACATTTGCTGGGTCAGTTTTTCGCTTCTTAGACAGACACCATTGATACATACGCTATTGCGACGGTTTCAATCGTTTTGATTGAACGCAACTTCGACCCAGTTCCCTCCGCATAAAAATGGTTATTATTATTTTTTCCGGCTTGGTTTTCAAACCAATCTGGAAAAGATATTTACAGGATTAATCAGTCAACATTTTGACTCACCTCTTCTACTGTTTCCTCCTGTTTTCTGGTTGTTTCCTCCACTTCTTTGCAGCGCTCCCCAATTCATCGCCGTCTTCGTTTGAAAAATGACCGCGCGAATGTCTATGGCAAGCCAAATGCTCGTTCACAATATTACGAAGTTAAATTTAGCACTCGAACAACGTAGACCCCGTTTACAGTGCAGGGCCGGGCTCGGCCGCGGCTCGGCCGCGGCCGAGTCCGGCCTCAATTGCGCGGCCGAGCCTCGCAATTTTGTCCGTTTACACTGCTGGGCTCGGCCGCGCTTTTGATTCAAACCTTTCAATATTTTGTCGTAGTGGCGCTCTGCTTGTAAACAAACGCAATTTGGTATTGTCTGGTTTTCAGACCCTTTGCCAAATGAATTCCGTGGCGACGAAGTCTCCGTTCGGGCAAAGGCCTATGCCGAAAGAAAACATCCTTTGCAGGACAAAACCACCTTAAACTATTAAACTATACTAGTTTTCGACGTTGAGGGGGTTAATATCCTGAATAGCGAAAGATACAGGCAGAGGGTTTGGAAGCCAGACTAAAATTGGCCGCGCATTTGGCCCAGTTTGCGTTTACACCGAGAAGAGGCCGGTCGCGGCCGAGACCACCTCCAGAGCGAGGCCAAATGCGAGGCCAATTTTGGCCTCGCATTTGGCCTTTTGCGCGTTTACACTGAAGCGGGGCTGGACTCGGCCGCGGCCGAGCCTCGCACTGTAAACGGGGTCGTACTAGTACTTTAGTCAATAAACGTAAGTGTACCGATATAGTGATTGTTTGGAGCATTTGGCTTGCCATAGATGTTCGTGCGGTCATTTTTCAAACGAAGGCGGTGATGAATTGGGGAGCGCTGCAAAGAAGTGGAGGAAACAACCAGGAAACAGGAGGAAACAGTGGAAGAGGTGAGTCAAAATGTTTACTGATTAATCCTGGATATATTTTTTCCAGATTGGTTTGAAAACCAAGCTGGAAAAAATGATAATAACCATTTTTATGCAGGGGGAACTGGGTCGAAGTTGCGTTCAATCAAAACGATTGAAACCATCACAATAGCGTATGTATCAATGGTGTCTGTCTAAGAAGCGAAAAACTGACCCAGCAATCATTACTATAAATGAGAAGTTTTTCGCAGAATTAGACATAGGGTAAGGGCACCAGTATTCGGTCAGCCCCCGGTATTCGGTCACTTATCACTAGTCACCAGCCAGCAAGTTCAACTGTCACAACACACGCAAATCACATTAATTCACATACTTGCACACTCATTCACAACAGGAAACTCCCTTAGCCCCCTCCAAAAATCCATCCAAAATCCCAAATTTTACCGTCAAAAGTGCAGAATCAGCACTACTTTCCAAAAGCGTGCGCGGATAAGGCCCAGTTTTAAGAGTACGGGTCGCCGAAAAAGCGCAAAAAATCGAGAAATACGCTGTTCTCTCGCGGGATTTTTCGCCTATCGCAAGCTTGGAGTGTAATGGTATCCCCAAAAACGCAAAAGAAAAACAAAATTTCTGTACGTGCCGATACAGTGTCCCAATGTACAGGGGTTGAATGCAAGTGCCGAGGCCCCAGTATTCGGTCACCAACGGTCGCCGCAACGTCCCCGATGCAATTTTGCGCCAACAAGGTAGCGCGCGCACGCATTTTTCAGCTGCTTTGAACACGCATTTGTTACGACCAAAATCACTCTGAGAATGATCGCACAAAAGAAACAATCAACTAATGTTCAGGCGGTTTATTAACAGTGATATTGTGGGTACAGACTCGTAATTGGTTTTCACATCAGTACAATAATGATCAATAGAAACAATTATAAATCGGTAGTGGAAACATTTACACGTAGTACAGCCAAATTTGAAAGCAAGTAATCCTTTGACAGTGTCCAGATACGATGTTCGATGCACAGATGAATGATCCGCGATGCACCGATGAATGATACCTCAGACGTAAATCCAGAGGCGGAGGTTGTGATAATCCTCGGTATTAATCCGGGGTAAAAATCCAGGATATACGTCGACAGCGAAACGTGTACAATCCAGACGTTACGGGCAGAATCCAAATGTTATGACGACCACGTCCAGTTGATGCGTTGAATGATGATTCACTTTATAATGTCCAGCGAGGAATCCAGCCCGTCACAGCTTTGCCGTAATAATGTCCGTTGACACTAAAATATGGAGTCTATCTCCAACGTAGGCAAATTAATTCTCTGCAGGCAAAATGTCTCCCAGGCCTTATCTCCACAAACACAGGTTGTATAGCAGGTCAGCAGGTAACACAGGACTGACTATAACAAGTCGCTTCAGAGCCAGAAGTGACGTAACTCTCAGAGCAGAGGTGTTGGGTACTCTGCCTACTGCAGAATTTCTCCAGCTTATATATTATCCATTCACCCCTTTCTAGTACATTCTGTAATTTTCTCCAACCTGGGGCCACATACCTGAACATATTAGCAAGTCCAAATTCCAGGAATCCTGGATGACTCACTGCCTAACAATGTGCATAACATCATTGCCAAAATTAACTACCAATCACATTGGGTTACAGGGGCAGTGCCTCACTCAGCCAAATATGTAAGCACTTCCTAGAATTTTCTGGAATAGGTTAAATCATTCTAGATTGAGTGAGCTATCATATAATGTATTTCCTGTCACATGCATACATGTATTGTAGCTACATTGTATACCACCTAGAAAATTCTCCACTGATCGGGTCAGCCTGTATGTACTATATCTAATATCATATAGAATGTTCTCCATTAATCTGGTCACCCTGTGTACATACACATTAAAACAACCATGCATACAGCCTTGATACATGTACATAACTACTTGTGTGTACATTTGTGACACATTGACTTTGAACGCGCACATCGCGTGACTGAATACTGGTGCCGGTGACCGTATACTGGGGAATTTTCAAGGTGAAATATTTCGGGATTTTGTGCAGTTCTGTGAGATATTTAACAAAATGAAAGTTGAGATTAAAGAAATTTGATATATTTCACATACATTGCTGTAGATATGATGTATACATGTATATTATGTATTATTTTAGTTTGAAAGATATTGCAAAAAAGCTTAAGTGACCGAATAGGTGTTACCCTACTTGTCGGTCAAGGGCGCTATGTACCTAGCAGAACGCTTTTTTAGTGTTTGTCTATTTGTGTGTGCACCCTCCCCCTCTTCCCCCCCCCTGCCCCCCCCCCCACACACACACACTAAAGAAAAAACAAAAACAAAAACAACCTCAAAAACAAAAAACGGGGGGGGGGGGGGGGGGGGGATGGTCAAGGGTGACTAGACTAGTGCCTGTGGATATATAGATAGTGAATGGTCACGAGTGCAATGGTACAAGATTTCACAGGAGTAGCCCAACCTGACGCCGTGCAAAGCACCAATCTACTAAAGACCCTCAAATACGGCCACACAACAACCAAACTGTTGAAAATTTCTACATTCTTATCACAAATTTTACGAAACACTCGCGTGAATTGAAATGCTTGGACTATGAGCATGGTTTATCGCCAGTCCATAGTGAGCCCTCACGCAACATACACTGAGCAAAAAGTCCAATCTTAACCTGGAATGCTGTGATCATCGCTGGGCGATAAAAAAAAAATCTTTCCCAGCTTGGAACGATGCAAATTGCGCTGCTAGAGTTTGTACACCCGCAGGGTCGACAGCGCCCCCTTTACCCACCATTTTGCAGTGCTGCACCAACATTTCAAATCATTACTGCGATTTCTACGATTTCTACGGCGTATACGATTAAAAATGGCTTCATTTTTGGTAAGTTGTGATATCTGTATGTCAATATCGATAGCTAAAGACGGAAGCTAAATAGATAAAGTTTTCATTTTACGTAGTCTGAGTAGCAAATATGGTGTAGTAAATTCAGAATAGTGTCGTCGCCCCAGAATTTAAAGATTACGTGGCCTCCAGTCGGTACAGCCCTGTCGCGACACTTGTGTACAGTGACAGGGCTGTGTAAAGTTATCACAGGAGGTGAAAGATACAGGCACTCTAATACTAGTAATTTAAAAGAGCCTCTATTCAACGAGATGAAGCCAAGTTAAATAGTGTGCCTCATCTTCACTGAGTGTGAAATCTTGTTCCATTGCACGAGTAAAGACCATACACTATTTGTAGATCTATATTACAACACCTCGAACATCAACAGATGTGGTCCACACAGATTCTTGAATTTAGCACAGAAATGACAACCATTTTCCATGAAAGACGAATGAGTAGCCACACAGTCACCGTGTACATATGTATGCGAAACTGATTGGTTTAAGTTGTTTACAAAACTGAGTGACAAAAGTATTGGCTGGTAAGCACACTTGTAATTGTTGAGTGTGCATGCACAACAAATGTTTATTTCTTGTGAGATCAGAGCTGTGCGATGGAACAAAAACTTATGAGTCAGTCATGTGTTTAACATGGGAGTCAATGGAAATGGGTAACGTCAGCCATGTGCTATCCATTTTTGCTCAAACAAAATTGCACGGCTGACAGCCACAGCATGTGATGGTACTTGCAACTGAATGTCACGTGATGGGCAATCGACCAGTTGGATACCTACATTCTTTTTAGGTGTTGTATAATAGCTTATAGTTGAATCAAGGGTCAATGGTACCCCCCCCCCCCCCCCGACCAGGACGAATCTAAAATCAACTCATGTTGACATTGTTTTGGTTAATGAAATATAATTTTTTATGTGTTCTGTGCAGGCAAACACAGATGGAGGAGCGGAGGATGAGCCAGCCAAGAAGGTTGCCAAGGAAACGGCACCAGAGGTAATGTCTGACATTTAAATAGCACAGTAAGCAAAGCATTCAAAATTGGCATGTTTAGTACTGCCAGTCGGTAATTTAGACAGTATTTCGTTCCCGTGATGTGAGATTAGGCCTAGTACTGGTAGTAGATGGTTCTATGTGTTTTGTGGTTTGCTGACGCCTGGTAGGTCTATGCAGTGACAATTTGTGCACTCTATCCCTCAATATCAGAAGTCATAATGAAATTTTATGCCTTTTTTCTTTCATTTAAGTCCCTGTTTGGGAACATCCAATTGTGTTTTAGTTACAGAAATAAAACACATATTTGTGACTAGTTTCACAAAAATGGCAGTTTCCAATGATTTTTCTGAGTACAATGTAGGCCTATGGCATTTAGAAGTTTCATACTTGCCAACTAGTAAGATTTTATCAGATTCAGTAAGATTTTTTATGTTAAAAATAGCAAAATCAGATTTTCTGTCAGAGAAATCAGATTTTTGAAAAATATTTAGATTCGATACCGTTCATGTGTATTGTCTGAAGATTTGATCGAAAGTAAGATTTTTAACTTCAGTTTGCATAAATAAGATTTTTGCAATCCACAAGTAAGATATTTCATCTTGAAATGTTGGCAGATATGAAGTTTGTGTTGTCAAATTTTGTTTTGTATTGTTTTTTGTTGTTTTCTCTGAAAACAACACTTGGCTATCAAACTATTCATGTAACAATAAATTAAAAAAAAAATAAAACCCCCAAAATAATTAAAACAATGAAATTCATGAGAATTGGGAAACAAAGAAACAAGAACAATCAGAATTTTGTTGATAATGAATATTCATCATCTGTAATTTGCATAAGCATTGCCTACTTTTTAATCATATATTGTTAAAAGACACACCAAACACCACCTTTCCTCAATTTACAAGTAAAAAGGATTTCTACAATGATGCAACTGAACTGTGAAAAAATCAGAATTTTAAAAAGAAGAAAGCATTTACTTGCATAATAATTAAAAAGATAAATTGTGTGAAAATTGTGCAACTTGATTGCTGAATTTTTCACTTACTTGTATGAATTACAAATGTGTACATGTATACAGTATGTCCCAAAAAAAATTACAACGGGACCCCCCGCAATGATATCTTTAAAGATAGTTAATCAATCTAAATACAAATTCAGGGTATGAAATTATAACTCATTGCCCACATCTTACAGAAAACCCCATTCGATTTGCTTCAGTGGTCAAAGAGAAATGAGGAATTTTGTAGAGGATGTCGGGAATCTCTTTTGTCCAAGTTCTGTCTATTGTTCACGCGCTAGAGCATTGAATTGCTAAAATTGGAAAAATTAGACTCATGACATGCTTTACAACAATCTACATTTCTCTGTGACCGCTTACAGGTGTAACCAAATTGAATGAGGTTTTCTGCAAAATAGAGCTAAGATGTTATATTTTAAGGCCCCGAAGTAGCACATAGACAGGTCGATCATTTTGGATGTTATCAATTCAAAATTTTATTGTAATTTTTGAGGGACATACTGCAGTATGTCCAACAAAAATTACAATTAGATTTTTGCATTGAGAACATCCAATATGATTGTTTTTAGCTCACCTGAGCCAAAGGCTCAAGTGAGCTATTGCGATCGCCCTTCGTCCGGCGTGCGTCGTCCGTCGTCCGTCGTCCGTCGTCCGTCGTGCGTCGTGCGTCGTCCGTCGTCCGTCGTGCGTAAACTTTTTACATTTTCATCTTCTTCTTGAAAACCCCAAGACCGATTTCCATCAAACTTGGCAGGTAGCATCCCTAGGGGGTTAGGAACTCAATTTGTTAAAATGGGCACCATGCCCCACCCAGGGGGCCCCCAGGGGGGCCCAAACCCCCCAAAATTAAGGAATCTGTAAAAATCTTCTTCTCTAGAACCAGAAGTGATAGAGCTAAGTTAATACTATGAGTTAGTACATTGATGACTGTAGTTTCAAGTTTGTTCATGGCGGAATCCGGGGTGCCCCCCTTGGGACCCAGGGGAGGGGGGTGGGGAGCGGTCCTAATGGGGCCTAAATTGTACGTTTTCATCTTCTTCTTGAGAATTCCATGACCCATTTTCACCAAACTTGGCAGGTAGCATCCCTAGGGGGTTAGGATCTCAATTTATTAAAATGGGCACCATGCCCCACCCAGGGGGCCCCCAGGGGGCCCCAACCCCCCCCCCCCCCCCCAAATGAAGAAATCTTTAAAAATCTTCTCTAGAATCAGAAGTTATAGAGCTAAGATAATACTATGAGTGAGTACATTAATGACTGTAGTTTCAAGTTTGTTCATAGCAGATCCAGGGGGTGCCCCTCTTGGGGGGGGGGGGGGGGGGGGGGGGGGGTGGGGGCCTGTACTTTTTCAATCTTCTTCTTGAGAATTCCATGACCCATTTTCACCAAACTTGGCAGGTAACATCCCTAGAGGGTCAGGATCTCAATTTATCAAAATGGGCACCATACCCCACCCAGAGGGCCCCAGGGGGCCCCAATCTCCCCAAATTAAGGAATCTTAAAAAATTCGGGCCCTTTTTTTTGTTGTTGTGCATCTTCATCTTCTACTTGAGAATGCCTGGTCAAATTTTAGTAGAGCTGTGAATAATTTAGAACAGTGACTGCGTGAAAGGTGAACTTGCAATACTCAGGTGAGCGCTAGACCCGCGGGTCTCTTGTTTTTTTCAATGCTACTTCAGGGTCTTAAAATATAACATCTTAGCTCTATTTTGCAGAAATCCCCATTCGATTTGGTCAAGCGGTCACAGAGAAATGGGGATTGTAGTAAAGCATGTCATGAGTCTGATTCTTCCAAGTTAAGCACTTCGATGATTTTGTGTGTGAACAATAGACAGAACTTGGACAAAAGAGATTCCCGACATCCTCTACAAAATTCCTCATTTCTCTTTGACCACTGAAGCAAATCGAATGAGGTTTTCTGATAGATGTGGGCAATGAGTTATAGTTTCACACCCTGAAATTGTATTTAGATTGATGCAATATTTTTAAAGATATCATTGCGTAGGGCCCCGTTGTAATTTTTTTTGGGGGGACATATGGTACATTTCTGGTCAGTTTTCCCTTGTTTGCATTCAAAATGAATTGCGAGTAAGAATATAGGGTTAAAGATTGCATTATCATTATAAAGGCCCAGAAAGACACCATCCTTCATGTCTACCTATTCCCCCCCCCCCCCCCCCCCCCCAAGTAAGATTCATTTCATCAAGATTCACTGCATCATATCCTTGTGCTTGATATTCTGGCTACTAAATGTTAGAACTGTTCTAACATTTAGTAGCCAGAATATCAAGCGCAAGGATATTTCAACATTGCATAGAAATGCAAACACAAAACTGCAACCAACAAAATTTGAGATGTGAAATGCTTATTGATTGTAATCTGCAAACAGTAAAAGAAATTAAGAAGCTCCATTTTGCCATGTCATGCTAAGCTATGTTGTGATTTAATGAGAAACATTGTTCATGTGACTTGTTTGTTTGATGTCAGCAGGAGACAGCTACAGGTCAGGAGGAAACCAAGGAAGAAGTCTACACCACAGAGAAGAAATCTGAGACTGGACAGTGAGTTCAGCTTGATCAGTCTTCTAAATTTTTGATGATAGCCATTAATTCACTGAACTACCTACATACATGTAATTTTATTATGTCAATGAATTAAAAAAAAAAAACACACACACAACAACAGTAACACTTTGTTCTTCAGTAATGTCACTTTGTCATTAAAAGCATCATTCAAAGAGTTTTATGCTTTCATTTCAGTTCTAATTAGTTCAGTATCATAACACCTGCTATTGATCCCAGTATATATATATATATAGTAAATAGGTAGAGTGAAATTTGCGTTGTGATTGGTTGGATAGCATCACGTGATTGTGGAAAAATTTTGTTATAGTGGCACGACCGTGCCACTATAACGCTTGTGACAGTGCGTGCCTACGCAGTCTATGTACGAAGAGATTCGCGCAAGGCCTAGGGAGGACCGCCGAGGGATGTAAAGACAAGGCCAAGCATTTCAACGTATGCGCGTGTTGAGCTCTGAATGTAGGAGTTTATTTGGAGCGAGTCTGCTCTGGGATGTGCAATACGCATACACGGCTGTACTAGCGTATCGCACGCTATGTACGTAAACTACGGTAGGTTGCGGTTAACTCTGCGTACAAGTGCAGTGCCGGCGTTAGGTACGGTGAGTCTTGTTAGATCTGAATTAGGGCCTAGACCTACGGAAATGCATGTAGATCGAGGAACCTATTTACTATAACAATTAGTGCATGTTCTATTGATGCACCATTACTGGACTATAGAACTCCAAATACTAAATTATCCCTCGTCCAGTTCTATTCACCTCGGCCTGCGGCCTCGGTGAAACAAAACAGCACTCGGGATAATTTAGTATTTGTCGTTCTCTAATCCAGTATAGTGCATCATAGCGCATGCACTATCTGTATAATATATATATATATTTTTTTTTTTTTTTTTTTTTTTTTTATTCAATGGCTATTATTTGTGGAATCAACATACAGCCAGTTCTGCTTTAAAAAGATACAAGACCCAGATGTCACATGCTATGGCTGTATGGGACTGCTCGATGTCAAACATTTTCATACAGTGTGTTACTTTGTGAATGCATAATTGTGTGATAAGAACTGGTTTTCACAAATTATATCTTGTCTCATCCAAACTGAGCTTTGTCTGGAAAATATTTTGTTGTGAAGGGAAGTTGAATGTCAGTGTTTGTGATTATCCAGTAGTCTTGATCAAATTTATCTTTTTCTCTTCTTGTCTCAGAGCATACAACCTGAAAATTTCTGCTTGGAACATAGGTGGAATGAAGGCCTGGATAAAGGTGAGTATCCTTCTGGAACTCTGGCACATAGAACAGATTAATGAACTGAAATATGTCCAGTACTAAGATGCTCTTTTTTATATACTTTAGTGTTGTTGGGTGTTTTATGAGACAATGTAAGTGCATTAGTAGAATTTACTGAGTTGGAACACACACAAGACAGCCATCAGTATAGGCTCTTCCAGCAAGCCTGTGTTAAACTTTAAGTTTGATTTCAACATGCCGCTTCCTCATAGTATTAAAAAGCAATGATGAGTGACAAACTATCCAGTAGTTAAGCATGTGTGATTAAATCACAAAGTCCAGACTTTGATTAATGTGGTTCTGCCTTTTTGTGGTTCCACACACATTCTGATTCTCTGTCATTGTGTATTCTTGTCATCTTTGTGTGATAAAGCTTGAGAATGAAGTGAGGTATCTTGCTGAGATATGGTGTATCTGTGAAATGTAATTCAAAGATTGATTCAAATGGATTCTAAATCAAACAAACAATATCAAAGGCATACAAAGAATACAAAATGTTGAGTGGTGATTCTGGCAGCATATTATGAATTTTAATTGAATCAGTGTAGTAGAAGGCTACTTTGAGGCTTTCTATTTTTGTTAATTTGGTCAAAGTTGAGAGATCAGAGGCAAATTCTGTGATAAATGTATCTAACACACTGTTCTAGATCAATTTGATGTAGTCGTCAGAGATATTCACAGCAGTGTATTGCTGTGTCCAAGAGTTTGACATCTGAGTGCTTTGGGAACAGTGTCAATTTGTAAAGCTGCTGCTTGTAAGATAAACTTTATGGTACATGTGTATCAAACAACAGGTTAATGTGTATATCACACAAGAAACTAGATTCAAGGTTACACAATATTTGGTAAGACAATGGGAGCAGTGTAGTAGAAATGGTGTCAATATTTTGGTAGAATTTCCCTTTTACTCTTCATGTGCAAATCTCTAAATTTTTAATAGGGCAACTTTTCATGAAAAATTGACCTCGAGCTAGAACTATCCATTTCAGGTGTCGAAGCTCCTACGTAGCTTGCAGCCCTGCATTGACACATGCTAGCTACTGTATAATCCATCTTTCTATTGTTGCTGTTCTTTTTCTCTTCTCTATCAGTAAAGCTTTGTATTTTGAACAAGACCCTGTTTTGTCTTCATTTGATTCCAGAAAGGAGGTATTGACTACGTAGTCAAGGAATCCCCAGACATCTTCCTGGCCCAAGAAACCAAGATTGATGCTAATAAGCCACCCCCTGAAGCAGACATTGAAGGTTACCATGTTACCTATAATGCAGCTGAGAAGGCAGGTTACTCTGGTGTGGCAGTCTACTCTAAGAAGAAACCACTCTCTGTCACAAAGGGCATGGGTGAGCTAAAAATAACCGACTGTGTTTTGTTTCCACCTCACAGAAGTTTCCATTTCTCTATTTCTCATCATTCTGTCATCTTTAGTTAATACTGTAAGGTAAATTGTACATTTGTGCTGTGACTCACCTGAGGTTTGATAGTTACTATGAACCTTTCAACTTTCAACTTCAGCAGAAGAAAAGAAATGACATGCCATATATTGTAAAAGTGCTACCTTTCTAGTTATATTTTGATTAGTTGAAATTGATGTATTTCCTTGCAAAATTATGATTCTCTGTGATAAAATTGCAGTTGCCAGTGCAGTGTACATGACTGGAGAGAATGAAAGTGTAAAATCTTGTTCAACATACAACTGTGTCAAATCATTCAGCATATGGTGTGCCATATGTTAGCTGTTTGTTAATCAGTCATGTTATTTTAGATTGAAAAGTCATTAGTACTGTGATTTACATACTTCGCTTGTAATCATTCCGAAAATAGTTCAACAAATATTCTGTCAAACTTTGTGTTGTTTTTCCCTCCCTTCCCAGGTGTGGAGGAGCATGACAAGGAAGGTCGTTTGATTACTGCAGAGTTTGATTCCTTCTACTTCGTTGGTGTCTGTAAGTTTTGTAGCAATCACTATTCCCTGAATGTACACTACAGTACATTTGCTTATAATTTTTTGACACAAATAAACTACAGTTATTGTGATTATTGCATTGATATTGCTATGATCTTTAAATGCCTTGCATGAGTGATCTTTTTAAACCTCAGGACTATGTTTGTGTATTTGTGTGGGGGTTTCATTGATTCTTGTGTTATATGATAATGAAATGTTTGATAATTGAATACAGTAAGGGTAATTATGAAGAAATGTGTCATGTAGTCAACCCATTGTAGTTTAGTTCCATTAGACTGAACAAAAGTCTTGAAATGAAATTTGTGTTAACGAGTCAGAGTGTAATTTGAAGAAGACTAATCTGGTTGAAGTTTGGGATGTAGAAGAGGATTGACTATGTTGGCAGGTCGATTAGTTTAATCCATCTAAGACTTGTCATTAGTATTCTTGGACTTGGATAAGTGAAAAATGCATGTTTTAGGAAAATCAGTCCATCTTCAATAGGTTTTGATCAGAGCTGTGTGTACTCTGTACAAGATGTGTTTGAAGAAGAGAGCTAGTGTTCCATCGTTCTTATTTGATATGTTAATGATTGTTCAAATTTTCCTTTATTGTCATAACTGTTGCAGATGTACCCAATTCTGGAAGAAAGCTTGTAAGGTGAGTTATCAATCAACACGTACACATAACGTGATAAAGAGATAGGTTTGGTGACTTTTACCGATCTGGGACCGTTGGACCAGCGCCAGTGTGCAGCCCTGCATACACATTTCACATGATAAAGAGATAGGTTTGGTGTCCACACATGACGTCATTTGACACATGATATTTGTTTTTTCCTCTTTTGTTGCAAAAACCTTGCTTAAACCCTGCATCAAAACTGAAAACATAAAATGATATGCATATATCTGAAAAATCCTAATAAAGTCACTGAATGTCAAATCTCTTCCTTGAATAGTTTGATTTTATCTATACTCTTTTAAAGCTCCCCAACAAATATGATTCAACCCATTTCACTTGCAAGAAATCAACATAGAAATAGTAATAAAGTGTGACACCAAAGAAATGTAGATGAGCAGAAATTTTCGCATAAAGGATGCAGTCAAATGCCATCTGTTAGATAAACACAAGATGTCCATATGTAGAGCCAACAGAAAACAAAAATAGTGGAATACATGTTAAGTCCAACAAACATTTTAGTGTTACTCCCAGGTTGTATAAACAGATGCTATTACTATATCGTGTGTATATATTTGAATTTATGTTTTGTTTGGTATGAAATTTGACTGGATGAATTTTGTGATTTCTTTCTGTGGTTGACATGACATAATCTCATGTATTCATACTTGTCAAATTTCTGACCATAAGCATTCTGAGCTGAATGAAATTGCAAAAATTGGTGAAACGTCATTTTTCTTATTTGATAAAAGCTTTATTTTTTCTTAAAAAAAAAAAAAAAAAACCTAGTTCACTTTAGTGGGCGTCTTCTTAAATCATTTATTTATTCTGGGTAACAAAGTGATGTGCGACAATACATACATGTTTTGTATGATTTGCACTTAAAAGTGTATATTGTTATCAATGCCACATGTCTACATTTCACCTTGATATGAAGAATGTTCTTTGCAGTATAAAATGTATGATCAGCCAGTCCATGCTAAATAGTGATGTGATGTTGGAAGAGGTTCATCTGATTGGTAATTCTCTAATTAAGGCGATATTTCGTTCATCCACAACCAAAGAAAACTATTTACCTTGCTTGAGCTTTCGCCTACTGTCTGTAGGCTTCATCAGACTGGTGTTGACTCGCCGTAGATGGGGTGTCGGCAGTCTTGCAGTCTTACAGTGATGTGATGTGTTTACCACTATCTGCAGGTTGGATTACAGGGAGCAGTGGGACAAGGATTTCCTGAAATATCTCAAAAAACTTGACGAGAAGAAGCCAGTCATCCTCTGTGGGGATATGAATGTCGCTCATGAGGAAATTGGTAAGAAAACTCTGTGCAGTTTGTAACAGCAGGTTGTTTGTGGAGACAGTATTACTGAATTTTGAATTAGAGACTTCTTGAAACATCCAACTTATGACATTTTCTTTTTCTGACTTGAATGAACCATCACAAGTCAGCTCTAATGTATCCTTAATACATAGAACAAAGCACAGTGAAAATCATTTTTTGGATAAAAAAATCAATCCCCTAGTGATTGGTTGAGAGAGCTTCACATGATCATAATGATCATGTGTTTTCAACTATTTCAGAATGATGGCCTGTCTCATACTTCATGGTGTACTATTTCAAAAATGATGTCACTGTTTATGACAACATTTTCCAAATACAAGTAGGGTACTGTTTGTGTAGTGATGTCACAAAGCAATTCTTACATAGCACACTGCTTTGTACTGTCACTCTGAAATAAAACAATTTCAAACAAAGCCATTCTAACATCGCACACTGCTTTGTACTGACCTTCTATGAAATGTAATTTCTAACAAAACTTTGTAACATTTCAAAGCAATTGTGACATCACAAAGCAATTCTGACATTGTGCATCTCTTCATACGGTCTCTGTAGGATCCCTCAACCAAACTTTTTCTCACCTTACATTTTCCCCCTTCATATATTTTTTTCCTTTTTAAATCCAAGGTATGAAATAAATGCGCTCGGCCTAATTCTGAGTTTCTGGTTAAAACTATTGCCCTCGGTGCCTCCAAAAGTACTCCTCACGTAAGGTTTGTGCCTCTCAGTGAATAGTGTAGTATTGCATTGGTGTTACCTTCATCCATAGTTTTAACCAGAAACTGTCAAAGCAAAGTTTACATGTATATTACTTCAAGACCACCTAGTGATACCAAGCCTAAGAGATTTATTCTTTTCTCCTATCTCTGTGACCCAAGTAATGGAAAGCCATGAAGGAATTCCAAGATGTTTTCTGCTTAGCATGAAGTATAACTTAAAAAAAAAAATAATTAATGAATGAAATGAAATGAAAACATTGTTACTACAACTCTTTGATATGCTTCGAAAGGAGGTAGATGATTGGAATAGTTTGTGAGCAATATCAGTGACTTTTCATGACATGTTTGATATTGAATGTTGAGTTTCAATGCAGTCTTGGGAGCAGGAGGCACAACCCCTGAAATAAATCTATTTTTCATTTATCGTTCCTATCTGTCTCCCTCTTTAGATCTGAAAAACCCAAAAAGCAATCGCAACAAGACTCCAGGGTTCTCTGACAGGGAGCGTGAGGGTTTCAGCAATCTCCTAAATGAAGGCTTCGTGGATTCCTTCAGACATCTCTACCCAGACAGAAAAGATGCCTACTCGTTTTGGACCTACATGGGAAACTGCCGAGCTAAGAATGTGGGATGGTAAGACTGAGCGAAAAGAGGTAGAAGTTGACCTCAGCTTTACAAATGTCAGTGGAATATTATTTCTGATTAGATTTACTGGAGAGGAGTGGCTAGTTGAATATATGGTTGGGTCATGTGTAGTTACCTTTAACCTGTCACAGAATGGCATCAACAGGGTTCCCACAGTCATGGAAAATCCTGGAAAAAATTTGTGGTCATGGAAAGTCAGGGAATTTGGAAAATTTGTGAAAAGTCGTGGAAAAGTCATGGAATTGCATTTACCTCTTGGCTATGGCAGCTTTCCAGTTTGTCGTGTCTTGCAACTCTCATACTCTGTGATCATACTCTGCTGTTATAATTGGTGTTCATGATTTCCATTTTTCCCAGTTTTGTGACATCACAAATTCTACATAACTCCTGGGACATATACTAATGATAATAGGTGTACATGTCATGAGTAAGATAGTGGGTGGAACGGATGGCTGTGAGGGGAGGTGGAGGTCATCATAACGTGTCTGATTTTGGAAACGTGCCAGAAAGAAAGTCATGGAAAGCAGCAATTTAGTCATGGATAAGTCATGAAAAAGTCATGGAATTCTGTTTTCAAATTTCTGTGGGAACCCTGATCAAGTCTTGAGTCTGTTTTCCTCAACACAAAGACCATGCCATTATGTTCAATTGTAAAAAGTCCTCGGAATTTACTCACATGAAAACATCAAGTTCTTTTTTCACCTGCATTACATTTGTAGTATAGGGAAAATGAAAGTCACCAGCTGATAGCATGACTGTTTCATTTTGTCTGAAGCATATGAAACCCATGGTATACATCACTATGTATGCTGTTCATTGTGATTTGTGTGTGTGTGTGTATGTGTGTGAATTCAGGTCAGTGAATGTTGTTTGTGTAAGTCTGTCCATTATTGTTATCCATGCAGCATTTCTATGTCATTTGGCTGGAAGCTTTGTGGTATGTAGATGTGTGTGTGTTATCTTATCTTGTTAATTTGTTTATTCCCACATGGCATTTGTTGCCGGAATTGATTAACACTAATTGTACTGTGTATGGTTTACTCACCCAGGCGACTGGACTATGCTGTGGTGTCCAAGGCTTTAGTACCCAAACTGTGTGACCATGCTATGAGGACACAGACTTTTGGGAGTGACCACTGTCCCATTGTGGTCTATCTGGCCATGTGATCTTCACTGACCGACGAGTCAACCTGTATCTCATCAACTTGATCCTCCTCATCACCATCTTCCAGTCATGGCTGTCCTCCAGCTCACCATTGTCATCTTGTCATCATTACCGTGGTTACACTGTCCATCGCATTGTCTCATCACCATCTTCATCACTATAATTATCCAACTGCTAAGAGTACTATAGTCAATTGATACTACCGATTTTTCACCACAACATTCTCATGCTGTGGCTTTGATCTGTATGGGGAAAAAAACACATCATAATTTTAGGGTTTTTATTCGGGGGGTGGGGATTTTGATCATTGATTTTTTTTTTTTTTTTTTTTTTTTATTGTGTATACAAAACTAAACCCAAACATATTGTATGTTTGTGTAAATGTGAACTTTGATATTAGTACTCTGCTTTTCAGTTGCAACATTTCACATTTTGCCATGCACCACATCTTAGAGCAAATTAATGGTAATGTGCTGACAGGAATTTAATACAGATTATTTCAGTGACTGAGCATTCTTCTTGATAGCAAATTAGTTTGATGAATTTTAATACACTTGTCTGCATATAATTGGCCCAAAATTGTGTTCATGCTACTGAGAAAACTCATCTCCAATCCATCTTTATTCTTGAGAGGTGATCCCTTCTAATGTGGGCAAAATGACAGTTAAGTCCATAGATTGTAATTAATTTCAGATTGCTAACTCTCATTTTGTTGCTTTGTTTTTGGCACTAGACCGACAGTGACCAGTGGGTGTGTAGGTTTGTCTCCTGTAAGCTGTAGCAGTTGCTGGGGTACTCGGGTTTGGATTTCTGTGTCAAGTTCAGTCCAACAAAATACATAAATATAGCTTTATCAGATGTGATTTCTTTCCTTTTTTTTTTTTGTAATGAACAGAAACAAAATGCAAACTGCAATTTTGTTTTTCCTTTCTAGGTAATTTGCAGATGATTTGACTCTTGATTGCAGACAGTTAATGTGATCTAAAACATAATAAAATCAGGATATTAGCTATTTCAGATTGAGTGAAATAAATACTTGCACCATTGCATCCTTTAGTTGCTGTTTTAGTAAGTGTTCAAGAATACTCATTATCATGGATACTTTGAGGACAAAGTTCATGTCAGCTAGTAATAGGTAAGAAGGTATGAGGGTGAATGACATGTACATTTACCGCAATCAGTTCATTTGCTTCTATAGATACGTGGCAGTTATTAGAAGTGCTACATGTGTATCTTCATCATGTTAGAGTGAGAAAGAAGGAGATAGCTTTGAATGATGGCTGCTTCTATTTAGCATGTACAAGTTCGATTTTTGAGCTACTGCTTATAGTAGTCTTCACATGACACACTATAGAAAGCTGTTCAGATAAGATTGTATTTCTTTGTAGATCCATTGGTATCAATACTGTATTGGGTAACTTGTGTCTGCACAGGAAATGATGAAGTATTTATGGTGTGTACATCTGTAAGCTGTCCACAATTATTACGTGGATATTCTATTTTGGGCCATTATTGCACCCTCATTTATGATGAACATAAATTTGAAGTAAAGGATGTATTTGTGTATCACTGGGATTATCTTATTACAGACTGTCTCAGCTAAATGTATACTTTAAAAACCCACATCCCCATAAATGCAGAGTACTTCAGAATATTATTGTCAAAGCACCATGTGATGTGCAAAAAGTTTGTTTACGTCAAATTACTGATGGAAACTCAGTTTAAAAAAGGTTATCTTGGGGACAAAGAAATTGCACTGATTTCATCCAGTATTTGGGATCAGTACCAATTCAAATAAGAGGAAAATTCCACTGTGACCAAGGAGAACGGTTTGTTGAGTGATGAATTTTAGTGCGTTAGGTATCTTAATACCGAGGTAATATAAGCTAACACATATCATAATCAACACCATAATCAACATAAGTTGATTATGATGTTGTCAACTGAAAATTTGTTGTAGCAGTGGCACAAATGCATGTGTTTTGCTTTTTTTTTTAATGTCTGGAGTATTACACCCATGTGACCAGCGCCTTGTAGAAATGACATTGATGTACAGAAATTAGCAATCAAGCAATATTGACAATATTGGATGAGTTTGACTTGTCATAAAGCTGTAGAACCTTACCTGTACATTGTCCAGTGGAAAAATGTAAGACCCTTCAGACTCAGCCATCATGCTGTATGTGACCGATTCTTTCTCAGTCCATGTAGAATTAGTTGTGATCATCATCAGTCAGTAATCATCCTTCATGGATTATCTCTAATTGGTACTTGTAATTGAGAGGATTGTTGTAATTCCCTTGGCACATGTACTTTGTACTGGAGGATACTTTGGATGTAGCAGGGTTATGTACTCCGCAGCTGTTGCCGCCACGTCACATTTTGTGTGCAAGAATGGCCACGTTTCTAGACGAATTACTGCCAAATTCAGTATTGAGGTGTATCATAGCTGCCTGTTCTTTTTGTTGAAAGCGCCCTCACTTGTTCTGTCTTTATTCACAAGAAGCTTGATTTTTTAGGATCTGCTCTTGTGCACTCTAGTAGCCACATTTCTTGAAGGATTTTGATTTTTTTTTTTTTTTTAATACAGATGTTTATTGTAGTGAAATCAGGTTGTAATGTATGGCAGAGACTTAGCCCTTGCAACAATTCTGGGGATACGTAGTTTTTGTTGCATGACAATGGACATTTCTAGTGTGTGTATGACATTAACAATGATAATCACCTTTCATTATGATTGAAGGGATGAGAATTCAGTCTTAGAAATGATTGCCAGCCTGGTGATGGTATCATGTCAAGTCCACTAGAGAGTCACTCTCCATTTGAGATGATACATTGCAGTTTGCCATCATTAACATGGCACAATTGTCAGAAAATCAGATGGATTGTAAAAATGTGGACAGACGTGGACAATTCTTGTAAATATCTGCCCTGTGAAAATTGTAATTCAATTCATTGAAATCTGTACACCACCCTAAGTTGGTAAATGTACTGCCCTTGATCCACTCTTCTCCATTGGATATGTCACCAAAGTCTACAAAAATGCCAATTCCCCATGTTTGTTTTGTTTTGTTTTGTTTTTTGTTTTTTTTTTATCAGGTGGTTGGTGACAAATCATTGTGCATGCTTTGTAAACAGAGTTGGCTCAACAACTCTCCCTATTTCCAACAAAATGTGTTTGATGACCTGCTAAAAAAAAAAACCCAAACAAACCAAACCAAACAAGCAAAAGAAATGGCATGATGCATTCATGACATCACAGTTACCATCTCACATGGGCAGAGTAAAGACTTCCTGAAATTCTATCTAAACTTTGACATTGTGTCTTGGATTTGTTGTCCATTTACATGGGTGGTAGTTTGGCTCAGTGGGTACCGCGTGTGCCTCCCAATCCAAATGACCCAGGTTCGATTCTTGAGTCCAGCTGAACAATGTTGTGTGCAAGCATTCCTTCCTCTCTAGTAAGAGGCAAAGCACTCTGTCCCTCAGATAGGACATTAAATAGAGATCCCGTGTGTGAGAGAGAGTCACAACCCATGCACGTAAGATCCCACTTCATTCATTCATTGTAATGAACAGGGTGCTATTAAACCTAAAAAGACGGGGGGGGGGGGGGGGGGGTCTAAAAGGCCCCCCCTCGACATTTCACGCGATTACTCTGCAACACGCAATGCTCTCGCCGCGATGCTCTGTGATTTTTTTCTTTCGAGTTTCCCGCACATTTTGACACCAAATCTGTGACGCCCGGCGGTACGGTTCTGAAGTTACATAATTTTTTGTACATGCACGTGAGGCCAAAAATGGCTCAAAAATGTGATTTTGTGTACAAAGTCAATGCAAATTGAGGTTTTTCACATGGTTCATATAAATATGCTTATTTTTACTCTCAATGGCAAAAATTAATTTGTTTTAGGAGTATTATGCTTCAAAAAGTGTCTGCCACAAATTTTGTTAAAAAAACAACAAAAACAAAAGGTCGAAAAAACAAGGAAATACATGAGAAATTCATAAAACAATAAAATAAATAAGATATTAATTTTGATACCGAATTTTTATTCAGTACATTTGCTAAGAATGCCACGAAGAATAATTAGACCAAAAATGAGCACTTTTGGAGCTTTAATACTGATTTAGATCAAAGAGTCTGATTTCTTGCATAAATTAGCATAATTAATCAAAATAAAATAAAAGAAGACTATTTTGGAAAATTTAAATATACGATCTTGTAGATTACATTGCACACTACCATTGTGCAAATTTCCGTTGCGATCGCGCAATCCACGGCCGAGATCGTAAGGGGGGCCCTTTAGGCCCCCCCCCCCCCCCAGTCTTTCGTACTACCAAAATAGCCCAGTCTTTTTAGGGGTGGCCCACCTGCCTACCAACCCACACATGATCATTTTTATGATGGGCTGCATAGCCCTTTGAAATGAAGAGAAAAGATATATTTTAAGCTGGTGGTGATACCTTGAACTTCTGCATTTAATGAATTCACATTGTATTTTGCAGCGGACTCTCTTGTCATATCTTAAAGGTGCATAGTCCTGGTAGTGTAGAGGGCGCTGTTGATGATACTGCTGATCACTGTTGGCATTGATACGAAGATTGCCGAAGTTGAGCTGTCGTCAAGAGTAAAGCGCGTAGGTGTTGCTAAGTAACGTTGCCTTCGTTGTCTTCTCTGCGCATCACGCAGTCTGTAGTAATGCCAGGGTGCGTGCATATGTGCTTCTTATTACGACATCACAAAAGAAGTTTGCTAAAGCTGTCATCCCCCTCAGCCAAATCATGAGCCGAACTGTGATCGGACCACTGACTACAGTGGATCGGACTTCTTCAGACTTGGGGAAGTGGGCCAAAGCGTAAGCGCCAAAGAGGAGTCGATAGCATAGGTCTCTATTGGAAACTTGCGCCGTGCTCCCACATACGCAGTTGACTAAAACACCGGGACCATGCACCTTTAAATCATTATAGTTTTGTTTCACTGTTACTTGGTATACAACTGTCAGTCTACTTAGGCTATTTAGTGCATGTTGAGGTTTTGGTGGTTTGTTTTAATGTGACTGTGTATGATGAAGTCTATGTTCTAAACATGAAAATTACTGTTTGTGTACCTTGATCATTGTCCGTGGGACTATGTACAGAAGTGTTATGTGGATTATGAAAAAAAAGAATGTCACTAGGTAGAAATGTTTTTGAAACATTGTAGAAATAAATTTCATATTGTTTTGTAACCTTTGGTTCACAGTGATTGAAGTTATTTCTATGTAGTTTAGATACACCTTGGACTAAGAATGGGGCCTGATGTCCTACAGGTAGTGAGTGGCATGTTTGAACCCGAAGGAGCCACAATGCTTCTGACTTGCAGTGTGATTCCCCTGGGCACTGCAAATTGCCACAAGTCCAGTCATGACAGAAGGGCCTATAAAATTTTTCGTCATCGACTCTAAGGCCCGAATTCACGAAGGTGGTTTAAATTTAAACCATGGTACAAATTTGGACCATGGTCTAAAATAAGCGTTAAATAGGCGTACCAATACTTGTGCGCATCAATGCACGTTTTTTTACTGGATGGCTGTTAGCGTACGCAATCTGTCAATCATAAATACGCAGAAGAAATATACATAAACCATGGTTTAAATTTAGACCACCTTCGTGAATTCGGGCCTTTGGGTATACAGTCCCTTAGTATGGCGTAGTTTAGTACCATCTCAAAAAACAACACAAGGTGGATATTAGAGCACAATACGGTGTACTACCGTTATAAACAATCACAGTTATAAAGAAATTCTGGTTGCTACGAAGTAAAAAATCAGGCGGCAGTACAGTTGAACCTCTCGTATCCGGACAAGTCGGGACCGGGGCTCAGCTGGATAAGGGATTTGGCCGGATACGGGAGACCCAATGCTTTATACATGTACATATACATACACATGTACTGATGTAGCCCATTGTAGTACCACATGTAGTAATGTGTATACTGCAACCTTTTCATTGTTACATTTGGGGATGTTTGGGGATGTTAAAATGTCTGAGGGTAAGCAATTTGGAAGGAAATTTGATGTAATGTATGTTAATCATGTTGGAAGTAATATGTAATTCATGTGTGTTTGTGTAGGAGTTCTCATGGAGTTGGGAATCCCCCTTTCCTCCCGTAATTATTAAAACAAAATCACGGCGAGATTGCGTGCGGATAATAGAGAGATCCGGATAAAGGGAGGCCGGATAATAGAGGTTCAACTGTATTATCCATTCCATGTACTTTTATTGTTTGTTTTTTCGGTTATACACGTAACTAAATTTCGATATAACGAAAGAAAACTGCCCGTCCTGAGGACTTTGTTATGATGGGAGTCCACCGAGACTGGCAAACCCTGTTAAAGATACTGTAGCTAAGACTGCAAGAATTTTCTCCCGACAAAATCCCAAGACAGACACCCAGAATTGGCACATGTATGACTACAGATGGTCATGACGTACAGTATTAAGCCCCACTTGCAGGAGAGATACATCTTCGCGCACATCAAGTTGGAGTCTCCCGTTTGCTAGGGGTTTCAATCGGGAGAATCTCCAGATCAGGTGCTTGGGGTTAGAATCTCTGTCATAGCCAAAGAATCAGTCCTAGCTATTAGGATCCTCTCCTACAACCATGTGCATAAATTGTCCTACATGCTACAGACATGAAACATGTAGTGGCAGCCAACCTAGCCATACTCAAATCTAAAGGGACCATTAAAAATTCTTTAACTTGCATAAATTTTTACTCACACAATAAGAGTTTGACCCTTTGTGTGCTTTGAGTAATGTTTAGCACAGAAAACCTCATAGCACTGAACACACTGTTTGAGATCCCTGGTAAAATAAGGGTTACAAATGTTTACATCTATCAAGGAGAGAATTTTTCTTCATACATGTACTTGGCCAATTTTTTGACTTGTGGAATGTTGACTGAATATAGACTGCACTATGTGCCACGTTTGTGGGTTTGTGTGTGTGTGTGTGTGTAACATGTATGAGATGCTTGGTTCTGAATGTTTTAAGCTGATATTGAGAAGTACTCCATCTCACTTCCTGTTTTATTTTGCAATTGCCTGACAAAGCAAATACTGTACGAGCTGAAATTTTCGCGTACAGATATTTTCGCGAATTGCTACTTGGAGGACATTTGCGCGTGTTGTTAATTTCGCAGTTGCGACGGTCTAACTGAACGTAACTATTTGCGCGTTGTTATTTTCGCAGTTCAAAGGCGATTCGCGAAATTCGCGAAAATAAAACCACCGCGAAAATTTCAGCTAGTACAGTAACAGGAATACTGACAATTTTACAGGTAAAATCCTCATGTGCACTATCAAAATCTTCTGGTATGTTTCTGAAATTAGCTGGAGTTCTGCATGGACATGCCATGTCTATGCTGATTGATGTGCATTAAAATCTGTATCTGGGAAAATCTTGCAATAGAATTTTGTTCAGTGGTAGTTCAAATGGGATTTGCCTGAACAGGGGCCTGTTTCATAAAGATTAGTCTTATGATTGATCTTACCACTAATGAAATTCATAACAGTTACACTTGATATGCTATCAAATTTGTGCTTTAAAAAAAGCATAGGTATTTTTCTGAAACAAACTTACGATCAGTATTGATCATATGTGCAATTCACCGAGTTATGCTTAGCTATGTAAACACACACAGAGACAATAACTCTGAACCATTCTTCATTTCATCTCTTCCTGTATTGATATGTTTGATCAATACAGGTATTTTACAAATGGAATACACACACTTTTACATTCCCCATGTTAGTCTCATTTTATTACAATAGCATGATAGTACAAACAGCTAGCATAAATGAATTCCATATACCATAGAGAAATTAGAAGGAAGAAAGAAACAAAACAAAATCCATTGAACAAGCACGCAAGCAGTGGTATGTTAAGACTTGTACTACAGACATAAGTGGCTGTTTCTGGTTATGACCATGGATGGCGTGTATCAAATGACCTGGTGAGTATGAAAGAGGATAGGTTTGTGTGTTTTCTCATCACACAATATACTAGGCTAGTTGAATGCTGTGCATCGGTCGCACCGTAGAATGTACAATGCACATTATTACAGCACAATATGTATACAGATATATACTGGCTATGAAAAAAAGAAAAGATGAAAATGTTCAGAAAATTACAGGTTGCACTGAAATTTGCATTTGCACTTATAAGATGTACACAGAATCTGGAGCATTCTCATATCATATCCCCTGGAGGAATAGCTGGCAGTCCATGTAAACACTTCATACCATCTAGGGGAAAATTGTCCCTCAATGATGAAAATGTTAGGGCTCTACATGTACTTGTCGGTAACTAAGATGCCCGAGATTACTTGACTAACTGGTGAGAACCATTATATCTGGCTAGACAGTGTACTTCCTCATACCAGAAACCAATACAAGATTTTGTTTAGATGAGTAATCTGACCTATCTCAAGTTGATGATTATTTTAAGGAAGGCATTTTATGAAGCACTAGTAGAGAGGTATTGTATTCACAAAAATATGCAAGCAAATGAGAAAATTAAAAAGTCATTAAAGCTTTGGATTTGATTAACGCTGTCCAGAGCGGTGACGGCCAAAGTAGATAAGATTAGACAGTGACAGAATAGTGTCAAGAATTCTGTAGGTATTTGAATAAAATGTTGAAAGATCACAGTTTTTTTTTCTTTGCTCTATTTGTCAAGATTATTTATCATCATCTAGCACTTTAAAATGAATGATTATGGACTGATCAAATCACAGGGCCCAGACTAGATGATATAATGACCTACCCTCAAATAATCACTACACAACAGCATCTAAATATGAGGCAAAACACTTGTGAAAAAGAATGCAATGTTCTAGGAACCAACATAATATTCGATGACTCTGTCAAACTAGTTACATTTTATTGCTTAAATCAACATATCAACATTAACTTGTATAAAGAAACATAAACTCAATATAGCATACTACTTTATGTAACTTACAACATCTGGTACCACTAATTGTTTTGGCTATAAAGATAAAGTAAAAAACAAAACAAAATGTACGCCATAAAAGTTAATTGAATTAGGGTAATTTTGATAATTAATGAGAAACTATTCTCTGCTCATCCTTGGTATAAACACTGAGTGCACCCATTACAATCAAGTTTAGTCTTGTGATTATACTTGTCACTATGAGAGACTTGACAAGCATCCTATGGAGCCCAGTGTGAGATGACTGATCACCCCATGAGGCATTCTTTACCTCGTGTGATCTCTTCCTTAAGTGGATATTGTCTTTTTCAACACATGAAAAGTGACCACTATTACTTCATTATTCATATTAAACCATTCCACATTAATACTCTTGTGAAAATGGAACCTGTTTGAAAAAGAAAAGGGTAAAAAACAGGTTGTTCTCTTGTTATTCAGTCTAAAGGGCAATTTTTCTGGTAGGTGATTTAGATTCACTTACTATCATGTCTCTTCGTAGACTAAGCCACAAAGATATTCATGAATGTGTTGTCAGGTTGGATAAGATGAGTTCCCTTTCTACAATCAAAGTCTGTAGTACAACAGGCAGAATAGATCAACCTCCTTTTAAGCCTTGTTTCCAGCCCTTGGCAGAGTGTCAACATGGGGTCAATTCAATTCAAGTCAATGACAGAATAGCATGCCATGTGTTTCACAGGCAAGGACAAAATTAGCAGAAAAAAAAATATGTTGGTAGGTGCCACAAACACATCTGTTATCTGTGTGTTCAACTAAATAAATGAAATAGACAATTTCTACTCAGTGGATCTACACTAACACATCAAGTCCTGACTAATCACAAGTCAGGAAGGCCATGCTCTCCACAGATTGTGAAAGTGCAAGAAAATGACAAGTACGCTTGATGAACGTGTCTATGTCTGTTTGAAGCTGCACAGAATTTCAGAAGGACTAAGATTATGATATTTAGGCTTAAAATGGTCAAATAACAGCTCCACTCATGGAAAATACAAATACATTGAATAACTGCAAATATATGAAATATCTTCACATGCCAATATCATGATCAAAAGCAAAATATATGTTTAAATGGGTTTTCAGTTTATTTATGTTTCTTATAAAATAACACTAAGAACACACAGGAAAGTAACTTGAAGTCTATATTACAAGAACAACAGCTGGAAGCATGGCATACATGTATGGTAATACACAGTGTAGACATTTTGTAGTCAATTTATATACATGCCTTGTTAATGCATGAATACAGAAGAGTAGAGAGAAGAGAGAAGAATGGGTGTAGAGGATGGTATGATGGGAAGGGGGAAGGGGGAGGAGGGGTCTGATTCACACCTCCATGGTATGTGGGGGGGGGGGGGTGATTCACACCTCCATGGTACGATGAGGGTGGCTGACTAGTCACAGTAATGGCAGAGACAAGGGAGTACCAGCTTTTTCATGCAATCTTAGTATGAAAGGTGTAATACTGTATCAATCCCCCATTCACACTAGGTTTTGTTCATTCGACTAGTTCCACACATTTGAATCTTACACCTAAAAAAAATAAAAAAAATAAAAAATAAAAAAATTACCTTCACTGTTGACACAAGAGTGGACACAAATTTTCAAGCACACAATGCCCTGCTTCCCATATGGCCAGACTCAATTATGATTGCAGCTATTTGTTCTCATGAAAACCTTGTACTTAGAAAACTAGTCAAATATTCACTTTTCTGCTTTAAAGTAAAAATACCTCCTCAAATTCTGGCACTAGAAATAAATTTGTTGAAAATTATCAACCTTTGATATTATTTCTTTTTTCCTCAGAATTAAAGGGGAGATAAACCCCAAGAGCAATGTGGATTGAGTGAAAGCAGCAACATTAGTAGAACACATCAGTGAAAGTTTGAAGAAAATCGGACAATCGATGCAAAAGTTATGAATTTTTAAAGTTTTGGTGTTGGAACCGCTGGACGAGGAGACTACTAGAGGTTATGACGTATGAGTGGACAACAATACCAAGAAAATATAAAGAAAATTCTACAAAAATCCATTTTTCATGAAAATTACAAATTCCATCAACTT
Organism: Diadema setosum; assembly: GCA_033980235.1. Lineage (NCBI taxonomy): Eukaryota > Metazoa > Echinodermata > Echinoidea > Diadematoida > Diadematidae > Diadema > Diadema setosum. The sequence continues at coordinate 299,028 of CM067076.1, read as the reverse complement.
GATATTGACATATGTTAGGGGTAGCAATTATTCCCCCTGCTTTCTGAAAGAGGTTGGTCCATTGCTCTTTCATAATTTAGAAAAGTGAATTTTTGTTGAATTTCCTTTATATTTTCTTTGTATTGTTGTCCACTCATACGTCATATCCTCTAGTAGTCTCCTCATCCAGCGGTTTCAACACCAAAACTTTAAAAATTCATAACTTTTGCATCGATTGTCCGATTTTCCTCAAACTTTCACTGATGTGTTCTACTAATGTTGCTGCTTTCACTCAATCCACATTGCTTTTTGGGTTTACCTTCCCTTTAAAGGGACTGTACAGTAGTGGTTGGGGGAGGGATTCATGTTTTGAACATTCCTAAGTGAGATAATGAAAAGCCTCTTATGAAATATGAAAGAGCATGTAATTTTAAGAAGGATTCAACGTTTATTTGATGAAAATTGGTTTTCAAATGGCTGAGATATCCAAAAAAGTGCTAATAATAAAAAGCGACATGCCCCAACTTTATTAGCATCTCTTTGTTTCACCTTGTTTTTGGATATCTCAGCCATTTCAAAACCGATTTTCATCAAATAAACTTTTGATACCCCTTAGAACTGCATGCTCTTTCACATCTCATAGAGTGGTTTCTGAATATCTCACAAAACGTTAAAAGCTAAATCTTCACCTCGACCAGAACTGTACACACCCTTTAACTAAACTCCATAGCATTTGTTTGTGCTATTAATACTCTCTATGTAGTTGGTGCCTCTTTTGCCTCCCATACTTCATCTGAGTAGATATATGTAGCCTTTCAAGATTTGGTCTACATGATGATGTGTGATTGTTTACAGGCAATATAATACAACAGCAGATTTTGGTAAGACTACTCTTTCATGTAGACTGAATGTCCACAATATATTTGCCGTACGTAATGCTGTCGTCAGCATCAACTATAAAACCTGCATGGGCAATATTTTAATGTTTTTGTTTCTTCTCTTCCATAAAAAAAAAAGCATAGAAAATCTATGCAGAGGTTTGGTACATTTTTTCTACCTTTCTGGGTTTTGCCTGCTTCAGCTTTCATATCAGTTAGAATTGTATATTAGTGAGTGTGCAAGCAGCATGTAGATGCATATGTGTGTAATAACAGTGAAAACTTCAGTATGTGAACAGACTAATACTCCTGTATTTGTGTAACATAAAACTCTTTTGAGTTCCTAAAAAAGTTACACATCTCTTTCAACAATTACAGGACAAACTAAACAGGATCAAACTGATATATATATATATATATAAATGGAAATTACATGAATTATCAAATATGTGAAGACCAATGGGCATTACCATTACAAGATGTATCTTGCTTCTGACTCACTTTCTCTGTAATGTACAAAATTCCTTCCAAAAAGATTCACCAAAATGTGTAAATATAAGTTTGTATTTACAATACAATTCATAATCAAGATACATACTTTATATTTCACAAAATTTACATAGAAAGTTACATAAACATACATTACATTTACTGTCTTTTTTCCTTAAATTCATTTTGATGAGAGTTCTCAATATTTTCCAAGAGTTAAAAATAATCATTTCAACATACCCAAAATAAATGAAGCTGAGTAGTTTCCCACTCAGTGAGACTATATTCCTCTACTGATCTTTGCAGGTTCCAGAAAATTTTACTTCAAAACAGCAAAATTTCTCAGCATGAAGATCCAGCTTTTATATATTCACATTTGTGTGCATCAGACTTTGAGAAAAAGGACTGCATGAAAACACTCTTCAAATACATGAATTACGTGTACTTGTATGCTGACACTGATGTGCCACTAATTCTACTTTGCAATGCACTCCATCTCTGCTTAGCTTTCTACCCTACACGTTTCAAGTGCATACAAGGCAGTTATCTGATGGGATACTATCCCATAATATCACAGAATTGTATGTGAACAAATATGCAGGAAATATCACCATCATTGCAATAGTAAAAGCAGTGATAGAATAAGTGACACATCCACAATTACAGTGACAGCTTATTACATGCCTAGCATAAAATGCTTCATTGAATATGTTCTGGTTCCACCCCAGTCCAGGATGAGAGGTTTTACAGTTTAGTTTTAATGGCCACTCTACAACATGCAAAATGATGTCATTCAAATGCATGAGACCTGTCACTGTGAATGCTTGAGAATGTGTGTTATACCCACACAGAGGCTGTTGTGTGTCTGATGAAAGACTAATCCATAGTGACATGAATGTGGGCATGAGACGATATCACTGTAGGCTGGTGTGTAGAGTGGAGGCTGTCACACGTCTTAGTCTTCATCTGACCACTCTGCTTCATAGTCACTGGATACTTGGCTGTCCTCTTCATCTGAGCTGAGCTCTACTGCAATACGTCGTCTCAGGATGGCCTCCACACTGTTGGGTGCTGGCTCACTGTGACGCTGCTTTTCTTCCTGGACCTCCACCTTCCGTAGCTTCATACCTACAATGGTGACATCGCAATATAGAGGATCAGAAAAATGTGTGCTTTTATTAAAGCCTGAGTTGGTACCCACCCACAAATGCCCAAATTTCCCCACCAAAAATTAAGAAAAAATAAAATTCAACAAGAAAAATTTGTGTGTAGGTGATATGTGAAATAAAATATACCATCATCATGCTCAAGTTACCAGTTCAATGGTTTATTTGTTTTATTTTAAGGGTAAATGGACGATACATTTAAATCTCCAAAGCATAAGCATTCTTGTTTCTTAACTGAGAGCTGGACTTAAGTTTTTGAGTGAGAATCCTTGAAGGAACAGGTTGACATGCCCCATAACACCTTTCAGGATATATGGTTATTGTCAAGCTGAATTGCAAGCATTATCATAGTTCTGCTATGTTCCATGATGATGACAATTGCAGGAGTCATCCTGGTATACTGAGTGTAGGTATTGGATGATTCTACACAAGTACAGGTATGTACATCTCTCATGAACATGAAACCACCCTCCCCCACCCTCCCTCTCACCCTCGCCCCCCCCCCCAAAAAAAAACAAACAAACAAACAAACAAACACACACACAAACTAGAAATGTTGCTATGGTGACTGGTACGCCCCTGCTATATTGCACTATTCTCCCAATGCTTCTGCAGTACATCCAGACAATGTGTGACACCAGTTTTATATAAGTGAACTGACCTTTGACCCCCTTGGACAACATCTTTCCCCAAAGAAGCATTGTATAGTGATGAATGTATATTTCAGGTTCAATCAAAGGTACAAAGTAAGTCATTTCAAGAGTATGGAGAAAATAGTGTGATTTCAGCAGTAAATAGAGTAATTTTAGCATTTTAACCTCACCTCTGACACCTTTTACTCAACTAGTTGATAGGCACAGGATTCGTCCACTCATTCAAGCATATGCCAAGTTTCATTTGGATACCTCAACTAGTATTTAAGTTAATACGTCATCCACAAAATTGATTACGGACAGACAGACAGACAACCTGAAAGTATAAATGTCTCCTGTGATACTCCAGCACACAAAAATTCATACAAAATGAGCACACATCTTTTTTACTACAGTTTTGAGTTTCTGTCTGTCAGGCTCAAAATATTTTGATATTTAGCAGCTTTAGTGTGAGTAAGCTATCTGACAAGGTGTCTGAGAATGAAAAAGGTAAAAATAAAATTCTAATTGGGCAAAGCTCTGACCTTCTTTGATGGCTGCCAGTAAATCACTCCTTGGATCACTGGCCTGAACAGGTGGTGGTCTGTTTGGCGAGTTGACGGCTGGTGTCTCCGAGTTCAGTGATGGTGTCTGAGGGGCTGCAGGAAGCTGAAAGCTTGGTGCTGGGCCTGGTGGTGGTGGTGGTATTGGGACATTGTTTTGCGCAGGTGCCTTATTCTGTATACCTCCAATGGGCGGTGGAGGGGGTGCGGCTGGACCCCCCAAAGGAGGCGGGGGAGGGGGAGGAGGAATGTTGTTTGGAAGAGGCTGAGCCGAGACAGGTGGTGGAGGTGGTGCAGGAACTTGGTTGTTGACTGCCATAGGTTGTGGGGGAGGGGGAGGAGGCGGTAGGTCATTCGATGCGATGCTGGAGTGACCAGATGTTGCTGAGCTAAGGGAGTTGTGGTGAGGCACATCAGGTGGAGGAGGTGGCATGTTGTATGGGATCTGAGCTGCCGGCTGCTGTTGCTGGCTGGCTGGCCGAGCGGGTGCGGGTCTGACCGGTCTAAGCACCACATCTCCATTCATGGGTTGCTGGCCCGGTAAGGGCTGCTGTGAAGCAGGGGGTGGTGGAGGTGGTCCCTGGGCCGGCGGCCCATGGGAAGCTTTCTTTCTCTGTGTCTGCCCATTGATACCAGAGTCGTCAGAGGGTGTACTGGAAATGATTGAATCCGAGTGTGTAATCCTTGGCTTGTTTTGGTCATGATCAATCTCATTGGAAGAGACATGACTGTTTGATATACTTTGTGATGGTCTTTTGTCTGCAAACTCCACTCCACCAGCATACATCTGATAGCGAGCCTTACGCGTATTGACTGGGACCTTTGGCTGCTGGCCTTTTTCTGCTGCAGGCTTTTTCTGTTGTACAAAGAAAAGAAAGACAAAGATGATGAAGAACAAATAGAACTGATAAACAAGTGCAAGTCTCATACAGTACGCGCAATAGAAAACGCCCGACGAAAGTGCGTCCAAATTTCGTCCCAACGCTTTTAGCGTTGTTGATTTCGCCTGGGACGTTTTCAACGCTTTTTGCGTCCAGACTTCATGGACGGATTTTGGACGAATTCAACGAATTCAACGAAATCCCCGAACGCTTTTCCGAAGCTGTGGACGCTTTCAACGCTTTCAATGCTTTCAACGCTTTCAACGCTTTCAACCCTTTGTACGCGCGATCACACACACAGCTACAGTGTATACAAAGTTAGCTCTAATCGCGAATCGCTAGCTCTTCTTTCGTCGAAGTTCTCTAGGTTTCCCGTCCATTTCTCTCATTTTCTCTCTTTTGCTTCCGTATCATTGTATCCCTTTCTTTTCAGAGTACAATCATACTTCTGAGAGTGTTTTTTTCTCATTTTTATTAAGTGATTACCCTGTTTGCCACAATTTTAGGTGAGTTTTTGTTCGAGTGTTTGTTGAGTTTTTCGATTGAACGATGTGTCGATTATCTTCGTGTGTGCGAGAATATTGTACCCACTCGTTTGTTTCCGTGTAAGTATTTTTACCGTAAAAGTGTCTTCATCGTTCGTCTTCACGCATCGGGTTTTCACCCTAGTTTTCCTCATCGTAGTTTTCCACATCCATTTTTTTTTTTCCGGTGCAAGATACTCTGTGTATTTTCTGCTACGGTAAAATGCCATCGTCGATAGTTTTTGTGTATTCATCGTAGTTTTCCACCTCCATTTCATTTTTGTGTGCAAGATGTGTAGCTAGGTCTGCGATGTCTGAATCGTTTACAAACGTGTTTTTGTGAGAGTATTAACCACGATGATTTTGAGGATTTTGAGGGTTTCGCTTTGGATGAGATTGACTGGAATGATAGTGATAATGATAATGATTCTACTATCTAGTGGTGTTGATATAAGAGCTCTTATGATGATGCAATTTATTTCGTGTGACCGACCATCATGACGTTGGCGATGACGAGTACGAAACGATGTATGTACAATGTAGGCCTGTATAAGACGAGAGTGACACTATGACGACATGGCCTGGCCAGGCCCTGGGGGCTGTTTTAGTGTTGCTCGCTCGATCGTGCACTGTAGTGGTCTAGAGACCGGCATTTTATTTTTTCACTTAATTGTATCCTTTTGCTTGTTCACTCTGGTTTACTGCTACCAAAATTTATGTCTCTGAAGAAACTCAACCAGAAGCTAGACAATATGTTTGCATCAGGTCCAAGTCTGTAAATTGCGATGTTCCTACTCCTATTGAACTCGAAATCCCATTTTCTTTGCTCTTTTTTCCACTGATAAATTATTTAGAACTGTACTGCATTTCTGATGAATTGCTTTTGCGTTATATCAAGAGCCTGCTGAGTAGGTGTTTCATTCTATCCTTTCAATTATCTTTCTATCACTTTCTTCTTTTGACCCTGGATGGAAAAAAAAAAAAAAAAAAAACCCTATCTTGCCATGTAAAGACAGAACACATGCCATCATGAAATATCATGACATTACGAAAGTAATAAAAGAAATAGGTAAGCGATGAAAATTCTTGTTTGTAAAATCATAAATCAAAGGTGATTTCATATGAACCAGCTCTTTGAAATGTATTTATTTTGCCTATTGATACTTGCTTTGCAAGTATACATTTTCTCTCCCATGGACTTTGTGTCCCCCTTTTTTTATGTGCTTTAATGATTATTATTCTAATTTGTTTTGTCAATATCATCATTATTACTGTATTGATATTACCATACTTTGATATGGTTAATTGCATTTGTTGATTGACTCTCACTTTCATTTTGTTGCATCCTCTTGGTACTTGTACAGATCCTTTCTAGGGCTTGCTGTTTGCTCACCCCCCCCCCCCCCCCCCTTTGCTGTTGCTATTTCACGCTTTACCTTTCTTTATCTCTCTGTTGTTCCTCATCTTGTTTGATGTTGCCTCCATATTCATCCTTTTCCTTCAATGGTTGCCCCCTGGCCCTCACGGCGACCATTACTAACCTTCCCCTGCCTTTTGTCTGTCCATCCTCCTGCTCTAATCCCCCTGGCCCTCCCTTTACCTGTTGGGCTCCTTGCCCATGACTTCCTACCCTCTCCTTTTGTTTTCTTTGTTCCGTGTCCCTTTGCCCTGACTGTTCTTGTTGTGTGAAGTCGCTTTACATGTGTGTGGTTGCTTTTTCCGCCTATTTGCCATTTTGCTTCTGACGAAGATTCTGCTATAATCGGAAGCTTAGGTCCCTTTTGACTCTATCCGAAAAACATTCATGTACACTCCCAAAACTTGCTGGGCTAGTAATGAAAACTTCCATTATCTAGCAGGGGAGGGGGGAATGCTTTCATTTTCTCAAGAGAGCTTTTGTGTGAGAGAATGAAAAACTTGATTGAGTGTTGCCAAGTTGTTTTCAAACTTCTTCATTTTATTTGATCTTAAGCATAATCACTTTCGTAAGTACATGTACAGTATTACGATTTCTTCTCCCTTGACTGTAATCGGAAAGTTTGCCATAACGACGATCGCTAATGTGTTTGGATGTGCCGATATGCGAAACATGTGGTTCAAAGGAATGCACCATGTGCTACAGCTGTACTAACTTACTGCCTTAGAGGTTACTGCAAGTTGAATGGATCGAATGCGCCATAGGCTTAGTTACGGTAAACAGTTTACGTTCGATGCGAATAATTATTACGTCTTTCAGGATCGAGGAATAATACACACAAAACATGCAAACAAACAAATCCACGAACGAGTGTTGATAACCAAAATTCATATGAAAAGTAATAGGCAGTTTTGGTGAGCGTGAAATTTTACTGTCATGATTTTGCTGTTTAATCGGGTGGTGGCTGCATCTCACATAGGACATCTCAGTGAATTTGTCTAGGCATATGAGACCTTTCATAATCTGTGATTGCATTTTTGAGTGATTAATCAATTCCTTTTTACAGCTCGGGAACATATAAATGCATTGTACTTAGATCAAGTACGCAATAATCGACTGTTCGATGTATGCGCCTAAAGAAAGGCGAAAGAATCAGAACATCTTTGCAATGATTCCTTTAACTCAACTCACCAGCGAGTTCTTCGATCGATATACTACACCAGTGCGCGCATTCTTTCGTCTGGCACCTGGCACGCACCTGGTTTTGTGGAAATTTCCACAAAGGGATCCGAGGGTGGGGTTTTTCCAATCCCAAGAGACCGCATTATACACAAGAAGACAATCTCGTCGCTTCTATCATTTTCCGTCACTTGTGTTTTCCCCTTATTCTTTGCTAATAATGAACGTTTCGATTGAACTTAACGATGGTTGTTCACACGTGGTTCCTTTTGTTGTGAGGTGTAGGTACAGTATTGTCTTTTTTTATCATTCTTGGGAGGGGAAAGAAGAGTAAAAGAGGGAAAACTTATTTAAATAAACGAAGGACACGTATAAACGCTCAGCATCCACAGCAAGCCGTCTTTTACATCAGCATCGTTGATTATCATCACCTGCACTATCATCAGGCATCACTCAGATGTCCTTTTTTTTATAAACATTTAGAAACACGATCACCATCACTCGAGATAAACACGTAGCAGTGGCAGATCCAGAGGGGGCGCATGCGGCGCACGCCCCCTTTATTTATCGTGAAAAAAAAAAAAAAAAATAGAAGTGAAACCCGGAAGTGGCACCAGAAATACTAGTTGTGCCCCTCCCCCCTCCTGTACAGAATTCCTGGATCCGCCCCTGCCTGTACGAAAATAAATGTCAACAGACAAAGTATCAACAACCTCCCCGACAACTACATAAACATTACCACAGAGCACACCGAAGCGGCTGGCATCAAACACCCTTCGAAATACTGCAGCAAAGCGGGAAATCGCCGTTACGAAAATGCATGTACACAGTGCGAGGCAATTGAAAGAATTACTTTTAGATTAAGAATATGAAGGGAACAAATAAAGTGATATGAAACGAAAGAAATCGTACACCAAACGAGAGGTATAACGACCTCCAATAGGCCCTTAGCCGCAGCATATCAATAAACATGACGTATAAATAAGCACACGGAATATGCGTGTTTCGGATTCCTCCCTTCTGTTTCTTTCCTGAACTATTCCCAATGCCCGAATAAAATAATGACTAGTTTGTTACTCTGATTTCTTCTTCTGAGGAAAGGAAGTTCGTTCATCCGAAAACAAAAGGATTGACACTCCGAAGGTTTGCTAATCGGGCAATACCCCCCCCCCCCCCAAAAAAAAAAACAAAAAAAAAAAAACAGCCAACAAAATGCTCGTTAATCAAAATATTGGTTAATAATGTTAAAGACGATAATAATAATAATAATAATAATAATAATAATAATAATAATTATAATAATAATAATAATAATAATAATAATAATATAACAATAGACAGAAATAAAACAATATATGGCCCTATAGCAATTACCCGCAGCATGGTTACATTTTCGAATCAACAAACATGGATAGGCACAAGGAATATGCGTGTTTCGGATTCGAAATAACGCCGTAACCATCGGAATAGCGCACCCGTTTTCTTTTTCGGAATAATGAACACCACGGAAATCAATAAAATGATTTCAAACTAAGAATCCATCGTAATTCTTGCCTTAAAGATTTTCCTGAACTACGTGTATTCTCAATGCCCGAATAAAATAATGACTAGTTTGTTACTCTGAAAGTGGTGTTGTGAGTTAAGGAAGTTCGTTTATCCGAAAACGAAAGGATTGACACTCCGAAGGTTTGCTAATCGAACAATGGGGAAAAAAATAATAATAGTATACATTTTATTTTCACACTAGGTACGAACATCTATGGTGTAGGGAATTTGCGTGTTACGGAACATTTTATCACTTTCGCATCAGCGAACTTTACGTGCAGTGGGTACTACAAAAATGCCTCCCCCCTAAAAAAAAAAAAATAAAAATAAAATAAAATGTATATATAATTACACCAACACTTGAGCTTAACAGCAAACAAGCAAGCAAACAAACAAATAAACAACTTAAGATTTAATCTCATAGCTGCTTTGAATATTTCATGTTCCGTCTGTATACTTCTTTTCAGAATTATCTCTCGCTTCCCGCTTCACAACTAGGAAATAAACGATGTCAAACTATAATAAGAATTAAACTTATTGTCTTGCTCTGAATATAAAATTCATTATTCCAAAAGTTCGTTTATCCGTGAATACAACAGGCTCGATACTACAGTACTCCGAAGGTTTGCTAATCCGACAATAACGCACCTATCCAATCACAAACATTCGTGCATTTTCGGATTATGAATCATAATTTGACTATCATATTTACGAACATCTATTTTTCGTGTAGGGAAGTCGCGTGTATCTGAATGTTTCATTTTCGTACTAACAAACCTTATGGGTGCATGGGTACAACGAACATGACCCTCAACCCCCCACCCCCCCCCCCCCCCCCCACCCCCAAAAAAAAAGAAAGAAAGAAAGAAAGAAAGAAAGAGCCAAGTCAAACTAAGAATCAGTCTGAATTAGTCGCTTTGAAAATTCCACGTACCGTCTGAATTATCTCTCTGTCCAATAAAGAAATAAACGATATCAAACTAAGAATTAAACGTATTGTCTTGTTTTGAATATTTTTTTTTTTTTTTGCTTTTCTGGGGCCCGTTGCATAAAACTTACCATTGAATTTCAATGGTAACTACCGTCAAAATTAGGCATCACAGCCAATCAGCATCAAGGATTATAAAATTTACCGCTGATTTGAAGACTTACCGCTAGAAAGGAGCGGTAAGTCCAGCGGTAAGGGTTTTATGCAACAGGGCCCTGATTCAATAAAAAAACGGGCAATGTAACGCGCAATTGCTGAAGAAAGAAATATATTTAATGACCAAATAACGGCGAACAAATCCTTCTAATTTCTTTTTTCCTCTTTTTGGGGGTTAATTTTCTTTCTATACTCAAATGGATTTTACGTACACGCAATTTTAGTGAAACCATTTTCTTTTTGGTCGGCATTCTACGATAAGGTTCCTGTGGGTAGCTGTGGGTTCACCCTCGCCAAAATTGCGTGATTTCTCTTAAATACTATGAACCCGAATGATCTCTGATTGGTAATTTAGTCTATTTCATGATCAACAGTTGTTTATTTTCTGCGTGTAAAAAACAAAACAAAACACGTGAACTACTACATCATATAACATCTCTGTTTCGTTCAGCCGAGCGAGCCATGCCACAGCAATGGCGACGCACATACGGCGCACTCGCCTTTCCCATACGTGCACATTCCCTGGTTACATGCAGCCCGCATACCACCATGTGATGCATCAGGCGACTTTCACTAAACCCAGTGAATAATCTGCTAACGGTGCCGTACTTACAGCTAGGGTAAGGAAACTAAAACTTTTACAAATTGCTTCAATGAAAACGGCATCGATATATGTATACATGTTACCATTTTTAATATTATTATGTGTATCAGGTGAATTCCACGCCTGTCTACTGTTCTCATTCCCGACCGCTGTGCTACTTGTTGAATCTAATCTTGCAGTGATTCTTGCCGGCTAGCGGCTGTGGATGTGGCCACTACACACACACGTGTGTACTGTATTCCATGTGCGCCTTGGATCACGGACGCTTCTAACGAAATTTGGACGAAACTGCCGAGCTCCGAACACGCATTTTCCGAACGAGCAACGCATTTGCCGAACGGAATTGAGCGGGCGGTCTTGCGTGAAATGCGTCCACAAAGCGTCCACAAAGCGTCAGAATCGTTGCTAATAAATCGATAACGAAATTTCGTCCAAATTTCGTCCAGATTTCGTTGCTACTCGATCGATAACGAACTTTCGTTGGAAAACGAAATTGACGGAGGCGTTTCTTATTGCGCGTACTGTAATAGCATCAAGACCTACTTGAACGGTAAAATAAATGAACTTCATGTGACAAATGTTTCCCTTACACGGACAACAAATAACTACTTTCAGTAAATAAATGATACCAAAGCTCGAAAAGTGTATTACAGATGGTACTTTCAGTGTCTTTAGTATCAAAAAGAAAGCACACTATTGTGTCACAGTATCTTTTCATATACATTTACATTTACTCTTGTTACAATTTTTTTTTCAAACACTGTTCTCAAAACACTACCCTTTGTGCCAAAATGTCATGCTACTCAATTATAGTGAAACTTAGTGAAACAATTGACACAGATTTTAATATGGAGCAATGAAGGCTAAGAGCTAAGATCAGACATGGTATGCTTTCACACCTGCCCATAAATGTGTTTGGGTTTGTTTGTTTTTTTCTCCTATAGAGGTTGACCTACTTGTACTTTATACTATTATTGTTGCTATTGTTGCAGTTGTTTGTTTAAAAACAGAAGTGCTAGAGAAGGAGAAGAAACTACATTGTAGAATCTCTCCTTTGCAACCATGCTTTGTGCTGCAGAGAAGTTCTGCACTATATGCTGATTAATTGCTTTGACAAAAGGCAGCACTTCTGTTAAAGTATGCATCACTCCCCTATCACAACAAAACCAGTAAGCGGCTGTTCGCTATCCCTTTTATCAAATTATTATTATTATTATTATTATCATCATCATCATCATCATCATCATCATCATCATCATCATTATTATTATTATTATTATCATTATTATTGTTATTATCATCATCATCATCATCATCATCATCATCATTATTATTATTATTATTGTTGTCATCATCACATCATGACTATATACTTTGATATGTTTTGTAACTTGCACTTGTTGGTTGACTTTCACTCATGCTGTTGCCATTCCACTCTTTTCCTATTCTTTATCCCTGTGTTGTTCCTTAGGATGTTGCCTCCCTATTCAAACTTATCCTTCACAGGTTACCCCCTATGATGCTTGGGATCATCACTGTCCCTCCTCTGCCTTTTGTCTGTCCACCCTCCTGCTTTAATCCCCTCCCTAACTTGTTGGGCTCCTTGCCCATGACTTCCAACCTTTTGTTTTCTTTGTTCTGTGTCCCTAGCCCTCCCCTGACTGTGCTCGTTGTGTGCAGTCCTCATTGTGATTGTTTATGCCCCAGTCACATATAAACACGGATGCTCAAGGATCTACACGGTGATCTGGGGACGTCCGGGGATATCCGGGGAGATCCGGGATTTTGGTATGACTGTACACACGGTATCAACACGGCAGCTACACGGATAAGGCCGGAAGAGCGCGGCGTCTACACAGACAAACACGGCATCTACACGGATCAACACGGCAGCTACACGGCAGCCACACGGACCACCCCGGATTGCTCTGCCAACACGGCAATCCCCGGATGACGCCGGATGTTTTTGACCTCCAAAAGTTGCCGTGTTGGACTCCCGGCGTCAACACGGATCTCTCCCCGGATGAGATCCGGGGTGGTCCGGGGTGATCCGGGATGTGAGATGTGACTGGGGCACTACGTTTCCCTGCCTGTTTGTCATTTTACCGCTGACAAAGATTCTGCTAGGGTTGAAAGTTAAGGCCCCTTTTGATCCATTTTAATACTTTCAGCAGCAAAATGTGTAGGGAACAGGATATGCCAACAAAAAATAGTAAAAAAAAAAAGTGTGACATGCTACTAAACACGCAGAAACACCCATTAGCCCATTACTTTAATCTGAAGATTTAACATTCAAGTGCTAAACCTACAGAACAAATTATCCAGAAATGTTCACAAGATGGTTAAAGGTTAACTTTTAAAGATATTTCAATATTCCTTTTTTATTTCAGTCCCGAGGTATTTGCTACAAGAAGATTTGAAGAAAAGCTGGAAGGATTTGTTCCACACCATATTACCATCAAGTTCCACACAGAATTTCAACATTTTCTCTTGGTATACAGTATAAAATTGTTAAAATCAAGAACCTTTTCTGTGGTCTCCATATCTAACCTCTATAGAAGAGCAGTATGGAGCATGGAACATCAAAGCAAAAGAAATGCTTGCATTCAATTGTCATGCTATAGAACCTACGCATAAATTTGCACATACTGTGAAGAGATTCCACTCCTTTTTATAATGCCTCCCCGGTTTACATTCATAAAGTAAAGGCATGTTGGTGCCAATACTCATCCATTCCAGCATGTTCATTTCCTATTTAAACTGAAATCTGAGCTTGATTCACGTGCTTCAAGTGCCAATAAATTTTACCAAAGGAAAAAAAAAGTGGAGCTCTGTATAATGTGAGTGAATATGTGAGGGATAAATAAACCTGTAGCAAGTAAGGACCAAGTCTAGGGAAAGTGTGAAACAAACACTCTGTGACTAGCATTCTTCCTGTCTCATATCCTGATGCTTTCACAAAATCAACATACACACTGTACTATCACTTTCCATTCCTGAATTCACTCATTACAAGCCTGTCTTTTTATACTTTGATTTCTCACACGGAACAGGGTCCCATTTCATAAAACTTGTTATCAGTGACAACTGCCACATTTCTATCACAAATTTGCTCTTAACAAATTAGATGCAAGGATTTCAGTAGCCTATAACAACTATGACAACTTGTCACTGATAACAAGTTTTACGAAATGGGGCCCAGGACAGACCTGTGTCTGTTGTGGGGAATCATCAGGTTAAAAAAAACAAAATGAGGGCCCGTTTCATAAAACTTGTCATCAGTGACAAGTTGTCATAGATGTGACAAGCTACTGAAATCCTTGCATCTGATTGGCTGAGAGCAAATTTGTCATAGAAATGTGGCAGTTGTCACTGATGACAAGTTTTATGAAACGGGCCCCAGTAGAACTACTGTATGTCCAAAAAAAAAACTAGAAATGTCGCTACAGCGACTGGTTATACCCCCGCCAAACAACATTTCATAAGCTTTGGTCAAAACAACATTTGATAAGCTTTGGTCAAAAAACTGAGGAAGTAGTTAAATCCGCAAGATCTTTCCTTGATCTTCTGCCATTAATATGCCGTTACCATGGCAACGTACTTTCGGGTACTGTCGAAAAATGCGTCTTGCACATCTACAACCAAAGGCACACATCTGTACCAAGTTTCATGGAAATTGGGCAAAAACTGAGGAAGTAGTTTGCAACACAAAATTTTCCATCATTTTGGCTCATAATATGTGAGCTGTTACCATGGCAACATACTTTTTGTCACTGTTAAGAAATGTGTCATGCTGACCTATATCCTAAGACAAACATTCAATATGAATTCCATGAGAATTGGAAGAACACTGATGAAGCAGTTTTGCCATGAAGCATTTTGCCCTATATTTTACCAATAACATGCCGTTACCATGGCAACGCACTTTTCGCCACTGCGGAAATATGTGTCTTGCACATTAACATATTCAGATGAACATCTGTACCTAATTTCATAAAAATTGATCAAAAACTGTGGGAGGAGTTCGCGACGCAAGATTTGTACCCATTTTTGCCCATAATATGCCGTTACCATGGCAACGTACTTTTGGGTACTGTCAAAAAATACGTCTTGCACATCTACAACCCAAGGCACACATCTGTGCCAAGTTTTATGGGAATCGGTTGAAAACTGAGGAAGTAGTTCGCGACGCAAGATTTGTACCCATTTTTGCCCATAATATGCCGTTACCATGGCAACGTACTTTTGGGTACTGTCAAAAAATACGTCTTGCACATCTACAACCCAAGGCACACATCTGTGCCAAGTTTTATGGGAATCGGTTGAAAACTGAGGAAGTAGTTCGCGACGCAAGATTTGTACCCATTTTTGCCCATAATATGCCGTTACCATGGCAACGTACTTTTGGGTACTGTCAAAAAATACGTCTTGCACATCTACAACCCAAGGCACACATCTGTGCCAAGTTTTATGGGAATCGGTTGAAAACTGAGGAAGTAGTTCGCGACGCAAGATTTGTACCCATTTTCGCCCATAATATGCCGTTACCATGGCAACGTACTTTTGGGTACTGTCAAAAATTACGTCTTGCACATCTACAACCCAAGGCACACATCTGTGCCAAGTTTTATGGGAATCGGTTGAAAACTGAGGAAGTAGTTCGCGACGCAAGATTTGTACCCATTTTTGCCCATAATATGCCGTTACCATGGCAACGTACTTTTGGGTACTGTCAAAAAATACGTCTTGCACATCTACAACCCAAGGCACACATCTGTGCCAAGTTTTATGGGAATCGGTTGAAAACTGAGGAAGTAGTTCGCGACGCAAGATTTGCAACGGACCGACCGCCCGACCGCCCGACCGACCGCCCGCCCGACCGACCGACCGCCCGCCCGACCGACCGCCCGACCGCCCGTCCGCTGATTCCTATATACCCCCTTCAAACTTCGTTTGGCGGGGGTATAAAAAAAAATTACAACGGGACCCTTTGCAATGATAACTTTAAAAATAGTGAATCAATCCAAATACAATTTCAGGGTATGAAACTATAACTCATTGCCCACATCTTACAGAAAACCCCATTCGATTTGAGCAAGTGTTCAGAGAGAAATGAGGAATGTTGTAGAGCATGTCAGGAATCTCTTCCCTCCAAGTTCTGTCTATTGTGTTCAAACAGAAGAGCATCCAAGTGCTAAACTTGGAAGAATCAGACTCATGACATGCTTTACAACAATTCACATTTCTCTGTGACCGCTTAACCAAATTGAATAGGGTTTTCTGCAAAATAGAGCTAAGATGTTATATTTTAAGACCCTGAAATAGCATTTAGACAGTTTAATCATATTGGGTGTTATCAATGCGAAATTTTGATTGTAATTCTTTCTTTTTTTTTTGGACATACTGTATAGAAGTATTTAAACATATCATTCTGTAGATAATGGCTTGTAACAGCTGTGTCTTTCCACACTAGTTTGCTGGAGGCAAGCTATCATTGACCAAATACAGTAAGTTATTTATCCTTTAAAAACTTCAGACAGTACACAACCACATAGCATGGAATAGCAACATTACATAGGACTTAGAGTAAAGTGATACCATTTACAATGTACACAAACTGTATACGAACTCTATTACATTTCAAAGTACAAGTTGTTTGTAAGTAAAAACAGCAAATCAAATGACAATATCCCTCCCAAACAGCATTGCCAGATGAATGTTGTATTACTTTTGGTTTGCTACTCGTAACTCCTCAGCTTAGTTTTATTCATAGACTTTCTCATTTGACACATTTGAAAGGGGAATGCTGATATCACAATTAAAAAAGATCGAGAGAGGAAAGGTATCCTGAAAAGTCGATGCCATGAACATGAGGTAGAAAAATCTTGCCACAAGCAAAGAGTCATGCCAGCATTCCTATCACTTACCCGCTTTCTCTTCCGTTTGCGGATGTTGTTTTCAATATCTTTTCGTTGTTCATTACACCATCTCTCAAAGAAGAATTTGGGATCTGTGTAGAACTTCAAGCCATCCTTGCCATCTTCCCTGCAGAGTCAAATAATGCCAATCAAAGTAAGTCAAGACATTCTGGACAGGAGTTCTGTTTGTACCACATTTCACACACATCAAACATGGCTGGCTGGGTGAAGACACATTAAGAACTTGAAACACTTCTAGTGCTTTGTTGAAACTTTAAATCTGTATTGCTCATAAACTCAATACTGTTCAATATCATGGGCTATTCACTAAAAAGATGCTAGCGTTTGTGTCTTATCTAATCATTACTCTATACCTGATTGGTTTATCTGCTCGCCTGTTTGCTTGTTTCGATTAGATATTAATAGCCCATTGGGAGTGAACTTCACACACTGAGAGCACATATGTATTTTCAAACTGAAGTCATTGTTTGATATCTGCAGCAAGTTTTCCAAAAAAAAAAACAAAAAAAAACTTTACATATTTACATAGAATCCTTTGTGTTGTCACAAAGTTAGTGCTTTTGGAAAATCGGAGGAAACATTGAATTCATCTCTATTTAATAAAACATATCATTTAACATTAAATGTTATCAAGGTCTGACTCTCCCAGTGAATCAGATATCTACCCATCACATGCACTGTGACAGCTTTACCTGAACCGATTAAGACCTTGAAGTGCTGGAGTGGGGTCAGCTTTACTATACATCTCATGAAGAGCAATTGGACGTGTTTCAAGTCCAAGCAACATAGTGTCAGGTTTCTCTGAGTTCTGGTAAGGCATGGCCTCCTCATCATAGAAAACAATTCCTGAGGGTATTGGCAGCAGGGGGATTAAGACAGGTACAACTTGAACATCATGGCTACTGCCTTGTAAAACATTTGTGTGTTTATCACCATTGCCATGACAACTCACCTCATCATGGAACGCCAGCTTTGCATGGATGGCATTCTCATGCAAAATGTACTGAGGAAATTCAATGAAACTTCACCATCCAGACCATGTTATTCAAGATCAAACATGCGTGTTGTGAGGACAAACATTGTTAACCCTATGTGACAGCAATACTAGACATGGGAGTGCTCCACACACTTGGTTTCATTGTTCAGGAGTTCTTAAACCTCTCAAGAAGTGCATCAAACTTTTGTTTGATTGAACAAAATTAGAAAAAGCGATCAAGGTACAATATAATTAATCAAAACAAAGAATAATCATTAAAACCACTTAATACATTTCTTAATGATAGAGTTTGCATTCATTTTCTTGAACAGTGCAAAATCAGAACACTAAAAATAATTGCAATATTATGTGCAAATGAACACAGTACCAGTTCCAGTTATACTATGATATATTTCATCACTTGTACAGTACAGTTTTGTATGATTTTTTTTTATCTTAAATTAACTTGTATATAATCTGAAGAATTTAGATTTTGTGGGACGAAAAGAATCTTGACATTGCCCAGAAGTCTTTCTGTTCTCCCATGAAATAAGAGTTCTACTATAATGAACACCATCTGCAGAAATCTCCCATGTCTTGCATTGCAAATAAAAGAATGATGACATGCCATCATACAGTGAGTCCCAGCTACCTGAATTGGTTGAGTAGAGAAAGCTTGGGTGGCTTCTCACATCTCATGTAGGTCTCCCTCATAGCTGACGGCATGGTGGGTGAGGATACCACCTCGGTATCGAGGGCCAATGAACTTTTGAAGGCTTTGCGCATGTGAATGTCTTGAAGAGAGACTAATGGAGAGGAAGGGTATGAGAGAAGGAAGGGTGGAATGGAGAGTGGAGATCAGAGAGCAAAGCTGGTAAATGAACAAAATCATAACATGATAACAAAACAAAAAAATGATACTATAAAATATTTTGAAAGAAAACATCTACTCACATCTACAGCCAGTAGCTGTTAACTATAACTTGTACATCACTGAAGTCAAAGCAACAGATACTTTCTGTGAAAGTGTGGACACTTACAGTGTACATATCAGAAAAATTTGAACAATTTGAGTGGTAGCATGTCCTCTACAGATTTGTCCACATCTTTGACCAAAAAAAAAGGAGATAATTATTGAAAATGATTTGCCTACAGATTATTACAGTACAACAAATCAACTCCCCCAGTTTTCATGTAGTCTCAACTAAAATGTATTTGGTATGTCTTGAACACAGTCACATAGAAATGCATCTTCTGCATATTAATTCTTGAAGAATACATGTACACGTATACATACGCAAAATCATGATCATAACTTGTGTAGGCAAATAATTGATAAGTACGTTTGTACGTGTGCATTCCATGAAGTGACATAATCCAAAAATGTGAATAATCATTTCAAAGTACGTTGTCACAAAGAATCAATGCAAACTAATAAACAATCAACTGTCTTGATGTCCTTTTTTTTTTTTAAACTGTAAACCAATCTGTTGCTTTGTTTTATGTTATGTGAACAGAAATCTCCTCTTCAGGCACACTAAAACCAAATCATCTGAAATGAAATGTTAAAAATTCGTGGTGCTTTTCATTCAACAAAGTACAAAGTGTACCAAGGTTAAAACACTATTAAAAATTGACAATATGATGTTCCATGAGAATTGCAACAAATGTTCTACAGTACTTTAACAATGAAATTATTCTCATTACTATCAGTAGATGTAAATGATAATTGACAGCTGTAAAACAATTTCAAATGATTGAACATACATAATGTACATGTACATGTACAATGTACCCTACAGTGAATCTTATCTGTGTGTTTAAAAAATTCAGGAAAATAAAATCACAAAACCTACAAGTACAACCACAACCCAGATCCCGACAATGGCAGGATTTATGAAAAATTGTGAAAATCATGATCAAAAGATGTTGAACAGAAACATACAATACAATGAAATTCTATTCTACAATGTCTCTTTAGAACAAGCTATGCAAGTACAAAAGTGTACACACATGGCCAAATAATCCTGACTGGAGTCAAATGATACACTTGTATGTACAGTGTATGTGTACCAAGAGCTGAATACATTTTGATGCACATACATAGTTTGTGTACACTGTGTTTTCGCTGAGGGCAATTCTATTCTAGCAGGTCTGCACTAGTCATGTTTTTTTAATACCTCAGTGGGCAGCAAATGAAGATAGATTCAATCAGGCCACCATTTCCTCCCAATGCTGCCTGGTCTTTATATTCTACTAATTTAGAAAGCTTACATGTAGTACACTCTGCAAAAACACAAATAATATTTACCTTCATACATAATGTACATACACATACATGTATGTATTGGGTGGGGTTTTATTGACATTTTAATAGCTTATCATACTCTTCTGCAGGATGTTTTCATTTTGCAATTACAGCTATCAGCCATTACCACTGGCAACAAGCTATAGTACATGTAAAGAGGGGACAGGAAACAGGCAAGATGATAATACATGTACGCAATTGGTCACATGACCACAATCACACATCCCAGTATCCTAGTGCAGCAGTGGGGATGGGGAAGAGACCCAAACTGTATTCAGTCACGGTCCAGCGAGATCTATGTACAGCGGTCCCACCCCTCCTGTACAGTGTTAGTACAATGAGAATCAAGTGTCAAACTGAGAGCTAATTAAACGACGAGAGCATTACGTCACCTGAGTCATTAAGCAGGTTGATGAGTCATCCAATACTGTGGTCTCAGGTCAAGTATGGATAATTTTCATAAAATACAAACTGCACTGTACGTACATTGTATGTAAGTGACTATTAAACAGAGCAATATAAAGTTACAATGTCATTAAGTACTGTACAATTGTACATTAAACACCTTTTTATACTTTGTCTATACTCTTCATACTGACCTTCATGTACACAGTTGTACTCAAAGTACATTTTGTAAATTGCACATTACAATTGTATACATTGTACATGTAGGCCTACAAATATACTACAGTTGAACCTCTCGTATCCGGACAAGTCGGGACCGGGGCTCATCCGGATAAGGGATTTGGCCGGATACGGGAGACTCAATGCTTTATACATACACATGTACTGATGTAGCCCATTGTAGTACCACATGAAGTAATGTGTATACTGCAACCTTTTCATTGTTACATTTGGGGATGTTTGGGGATGTTAAAATGTCTGAGGGTAAGCAATTTGGAAGGAAATTTGATGTAATGTATGTTAATCATGTTGGAAGTAATATGTAATTCATGTGTGTTTGTGTAGGAGTTCTCAAGGAGTTGGGCAAAATCATGGCAAGATTGCGTCCGGATAATAGAGAGATCCGGATAAAGGGAGGCCGGATAATAGAGGTTCAACTGTAGTAACCAGGGAGATACAACCAAGGGGTGTATGTACAGTGAACATGTGTGTACACTGTACATGATCACACTTACAAGTACTGCACTGACAATGTATGTACAACTGGTGTATGCATGTACAATTGTACAATCATGCATTGTACATACTGTAGTTTGTACACTCGTGACTGAACAATGTACAGCTGCACAGTGTACAAATTGTAGTATGTACATTGTAGGTGAACCTTGCACAGTTTGTATGCATGACAAAATTTTGATATGATTGATATGATAGTTCTAACATTGGAACACTGACATTTCAAACAAGAATAATTCTGTACACATACATTGTACAATGTACTGTAGGTCTGTGTATGTATCAACTGCTGTGTATTCAAATAGCCCTAAATACCCAGGTGTACATGTACATGTGTATATGAGCGCCGTAGTACAACCTAATTGTACACTTGTACACTATGGCCACGTTCATGCAAATTTCATAGCCAGAATCACAAACATGAATCATGATTCAAAATGGCGTTTCAAATCACGGTCTCAGCGGAAGAGCGTTCATACGGGCTTTCGCAACACTGATTCTGGCTCTGCTCATCCTCTGCCATTGCGCAGCGCACTGCGCAGTTTGACCATGTCTCTGCAACTCAAGCCAGTAGGCCTCCTTATGCCAACTGATCAGTCAGTTTTAGGCCTTTACGCTTTTATTTCGGTGAATACTTTCCAATAAGCTGTGGCATTCAGGCTCTGCCCACAGACTGAGGAATACTCTTCATTCTTTGTCTCTCCAATTGTTTTCCCTTGGTAGACACAGCGCTGCAGCCATTACTATTATCAACTCAATCAGACAGTAATTACACTGTACATGTATTATTATATTAAACAGCTAGATACTATAGAATCGGTGTATGGCGTTGATGTAAACAAATAAGTGCAAGTATGGTACCAAAACACACGATTCATAAGACGTACACAAGCACGCGAACAGAACAAGAAGCTGTGGGATACCCCAAGAGACATGCATGCGCACAGCGCACAATGACGTCATAGAATCATGACTGAAATCACTGTTGCGTTCATGCGGTTTTGGCGATCGTGATTCTGGCAGAATCATGATTCAAAACGCCCCTTTTTCTGCATTTCAGATCGCCGTTTAAATGGAAAAATCGCATGAACATGTTTAGAAACGCAATTCTAGTTTCGCATGAACGCAGCCTATGATGCAAGCAGATCCACTGTAATCAACATTAATTTGCCACCACTTGTACAACTGCAGCATAAATGTGTGCATACTGTAGGCCCTACCAAGGAGGTATGAGGGAACCTCCTTGGCCCTACTAACCTTTTGAGAGGTTTTGTTTTCCTGAATTCCATAAGTCTGGTGCTATTCAGGAATTTAAAGACATAGCGAAAATATTGACTCCGATCCCGATATAGATGAATGTGACATGCACATGTACTGTACAATATGTAGGCCTACATTTCTCTGTTCAGTAATGTACTGTACTCCACGATTGCAAATTTAACCACTCGAGAAATCATAGGGAAGTCCCAATTTGTGAAAATCTAGGCTTGCTTATTATATATATATTGCGTACAGCAGATCATACATCACAATGTATTTCAGTCTAGTGATCACTGGTACTCCCTTGCACACTTTACTGAATATATACATCATCCTACATGTACTAACAGCACCCGTGGAAATCCCCGGGTCTGAGGGGTTTTATTTTTTTTCTCATACACATATGTAGATACGATTTTGCACATTTTTATTGATGAAATAAAAAGACATTTTTTCTCATTCTTTCGTTACTTGTGCTCGATCTCTTCTACCCATGACCACCACCCCCCCCCCCACACACACACACACATTTCCACCCCCGTAGAACAAAAAACAACAACAACAACAACAAACAAACAAAAAACAAAACAAAACCCAAAAACAAACATTCAGGGCAAAATCACCAAAAACGCTTATGAGATTCTGCGGAAGTTCTGCCCACAGATTCTTCCGGTCGGAATGGGGAGATACTATTGACACTATGACTTTGATATCAATTATACCCCCTGCTCTTGCATCCATGCAGGCACCCAAGGGAATCCACAGCTGGTCTCAAGGCCTAGCATTTTTTTTTTTCATTCCTATTTCTTTTCCCACGTTATGAGAGAAAAATATAATATTTTTGATCGTCTTCAATTGCTCCCTCCTTTTTGTTTTTAATCACCAAAACTTGGTTTGATCAGGAGGTCACCTCCCTGGTTTGATATATCATAGAACCATCCGTTTATCTGCTTCAGACTAAACATCATCATTATTATCATATTATTATTCTTATTAGGCCCCTATTGTTATATTGCTATTATAATTATTATTGTTATTTGGGGAGGGGGATCATAGTCATTAGGTTTTATAAGTATTAGGCACCCGTGGGAATCCTCGGGTCTCACGGCTTCGTATTTTTCCTTTAATATTCTTCAACCACGTTATGAGAGAAGAAATACACAAAGAATATTTTTGTCTTCATTTGCTCCCTCATTTGTTTTCATAATCAAAACTTGGTTTAATGGATCTAGAACCACCCGTTTATCTCATTGATACTGTTCATTGTTTTTATTATCATAATGGTTAGCATTATCATTATTATCATTATTATTATTGTTATTGTTATTTTGTGGGAGGGGAGATCATAGTCATTCAGTTTTATTATTATTTTATATTATTCATTGACATGGGGATGAATCAAGGGAATTAAGGAAAAAAGTTTATCGGTCAAGGATAGTGAATGTCTTTTTTTCCGTCATGTCAAGGTTACTCTACGACTGATAGCTTCATTATCATTGCTATTTCATTTTAAACATCAAAACAATCCAGTACCTGTTTGTGTCTCTTCCGCCCACTCTTAAAGGACAAGTTCACCTTCATAAACATAAGGATTGAGAGAATGTAGCAATATTAGTAGAACACATCAGTGAAAGTTAGAGGAAAATCGGACAATCCGTTCAAAAGTTATGAATTTTTGAAGTTTTTGTGCAGTAACCGCTGGATGAGGAGACTACTGCAGTGTGTGAATAACTTATACCCCTTTCATAAACTCAATAATGCGGATAATATCCGCAACATTTGGTCGTAAAATCGGAGGGGGGATAGAATAATGCGCATTATTTCGACCCTTCTATTATCCGCATAATAGCAGCGTCGGGACCAGATTTTGAGTTTATGAACGCAAACCCAAATAATGCGGATAATTGCCAGGGTGCGGTCAAACGTCACCTGTCTTTCCCGCAGAAGGGGGGTGTGCAGTCACCATGACGATTATCCGCCTTTTTCAGAACGGGCGCTCGTAAAAATAATGCGGATTACTCTCAGAGTTTGTGAACGCATTTTTTATTGAATTATCCGCATTACTCTTATGCGGATAATAGGGGGATGAGTTTATGAAAGGGGTACTAGATGTCACATACGTACAACAATATACCAGGCCTCGAAATAGGATTTTGGAGGGGCACGGCCATTTAGAAAAGGGCACTTTTTCCAAGAGGCCAGGGCACTTACGTCAGTCAGAGGGGCACCAAGGCCGCATTGGAAAGGGCATGTTTGGTGTTTATGAAAAAAGAAAGAAGAAAAACAAACCGAGAAAAACACACAAACACACACACACACACACACACACAAAGTGCAACACACAACAAAAACCTCTTCCCTACAGCTGATAACACATTCCCGATCTCCGCGTTTCTATCAGGTGAAACGACATTTTTTTAAAACAGGAATAAAACAACAATAGGTATTGATTGAAACTCAACACCCTTTCAGGCCAGCCAGGCCAGGCTGCCATGAAACTTCAAAGCACATTCCGACAGCTGGCTGGCAAAACCACAAGTCAAAGGAATTTGCGTGCGCGTGTAGATTGCTATGATTAGTCGAGTCTGTGACAGACAGTTCATGACCTCCAAGAATGCGCCAGTTGTACGCGCGGTTTCTTCTGTTGATTGGTCTCTCTCTCTCCACCCCTCCCCATTCCCCAGTCTGGCACACCTTGGCATCGTGGGATTTTTCTTTTTTCTTGGTGAACTTGGAGTTCACTCTTTACTACTCTATCTGAATATGCGCTGCCTAGCTAGTACATACTCGCGGCCGCTGCGCTGCGGAGGCAGTCAGGACGGTAAAAGCCGGTCGGGCGTACATGTACGTACACATCGTCTCGTATCTCGGAAAGATAAGAGTTTGAATCAGATATATCGGGACGCGAGTGAACTGAAGGTATGATATTTGAGATCAGGAAAGTTGTTCAAGCTTATTAAAGAGACTTTGAGAAAGGGCATATCATACGTCATAAATAATAACTTTCATTCTAAAAGGGCACCTCGGCCCCAAGAAAAAGGGCACATTTTTTTTTGGCCGTAACTTTGATAAAAAAACCAAAGGCATTGCGGCCAACGAGAGGGGCACCGACGGCCATGGCCGTCGGTGGCCGTCGGTTAATTCGAGGCCTGATATACGGAAAATATAAAGAGAATTTCACAAAATTTCATCTTTTGAAAAAGGTACACGTTTCCCCGACTCGTTACCGACAAATGTTATGGGTAATATCATTCCCCTTGCCTTTAGAAAGAGGCAAGTCAAGTGCTCTTTTATTATGCGAAAAAAAGTGAAAATTTGTTGAATTTTCTTTATATTTTCTTTATACTGTTGTACGCATATGACTCACAAGCTGTAGTAGTCTCCTCATCCAGCGGTTCCAACACAAAAATTTTAAAAATTCATAACTTTTGCATCGATTGTCCAATTTTCCTCAAACTTTCACTGATGTGTTCTACTAATATTGTTGCATTCTCTCAATCCTTATTTTTATGAAGGTGAACTTGTCCTTTAAGTTATGGATCATAGCACCCCCTCCCCATTCATTTGCATCGGCCTAGTATTATTATCATTATTTCAGTGTATTATTATTGTTATTATCATTATTATTATTACCAACATTATTATTATTATTATTTAGGGGAGAGGAGAGAGTAGAGTCATAATATAGGGATGATCAACCAAGGGAGGCGGAAATGTTAATTTGTTAAGAATTGTAAAAATCTGTTTCCCCCATTTTTCTGCTCTTGATAAAAAGCTTTTCTGAAGACAGTCCTGCGCAAACTGTCCAAAACTGCTTCACTGCACTAAAACATTGCTGAGTAGGACTACTTCATATATAGACCCCTAGGCCCGTATTCTACTGTACATGTAGACCAAGGTTTAAACCCATTTTAGACTCACCTATGGTTTAGCTAGACCCGAGGTTTAATTTTGTATTCTGCAAGCGAGGTTTAGTTAAACCAGAGTCTATTTCGGGTTTAAATTAAACCCGAAATAGACTTGGGTCAAGCCACCATGATGCCCTCTGTGGAAGAAGAAACTCTCCCTCTCTGATTACTTTTCGCTCCACAAATCCACTTGTACATTTTTATCATCATTATTATCATACAATGTAATCATTAATGTCCTTCTTCTTCTGCTTCAGACTGTACATTATCATCATTATTATCATCATTATTGTTATTATTAGTTTTATAACTATCACTATTATTATTATTATCATTATTATTATTATTATTATTATTATTATTATTATTATTATCATATAATCATTATTATCATCATTGATATATTTGGGGAGGGGGAGATCATAGTCATTAGGTTTAATAAGAAGGCACCCGTGGGAATGGGTCTCGGGGCCTCGTATTTTTTCTTTAATATTTCTTTTCCCATGTTATAGGAGAAAGAAGAATATTTTTGTCGTCATTTGCTCCCTCTTTTTTATTTTTATCACCAAAACTTGGTTTGATGCACCATAGAACCACACATTTGATGTCCACTTGTGGTTCTTCAAAAATTGGCGGTCAGCAAAGCAAGGGTTTCCCCCACGTCCGCTCGTCTTATGAATATTCATGTTTACAGCAGCCATGCAGTAAACGAATGAACAGCGGCGCGTGTACTCTGATATGGAAGGGTACGATCGGCAAGGACAAAATCTAAGTGGATATTTAGCCGTCCTGGGCCCTGTTTTATCAAAAGATAAATTTAACGTTAAGTCAAAATAATCTATGATTAACCTCTCAAATCAACTCTAAGTCCACTTAATCTATGATTAACTACCAAATCAACTTCAAGTCCGTCTTATCAAGACACCCAGAGTTGACATCAACTCCAACTTCCTAAAAAATCAACACATAACTTTTCTCAACCGCTCCAAATCTATGATTAACTTAACAGGTGATAAATATCAACTTTAAGTAGAAACAGTCTAGGTACACTCAATTGTAAGGCAATTTACAAAAGAAAGATGACTGTCACACTTATCTAGTCTAGCTGGGGTCTTGTCACAAATGTTTGTCTGTTAAATGCTAACCTTTCTCTAACATTTTGTTGCGTTTCTTTCATGTAATTATGGTCTTTTCCTTGCATGAAATTCACGATCGGCACGCATTGCTTACGCGACTGCTGCACGCAAACACCCTCGACAGCAGTCGTAATCCCAGCCTGCGCGCCCTGCGCCTCGGCACGCCGTCCGCCCGCCAATCAAGCTATCGCCAGCAAGCAAGTAACCGAGTACAGTACTGGAACTGGAACCGCGTCTGTGTGTAATGCTTATCTTGCCAAAGTAAAGAACCCATATGCGAGGAAACCAGTGATTTCTGACGTGCGTAGGCCTACGTAGAGCTAGTTCGGCAATAGATACTAATTAAAAGTTTAGTAGGCATATACAGAAAATAAAGAGTTTAATTCTAATATATATATAGCACCGAGTACGACAGGAACTTGAGATCCAGCTTAATGTTAGGCCCAACTGGTTATACTATAGATAACGTTCAGCGAGTCGTTTGTACTTACAATGTACCGTAACACGTAGTGGCGTACTGCTGATTAGATACAGCGTCTAAGTCATTCTAGAATTTCGACATGTTGATGATGTAGACTTGCGATCTATTCTTTACAAAGCCTATCTGCGCCGTAGAGGTAAAAACAAGCTACTGTAATCACCACACTCTCACAAGTTTCCATAATCCTACACATAAACACACAGGACTTCAGCCTATTGAATTAAGACTTGAAGTAATCCTACGTATGTGCGGAATCTTTACGGTACACGCGTACGCAGATTTTCGTTGAGCTCGGGATGTGCTAGATCTATATCGACCTACTTTTTTCAATACAACGCAAAACGGCGTATTTTGCGGTTTTGCTGCAAACTTAATACTTCTAATTCAGCGGATGTATAGCGCTAATGATACTGCGTCGCACTAGCAGACTACGAATCCGTGGCCATGGCAAACAATCATGTTTTTGTTGTTTGTTTTTCTTAATGTATTGTTTTGTTTTTAAGCAGACAGTACCGGAAACCAGCCTCGTCCCGTGTTTTTAGTTTTGACTAAATCAATAATTAAGTCATGGTGATGAGCTATAACTATAATCGACTATTAAGTCTCTTCGTAAAACGGAAACTTGCAGTTGATTTAAAGTTATAGCAGACTTCAAGTTGGATAAAGTTAGCATTGATATCGCAATCAACGCTAACTTTATCTTGATAAAACAGGGCCCTGAACAGTCTGAGTACAATGATACCCGACTTGAGAGTAAACTAAATGACGTACCTGAGTTGCATAGTATCCTGCAGTTGTGCAAAATACAATTAAATAACAGCATTCGTTGTTTTCATTTGGGCACACCAATGGCGAACGTCGCTGTGCGTAAATGCCCTTGTACTTATATGACCGCCCCCTGTATTACAGTATACCATAATGAGTGTCCAATCACGTGCACGCAGATAGTGTTTCGTGTAACCATCGTCAATACATACACAGGCACAGGCCACACACTGGCATACCGTACCCGAGAGTACATGTACATTGTGTGCGTGCGTGCGTGTCTGCCGGAAGATGACAGAGATTTCGCTGCACGCCATCATCTCTAGTATCCCCACTGTCTCTGCAAGCTAAAAGATGGACGATCAAGAAAGCAGGAGTCCAGCGCAGGATCGGTGAATATTTAAACGCTTGGCTCTGTCGTCACGCACAAAAATGCATTAGCAAAATGCATCTATCTAATTAATTTTTCTTTTTCGTCCTCAACGTCGACACGGAGGCGGAGCGCGGACGAAACCCGGTCGAAGGCATGTAAAAGACCCTCCCGCTGCCGACGGCACCGGTCTCGGGGGCCCGGAGCTGACGGCTCGGGAGGAGATAGACAAAACAGGAAATACATAAGGCCCCGACAACAACAACAACTTCGCCTTTTACTGTAATAAATGCTCAAAGTGCTGGAAAACAATTATGCTCATGTAGAGTGTGCGAAGAAATCAATTACACTGTAGAGCAATACAAAATGTGCCTACAACTGCACTACAATTAGACACATGTATGTACACTTTACAATCATATATCTTCAACAAAAACCACCGGTATAGGCCTAATGACAGACCAATTACAATGTATGTTCTTCATGTTCATTTGGATTATTACACAAAATATTTTCTATCAATGTACACTGTATTTGTATTTTGTACAGACAGACAATGAGGTACAACCGTAAATGTCTATATATTGTACCATTGTAGCATGATATTGCTAGTAAATCGTTGTTACAATTGTAGCATTGCATGCAGTACCTGTAGGAACAGCTTTTCAACTATCCATCACTGGTGCTATAAGAATGGAGATTTTATCATAATTATACCCTGTTGGTTCAACTGGCAAGTGCAATTATAAAGTCTTAACAAACTAAAGAAGAAACTCCTCTTTTACATCACTAAAAAGTAGATTTAAGCAAAATAATTTACTGTACCATACCCTACAAAGTATATGATATAAATTTTTTTCTTTTTTTGTGAAGTAAGATCTGAGGAAGAATTTTATAAACTCCAAAATGCCTTTAACATTTTTAGGCCCACAAATGTATACTTTGTCTTTCAACAATTCAAGGAGAAGGCCTACTGATCAACTACTTGTAGTGTGGCACATACAGTGTTTACACTGTACAGCTGTACGTATGTGTGACATATACAATGTACTTACGTACATTGTAATCACTGCCTGTTGGGGCTGTCTGAAATAAATACAGTTAGACTGAATTATTGCAGGCAGTTTGTCTAAGCTGGTTGGCCTTGCGACAGTTTCTTCAATGTAAAGAGTAAAATAACAAGACATTGTAGATACCTAATATGTAAAGATCTGCAGGCACACAATGAGTGATCCCAAGTTCGGTGTGTACATGTAGTGCTAGTGCTAGTGCTAGTGCTAGCTCCTAAAAACAACTGGCTTAATATAATTTATCGAGCTCCAACACTGACGGTCAGATTAACACAATGATACTGATCACAATTATCAATCCCCTGGCACAAGGTATTGGTATCAAACCATCACAAAGTCCACAGGAATTGTGTGACGAAAAAAGTGATTGTGTGTGATTACAGTCAAACAGTAAAAGATTATTAAGGTAGCCATGACTGCTTAATTTTATTTACATAGTGAGGAAGACAGATTAAAACACTGGTCACAAATTCCAACTTGTCTTTATAATACAACAAACTTAATTTTGCTCCCATGCTCAGATTTATGTAAACTGTAGACTTGTCTAAGAGTGTTTGTGTACAATTGTACGTTACATGGGTGACCATCACATTAGCATCTAACTTAGAACGTAAAACATGCATCTAATGGAAGTGAATGTGGGTCTCTCTCGGCAATGCTATAACAACAGCACCGAACTTGAAATGACAAAGATGATAATCGCACATCCCCACGCCTTAGTAGGGGCTAGTTATAGCCAATGGGGAAAAAAACAAAACAAAACATGTACATGTATTGTAAATTGCTATCACAAATGGGGGAGCTCAGTTCAGCAGACGACATTCAACACTGAGTCCAGCACCAGCAACCGGAAATACATCATAAATAAGTTTTTAGGTCAACCTTCCAACACTGACTGATTTCAAGTTCGGTTTTATCACCGGTCAGCACTAGCACTACTGTACCACCAGCACCGAACTTGCAATGTGTACACTTGTACATAATATTTACACCTATGTATAAAATTTACAGAATCAGATCTGGCAAGAAGGTGGCTTCTCCTTGATACAGTACCTTTGATACAAAAGAAAATGTCATGTACAATATGTACACTGTACACGAAAGAGCAAACTTATCATCTTCGGACATCCTGTACAATCTTAAAAGAAACTGATAGGTGCACTTCCTGTATCATCAGAACAATAATATGAATCAAAATATCACTGATTTTGTTTTTGTTTTGTGTTGTTGTTTTTTTTATCAGTAGGGGGATACAATAAAAGAAAAAAATTCTAAGCTAGGCATTTCTCCAGCATGCGACATCATACAAGGTACATGTACATACAATGTAGTACAGTATTCATCGCATAATCGGGACAGGTTGGGAGTAGCAAACACGGCCCCTTTAAGCGGGGTGCCCGATTTCGCGATGAGCACTCACCATACACTAACGGCATACGACATGTACATTATGTAGTGCACACACACACACATTCATACTGACGTACTGTACATGTACATGAATACACAACCACGCTACCCCTCGGCGCGACCCTCTAGCTGTCCCTGCATTCTCGCAATGATGTAGAGTAATCGCAACCGGGTTCTTCTGTCGCCTCTCTTTGAACACAAAATATATGATTAAAAGCTAGCACTTTTTTAAACATTCGTAGAATTCTTGGACACGTAGGGCATTCTGTATAAATACATATCCACAACCATGGGAAATGATTACCCAGAACTGATGTGGGAACGTCAATGAAAAGTCCTTCAATCATTCAATTATCACGGCTTGATTGTTTACTTGCCGCGATCACTGCACTGTACATGTGTTGTAGCGATCGGGCTCACCATATATACACATGTACAGAAAAGCGAAGGCGGGCAGCGAGCTGAAATGTACGTGTACTGGATGGACGGAGGTCAAAACACACCAGTCCGAAGCTTGCTTTGTAAGTTTGATGTAAACGACAACTGATAGGGAATCTTTGAAATATTGTTGTGGTATTTTGGTAGATTTTTTGTGTAAAATATCAACAAAATCAAAGATCGCTCAAAGAAAAATTGTCCCGTTTATCAGAGGTCCCCGCCCGATTATCCAGTGAAAATAACGTGCATTGGAAATGTTTCTGGGAAGCGTATGTCATTTAAGCGAGGTTCCCGATTATCAGATGCCCGATTATGCGATGAATACTGTAATTACATGTAGTATAAATGCTGAAGAATTATATCATGAAAAGGAAATATTGTTAAAATAAACCATGCACCTACATACTTTATGTACAGTACACTGCATGTATTCATCTTGTATCAACTGTTTTTAGGTTATTAGAAATGATTTGTGCTGCTAGCTAGACAAATTGAATATTCCCACTACACTACATACGTAGCAAGGGAAATCTTTCAAGTAAATGTACTAATTAAATGATGTGAGCCTCAAATCAACATGTCATAACCAGGAAAGCGTTACAGTTGTAAATTGTGGGTGGAGCACACTATACATTGTACAGCTTGTACTGCACGTTGTACTGGAGTACCGGTAAACTCTGGACGGGATATTTCAAGGGAGACAATGCACCATCAATAGCAATCATAGCCCACATTGAAATGATCAAAATACACACAGCCCCACAGGAACAGCGAGCACTAATCTGCAATGTGCGTCAAAACCGCAGTAATTACCAGATACGACTTCTCCTAGACAGCCTTCCTTCCTATTAAAAGTCAGAAAATATCATCTACCAGGAAATCACATTTACACATGTCACCTTCAATGACATTTAGGGCTCTTTTGGTGCCTTCCCTTTAGATGGGAGAGAGCAGCACACGCTGGAGCTTCCATTTCCTGCTTCAAACAGCTCCTTCCTGCATTCCATAGCTTGCTGTAGACTTCAAGAATAGCAACCTACTAGGATAAACTCTAGTGATCTTTGAGACTTGATAGCAAATCCTGTACTTGTACAGCAGTAGTACTAAGGACTCATGCAAAACATAATAAAGGATTTAATTTCTCAACGACTTGATTTGGAAAGTTGATCCTCGGAAGCAAGGCTGTCTAAATTCTTAAGTGACTTTCCTGAACACACCAACAATTCACCTATTATGAAATAATAATGTTTTTGTACAATGTAACTTTAAACAATGACTGATGGCCACTCTATAAGATTTCAAAATAAACCATGAACTACCTGAATATGACTTTTCTGCTGGCTTAATGCTACAAGTACAGTTGTACAACTGTATATCAGCAAAACTGTAAGGTACCTGTAGAAAAGCCAAACATATATTTTCTGACTTACTCTTTTCTTTATGTGGGATATGATTCTACAGGTGTGCAGTATTTCTCATTTTGTCTCTGAGGTTCTTGATCACAAATTCAAACACTTGTAAAATTGCTACAGAAGTCCCTACCTACATTGTATGAAACAGAATATTTGTACAATGCTCACAAAATACAGTATCAGAAGTAATGTACAATTGTACATGTGTACAGGGTGTACAATGTGCAATGTACACACTGTGCATCATCACTTGCTGCTTGATACATGTACAATGTACCTCCAGTGATATAGTTGCCCATAGTGATCACTGAGACACCTTTATAGGCACATGACCTGTTTTAGAAAGGATTAACATTCTCTTTCAGGAAATAACTGCACCCAGTAGAGAGGGTCATTCGTACAAATAGGAAAACATGACACACATTAGAAAAATCTTACAAGTAACACCAAAAATATTGGCAGAGAAATTGCACACAGGTGCATGACTTTTTATTAAACCTTTGCTTAAGCTGGATTACACAATTTGCAGTGTGAATCTTCTCCGCTTTCTGTCATGTGACTTCCACTTCATGCCAGCAAGTGCAATAGGAAGCAAGCCAGCCAGCCTACTGTATTGCTTCTACGGTGTATACTGCAGCCAGTGTTGTTGGCCACCGACTCTTGAGCATAATGAATGCATGCACTGAGCACATCGCAGTGACAAAAATTCACATCTCTTCTCAAGTGGGATATCATCATTTTTCAGAGTACCGTAGTGAGAGTGGAAGGGAAAACCTTAGAAAATTACAAAATGTTGTGATATTTCCCTATTGAAAATGGGCTTGAGGTGAAAATGTTGCCTAGTTTGGGATGATTGTATGCATACTAATGTATCATACCTGTATGTGTGCTGACAATATTCAACGGACAAAAACATGGGGCCACTGGGAAGTGCAACACCATGGATTGTTGGTTTTATTTATTCTAATCTGCAAGGCCCATTTAAACCAGTTTAATATGTTAAATATTCCACTGAGTTACAAATTACACAGAGTAAATTTTTACTTTTGTGAAAATGTCCACATTAGCAAACCACATAAAGGATGCAGGTACATGTACATTTGTACCGGTACTTGTAAGTGACCCATAGATACAGGATGTGATGCACAAGATACTATTGTATAAATGTATTAACATTTTTAGATCATGCTTGTTCAGCAGGAATCTTTGTGTAACTTGGATTTCCGGTCTGGAGAAAGAAAAATATGAATGAGACACTCTACACTGTACAATTTGTGCACTGCACATTCAGCCTTCTACATACATGTACTATAAGTGTACCAAGGTAAATTATGCATTGCAGAAACACATTTAGACCTCATCACGATATTCTGTTGAAATTCAGTGTCTTTGAAAATAGTGATCAAAATAAGATAAGTCATCCTTTGCATAGATCTGTCATTGCAGTTCTTGTTGACTATCATAGGGTTGTAACAGTAGAGGGGTCTCTTTCTTCAGGCGTACAATATTCGTGTTGGTGTACGGTGATTGCTGCTGATGACATCACACTA
Organism: Diadema setosum; assembly: GCA_033980235.1. Lineage (NCBI taxonomy): Eukaryota > Metazoa > Echinodermata > Echinoidea > Diadematoida > Diadematidae > Diadema > Diadema setosum. Next base: position 263,864 of record CM067076.1, on the reverse strand, counting down.
CAATCCCTGGCCACGCCAAATGGGGATCCATTGTATGTAAATATCTGAGGGATTCTCATTTATTTCATGCATAACAGTGTTCACTTTAGTACAAGGAAGTAAGTTAGTGTACCAAAGCCACTGAGGTGACCACCCATTCAAATCCCTACAGACGATACTTTTTTTTTTTTCCATTTCCTGCACAAATTTGGACTTCAGAGGCCAAGATAGACAAGTATACAATTATGAAGATGTGGTTTAACTATTACAGATTACATAAATCTGCTAGCCCTAAGAAATTCAAAATTATACATCATATAAAAACATTGATAATAAATATACAATTGTCTGCACAGGAATTGTCCAAAAAAGCTGTTATGGTTTACAAATTTTGAAAGTCTGAATTAGAAAAAAAAAGTCGTGTGACTCAACTGTAGCTTGGTAAATGGAGAAAATAATTTGTGTTGGTAAACAGAGAATCACTATAGAAGTGTCTTGTATTTCTAGGTGTGATGTTAGTATTACCTTGATCTCTAGTGGCATCCAGCTTTGTAACCTTGTCGGAGAGTTTATCAATGCGATCCTGTAGTGTGTTGGCACGGTGTGACAGCCCCATGGCCTCCCGGTACAGCTCCCCAAAGATGTCTTCTGCATGCTTGCCTAGGTTACTCAGCTGGCGAATAATACTGGCCAATGTGAAGTTTGTGACACACTCCAGCTCATTGGAGATTTCTCGGCCGATGTCCACCCTGCTAACCAAGACAGGTTCAACCTCTCTCTTGATTAGAGGCATATTGGCTGGTTGGAGCTCCCTGGGCTGGGTTCAATGCATACCTGTAAAAGGTAGGGGGAACAAAACAGTGTGGTATGAGTAACAGCCATGTTTCAAAAAACATAAAACACATCCATATAAGCATGTGAAAGTCAAAGCATAAAAACAAACATATTTGGTATTTATAGTATTAGTAAAAAGAATACAAAAGCTGAAATACAAATGTACCACAATGTTTTAGCTCTGTAATGTCAAAAGCTTCTATCAGTTACAAATGTGGTACTTAATCTCAGGGTGCTACATAAGCACTTGCCTGATTGCCCAGGGCAAGTGAAAATCAGATTCTGGCAAGTGTCTTGAACAATAAGAACAAATGCTTGCCCGAACTGGGCAAGCAAAAACTTTGAAGCTACTTTTTTTTCACTTAAATCCCCCAACAAGCCCACAAAGTTAACCATACAGAAGCCCAAAGATAATGGCTGTTAGTGACGCAACACACTTTATATTTCATTTCAGCAACTTTCCCACACTAACACTGTACGTGAAGAAGTCCCAAAGCAATGCAAAGGCAATACTTGATCGGACCAAGTTTGTTTATTGCGTTTAAAGGGACTGTACAATACTGGGTGAGGTGGGGATTCATGTTTTGAACATTCCTAAGTGAGATAATGAGAAACTTCTTATGAAATATGAAAGAGCATGTAATTCTAAGAAGGATTCAACATTTATTTGATGAAAATTGGTTTCCAAAAAAGTGATAATAATAAAAGGTGACAGGCCACGCCTTTTATTAGAATCTTTGTTTCACCTTGTTTTTGGATATCTCGGCCATTCCAAAACTGATTTTCATCAAATAAAGTGGATTTTTAATATCTCCCAAAACGTTGAATGCGAAATTCTCACCTCAACCAGAACTGTACACACCCTTTAAGCTTGCAAATCAATGTGTGCTGTTTATTCAAATGATTGTATTTTATTAAGTTCTTGACTTACAACTGTACATGTACACATGATTTTCTATATTTCCTTATATTTTGGGCTTTTTTTCGGGCAAGTAAAATTGATATTTGGGCAAGTGTTTTGCATCAAATTTGAAAATCTGCTTGCCTAACTGGGCAAGTGGTGAAATAAAGTTATGTAGCACCCTGAATCTGTGCAGATTTCACTAGGTACTGTCTTCATTATCTAATGTATGATCTGAGGCCATAGTTGTATGTACATACAATGTGAATGACGGACTGAGCATGAGGAGTTATTTGAAGCACACCAGCATAATACATGTAATCCTGATACAATATACAGTACACGTACATACAATAAACAAGATGAACAGCTCTATCGTAACTGGCTCATTAATGACTATTAAAGTGGAAAGGTCTCATCTTGACCACCTCATGAATGACCAAGTGGAAAGGCCGTTCATGTTCATGGTCAACTCCTCACTGACCAAGTTGCTCGGATATTTATTGTAATTCTATGATGTACTATAATTCAGATTTTGTCATTCACTTCTTATGTAATAATGTAGGAGCATCATATGGAAAAGGCTGCATTCTCCATACATTATTGGCATAATGTCAAAAATTGTACATTACAGAGGCAACATCTGGAGCATAATGCACTCAACACTAATAAATGAACCATAGTACATGTAGTAGTGATGGATGACTATGAACATCCAAATTAAACTTTGTATCACACACTGTACTAGTCAATGTCAGCCATTTGTGACTGATACTCAGTAGAGAGGGTATTTGGGAAGGATTGAGTTGTATAATAGAGCTGCCAAGTTGGTTAATTACTTCCTTGTGTATGGTTACTCAGGAAAATCCTTGTAATGAATATGTGCCATAGGCAGACAAGCAATGAGAAAATACATTGTGTTGTACTCTGACTCTCGTCTGGACATTGTACCTGTCAATGTCTGGAGTACACTGTATGGGATTGAAGGGTACTGTAGAAAGGCAGCAAAGTCCATGTTTGCTACAGTCATGTGCACACTCAGACTCCCCAATGCACATCCACAACCACAATATTTAGTAGGAGAAAATAGAAAGTTCTGTTTTTCAATCATGTGCTTTCCTTCCTCTTGTTTAGATCACAACTCTGAACTTCACACATCAAGGCTGAGACTGTTTTCACACGTACCGAGACTGCATAACTTGAATCACAATTCTGATGATGCATCACTAAAAACACGATTCAAATTATGCATCTTGGCTGCATACCGGTATGCAAACGCAAATCGCGGAGGGCGATTTGAATTGTTATTACTCTATGATGTGTACAATGTTACCGACAGGTATATTCTTGAGACCTTTATAAGGAACAAAGTGTTGTCCTCTCTTCCAGCAAGGCCATGCCAGGGTGACGCCAAATGAATGAAAGGAACACACACTTTCATTAGGCCCGTTCACACACAAGGGAAAAAGTGCGATTTAAAAATCGATTTTCTTATCGCGATCAAAATTTCGAAATTTTTTCCAGTGTGGACAGAAAAATCTCACTAATTACCGCGATCCTTATCGCGATCCAACTCGCACTATTAGTGCGATTTTTCAGAATAATCGCGATTATTTTGCCAAGCGTCGTGTGTGTGAGCGCGATCGAGATTCGGAAATCGGTATTCTAATCCCATCGTTCATAGCGCGTGCGAAACTCTATTGGGACTGCGGGGTCAGTCTTCGGTCATGCAAGATTCGCGCATGCGCAGTTTGGCCACTGATCGTTCTTTCCTTGCTGCGAAGTGCAATTTTTCCCTGTGTATGAACGGTCGAAAAAAAAATCGAAATTTGGATCGCGACTGAAATTTCGATTTTCGTTGTTTGTGAACGGGCCTAATACCACTTTTATATGAACTACATGTAAGTACTTCTTATCTTAACACTTCCAGTTCCAACAAGGTGTCTGACATGAACAATATTCATCTTTTCTTCATAGGAAAATCCACTGTACCTAAATTGACTTTCAAAATAAAAGTACAGTAAAAACAACAAAAACAAAACAAAGCACCAAAAAAAAAATAAAGATTTCATCAAATCCAGGAAATTTGGAGGGTAGTGTTTTTGAAGTTAAGCCAGCACAGTATGAATCTAACTATCATTTTCTCTTTGATAACAGGACAACCATAATATCATGTGGACGCTGTAATTATGTTCTACATTTCCTGTGTTTACAAAGCTTTTTTTTTTTTTCATGATGAAATACAATTTGTTGATGTATAGAGGGAAGAATGGGTATGAATTGAGCCATATTGATTGCATGTTTATGGGCATTCCTGCATTCATTCTGAGGGGTAACACAATAGTTTGACCTTGCAGGGTAGGCAACAGTTCATTTCCCAGCAAATAGAAATTCCACCACATCGGATACATGTACAATAGCAGACTCCTACACTAGTCCATTTACATTGGTGAAACTAGAGCACTGTGGACAGCATAGCACCTTTAAAAGTTGACTGGGCTACCTCCCCTTTCTCAAACAATCCTTAAAGGGAAGGTAAACCCAAAGAGCAATGTGGATTGAGTGAAAGCAGCAACATTAGTAGAACACATCAGTGAAAGTTTGAGAAAAATCAGACAATCGATGCAAAAGTTATGAATTTTTAAAGTTTTGGTGTTGGAACCGCTGGATGAGGAGACTACTAGAGGTTATGACGTATGAGTGGACAACAATACAAAGAAAATATAAAGGATGTTCAACAAAAATTCACTTTTCTAGAATTATGAAAGAGCAGTGGACCAACCGCTTTCAGAAAACAGGGGGAATAATTGCTACCCTTAACATATGTCAATATCAAGTTGATGGAATTTGTAATTTTCATGAAAAATAGATTTTTGTAGTATTTTCTTTATATTTTCTTGATATTGTAGTCCACTCATACGTCATAACCTCTAGTAGTCTCCTCATCCAGCGGTTCCAACACCAAAACTTTAAAAATTCATAACTTTTGCATCGATTGTCCAATTTTCTTCAAACTTTCACTGATGTGTTCTACTAATGTTGCTGCTTTCACTCAATCCACATTGTTCTTGGGGTTTATCTTCCCTTTAAATTGCGTCATATTAGCATACTACAAAATGAGGAATGTTTGTGTGCATTTTAGATTTGCGAATTTCGTGAGAGCCAAGATTTGTGAAATTAAATGCACCTGAAAGTTCTTGTCTACACTATGCATTGAAAATTTCATGCTGCGAAACAGGCCATCGACTCCGATTCGCAAAAATTATATGCCGCAAAAATATTGTGTTTTACAGTATTACAGTGAGTATTTATACATGTATGGACTGGAGTAATCTTCATAACTGCATTCAAGATAGCTAACCTACAGTAGAGATTCTCTCTGGTGCCTTGTAGGGGATACATGATAGAGCAAATTGAAATGAGCCATAAGGGTGAAGGTACTGGTAAGAGCTAAATATTCAGTACATTGTCTTTTATTTCACACACGTTGTAGAGGCATCTTGTAGGGTACAGCATGATTACAAGTCCCTGCTCAGGCATGAGGTGATGTGAGAAGAGGGGAAAAGAAAGGGGGTAGAGATGGAGGAGTTTTAATACTGCATGCTGTACTCCCATTAGGTGAGGTAGAGGGAATTCTTCAGAGCCTCTCGCTGTGAGTGACTTGGATGGCAGTGATATCTTCAGTCTTTCATTTCATTTTGCCTTGGAAGAATTCATCAGTCACAAAAAATAAAACAAGAAAGATTACTGGTTTGGGCTTATGAAATAATGAATGACAAAAGTCTGCACTCAAAATTATCAACATGCACATTATAAAAACTAAAATACAATATGACATGATCTGATATTTTCTTGGTCTGAAAAAAAAAAGAAGCACTGTGATTGCAGATAACCATGCAAAAACAAAAAGAATACGGTACCACCATTAAAGGAATCATGTACGGCTGTGGAACATTAAAAGTTGTTCATCCTCATCAACAGTATTGGGCAGGCTTAGAGAAAAAATCACACTTGCTACTCTCTGGCTCTCTGGATCCCCCCCCCCCCCCCCCCCCCCCCGACACCATGATGTGCGTTTTTCCTAGCCAGGAGTACAAGGCTATGCTTCTAGCCTTATTTTTTTTCTCCCCACTTCTTGGCAAAGTTTGGCTGACATAAAAGAAGACTTGATGCTTCCTTTCTACTGCACTGTTTTGACGGTTGCTACACTACTTCATCGTCAGTCCCTAAATTGTAATTGCAATGTGATATGTTGTGTTGCTGAGGGGTATTCATGCCCTTTGCCACAGGAGACTGAGATGAAAGATGGGACAAGCAGGCACAAGGACGCCTTCTCAGCTAGGCAGAGTCCTACACTGATGCTGAGACACATCATATGCCATGACACATGCTTTAGGTTGGAGTGTGAAGTAGTGTACAATGTACAGAATAACAATCATTCTAAAGATATTTGAAAGAGTAGTTAAAGTATTCTACTCAATGTACAGGATGCTGTACGGTTTATGACAAGCTCCAGGGGTCCATTTCATGAAAGTCTTTGTACAAATGTACAGCCCGTATGAGAGATTTTTTGCTCGTAAGTCACACTTAGTAGCATGAGAGACTTCATGAAATGGACAAAATTTTACTTCTCTCATACATGTACTGTAGCTACAATGTACACATTTATGAACAACTGTGGCCATCTGAGATTTATGTAAAAGACATTCATGTGATGACTTCATGAAACCGATCCCAGAACCATGTACATCGACATCGCTTTATATCATTGATGAAAATATTATACATGCACTGTACATGTAACAGGTTCTCTTTCTCATTTTGTGTTGGTGGGTACACTGTAAATACAGATGTATGTTGTAGTGACCTTTTAACACAAATTTACATTCGTAGGAACTCATATTACTACATGTAGAAAGTGAACCTCGTGATACTTTACAAAGCAAATTTTCTCGGAAGAGAATAATTTGAAATAAATCCAAAAAGTAAATTAAGGCAGATATACTAGACAATTCAGTCTTATTACACTCCACACTAGAAAGAAATACTGGTAGTGCTGACAGATATTGATACAACTTGTAGAGGCTAAAACAATTATATTTCATCTCTCCAATTGTAATACTGGTTCTTGGGTGGCAGTATTCCAATATACAATGTATTATGACCAAAGTATAGTCGGTGTACAAGTTTCATTGCTATTAAACTTTGAAACTGAAGATCTTTTGTTGAATTTCATATTAACAGTACACCCAAATTCAAGCATCTGACAATGCATTTTTTATTCCAAAATTTATTCATACTGCCACATAAGAGAGGTTCCTGTCAATTTTCATGAGCATTGTGTTAAATTGCTTACTGAATACATTATTCTAGCTGGCTTTCCATGATCTGCAACATTGAGCAGACTTCAAGTAGTAGGCCCTACAGAATGCAGTGGCACTGTTTGCTCACTGGACTGAGGAAGTATTCATGATCACATCACCCCTGTCCTGGCTGAGCTGCACTGGCTTCCCACAGGGAGGTGGGACATCCCACCTCCCTGCTTCCCATCAAGAACAGAAATGATTTCAAGATCCTACTGCTCACATTTAAGGCCATTCATGGTCTGGCCATAGGATACCTGTCTTCCCTAATCAAGAGGTGGCAGCCTCGCCCTGGCCTTCGTTCATCTGGCCTTACTCTCCAAATGCCCATCACACATGTCTCAAGGGATACGGAGACCAGGCATTTTCCTCTATCGCTCCTCGCCTATGGAACTCCTTCCCATCTTTTCTCTGTGAAATTGACAAACTGGATCACTTCAAAGCCTCACTCAAGACTCACATTTTTCACCACGCATTCAATTGCTATTCTAAACTCTCTTGAAAGAGTCTGCACCTTTGAATGTTTCTACAACAGGGGGATGTATGGCACTATGTACAAATGCTGTGGATCATCATTATCATTATGTACAACATACAAGTACGTTGTATTACACTGTATCAAAGCAAAAATAGAGCAGGTTTAGGATCATGAGAAAAAGTATTAGATAAAAATGGTCCATGTTTGTGTGGATTATTTCAATGATTTGGCATCCTCAGGATCTGTCCATCAAAAGCAAAAATTGTCTTTAAGTGGCAATCAGATTTTTGATCAAATACTGCCTATCTTCGACAGTACAGTGTTGTACAATGCCTCTCACAAAAAATCATTATTTTCATATACTGTAGCTCAGTGGTCAAAGTGCATTATATTCAATGTTTATGAGAGCAATGGTTACTAACATACAATCTGTAACATGAGCATGCAAGTTTAACCATTCTATTCAACGACATGAAGTAGAGTTGAATAGAATGAATGGAATCTAATACGTGTACACAATGGTTCTGTTTTTGCTATTCACAAGTACTGGAGTTTTCATTTCTTTATATAGGAAAATGCAATGAAAATGGGCAGGTACATTGTGCATGTATTTGGATCGTACACCTGTTTACTTTTTGTGCCCTCCTTTCTCACAAGATTCTAGCATGGATGTATACATATATTTGGACTTTGAAGGATAAGATGGCGCATTGTAGATTATTGTATTGGCCCCTCCTGCCTCTTACAACATATGTGCTTTGAGCAATGTTACACTCAGGTCAAAACACATACACTGTACTTTGTAGCTCAATCCGTAAGTGAAAAAAAAATGTTACTGAATACCCTCTGCACATACATTGTATGTAGGGCATAAGTGGAGAAAAGTGACGTAATGTGTGCGGATGAAGCAATAAATCATTGCTTTCAGGCAAGTTGTAAATTTTTCAAAATCGTTAACTCCTAAGAAAACATAGCAAAAATTATACAGATTAGATTAAAGTACAAAATTTCCATTTATGAGTTACTAAACATATCATTACTTTTGGGTAACAAGGGTACACGTATTAATCACACCCATGTATTAAACACATCCTTCTTCTTTTTTTTCAGCTAAACAAAATATAACAGCACGCTGACACACGCAGAATTGCAATTCGTGGAGATGCTGCTGACATGTTACTTGAATTGAGTGAAATGTTATTGTCAAGGACAGAAAATGCGTTGATTTTTGTGCCATGAAAAAGAAGGAAACATGGAAAAGAATGACGCACAAAAATGAAATATTATTATTTCACCAACATTTGGTGTAGGTACAATATGACCGAGTTAGAGAAAAACAAAATAGAAAAAGATGTGTTTGTTTTCCACTATTTGGAAATCTGTTGTTTGGCAATATTGGTGCCTTCCATTGGCTGTTTTGAGGTTTGTTGTTGTTGTTTTTTTCACATCAGAAAAGCAACTATATAGAAAAGGAGAGAAATATTTAAAGCGACATAATAAGTCTAATTTTTAGTTTGATATAATTTCTTTTTCTGTCGAGCAGTGAGGGATAAAAGTAGTTAGTTTAAAAGAAATACAGACAGGAGGTTAAAAATTAATGCAATAAATGAATTTAATTCTTAGTTTGACATTGTTCATAATTTTTTTTTTTTTTCTTGTTGATGAATTGTACATGTCATTTCATGGGTTGGCAATGCTGGGATAATGATTAAAAGATATCAAATTTCTTAATAAAATAAAGAAAGTAAATTTTCAAAATGACGTCATCAAATTTCAAGGTCACTCGAACTATCTCACTAATCCTTTGCCGATTTTCACCCAGATTTCAGTATGTTGTAGCTTATTTAATGTTGTTTCATTAATGTAATTACACAATTTTGATTGGATGACGGCATCACCTCGTAAAAATGGTTTGAAAGTAACCTTGTCAAATTTGACCAGTTTACGTTTTATCTCTATGAGTGTGCAGTTTTTCTGGAAATGAAAATTGACATTCATGACTATCTTTTTCGAGCACTAGCTCACTTATGCTTCGGTGAATTTCTCCCAGATTTAAATATGTTGTAGCTGAGACTTTGGGGCTATCGTAAGTGTGCCCTCCATTTTTTCATATTACGTCGACATCACGTCTAAAAACTTGGTTGAAATTAAAGCTTATCTTCGATGTATTGAGATATTTCTTTCTTTCTGCAACTTTCTTTGCAATAACTCAAGAAAAACATACCCTATCACCACCATATTTTGCACATGTTTAGTTCATGTCACGTACATTATTTCATAAAATAACAACTACTTGATCGAACACCGTCTTGGGTATGTAAATTAGGGTCAAAGGTCATAAATGTTTCATCCTGTATCTTGGTGAATACATGTCCTATCTTTCCCATATTTTGCACACGTAAAGACCATGTCACAAGGATCATTTCACAAAATAACTATTTTTGGCTCAGAGGCCATCTTGTCTGTGCAAAGTGGGGTCAAAGGTCATATGTACTTCTTTCTTTATCTTCGTTATGACGTGTTATCTCTATGGGAGGGAATTTTTCTAGATGTGAAAATTGACATGATTGTCTTTATCGAGCACTAGCTCACTTACCCTTCGGTGAATTTCTCCCAGATTTTAATATGTTGTAGCTGAGACTTTGCGCTATCATAAATGTGCTCTCCATTTTTTCATACCGTGTCGGGATCACGTCAAAAAACTTGGTTGAAATTAAAGCTTATCTTCGATGTTTTGATATATTTCTTTCTTTCTGCAACTTTCTTTGCAATAACTCAAGAAAAACATACCCTATCACCCCTATATTTTGCACATGTTTAGTTCATGTCATGTACATTATTTCATAAAATAGCAACTACTTGATCGGACACCATCTTGGGTATATGTAAAGTAGGGTCAAAGGTCATAAATGTTTTATCTTGTATCTTGGTGAATACATGTCCTAACTTTGCCATATTTTGCACACGTACAATGTATAGACGATGTCGCAAGAATCATTTCACAAAATAACCACTTTTTCCTCAGATGCCATCTTGGGAGTGCAAAGGTGGGTCAAAGGTCAAATATACTTCATTCTGTGTCTTCGTTATAGTGTATATAGAATTTGGTACCAAAGATGGCAGATACGTATGACTCCCTTTCCTAAATGAGAATCCAAACATCACACGGCCAATGTCCCCTAAACACAGATGAAACCTGTATGGTCATGCCTATTGGGATCAGGACTCAAATCATTGATTTCCGAATAGATCGGATCACCTAATTTGTCAGTGTTGACAAATTCCGAGTCTAGTTTGATTTTGTCAATCTTTTTTTTCTTTTCATACAAACAATAATACAAATTAATTAATTGCAAAATAATACACATTTAATTATAATACATTCCATCAATTCATACCCATGTACGCACACACATGCACACGCAATACATACAACACGAACAACCCCAATCTTCAATCAATCGCTGCGCTTCCGCGACTCGGCTGCTGAGAGAAAGGCAAAACAAGTATTATCTTTTTAAGGATACCATACTTAATCTGATCGCTGTGAGCTGAGATAGCTACATTCAGATTAGGGTGTCTGGTAGATTTTTGCAACTGGAGAAATACACGTCATTTCACACAAAAACATATGATATATCCATGATGTCCATAGTTAACATAATACATGTGCAAAATTTCTCACCATAATCATAAGTAACGGTGAAGTTATGAGCAAATAAAAACAGGGTATTTTTCATCCTCACGCTGTTAAAACCTTGGCGAAAAAGTGGGTCGCGAGCGTAATGAAAATTCACTGTCAAACGCACTCCAGTGGGCGGTGCTATTCACTGCGTTTATCACATTCAAAGCGTGCATGTTTCTAAGGCTAAGCGCGCATCCTTGTCAGCTAGCACACCTACCCAGCTAGCTGCGAGGCCCGCTTCGATCCCCCGCGGCACGCACTTGCACTCGCATGCACTGGTTTTCTCTGTGATGTCATAATATACATTGTGTATGCATGCCAGCAGTACATGCATGGTACTGCGCTATCGCGCTAACTACCGTACTGCATGCACTTACGCTTAAATACTAGCAGCTGGGCAAATACAACACGGAAAGTGAGCAACCGAGGTTGCATAAAGAAAAATTTCTTGGTCCGGAGGAATTTTTACTCATGATGTTTTACATTCACGATTCTCTTCTATGAGAAAGGATTCCATGAAGCTAGACGTACAGTGTAGTCTCCGCGGAACATATTTCTGGACACAGACCGATTTGTACACGGGTTTACGAGACCGATACCCAGTATGCAGTACGTATAAACGTCGGTCTAACAGCGCGGCAGAGTAATAGCGCACACAGTAGTCAGTGGTGCATGTGCATTGCTGTAGCTTTTGGTCTACAGATTGCATGAAGACGCGCACATGTACTCACATTACGTACCGGTGGTGCGCTATGCTGTGCGGAGGCTGAACAATCGTACCTATGCATGCAAAACCGACTCGACTGTTCTGGAGCTTCGCTAAGTGCGCGCCGTAACCATGAGTCATGGCGTGTAACTACATGTACATGTCTAAAACTTGTAGGCCCCACCTCACTTAGTTTGCTGATGCTGTTACTATGCTGACAGGGTATCTTAATCGCTATTTCGCGGGTTGATCCCGTTGAATAAGCGAAAAACCAATGCTATTTTTGGATTCAGCACCATTGAATTCTCCTACACCAGCCTTGTGAGTTTCACAGTCGACGGAACAGCTGAGTTATAGCAATGTTTAGGCTTAAATCTGAATTTAGGTAGCAATACGTCTTGATATCTGAACTCATCATAGGACAAGAAGAATGAGACCACCACAAGCTTTCATATGATACCAAATTTACGGGGATTTGTTCTCGGGATGAACTTCCGTGATATCCCGTATCGAAAATAATATGATAGATTTCTCTTATTTAAAAAAATTTTTTTGAAGTAGTTTATGCTCTGTAAATGCATACAGACCTAGGTCAAAGATGACTCGTGAACTCGCGACTTGTGTGTGAATTTTGAAGGGGATGAAAAAGCGCATCGTGCTACCGACGCCCTATTCAGATCAATCGCAGCGCTTGCTGCCGTGAACGTGTTTTGTACACCACCATACTGCGTTTTCTGCTCCTATGCAATGCAGTTTAGCTGCGATCAACGTATCCCGACAAGTGTAAATTTTTAAGTGTCAAAATGGTGAAAAATTCCTTTTCTACTGGACTTGAATCTCACTCAGATACAAATATGCGAGCCTGTCGTTGGATATTTCGAGTGAGTTTCGGTGGAGGTGCGAGTACATTACACTAGTGCCGGCATCTAACTTCATACACCAGCAGAACTTCTGCAGAAGGTCTAGCCCGACCAGACGCCGTGCACTAGCACAGCGTCTGACGGTAGTACTAAACCCCATACACAAACCCCTCGAACACGGCCACACAACCACAAAACTGTTGAAAATTTCAACATTCTTATCACAAATTTTACGAATCACTCACGTGAATTGAAATGCTTGGGACAATGAACATGGTATGTCAATCCATAGTGAGTTCTCATGCAACATACACTGAGCAAAAAAGTCAAATTTTAACCGGAATGCTGATCATCGCTGGGCGACTCAAAATAAATCTTCCCTAGCTAGGTACCATCACAAAGAAACTAAATCATACTCACTACTGCTGAAATTTCACGTATAAGGAGCTTACGTACTCCAAAATACATCTGTCACTTCACAAACTTAGTCAATTTTTTTTAATGATTTTTTTATTTTAATTCTAGCATGCTTTCACGGGCCACACGCACTTTGTAACCATTTCGTTATCATTTGCATCCATTATACGCGCGCAGAAAAATGTGTCGGCTGCTAGCGCGCTGTAGCATGCATGCATGCCAATGTGCATTGCCATTGACGCATAGCGAGCGACCCCCAGACACAAACTTGGTAGCGCCGACGGAGCAGTAGACGGGCTGAGAAAACAGCGGCGCGAACCTTTTTAATTTCATGCACAGACAGACAAATTTCATAGATATATGTAAACAGACTTATGTCTTTTGTTAAAATAGGATTACAATCTAACAACTTCTCATCCATTTGATTTATCATTTCAGTCAGGATTACATACAAACGAATGGCGACTTATAATACATTCTAAGACTGCACAGACGTACGCACGGTGAAACTTCCGCGCGCGCGGAAATCCAAACCCCAAGTTGCTCGATATTGGCCACATGACCAATTAACAAGGGTAAGCTCATACGTTTAAAGCGCTTGATGTCACCACGATCATGACATTGTCAAAAATTACAGTACGATTTGAAATTTTAAAAATACAGTGTACCACATATTTCACGTCATTCCAGGCGGACACATACCTCATTTCAACCTTGAATATCACATAACACATAAACTTTCGTTAAATTTCTAGTTACGCCACGATTTTCAGGCGTTTCTTAAAGCTAATTTCTGGCTTTGAAGAGTGTCGTCTCGGAAATTTGCAAGGTAGTGTCGCAGGGATCCGATTTGTACATAACACTATGAAGGGGACTGATAACATGTTGGAAAAAGCCGAGATCAATGCGCCCCTCCATTTCACTCCCGACCAGCCCTCGCTGCATCCGCCGTGTTATTTGTGGCCAAACGCGCAATGGCTCCGAGGGTCACCAAAGCAAGTGCGCTCTCTCGCGTTCATGATGCTCGCTACCCTAGCTTTGAGCGATCGCAAATTGCGCATGCGTAACCGGAAGTGCTTCATAGCGAGGGCGGCGTGTGTGCTGATGGGGTCAACACCCGTTGTCGATCTCTTTTGTGCGCGCTGCAGAGTTTGTACGGCCCGCATGGTCAACAGTGCCCCCTTTGCCCACCATTTGCAGTGCCGGCGACATTTCGAATCATGTCTGCCTTTTTACGATTAAGGATTTTAAAAAGTGTCATTTTTGGTAGACATAAGTTGTGAAATAGTTAGAATCTATCTCAATATCGATAGCCAAAGACAGTAGCTAGGGCCTAAATAGATAAAGTAGGGTGTCTGGTAGATTTTTGCAACTGGAGAAATACAAGTCATTTCACACTAAAACATACATATCCATAATGTCCATACTTAACATAATACATGTGCAAAATTTCTCAACATAATCATGAATAATGGTGAAGTTATGAGCAAATAAAAACAGGGTATTTTTCATCCTCACTCTGTCAAAACCTTGGCGAAAAAGTGGGTCGCGAGCGTAATGAAATTCACTGTCAAGCGCACTGCAGTGGGCGGTGCTATTCACTGCGTTTATCACATTCAAAACGCACGTGTTTCTAAGGCTAAGCGCGCATTCTTGTCAGCTAGCACACACCTACCCAGCCAGCTGTGCGAGGCCCGCTTCGATCCCGCGGCACGCACTTGTACTTGCACTCGCACGCGATTTGTACACATGGGTTTACGAGACCGATGACCCATCATACATACAAACGTATCACAAACGTAGGTCTAACATCTGTGGTCTAACAGCGCGGCGGAGTAAAGCGCACACAGTAGTGGTGCATGTGCGATACTAGTACAGTGTACATGGAGACGCGCACATGTACCGGTATTCACATTACGTACCGGCGGTGCGCTATTGCAGCTGTGCGGACGCTGAACATCGTACCTATGCGTGCCAAACCGACTCGACTGTATGGAGCTTCGCGTAAGTGCGCGCCGTAACCACGAGTCATGGCGTGTAATTACGTGTCTAGACTTGTAGGCCCCGCCTCGCTTAGTTCGCTGATGTTGTTACTATGTTGACAAGGGTATCTTAATCGCTATTTCGCGGGTTTATCCTGGGGAATAAGCGAAAAACCAATGCTATTTTTGGATTCAGCACCATTGAATCCTCCTACACCGGTATGGCCAGTTTCACAGTCAGGCGGAACAGCCGAGTAATAGCGATGTTTAGGCTTAAATCTGAATTTAGGTAGCAATACGTCTTGATATCTAAACTCGGCGTAGGACGAGAAGAATGAGACCACCACAAGCTTTCATATGATACCAAATTTATGGAGATTTGTTCCCGGGATAAACCCGCGAAAATGCCTGAAAGGTGATTTTAAGCCAAAATTGTGGGTCCACTTTTTGACCGAACGCGCACCCTTCGTTTGCCCACTGCCCAACACACACTGAACGCATCTGGTAGTCGTAAGTTTATTTGAAAATGCTAGCGCTTTTGCATTCAAAATGTGACTTTCGTGATATCATTTAGTATCGAAGATAATATGATAGATTTCTCTTATTGTATAAAATGTTTTGAAGTAGTTTTATGTTCTGTAGATGCATATAGACCTAGAAAATCTAGGTCAAAGATGACTTGTGAACTCGCGACTTCTGCGTGAATTTCAAAGGGGATGACAAAGCGCATCGCGCTACCGACGCCCTAGATAAAGTTTTCACCGTATGTAGTCTGAGTAACAAATATGGTGCAGTAAATTCAAAATCGAGTCGGCGCCCCGGAATCCTGAGATTACGTAGTGTCCACACCGTACAGCCCTGTCGTGACTTACACTTGTGTACAGCGACAGGGCTGTGTATAGTTACAGGGCAATTAAAAAGTGCACAATTGCCCAGATATGCACCATGCATCACCCACTACACTGCCTGGCACCAAAGCTACATTACAATTAGCCCGACCAGACGCTGTTAATACGCTACGCGAATACAGCGTCTGACCAGCGAGCGGGCACCTTCAAAGTGGGGAACCACAACACAACTACAAAACATGAAAATTTATTCGTTCTTCATAAACAATGTAGGGTCTACACGTTACCAAACGTTACTCACCTTAAGTGCAAGCTTGTATTACAGAAGGTTCGTAATTCCATTGAGCAGCGCACGGTCGACAGCGCGACCTTTTGAAAGGGCATTCAGATCATGTGACCTCCCGGATACTAGTACATTGTACACACCATGTAGGCTATTGGAAATGGCCTGGCGTGAAAGACGATGTACCGTTCGTGAACCGTTCACACATGCTGCATATAACCATCATTTTAGGTAAGTTAAATCTTAATTTCAATATTCATAGCATAGATATGAAGTCTCATTATCATTTTGTTTGTCAGATGAGTTTGAAGTGACAAAAAAATGATCTAAAGTATCAAAATTCAATCCGATCGCATGCGATCGTTGGACCCTCTTCGTGTTTGGAGCTTCGCTGGTACAGCCCTGTCGCGCTGCGTATGTACAGCGGCGACTGGGCTGTGTATAGTTACATTACAATTAGCCCGACCAGACGCTGTTAATACGCTACGCGAAACAGCGTCTGACCTACGAGCAGGCACCTTCACAGTGGGGAACCACAACACAACTCCAAAACTTGTGAAAATTTTTACGTTTCTTATAAACAATGCACACGTTACCCTACATTACTCACCTTAAGTGAATGCTTGTATTACAGAATGTTCGTAAATCCATTGAGAGCCATCACGATGAGTCCGTGGGACAAAAAAAAAATGACACTTTCTGGCGGATTCCCTGACCGACGGGGTTCATCGTTGCAGAATTAAAGATGGCGCCTTGACCTCTGCAAATTATGCGCATGCGCGACCGGAAGTGCTCCAAAACTTGGGCCAAAAATCTCTGTCGCTATTTTGCAAATGCACGTATCAATATCCATATCTATTGGAAAAAATGCTCTTGATAAGTATTTACAATGTATTGGAAAAGGACGAGGAAGAAGAGAGGTGCACTTGTACGCTTGAGAACGTATTCCAGAACCTATATCGTATTGAGTACACATGTACTGCCCAACGTCGTCTGCTGCGGAGATATCTTTTGCGTACGTGCGCTGCTTGAGTGTAGCAGCGCGGTCGACAGCGCGACCTTTTGAAAGGGCATTCAGATCATGTGACCTCCGGATATTGGACATGGCCTGGCGTGAAAGACGATGTACCGTTCGTGAACCGTTCACACATGCTGCATATAACCATCATTTCAGGTAAGTTATTTAATCTAAATTTCAATATTCATAGCATAGATATGAAGTCTCATTATCATTTTGTTCGTCAGATGAGTTTCAAGTGACAAAAAAATGATCTAAAGTATCAAAATTCAATCCGACCGCATGCGGTCGTTGGACCCTCTTCGTGTTTGGAGCTTCGTTGGCACAGCCCTGTCGCGCTACGTATGTACAGCGGCGACTGGGCTGTGTATAGTTACATTACAATGTACACTACTACGCACTTCTTGCACACCATACTTTTTTTTTTTTTTAGTTTACATTTGTACATCTCACAGATGGATGCAGGCAACGCTAAACGCTAGCTATCGCCATCGGCACGGCACGGGAAGGTGTCACGTATCGTATCGTACAACGTATAAATGTGGGTGTGTGAGTACGCGAGCGAATAGACGGCTCGACTACTGTACTGTGAGCTGAGTACCCTCTAGCTCTACTGTAATTTACACTGCACTGCAGCCTTCCCTTCCTGGGCACTGGCACTGGGGAGAGAGAGACCAAGCAGCAGTTACATTTCAGCTAAAGCTAGTGGTGCAATTGCATTTACGAGTCCGTAATGTAAGCATTGATCTAAAATACTTACCATTCACTGTATTGTGCAAATATAGCCACCACTTTCAGGGCGAATAAATTCCTCCACTTTCAGCGACTGATACGCGAATGTTTCGAAGTTACACCCAACACTGCAGGCGGAAATAGAAGCTTGCGGTGGTGGCCGCCGACGTCCGTCCGATCATGGCGGTCAAAAAATTATAGATTCATGACCGTAGAGGGCCTACTAAGACTTTCTCTCTTCTTTTTCAGTTTTCCCCTCTTATGTTTGTTAATCTATCTGTTTGTGGGGGAAAACAATAAAAAAAAATCTACGAACCGCTAGGTTTACATTTTCAGGAAAATGCAAAAGTTTATAATGACACAAAAAACACATGATTAAATTTTGGTAATGACCGGGTCCCATTCTATAAAAAATGTTAGGATAGCAACTCTTTTTTTTTTCTTTATATGTTTTATTGATTTCAACTACATGTATTGGCATACAAACATAAATCATTTCTAATTATGGTATACAAACAACACAAACAAGAAAAATAATTTAGCGAGAAAAGAAAAAGAGAAAAAGAGAAAGGAGCCAGCAAAGTAGAGGTACGTTTGACCTTCAGTCCTCCATCAAGGGGAGAGGGGAAATGAAAAACCGGAAGCAACTCTTGTTGGAATGGCAATACTCTAGTATATCCCATATCTCAATCTGCAGCCAATACTATGTCGTTACCCTAACGATTGCCGTTCCAGCAACAGTTGCCATCATAATAATATTCATGAAATGGTGCCCTTATCGCCCTCTCAGAGGTAATGCTCTCCGAGATCAGTGCTTGTCTACTTTTTTAAAACTTTTGTATTCATTCGTTGTTTTCTTGTCTTTCTTTTTTTAAGGCTCTAGTGCAGTAAGTTCATTTGTATCCAAGCGGATATATCAACGCCCGCACGGCCAAACTAAATCGCGCATGCTTTACTATCATGGAGTCACTCACATAAATTTGAACAACGTCGTTTGCAGCTATGATAATCGACAAAGTGGTCGGCTAATCAAAAAAGTTGGCTACAGTATCTTACGTTCAAACCAAGTGGCGGTCTTGTGTCAAACAGATAAGGAGTTAGACATAAAATATGATAATAAAAGCTTAAAAACGACGTTTTCCGTGATCGCTTATGTCGTTCATATAATGAAAGTCTGGATAAGAAATTATGATGCATGTTGGAAAATATTTTGTTCAATTCAAACACAAGCTATAAGCTGTGGAACCAGGATATCTGCAGATCCTTTTATATGAGCCTAACCTGATTATTATACATTTAAATACAATAAATCTGCGTATAGAATTTGATTTTTGTCCGTTCGCATTGTCCTTGTGAAAATCACTGTCACTGGAAAATAGTACTTCTGCTATACATAACATGACCTGTAGAGCCTACTCCAATACATTGCAGAAAATATATACTTCTTTGATATTCATTCAGACACGTGTCTTGCACTGATATGCAGAAAAACATGATTTATCACTAAAATACTAGAAAAAAAATTAAAGGTCTCTACTGTAATCCCATTTTGAAAACTCTTATCCCTTCCACCGTATAGGCCCCGAAAGATTGGATTTTTAATGCAGTATAAATAATAAACAAATTTAATACATAACTCAAGGAATTCGGGGGGGGGGTGTTATATCATATTGTGGGGGTATGATCCGATGTGAACCACATTGTTATTGATTATGTCCTCATAATGAAGTTTATCAATGTGCATGTCATGCATCATTTTTTTTTTTTTGTGCGCTCACCGATATTACGGAAATGAATGACTGATTGTTTTGTCTTATTATAAAGGCTTACGTACCCATGCATCGATTATTGATCCACACGTTATTACAAAATTAAATGAGTGAGGTTTTTTTTTTATTTTTTTTTTATTCCACAGACTCATGGTTATGAAGTTTGAGTAGACGAAAAGGATGTTTCCACGTTGCATCTCACCATAACAACAGTGATTAAATTTTTTTTTGTCTGGTAGTCCAAAGAAGTTATATGTGGCTAGGCCATGTATGGCCCGAAATAGAAGCAAAAGTAACAATCCATTTTGAATCCTTTGAATCTTAGAATCAGGCCACAAAAAGATACATTTGGTGGCCCTATACTACGCCAATTTTTAGTTGCCCATCTTGGTCACCGGGCTACCGCTAATGTCTCGAGTCCTGGAACATTTATTTTAACGATTGAATGTTTGTTTTAATAAATAAATAACGTTTAGCATCAATCTGACATCAGTCGCATTGTGTTTGTAACATATACTTGCAGTGAAAACTGTCAAAATAAAATGTGATGTTTTGTTTATAATAGTCTGACATGCCTTTTGGCAGCTGAAGGTAGTCTTCTATATAGACAAAAAATTAATCATTATTATGATTCACCTATTATAGGCCTACTGACAGGGATTTAAATGAAAATTATACGAATTTGAAGGAGACAGTGATTGTGCTGTGCACATAATATAAGAGTTTGTTCGCAAAAACCGATACATCCTGTAAGTCCATTTTTGAAGATTTTAAAGAACGGTCACTGTCATAAAGTGCAAAATAACACCTTTTAAATGATATATTGGTCACTATTATAAAGGTACAATTTTGAAGTTATGGTTAAAAGAAGCATAAAATTTTCTTTATATTCTCTTTTATTTTTCTTGACCTTTAAACGCAATCTCCATTTGGCAAATATGGAATCATCGGTTTTTGCGAACAAACTCTTCATATTTCAAATGTATTTAACATGTTGTTTAACTCTTGTGTGATTCAATTTGACCTGATTTATAATGATCTAGAGTTACAACTGAAATTATACGAATATAATTTTGGCGATTTACTTCATGAAGAAACAATGTTACCATTATAGAATCGCAACAGATGTGCATGATGATGCATCATTGACAATACTAACAATTTGTAATTCAAGTATCTGTGAAACAATCAACCTGTCGTTATGTCAAACTACGCCAAAGAGCGTTAATCTTCATGCACACATCAAGAGGCTGTATCGAAACGCATCTACAGGGCCTAGGAAGTTTCTGAACACATCTATTTAGGCCTATACTGTCACGAGGGGAGACATGCATTGCCGAGGTTAAGTTTCTGGAGACGGTATCCTTGCTCCATTCTCGGTATCTTTTAATAAGATGTTAATTTTTGATAATGGTGCCATTTTGGTAATGTATAAAAATATAAAATTAAGAGAGCAATAGACAAACTGCAAATGACTGTACATTAATTATATTGCCCATATCTCTTGAACAAACACACATGCACCACACTGTGATTCAGAGTGTTTTGATTATATAGGTTTCTTTCCCTTCCTCCCCCTTTATCTGTATATCCCCCTCTCCCTATCCCTCTCTCCTCCTCCTCCCCTCCTCCTCCTCCTCCTCCCCTCCCCCTCTCTTATTATGACAGATGATTTATGGTTATCCTTCCTATCGTCCACTACTAGTATACATTATACCAGCATATATAATGCGATTATCGCGTATAGATATAGCATTGATACAATTTCAAATTATTATCATTTTTTTTTTTTATTTCACTGTCCAAAAATGATTAACGATGTCATTTCGAGTCAGTAGCCTATATGGCATGCATACAATCATAGTTAGTCCATTAGGCTGGCAGTGTGATATGACCAGCCATCAAGGCTGCCTGAATTCATTGAGTTCAATGCCACTGAAAATGAAACAATGTCGGACTAGCATGTACTCATTAACTTATAATTATATTCGGATGTATTCGGCGGCTGTTGCTTTGTGCTGATGAGAGATCAATCTAGGCCTAGAGGAGTTCTGTCCAGTATACAATGCATTGTGATGGAGCTCATTTCGAGGCGTACAGTTTACGCAGGGACCGTACAAGAAAATGTCAGCTAAAAGATATGACGTGGCTGTATTTCGCTTTTGATTTGTTTACTGCATGGCATTATCATGCACACGAAACATAACGAGACGGTTTGCAAAAGCATCGTGAAAAGGTCACATTTTCATATAGGACAACTGTAAGGAGATAAAGAGGGTGAAAGCTAAATCTTAACCCCGGATGACATTTCTCGTTTCTCCTTTTTGGAGTATAAAAAATGATAATAGGTCTAATGTGGTTAAGTACGGATTTCATTTAAACAGGTCCCATAGGATTCCAATCCTGCCCTGGATAAGGCTTTTGGAAGTCTTTGAACAATGACTTTGCCCACATTGTCCCTCTTCAACCAGGCCTCGAACCACTCAAACAATGAAATGGTATTGATAAACCCAACGTTTTAAATATCACTCCGCGAACCTTTGTGAACATTTTTGTAAACAAATTTAACACTAAAAATGTTTAACTATACCATTTCAGCAATGATAAATCAAACATTCTGAGTGTTAAACTTAATTTTTACAAAATGTTTGGGAAGTGACAACATATAGAATGTTGATCAATTTTACACTTTTTAATCAAGAGTGATAGGATGCGTGGTATAATGCAGAAATGGGGTATAGTAACAACCATGACATGTATGTCCTCTGTATAGAGCATGCAGATCAAAGCTAAGTAGCATGCTCATGGTCAAATGAGACCATTAGTCTATGATGATCAACTTTCAAATTCACTATACATAAATTAATGACTGAAGTTTGCTTTCATAGCAATTCCTGGCCAGTCAAAAGTTAGTCTGAAAAGAAAGAATAAAATTTGAGAAGCACAACAATAAACATTTAATAAAAATCTAGAAAAAATAGGAATGTTACAACATTTTGAAGTATGACTAAAAAAAAAAGTTTCGGTGCTGTCACGCACTTTGTGACGTCAAGTATGGAAAATGATATAAAGAATACATAAAGAAAGTTTGACGCAATTTCGGAAAGAAAGAGTACTTGACATACCTCTTTCAGAAAGTCGAGGGATAATTAACATTATCATTACTATGTCAGTATGAACACGTCTAGGGAAAAGAGAGAGATCGCGGTATTATAAGCCTTTGACTTCATAGTCTCAAGATAAATATTGTCACCGTATGTCAATATCTATTCAGGTGGGTGTCATCATCCCCGTTTCCCAAGCCCTTAGTGAAAACTTTCCATCCTAGGTTCATGGCAGAAATGACATGAAACAGTACTGCATTCTGCATCTGGTACATGTATCATGCTAACAAAATTCACCTGACATTTACTTGGGATATGATAGGTATAATTGATGAGGATTTAGATACTGAATGCACTGTTAGACACGCTACGAGTATTCGCAGAGTTTGTCTACCCACTTCATCATCGTCGGTTTGTGTGTAAGCAGCTTTCACTTCACGCTGTGAACGTTGAGTTGTTGTGTGTGTGTCGTGTGTGTGTGTGTGCCGTACTCAGTGCCGTATATTAAGAGAGTCTGGCCAACTCGGTTTTCGGCTTATGTGTTTTGAAGCCTGTGATTGGTCAAAAGCTGGTCCCGTGATCTACAGGCGCCATGTTGTTACCAAAGTCAATCACGCGGGCGTGAGGAGAGTTCATACGCAGTGCCCATTGTTGAACATGCGCAGCTACGCGTGTATTGCTTGCCTTTGGGAAATCCCCAATATCAGTCGCGGTGTAGTGTCCTTGCCGTTGTCTATTTTATTGAAGTATGCGAAAGATATTTTGATATCTTACTGCGATAAACTGAAAATTCGTCATGCCTTTCCTGCGCAGCATGGCGTTGCGCTAACCGACCTGGCTCAAATGTAATGATGCACCGCTTTCCGACAGATCCAAAACGAAGGAAAGAAGTGGGAAATTAGAGAGTGACGGGAAAACTAATGATTTTTTTTCCTTTGGATTCCTCGCGGTGTCTCTCAGACTATCCAAGTTTTGATTCTCATTAAGATTGTATAGGCCTATGTCACCGCTATAACGTACGAAGTGTCGCCTGAGGCATTTGTCTGTCCTTCATTCGTAATCAATTTTGTTGAAACCATTGGCCATGAAACTTGACATGATTGTGTGATTGCGTAAACATGCTCAAAGTGAACCGTCAAAATCATAATGGTTAAAATCTTAAAATACTGCCATTTCCCCCCATACTGTATTCAATTTCTGAAGGTGAGCACATGTATTTCCAGACGAAACTTACTGCCCGACCGTGATTCTCTTGTGATTTTTTTTTTTTTTTTTGGGGGGGGGGGTGGGGTGGGGTGGGGTTTGGGGTCATGGGAGGTGGCAAAGGTCAAGGATCGATGTCGGGTAAAATGTTAAAATTCTACTATCTATTGTTGAAATATTATTACCCAGTTCATCCATACCTTGGAGATTATACCCCTGATGCACAAACTTAAAACCAAACGCGGTATTTGCATGCCACCATTCGTATACAATGACGCATAGGGAAGGATTTTGGCCATGATGGTCAAAGGTCAAGTGAAAATACTAAAATGACAGTAATTTCCGCAGATTTGTAAAATAACCGCTGAAAGTATTGCCATGAAAATAGATTGGTCAACTTACGAGTAAAAAAATGCTCAAATTCCTCAATACTTCTCTTTTAAATAAAACTCATCCATTTACACCTATAGTTCAAGGAAAGTAAACACTCGACGCATTAAATTTTGTGACAATTTTTTTTTGCGAATAATATGTGAAACTGTCGTGTAACATTGTCAAGGCGAACTCTACATCTGCTAAGAACAATGTAATATGGCGGAGGTATACCGGTCGCCATTTGGACATTTTCATTTTTTAAAACTCATTTCATATCCATCAATTGTTCAATTACACGTCTTTTTTTCTTTTTTTTTTTTTTTTGGGGGGGGACATTATTTTTAAACAATTTGAGATCATTTTACATACCATTATAATTATGCACTTGCCGATGACTTTTCATGTTGTATATACATTGTACATAGGTGTATTCCTCTTGAATTAGGGCCTACTTATACTAGTAGGCCTTCATGTCAGTTTATCTAGTATGGTACTAAATAGGATGGTAATTGATGGTTATTTTTTTTTATGTGCGAAACAGTAAAACTGTGAAATTCGTCTATCGTCTGTGCACAGTACAGCTAGAATTGTAAATATATATACATTGTATTATTTTGTTGTACAATATTCTTGTTCCCTGGACAACTTGCTAAATAAACAATATAGCATAGGGGGCCTACAGTCTAGTGAAAGTTTACGACACGACATACTGTGAATTCTACTTTTATTCATACAGCAATAATTTATCATATTTATATTCTAGAATTATGTCCTTTAAACAGCTTCCCTATTAAGTTTATATACCTGTGTGCTTGTGTCTATTTGAATGTGTAAAAATTATTGATTGTTGGCTTTGTTCAACATCTCTCTCTCTCTCTTAAAAAAAAAAAAAAAAAAAAAAACAGTCAAGCAACACAGTGCCTTGCGCCTTTGGGACGCCTGCGCGCGCTAACCCCAAAGCGCACACGCTAAAACCATAAGCGCACTGTACGCTGGGTAACGACATGGCGTTCAATTTATGAGTTGGCCACTGGCCGTACTGAGTCGTCGCGACGGCTCGCAGAGCTCAGCTCAATGCATTACGAGTACCAATTACACTGTATCATGTATATCACACTGTACGTTTTCGCGTTGCCCCATAAACATTGATTCGACGACCTCCATAGAAACCGGGAAAGCAAAGTCCGAGTGACGACCGAAATTTGATTATTTTGGACAGTGATCAAGCTTAAATCTAGGATATGATAGAGAATATCATACAATAAGGTAAGTTCATGTGAATGATTACTGTTTTACAGCAATACTGATGCCATCATGGCGATTTTAGACGAATTTTTGATAAGTGTGCAATAGCAAAATGTCGGACCGACAGCTCTGTCAGCTCTCGTGTTTAGTCCCGAAGGCTTCTATCTGCGTAATGCGAAATTTCGCTCATTAAACGCCTTATAAATAAAAATGTGATGTAAAGTTTACTATGTAGCCTACAATGTACGCCTACGGCCTACTCTTGTGGCAAGTGTATGCTATGCGCCATAAATGATAGCTGTAATTTCAAGGAGATAGTGTCATTACTCATTCATGACGACGTCGACTGAGTCATAGTCAGATACTCACTCTTCAATTCATGTAAAATCTTGGTAGACTCTAGACATTTCTAATGACTAACGTTAGATAGGCCTACTAACATCGTTAGACTAGTCTAGAGTGGTAGAGACTACTAACGTTAGGTCTAGACCCTAACTTACTAGGCCTAGGGCCTACTTGGATTATAATTAAAATCTGAAATCAGCAATTGAATTTGTTCTCATTATTATTGAGACAAACATTCAGTCGCAGTATGAATTTAATGATTGAACTATGAGTATAAAAGAAATGAAAGCAGCTTCTAGAGCTTCTAGAACTCCGGTATATATACCTTGGAAATATACCTTGGAGTAGGCATTTAAAGTTGATAACTTATTTGCCTCTCGTTATCATCAGGACGAAGAATCCAGATTAGGACACAAGTCTAGTGGCGCTGTACAGCAGTTGCTGAACATGATGGACAGGCAAAGGACTCTTCTGGGTCAAATTGGTCTTTCCTTAACGACCAAAATTTCGACAAGTTGGACTTGAAAGTATTAATTGATGTACTCTCCACCACAGCAGATGGGAGGTTGTTCCATTCATTGATACATCTCTGAGAAAAGGATCCATGTCTAAGCTTTGAGTAAACTCTCTTCTTGAATCTTGGCAATCCTATATCGATGGCCACGGGTTCTACTATCAGTTGGATGGTCAAAGAAGTGTGCCGGATCAAGATCATCTATTAAGCCATGCATTATTTTGTACATCTGAATCATATCTGCTCTATGGCGTCTGTACGCAAGAGATGGCAATTTGAGATGTTGTAATCTCTTCTCATAACTCAGGTGTTGTAGCATAGCTGTATTTGGCGAGTTTCTCTACGCTGCACTTTTTCTATTTTTGTAATGTCTTTTTTCAACACTGGATGCCACACAGTTGAACAGTACTCAAGCCTGGGTCTGACGATTGCTTTGTATAAATGCATAAAGCCTGTTCTGTCCAAATTAGAAAAAGTCCTATTGATGATCCCAAGCTTGCGATTTGCAGCAGCACATACACTATCCACATGATGTGAAAACTTCAATTGTTTGTCAAATATTACACCAAGGTCTGTCTCAACTTCGACGGCGGGAATAGGTGTATTCTCGTCTGACATGTAGTAATTTATATTAACGAGGATTGCTTCGACCATAGTGGATGCCCTTGCACTTCTCTTGATTAAATGGTAGTTGCCACTGTTGGGACCATTTTAAGAGTCTTGCCAGATCGGCTTGTAGATTTTTACCATCCAATTGAGAGCGAATTGGCGAGAAAATTTTGGTATCATCTGCAATTAGCTTGACTTCTGATGTAGTGTTACAAATAATATCAGGAATGTCATTTACATAACAAGAACATAGCTTCCGTGGAGCTGCGAATGGGATTACTGCAACAAGTAACAAGTAACTTTAGAATCTGATGAGAGGAAAGGCTGATGACGAACTAGCACTACTACTAGATACAACGTAGGCCTACATAAACCACTGCTTGGTTGAGTAGTAATCTCTGCAGCAGTTGACAATCTCATCATTTTCATTGGCTGTGCGTAGATTACAGCAGTTCTGTTGTGTTAATACACTATGGAACCACGCCATGTTTTGTAGAAGGGTTTTGCCTTTTAAAACGTGTTCAAAACTCGTGCAAGTTAAACACTGCAAGTGCGTTTCAAGCATATGGATTTATTAATTACTCACTTCCAGTTTTGCTTGCCTAGATCTATGTTGTGCAGTGCACTCTCTAAAACAGACTAGAAAAAAAAATCACAAAACCCATTGTCACTTGTGAAATACAATTTACAAAATGCAGAAAACTTTACATACATGTACAGACTACAGTGTACAGTATTACTGATCCCAATTGAAAAAAAAAAAAAAAAAAGGTCAGTCAGTAGCATAACTGCACATGGATATGAGTGAAATACAATTTTAACCCAATACAGTAGGCAGTGATATTAAGGTTGTATTTAAACCTGTAATCAATCAGTACCATTAATACAATGTAAACATACAAATTAAAGATGATTTTATGCACAATGAAGCAGCTCAAAGCCAAATTCTTTCATCCATTCATTTTGTTCTCCTCTCTCCCCTTCACATTTTCTATGCTAACCTAAACTTCTTCGAAAATACCTTGATACATGTACGGTAGTATGTGTAGCCGTACTACTGGTGTAGTTATCGGTTTTGCCATGTTTTAAATGTTGACACAGGAATGGTACCGTTCACCCTTGGGATGACATCACTGGTACATGTATGCTGAGCTAAATTTCCACTCCAGACGTTGATGACTAAAAAATGGCAGACACTGAGAAAGCTGAGATGGAGAAAGAGAAATCCGGAGAAAATGGTGCCCTGGATGAACCTCAGACAGATGAGGAGCTGGAAAGGCTTGTCGACAAGGAACTGGATGATGAAGAGGTAATAGATGTTATTGTATTCTTCTCGTTTCTTAATTCTCCAACAAAACGCATGATGCTATGAATCAGTCATTGTAAATTCAACATTCAAAGTTATCCAGTCAAATTTCGGGAATATGTTCTCCTTCATGATTCTTTCCTAATCCCAGCACTCAAGATTACTGCTGATAAAAAAACATTAAGGCAAATCTATTTTGTTATCCTCTTACCTACTGTCACTTGAAAATTAAATGTGAAATATCACTTTATCCTGGGGAGTGAAAAGAATGTACACCTCAAATATTACCCAGCAGAACTGATCGTATGGAAATAGCCAATTTATTGCACTGTAACTATGTACAATTGTACAGCAGTGTGAAACACATGTTGAAAAACAAAACCTTGCCCTATGAAGACGCCTAGTCCAGATGTATGAATAATTATGATGATGATGATGATAATAATGATATTAATAATAATGATTATAATCATAATAAAACAATCATAGAAAAAAGAATAAATGCATTGCTTGTCAGACCAAAGTGCATGAAATTATTAGGGATGTTTATTAATGATAATTGTAAGTAATGTAAGTTGTAAGTGTACAGTATTTCACATCTTGGCGAAGTGGCTCAGGCAGTAGCGTACTACCTTGCAGTCAAGCGGCTCAGATTCAAAGCCTAGTGAGTCTTGCTGAGTAATGTTGTGACATGTTATCATTCCATCTCTTCTGTACAGTCTGTAGTTGAGGCGAGTCACTCTGTCCCTCCAATAGCACTCACAAAAATTGAGGTCCTGTGTATGAATGAGTCATAACCCATGTAAAAAGATCTCACTTCATTCATTCATCCATCACAACCATAGCGCAGGGCTTTATTCTGAAGAAGTGGTCCATTCCAAATACACACACTGGGTTGTTTTCATGGAAGACTGGCTGCATTATGCATGGGTGTATGCAAGGGGGGGGGGGGGGGGGGGGGGGGGTCGGGAGGGTCGTACGACCCCCCCAAATTTTCGAAAGGTCCACTTTTTGTGAAAGACATTTTTGTTTTTTGAGGGCTTTTTACTCTATATAGGCCTACAACAGGGAAAAAAAGTGACCGGTGTTCCAGCAAATTGTCAAAAACCTCGTAAATTTCGTAACTTAGTTTTAATATGCCATAATTTACCTTATTTCTAAGCCGCACTGCCATGCCAAAAAAGTCACTTTTGTATGCACCAAATGGCCCCATTTTAAGATATAAAATTCAGAAACTCCCTACCGCGGGAGGGGGACACCCCCCTCCCACACCCTCCCCCCGCTCGGTCGCTCCACTCCCTCGCAAAGGTAAAGGTCCAAAAATTTTGATTACGACCCCCCCCCCAGAAAAAAATCCTGGATACACCCCTGTTATGATAGTGCAGTGAGATATATGGGTTATCCCAGGCATTGGTTATAGTATGCAGAACATGCCTTGCCCAGATGGAAGTCTGCATGTAAATCTAATCTAATCTTTATGACACTGTAGCATGGTAATGAGAACCAAAAGACTGCTATCCCAAAGCAAAATGCATCTCTTTGGTTGATGAAAATCAGAAATGCACACAATGAAATGTTGGCCAATGATTGATTACCATGCCCATACAAATAGCTGAAATGCTGAGAAAGCCTGTGAGAATAACAGATTATTCAACTCATAAGAATGCAGATCAATAAATCCATGATGACTAGATGCAGTTCCAGACCCTGTTACGATGTCTGTTTTAAACATTGTTCTTCTAACACCTGGCGATAGAAAGTGCTTATTACATTGCATATTGTTGGGGCAATACGACCTTGTATTAAAAAATGTTTAAATATTCAGGAAAGCCAAAAAACAAAACAGAACAAAAGAAAAGAAAACAAAACATGCCAACCAGTGATGTGCAATGTATACTTGGTCTCAGTCAGAAATGAACAGTGTGCTGCACATTTCAAGGGATTACGAGCACTTCCTACATATGTAAGCATTCAAAGAGGAAATACTGAGATGCCATATATTTAGCGAGTCTAAATTTTAATGAATTAGGACTTCCCGACAGTTTCACAAGTGGTTAAACTCGCGATAGTGAAGCACGATGCTGAATGGAGAAGGTGTGTGTCACATTCATATTGGGATTAGAGTTTTTATTTTCGCGTGTCTTTAATTTCGCGAATAGCACCCGACTTGCGAAATTCAGGAAAATGAAAACCTTGCGAAATTTTTGGCGTATGCAGTACATTGTATTACATGTTTCAAATGGTAGGTCATTTTCTATCTTGTGTGTCACTGAAGCAAAGAATTCAGATTTCTACACGGTCCAAGTAGAATACCAGCACTAATTAAAAAAACAACAACAAAGTATTAAATCAATATCAAGTATCTTTCATTCATGCTGCTACAATTTACAACTCATAACCAAATGCTTCACTTTTGGATTTGAAATGCAAACAAAAGCCCCTTTCTTTGTTACAGTCAGTTCTGATAGTAAAGATAAGTTACCGTGTAAGTAAGC
Source organism: Diadema setosum (assembly GCA_033980235.1). Taxonomy (NCBI): domain Eukaryota; kingdom Metazoa; phylum Echinodermata; class Echinoidea; order Diadematoida; family Diadematidae; genus Diadema; species Diadema setosum. Next base: position 232,813 of record CM067076.1, on the reverse strand, counting down.
ATTTTGTGGCAGATAATTTGTTTTTCCTTCTAAAAATAAGTTTGTCAGGATTCTATGAGGATATTATCTTTGTACATGTAGTTCTGCTGTTACATGTAGTTTGGGACAAAGATGTATTGTGAAAGAAATTTGCCTTTTGAATCTTTTCTATTTATCACATGAGGTCTTGTGATTGTTTGATAATTTAGACTAGCATAATAGAAACACTCGCACATGTACAAGCTTGCTGTGGACTAGTGAAAAGTTCCAACATCAGTGTGGATATTCTACAATATACATTGTAGGTGTGTACAATCATGCATTTTGGGTCTGTTGCATGAAAATTGTATCAGTTCTTCAATGTTGATATTCTTTTGAATGATGGAGCAAACTCTTCATCTAATGCTCTGTGCTGGAATGTCATGGATCCTGTTGTTGCTGTGCTTCTCAACCTTTTGTAGCCCAAGGCCCACTTAAAGGCTCCTACAAGACATGTACATTTGAACATACTTTTTGGAGGCTCATACACGTACAGTATTGTATTACAGTTTGGATCAATATATCATGAGTCTTTTTTTTTTAATTGAATTTTGGCCAACATTGTAGCCAATGTGCAAGCTTTGCAGCCCATTAGTGGGCTGCTGCCCATTGGTTGAGAAGCATGGCTCCAGTGTATGGTCTAGAAAAAGAAGAGAAATTGTCAGTATTTTTGGCTCTCTCAAGCTAAAGACTCAAGCGAGTCACTGTTATCACATAGTATCATGCTTCAATACAGTTGTGGATAGATTGAACAGCAGACAGTACACAATTACACTGTACAACGTATGTCCATTTATTCTGAATGTTATCTTAATCTTGAGTAGACACATGAATTTTTATCAAAACTTTACAAGGATTACTCTGAATGAAGAACAACAACAAAAAAAAAAAAACGAACAAAAAAAAAAACACACAACCTTATTTGATATTGTTAAAAGTGGCACCAGAGGACCCAGGAATGACCAGTAGAGGGGAATATATGGTATGTCAAAAAGTTAGAAATAATAAGATGTTTTGGGAGCCTCCCAATCCATGAGGAAAAAGCAAAACAAGACAAGACAAAACAAAATAAAATAAAATAAAATAAAATAAAATAAAATAAAACAAAATAAAACAAAAAAGCAGCGATGATGTGATGTATTAATTGGCTGAAGTCCCATAGCAAAGATTGCCAATTATAATGCTCATCAAAGTTCTCAAACTCAAGGTCATTCTTTAATGGACTTACAGAATGGCTTTTTTAATGTGATTGTTAATTTCCTGATGTCAATCAAGTAGTCATTTCATTACTGCCTATTTCCTTCATTTGCTCAGGATGCTGCTGAAAAAGGAGATATTGATGCTCGACAGCGAGCTATCGATGAGGAGTTACGCAAACTACGGGAAGAACTTCTATCCAACTCCCCAGATGACATGGAGGAAGAGTATGATGTGGCAGCCAGGGTTAAACAACTCAATGAGGAACTAGCCAAAGAAGGACCTGTAGAGGAGAAGAAGAACAGGAAAGTGTTCTTTCATGAGAATGTTGTCAGCATGGCAGTTCCTCCTCCAGAATACACTGAGGATGAGGTTGCCATGGCAAATGAAGAGGCAGGGAGGCTGGATGGTGAAGGAGGAGATGGGAACATTGGAGAGAATGGGAGAGAGTCTGGTCAAAATGACATCAAGGAAGCTGAAGAAACTAGCCAGAAATCTCCTCAGCAGCAAGAGACTGAGAGCGAGGAAAACCAAACCCAGAGGACAGTGGAAGAGGACAGCATCAAGAACATTCTACCAGATACCGACAAGACAGCTGATGGCATATCTAGGCAAGAAATCAAAAGTGATGAGGCAGACCAGAAGACCCCATCACAAAATAATAATGAGAGTTTGCCAAACAGAACTGAGGGGGATGGGCGAAGTGTGACACCAGAAAATAGCAGTCACCAAGAGCAGGAACAGGTACAACATGCTGCAGCAACTGAAACAACAGATCCTGTGAACAAGGAGGATTCAACTTCTCAGCAATCCAGTGCACCTGATCAGACAGTGACTAATGTGGAGAGTACTAATGTTGTCAGTGGTAGTGGTGATCCAAATGATATTGAGTTGGAAAAGTTAAGACTTCTTGATAGACCACAGCAGCAGAGTAATAGAAATCCAAGCTTGAACTCTTCTGAGGAGAGCACTGGGAAAGATTTAGGAGATGATGAACATGTCCTGATCGAGCGAGGAGGGAAATTCTTCTATGTCAATGTTCAAGACTTGAGTCCAGAAGAAAGGGAAAGCTTAGGTGTGATGCTGCCTGGAGTTCAGTCAGAGCCAAGTGAAAACAAAACTGTATTCCCTGTAGTACAGCCAAAGCCACCAGAAAAACCCCGCCCGGCAACAGCAACTGGAGGCAGCTCAAGTCTGAGGCATCAGAGGTCAACACCACCTCGTGCTATGTCAGCTAAGACAAGCAAGGAATATGACAGACAGGAGCGCCAAGCTGCCATTTATGAAGAGCCCTTTGGGAATGTAAGGTCAAGATATGGAATGACCCCAGAGCAGAAACAATTTCGTCGGGAGCAAGCAAGGCTGAGGGCCCAAAAGGCAGCTGAGGAAAGAGAGAGAGAAGAAAGGGAGAAAAGAGAAAAGGAAGAGACATGTGAAGGAGTATTCAAGGCTTGGCTTGAGAAAAAGAGAGATGAAGCTGCCAAGCGTAGACAGGAGGAAAAAGAAAGAAGAAAGGCAGAGATGGAAAATAAAGTAAGTTTGAAACTTATCAAAGCAGTTTTACTTCCAAGTTCAGACACATATCTTTAATACGTTTATGGTGTTGATAATAATCTAGATCAGTTTCTCAGGAAGATCTTATGCTACAAGATCCTATGATTATCTATTCCTCACTATTTTTCAGGCATGCACATGAAAAGTATTCTTAACTACTGTAAAATTGATAAATGAGAAAAAAAAAATCTCAGGAGGGTAGACCTTATTAGTCAGAGATACCATCCCAACATTGTTGTTTTCTGATATGATTTGTCAAATACATGTATATTCCTGGATTGATCCTCCTTAATCATGTGGCTGACATTCTAGCCTCCTCCATTCTTTCATATGTACAGGAAGAGAGGTTTCCTGAAGAAGCTTTTACTGCATGGATGGAAAGGAAGAAAGATCAGAAGAAAGCTGAGAAAGCTGTAATGCAACGTTTGACTGCAGAGGAGAGAGAAGCCTATTTCCTCAGGAGCAGAGAAGATTGTGAGAGAGCCTTTAAACAGTGAGTACTACCTGTTTGTCATTTGGGGATGGGGTGGGGGGGGGGGAGCTTTTTTCTATATTAGGTACTAGATGATTTTAGGTACTGGATGCTGAAATCCCTATCACACTTCTCAGATTCAAACTAAGATTACGTTGGACAGTCAGGGGACATGTGAGTGTGATTTGTGTTTTCCAGCACATCATACAAAATTTATGACAAATGGCTCAAAATCAGCTCCTGTGTCTTTGTTAGCAAAAAGGTGAATTCTTCTGATGCATTGAAATGTTCCAACATCTTTCTGTACATGAAAGATACCTGGTTCCCATGTAGTGATGTCTTATGTGGCTATATGCACTTATGTGACTAGAGACACTTTGGGGTATTAAAGTTCAGATTATGTAAAAGAAAATTGATGATTGCATATTATCAGTGTCTTCTATATTCTAATTTACTCTCTCTAAACATGGCAGTATTTGCTTCCTGCTTTACAACCATATGTTTTGATTGAATCTTGTTGGCAAGCTCTGAATATTTTTACAATGTTTTAAACTTGCCATACATGTAATGATACTGAGTACAGGTACATTCCAATGGAAGTATGATGTCTTAATGTTTAGAATTTGATATTCTGAAAGTTCATTATTCTGAAAATTCATTAGTCTGAAAATGAAGAAAAAAAAAAGGTTTTTAGTCTGAACTGTATTTCATTTTGAGCCATTGAACCTTCAGACTAACACCACGCATGTTCGGATTATTAAATCCTCTTTCATTGTTGGACCAACAAACATCTAGGCATATGGACTTTGTGTGTTCAGAAATAACAAACGTTTGGAATAATGAACCTTCTGAATAACAAATTTCCCAACTAACAAATCTTTCAAATAATAGTCATCACTTATGTTGTATGCCTATTTTTTACTTCTTTTCTATTGCAGATGGGTGCGGTCTAAGAATGCTAGTTTGCGCCAGGCCCATTCCTTCCAAAGGGCAACATCTCTCGAGTCCAAGAAGCGAGCCCGTCAGTCACGTAAATCACAGAACCTGGCAAAGGCCTTGGAAGTAGCGCAAGCCTATCGCTACAATGAATACTATGGGTACAGATTTTGAGTTCACCCAGTCCTAATGCCAGAGTGAGTATACCAGTTGTAGGTTGAGTTCTTAATCTGAATGCTCTAATATACAAATGATATATCAGTGAGGGCAAGGTACCTTTTGAACAGTCTAAGGTACCCAGGGCAATTGCCGATAGTGTTGTGCTTGGATTGTTTCAAAGGAACTGAGTGTGGATGCCATACCCAAACAAAGTGATGTGTTTTATATGTTTTATAAAATGATGAAGCAGATCCTTGTTGTTTGATAATCCACCCTAAATCATGCAGCAGTCAGTTTTGTGCGTAACTAAATCAAGGAAATCTCACCCAGCCAGTCACTGTCGCATCATGAAAAGTGCTCATGAGTGGTCATACTTTCCTTATGACTGGTCATAAGCAAAATTGGATGTTAGGTGAAATAAATGCCTGGTCACATGTATGCTGTCAATCAATCATTTGATAAGGGTTTACTTCATCATTCTATAACAATTAGTGCTATCGACAAGGACTGGAATAAAGTTACACCAAGGGGTTAAAAAGTAATAAACAGACGAGTAGAGGGCATACTAGCTGTAGGTAGAAAATGAATACTGACACAGTGATGCCTTTAAATTCTCCTCTGTAAGATGGGACCCTCACAGTGGATTGGACCTTGAGTAGCTGTAACCTCCTGACATCTTGTGGTCTTGCCCTCATACCTGCTGGACTGAGACCTAGCAATTAATGACAGAAGCTGGATTTGATTGCAAGCTGCATACAAGACAAGTGGACTTGTCTGTCGTATTACTTTCTTCTCTTGGGCCACATGGCAGAGTGACTGAATACCAATCATATCAATTCTCTGGGGCCACGTGGCATAGTGACTGAATATTTCATCAATTTAGATTTATCAAGGAGTTAAGGCACAGAGCTCAGGTAAAATAGATGACTTTATTCCAGCAGAATTTCTTAGCCTTATACCTCTTTGTCAGATTCTGAATGATCAGATCCGTAACCCCCTTACCCCCCCCCCCCCCCCCCAACACTCTAACACACACACAATATTGATGGCAGACATGAGTTATCAATTTAGTAAAGAAGACACCACTTACTTTTTTGTTTGGAACTACAATTGTATGTGCTGTTCCGTTAATCAGTACATGAAGATGTCTTTACCAATGGGTCGAATTTACAAACAGTAAACTGTGTCTCACATTCCTTGTTGGTTGTTTGTTTAATTCTGCTGCCTGATGCACTGGTTACTTTATTTGCTTGTGGTAATGTCATATCTTGGTAATAATCCTCTATCAACTTGTTCTGTCTGGATTAATTGAAAAGAGGTTTGAATGGCACTTAATGAATAATAATGTTTTTGCATTGTAGGTTTGTGTTTTGCTACAGTACAGTAAGCAGGGAGAAATCTTGTCCAGAATAATTGTTATATTTTGAAAGTCATATGTCTATCTGCAAGTTATTTGATGTTATAAAATGGAAAATATTTATAAGAAATCTTAGCATACATATGCTACTAAAACTAAAATCAACAGTTAATTTTGATTAAGTGATATACTTCTCCCCCTAGTGATGCACAAAGTGCCATCAGGATTGAATGGACATAGGTAGACTGGGCTACCCATGTGTACTGAGAATATGATCTGAAATACTGCCTTTTGTTAATCATTCGTGATGCAGGTAGGTATGAATCAAGGACAAAATCACATATTAGACATGTGTTCTCTAGTTGAAATCTGAAATCTTAGAGTCTTCCAATCTAACAAATGAAAATGCCTTCATCCTATCACCATTATAAATATCTTGCATACAAATTTTACGAATTACTTGATGGGAATTTTGTATAGCTGATGAAGGACACAAAATTCTGAATTTTATTGTCACAATATTTTGAAAGATTTTTTTGGTTTGTGTGACAAATTGTAGTTTTATTTTATATCTACTGCAGTTGGTCAATTCTTTTCAATTATAAGAGGGTAACAGACTGAATAGGACTTGTAACTTGAGATTGGACATTAGTATGATCATTCTGCAAACAGACAAAATTGTTATATTTCATTTGTGTGTGGCTAATTTCTAGAAGTTTACTTGCCAGTGGAGTGCCTTAATTATTCCCTGACTGATGTCAGCATGCAGGAATACACAACAAATTCTATTCCCACCCCATTGATGTGAACCCTCATTTATCTGCATACATGTATTTCATTTGTATTGCTCCCTTTTTCCAGTTTTATGTTTAAAAACACAATGGATTACAAGTTATGTATGTTAAATTATATATTGTCCAGGAAGAACTTATTTGAGCAATACAACTGTATCATGAAAACATTCATTGCAGGAAAGGTCAGTGTGATTAATGCTGGGATTAAAAAAAAGAATGTATTGGTGAAACCATACTGACCCTACAATTTTCATAACCCAAAGCATGTCAGAGGAGTGTATCTTCAGTATTGCAATGACAAAATCACACTTCATTCTAATTATTATAATCATTATCATTTTTGGACTGGAGCTTGCAAGATGCAGCAGTGTGCTTATATGGACCTTGTAATATTGTGGCAAATATATCAGGTGCTTTTCTCTCAACATATGAATTTTCAAAGTTGCAGAGGAATTCAAATGAACCATCACACCCACTAACTAACATTCCTACCAGCCCCATTGCTTTTGTGTGTTTAAAGTTACTCAAGAAATATAATTCAGAACAATAATTTTAAGGTTCCAGTGAAAAGTTAGCTTGTGAAAAAGTGAATTGCTTCTAATCAGCGTGACACAAGAGACAAAATAGAGTCAAGCAAGGAGGGCTGCTGCTGCTGCGGCAGTTGCTGCTGAAGGGGACGCCCTCTATAGGCCAGAACACACCATACTCACATAAATTGCATGCATGTAAACAATCACTCTCTCTTGCATTCTCTCATCATTTCTGCCTGGCAGCATTTTCCTGATTCAATTACATTCATGAGGACAACTGTACATTTAAGTTTGTAACAAACACATCATAGTTCAATTAATCATCCTGATTTCTGTATTACTGACACACAATTGTGCTATATATCTGCAATGCCACTGTAATAATTAGAATAGCATGAACTTTAATTGTTTCCAAGTTTAGTGGATTTGCTTTTATAGAAATTTAGATGAAACAGAGACCACCGTATTCCTAATGATCAACACTTATTTACATGAGACATTCACCTAATGCCTACAAATGTATCATAATTAACTGTGACATCATACATGTATAGTCATAGTTTACATACAACAACTCATTCTCAATCATTTTGGATTGTAGATCTGTTTTCAGTGTTTCTGTATATAACAAGCTTATCAGAAGGCATAGACGTACATATTGATTGTAAAAACCTCATTCCATATGTTATATTCCAACACGAAGACATGGTGTATTTCCTTTTGACATATAAGTTTTACTTGTACTTATTTTCACTTGATTGAGTCACTTTTATCATCCATTGTCCTCTCTGCTAAAAACTTCAGGAATAATAGGACTTTTGTGAGTTGTTTAACTTCTTTATTACATGTTACCATGTCTTTCTTTTTTTCGACATCTGTTTACTTCTTTGTTAAGGAGTCACAGTGTTTTTTTTTTTTTTTTTTTATAGCACTGATTGTATTATGTAAGAAAGAATGTGTATAAGTAAGCAAGTATGGTCTTGCTGTTTCCCCTTAATAAAAGCAACAATAGGAAGAAGATATGTGAAGGTACACAAAGAAAAAAAAAAAGCAGAGAAAAAAGTCAATATAGGAACATGTTCATGAGATAGTTGATTGTGTTAACATAATGGCAAAAAGAGTAGTGGGGTACTTGCTGAATTGACTGTCACATTCTGATATTCATGGAACAAAATGTGTAAATTGTAGAAATCAATGTGGAGAAGAGCTATTTAAAGTAGGAAAGGCAGCTTTCAAAAATCTGCATTGTGTGTGTTTGTGCTTGAATGGTTTATACAGTGAAACCCCGTTATAACGAGGTCCGTGGGACCGGCGATATTACCTCGTTATAACCGGTACCTCGTTATAACCGTACGCATCAAAAACAAAGAAAAACATAAGCACGACATCGGAATATACCCATCCTTTGCATTGTTATTACACAATTATGGGTCATTATTATTGAGATAATAAAGGGAAATTATTTGTGAATTAGACGAAAAAGTAGGTGTTGAAATGAGATAATTCTTTATTGTAATTCTTGTTTGTTAATTTTTCCTAACACCAGCGAAAATAGAGTAAAATACAGGCGTTGTTTACCATAACTTGCGAGGTATTTTTACGCTGTTGGTGCCCAGCGGGAATGCGATGATTTCATGAATCATTTCGGCTGTAATCTTGTACAATATATGATCGTTGCGCTCGAAGGGATTAAAAATGCGTTCTTTATTTTCTTCCGAAAATCTCTTCGCGTTTTGTACATCCGTTCTTGAAAAATATGCGACAGGATTGAATGTGGAAGGTTACGTTGTGATGCTTTTTACGCAAATCTGTACCTCATAGACCATTCTGAAAGAAAGAAAAATCTTCATTGTGAAATGCAGTGTTAAAATTGTGATACATTTTGTAATGAACAAACCCAGATCTATTCAAACTAATAAATACGTTTGTTTCTTTTTCTGATTTAGGTTAACATGTTTATTCAACTATTTTTTACGCTACTGTCACCTGGCGAGATCGCGATAATTTCAGGGTAACATACATGCGTTATTTACCGTTAACTTGAGAGGTATTTTACGCTGTTGGAGCCCAGCGGGAATTCGATAATTTCATGAATCATTTCGGCTGTAATTTTATACAATATATGATCGTTGCGTCCGACGGGATTAAAAATGCGTTATTTACTTTCTTTCGAAAATCTCTTCGCGTTTTGTACATCCTTGAACTGTTAAATGCGTTTGTTTCTTTTTCCGAACACCGATTATAGGTTAATATGCGTTATTCAACTATTTTTACGCTACTGTCACCCGGCGAGATCGCGATGATTTCATTTATTATTTCGGCTTTAATCATACACACTCATATTTAAATTATCATTTGTTAAATGATAATGAACAAATCCAGATCTATTCAAATTAATTAATGCGTTTGTTTCTTTTTCTGAACACCGATTAAGTAGGTTAACATGCGTTAAACATGCGTTATTCAACTATTTTTACGCTACTGTCACCCGACGAGATCGCGATGATTTCATTAATTATTTCGGCTTTAATCATACACACTCATATTCAAATTATCATTTGTTAAATGATAATGAACAAATCCAGATCTATTCAAATTAATAAATGCGTTCGTTTCTTTTTCTGAACACCAATTAAGGAGGTTAACATGCGTTATCCAACTATTTTTACGCTGCTGTCACCCGACGGGATCGCGATGATTTCATTATTTATTTCGGCTTTAATCATCCACACTCATATTTGCTAAGCAGCAAAAGAACTGGAAGTCGGAACTAAAAATGAAAAGGATATAATAATGAGTTGCAGACGCATTCCAATTGTCCATTTTTGGCCACAAGTGTCGCTACATGAAAAGTTTTTGAATGCGTTATCTTTTTTATTTCTCTGGTCTGCCGTAATATCACGCACGCGCTTCTCGCGGAAAAGAAAATCGAATGATTATGTTTAATGATTTAGTAGGAACATCGGAAGACATTCCTGTGTCTTATCGCATGATTTAGAAGAAAACATGGAAGGAACGGTTCTCTGTAAAACAGAAAAAGACGTGGATAGCGTGATTTTGGTTTTCAGGGTTTCGTTTGTCGCGTGTTTGAAAGCGGCAATTTAGTCAAGAAATGGAACCTCGTTATATCCGATCAAATTGCTTATGTTTTTCTTTATCATGATGTACCGAAATTGTCCTCGTTATAACCGGAATCTCGTTATAACCGAACTCGTTATAACCGATTCGTTCTGCCATAGGTTTACACGCAAAGGAAAACGGGACCGACGCGATCACCTCGTTATAAGCGGTTCCTCGTTATAACCGAACTCGTTATATCGGGGTTTCACTGTACCATACAACATGAACCAGCATAAAACACAAGAGCAGTCTTTCTTTCAGTAGCAAGTAATGATTTCATTTTAGACTTATTCTATGCTTGTGAAAATTTTGTATGTACTTGATTACAATTGATGTGTTGATTTAAATACAAATATAGGAACAGATTACAGTACCTGGCAAACTTATTTGGCAAGACAAAGTCATTTTTCAGGCATTGCCATAGAAATGCTTGTTGGTACATTCAAGTGTTTATGTTGGTGTCAAATAATTAGACTAATGTAATGTGTACATGTATACTATACTTTTAGTTGTTCTTGAAGTTTACAACTTTGTGAGATGACATGCATCATTAGCAAAAGTTGGCACACACATATAGAATTTTGAGAATAGGAATATAACAAGGGTTGTGTTATCAGTAGGAATAGCATGCCACTGAACTCGTCACATTTCAATTTCTTTTGTATGTACAATACTCCAAAGCTACAGCTACATGTAGATCTTCTCGCAGATACTGTGTATAGTTTGTGTACAGCATACAGTGAAACCTGGTTATAATTAGGTTGGATATAAAGAGATACCTGATGTTGTGAGGTAATTTTGCTCTGTAGTTCAATTCCTTTGACATTCTTTTGATTTTGTCTCTGGTATGATAAGAAACTTGTAATAAGAAGGGAATTTCTTTGATCCCTGGCTGCTTGTTATAACAAGGTTCTCCTCTATAAACTTGGTCACCTGTAATATTAATAAAAAGATTGGCTGATTTGTAGAAAAGAAATGACATGTGCATGGTTGCAATTTCTTATGATTTATCACCTTGAAGATGTGCCGACAAAAGCATGTGCTTATACATGTGTGATGAAATTGTTCAATATTTTCAAATAATTTCAAATTTTGTAAATTCCTATCATAGTGTGTGTGTGTGTGTGTGTGTGTGTGTGTGTCCTTGTAGATGCAAGAAATTCGATCTGTACAGTACTTCGTAACAATTAGTGGTCACATCATGTAGAGTTTACTTATTGGCAGAAAACAAAAACATGCATCTAGAATTCTCTTTCTTATAATTTTTGCTGAGTGAAAATCATGTGATGTAGAAATCATAATTCTGATGGACTTAAAGGTGCATGGTCCCTGTGTTTTAGGCAAATGCATACGCGGGCGCACAGCGCAAGTTTCCTATAGAGACCTAAGCTATCGACTCCTCTTTAGCGCTTACGCTTTGGCCCACTTCCCCGAGTCCGAAGAAGTCCGATCCACTATAGTCAGTGGTCCGATCACAGTTCGGCTCATGATTCGGCTGAGGGGGTTGACACCTTTAGCAAACTTCTTTTGTGATGTCATAATAACAAGCACATATGCACGCACCCTGGCATTACTACAGACTGCGCGATGCGCAGAGAAGACAAGGAAGGCAACGTTACTTAGCAACACCTACGCACTTTACTCTTGATGACAGCTCAACTTCGGTAATCTTCGTATCAATGTTAACAGTGATCGGCAGTATCATCAACAGCGGCCTCTACACTACCAGGACTACGCACCTTTAAGAATATCTGGGCAAGAATTGGCCAATGTATTTTAAGAATATCTGGGCAAGAATTGGCCAATGTATAGATCATACATGGATACTTGGATCATGAAGGATGTACATGTACAATAAATGTGACCCTGCATCACAGAACCAACAAAGTCACTAGACATGGATTTCTAATTAAGGGTACATTTTGGAAAAGCAGACTCTGAGCTTTAGATTACGATGTACTTATATTCAACACAAATGGACTCTCCTGTAAACCTATCTAAATAATTGAAAGACACTACTCCCTTATGAAAACTGTTACTGAGAATGGAGGCTTTGAAGTTCAGGGTCCATTCAAATGCATAATCTCACCCAGTGGTACTCTGTACAATGAATGAAACAGAAAACATGCAGGATATAAAAACTCAGTGGGAAACACAATAAAGATGTTATTGGATTAAGCTTGATTGCCCACACTCATCAACCAATATTCTTGTCATGACTAGCAACAACTTAAATTACAGTAGCATCATCCTTTCAAAGCTGATTAGAGTTGAAAGTAAAGAGCATGTGGAGGGTTTTCAAAAAAAAAAATAAAATAAAGGGGGCTTCAAGGATGACTTACGGTATCACATTATTCAAGAAAAAGTTCCAGAAAAACTGAAAAAAGTTTTCAATTTGTTTTATCATGGACCCTACAAGGTCCATGACATAATGATCCCAAACTTAAGAATTACATAGAGGAAAAAAAAAAAAAAAAAACCCTAGAGAATTATTTGCTAGGTTTGCCAATTTCATCTGTTTTGAGTTTCCACGTAAAATTGTGTTATGCGACTATTGGTTGGTTTTGTGATGCACGGTCACAAATTTCCTTGTATTGACTTTAACTTTGGTTGCTATTAACAAAAATATGTATAACACCCCTTTTTCTATGTCAATAACATTGTAGTATTGTGACATTGTCAATGGTCTTGCCATGGTTCATTGGTCCCCAAACACAAACCTCTACCCACACACAACCTCGTTTACCATCAACATTCCTTTCCTACATTAGATAATAGGCAACTCCACTTAAAGGCCCCCCAAACCATGACACAAAAGAACACCAAGGAAACTGGTGCAGATTGCTCGTCTTTTCACTCACTTTGCTACAATCCCATTGGGTCCATTTCATAAAAGATAAGATAGCAACTTTTGCTGGGATGGCAACTTCCATAATTATAGCAACAGCCAATCAGGAAGCTGGATTCTTGTCGTTACCATGACAATTGCCACTCTAGCAAGAGTTGCTATCATAGCAACTGATGAATTTAATTGGGCTCATGTGTTTCTGACCACTTTGAACTTGACATGTACATGTACTTTGATTTTGATTTTTGTTGTCAAAACATGAAAACCTATCATCACCATGGTTTTTTTTTTCCCTGAAATAAACATAATCCGAATGTAGTTATATGAGTGTGGTATGTACGGTTATAAGAATGTATGTATAGCTCATGCAGACACAAATGCTGATTCTCATTATACCTTTTGTACTTCATCACACTATAGATCTTTAAGGTTTCAATGTGTGAAACTTGGATCAATAAAGAGTTAAACCAGTATGGGCAATCTTGCTGTCACATTTTACATTATAAAGTATAGGTTCCAGGAGATTCTTCACCGCTGAGTTTCAGGCAAACAAGAAAACAGGCAAATGATGCCGACCCCTCGTGTTTGCCCCAGATGAAACGGTATCAACCAGGCACACGTACTATGCCATGATACTTGAATGAATGAAAGGCATTGCAGTTTTGCTTAAAAGGGAAAGTGAGTTGGAGAAGTTGTGAGAAAGAGAATCTTACCAGTTTCTCACCTATGTTTAGTTCTGAAAAATTATTAAGTAAAGCTGCAAGCATGCATTTCGTGTCTGTGTTTGTGTGTGTGTGTGTGTAAGAGAGGTGCACATGCTTGAAATAATGAATCTCTGACAGCAATAACTTAACATTTTAAACAAAGCTAGTGCTTAGTGCCAAGATGAAAACTTTGAAGAAAAATGCCACCAGGATATTACTGGGTACTGTATACAAAGACAGAAATGAACAGCAAGGTCAACAAAATTCAGAAAGCTATGAAGAGAAGCAGGTGAAGTCCTTTTTTCTAATCTTTTACTCTGATTAAAACAGCCTCTGTTTACCATCAGAGGCTGATAGTGAAAGCATGGATGCCGACTAGCTCTGGTGAATTGATTAGCATGACCATGGGGCACAAAAAAATGTGTGAAATATAAGTTGATACACATGAAATATTTGAAGAATATAGCTTCCTCTTTTTGGGGAAAACTACGACGGAAATCACATTTTGTAGTAGATGAGCATTGTGGGTGAGGCTCACAACGCGCTCATACACAAATCCATTTTTTATCTCTCTCTCTCTATGTGTGACCTTGCCTCACAAAACCACCAGCAAGTTGCCAGACATGGGCTTTATTTGATTCAAGGGCAGCTTCTGAAAGAGTATACTATTGAAAGCCATATATAGAATGACATATAATAAACATCTCTCGATCTGTATCTCTCAACATACTCTTTAAGAAAATAGAGTGAAAATGCTTACTCTTGAAGGGGTGAATAACAGAAAAGAGTGAGTTTAGAGTGAAACAGAAGTGAATTTTGAGTGAAAATTGTCATTTTCACTATTTTGGAGTGATCTAAAATCTAGAATCTTTGAGTGATCCCTGAGCTGGGTCACTTCAAAGGTATAAATGAGTGAAAATGAACATTTTCACTCAAATTTCACTCCCATTTCACCCAAAACTCACTCTTTTCTGTTATGCACTCCTTCAGGACTGAACATTTTCACTTTATTTTTTTTTTAGTGCATGAGTACATTCTTATATTTCCATACATCAATTTATGTACAGTTTATCCTCCATTTGCTACTTTATTTCATTTTATATACTATTCTCCAATTCTATTGAAACATTTTCTTTTGGAATCAGTGATAATTTCATTACATATGCCACCCCATATACATAGGCTTTGGACGAAGGGCGGTGTTCCCATTAACGCGACGCGCCACCACCCAACCCACCCTTTCGGCACAAGCCGGGATATATTGCATCACAAGAATTAAGGACAAGTTCACCTTCATGTACCAGTACATGTGGATTGAGTGACTGCAACAATTAGAACACATCAGTGAAAGTTTGAGGAAAATTCGACAATCCATTCAAAAGTTATGAATTTTTTAAGTATCTGCGCAATTACTGCTGGATGAGAAGACTACTACAGTGTGTGATGTCACATGCGTACAACGATATAATGAAAATAAAAAGAGAATTTGACAAAATTTTATGTTTTGAATAAAGTGCACGTTTCTTAGACTTGTTACTGATGTATGTTAGGATAGGTAATATTATTTCCCTTGCCTTCTGAAGGAGAGAAGTCGAGTGCTCTTATATGCGAGAAAAGTGAAAATAAGGTGAATTTTCTTCATACTTTCTTGATACCGTTGTACTCATGTGACATCACAAGCTATAGTAGTCTTCTCATCCAGCCATGACTGAGCAGAAACTTTAAAAATTCATAACTTTTGAACGGATTGTCGGATTTTCCTCAAACTCTCACTGATGTGTTCTACTAACATTGCTGCATTCACTCAACCCACATGTCTATGAAGGTGAACTTGTCCTTATTAAAGAAAAAAAAATCTTTGATCTTTAATTTTGTAAATGTCAGTGTGTAGAAATATGTGAAGAAATGCATTTGTGAGATGGTTCTATCATGATCTTAATAGCGTTTACTGGTATTCGAAAATTTGTTGCTGTTCCCCCGCATCCACTTCATTCATATTCGCGGGAATGTACGATTTTTTTTTTTTTTTCTTCTTCTTCTTCTTTGCACTTGCTTTAACACAGGGGCAGGTTGAGGCCGTCGAGTGTACAGCATTTGACTATTGAGCGGCGACACGCTTTGTTATGTATTCAATTCAACCTGTTGCCCAGTGCGAGGGCCCCACAAAAGGCGTGTCTTCATCAGCCCGAAGTTTCAAGATAGCGCGCTATCTTGCGGTTACCAAACTAGTCCGATGTCAAAATAGCGCGCTATCTGTGTAGTGAAGACGCAGATAGCGCGCTATTTGATCGGGAAAATTTCCCCAAAAATCTTGGTCTAGTTCGTCAACTAGAGCGCTAATTCGTGAAATAGCGCGCTATCTTGGGTGCGTCTCCACATCAGCCCGAAATTTTCTCGATCCCTCCACGCTTCTGGTTAGCCAGCTGGCAATGGAAAGCGCATGTACAAGCAGCTAGTGATTGTGTATAGTACATTACACGCACGGTGTATTCAAGGATCACATGTGTGTACTATAGGCCTACTGTTGTTGTCATCTTTAAAACCAGGGAGGTTATTTCTCTCACCTCCCTATTAAAACTCAGTGCCGTGCATGCTAGCTGTTTTTTTTCCTTTCTTTTTTGTAAACTTCTTCTTCTGGTCCACTCTATTCATACCTTAGCTGAAGATTCTTGCAGATTGTGTGCATTTTGGATTTGTTTAAACATTGCAATTCGTTAATTTCATATAAGATGCCTCACTGGACAGAAGAAAGAGTAGCGTTATTAATATCCCTTTGGAGAGAATTTGCTGTACTGCTCACCTCCCTGGTTGTAGAATCGTACATACGGTGATATAGGAGATTTTGAGCGGGGAAATCCACTTTCGAACCGCGAGCCAGGCAGAGTAATTTTGCAAAGTGCGCATGCGTCAATTTTCGGACTAATTTCCCGAAGCAGGCTGTTCGAGCTGATGAAGACGCACATTCGCTGTATCGGGCTATTTTCTAAGACCGCAAAATGTCCCGCTAGTTTGAACTTCGGGCTGATGAAGACACGCCTAAAGAGGTTCTGGAACATAGAACCTCTTTGGGGCCCCATTATTGGTGCCGCAACTTGGGAATCCCCGCCACCTGAAATAAAATGCGAAGCGTCGGGGGTCAGCTAGCCTTTTGTCAAGGCCCTCTCGCTGTATGGTGAAGAGAGCCCAGCTGAGTGGGGTTGCGCTGGCGCGCTCGGCTGGGCTCGCTTCGCTCGCCCATTACAGCGAGAGGGCCTTGACAAAAGGCTAGGGGTCAGCGTACCCAACGTAAATATTCCTCGAGCGTAAATATTCCTCGAGGAATGATAAACGCCAAATAAATTCAAATAACAACAAAAACAAAACAACCCAAGCATATCGGTACACTGACGACACTGTAGTGACGGTGTATGAAGGCATTTGTGAAGTCAACATCGGCCGCTATGAACTTCTGCTACAAGTACATGTACTGGTATCCGTTTTGTTGGCATGCCATTTTGTTGCACTTTTCAATTTGGAAACATGTCGCCAACACATACGAAGCATTGGTGGGGTATTCTGCAATTAAGCCCATTGTAAGAAATATTCCTCGAATATACATGGTATTAGTAAACATGTCGTAAACGTTTTGTTGCAGCCTAGCGCTACAGTCAGTTCCCTCCGTGTCTGTCAGGTAGCGATTGAATGTGCACGCACAACAATGATTGACCGTGATTTTATGCCGTGGCGTATCTCCCAAGAAGAGAAGATCAACGGAACCAGGGGCAGACGGAGTGTACAGTCTGCTGGTGGCCCCCGTTGAGTCCGGTCTACTCGGAGCTTCTTCGTCGCAAGTAACTTAGCAAGTGCTACACTCCGGATCGCTAGTTATCAAGGAAAGTTCTATCAACACATACCTCCTGGTAAGTCACCACTCTACCATTGATTCAAACAATCTGTGTTAGTGTATTTAGATGGAGCTAGTACAAGATTTAATAGATGCACCCAGTGTCTTCAGCTTTGAAATTGGTTTGGATAAACTCTGGGAAAATGAACCCATGATAAAATTTAAGTTTGACGCCACGCCACCTGGTCACTACCCGGCTCATCTTAAGGACTGAACCTGGATCTGAATACAGAGGCTCAGCCTGCGTTCAGAATCTGTAGGTATCCATACAGTAGGTAAGATAACAACTAGCTCGAGCCTCCAGACCATAGCTAAACACCGCTACACAACATGGCTCCTTGGCGGGGAATCGAACCTGGTCTTCCGCGTGACAGGCGGAGATACTCTCACCACTATACTATGTGTAGCGGTGTTTAGCTACTTGGGATCGGTATGTTCATTGATTGATATAGAGGTACCAAGTCCAGATATGCATAAGAAGACGCAAGAGAAACATAGGCTCCGGAGACTGGATTTGTCTTTCAGAGTATATTTATTTCTTGAGTTTAAGTTTATAACTCAAGACTCCAAAAGTTTACAAGTGCAAGTCGCCTTTACAATAATATCAGAGAGCAATCCGAAGGTGGCATGTTCCCATGGTGGATGTTGAATCCGAACTCTTTAAGTCTTCTTCAAGACATGATCCAATTCTCTGATCATACATTCAGTCACGAGGATTACACTGGTGGTTACTGGTTGCACTGTTGTGACACACTATGAATGGGTGAATGGGGGTGGAGTCTTTGTGTTAAAGAGGGGTTTTAATTGGGCAAAACTTTGGTTGGTATAGGAACAAAGGCGGGACTAGTTTTAAAGAGGAGGTAGTATTCTTGGATTTGGATTTAACAACAATTCTAAGTAATCAATGGAGGAAGGGCAGGATGTTTAGGTTTGGCTTAGCCTGGTCGTAAATTAGATGGGGCTAGAAGTACTCAAGGGATGATGAAGGTCGATGACTCACTGGATGAGGTGGAGAGTATTGGTAGGGGTCATTGACTGGTGGAGTTGAACTGGTGGTGTATGTCCAGTCATCAATGTAGAATGGGAGGGGGTAGTGATAACTTTGTGTATCATTACACAACAGCATGCTGCCATGTCCGCGGGTAATAAAACCACTCAGGATCTTCGTTGTGATGTTTGCTGGCCCTGGCATTTTTAAGTGAGAGCGAGAGAGAGAGAAAAATAAAAAATAAAAAGAAATACTACTTCGTCTGGTCGATCTTAAGTTATAAATGCTGAATGAAAATTTTAATTTTAAATAGTAAAATACTGATATGTGTTATCTACACATATTAAAGGACAAGTTCACCTTTGACCTTCATAGACATGTGGGTTGAGTGAATGCAGCAATATTAGTACATAGTAGAACACAACAGTGAGAGTTTGAGCAAAATCGGACAATCCGTTATGAATTCTTGAAGTTTCTGCTCAGTCACGGCTGGATGAAAAGACTACTATAGCTTGTGACGTCACATGAGTACAACGTCACGAAAGAAAGAATAAAGAAAATTCAACATATTTCCATTTTTCTCCCATAAACAATAGAACACTCATCTTCTCTCTTTAAGAAGACAGGGGGAACTTCGGATACCTCAAATTCGTCGGGACTGAAGAAAATGGTTGGAGGTACGCGAAATTCGAGGTACGCATACGTACGTCGAATTTTCTTCGACTTATCCGACGTTTATCGATGTTCAACATGGTATCTGTTATAGTGCCTACTGATTGTTTGCATGCTTGCCAATTGGAATTGAATCGACTTTTATATGAATGAATTGAATGAAAATCTGAATTGAAATCAAAATTTCAGAAATGAAGATTTTGGTGGCCCTATCGCGCCACCAAAAAAAGTCGGATGTTTGCCTTTACTTTTGAAAATGAACAGCGGTAACAATCGGCTCCGTAAGATACTAAAATAAATGTTGGATGTTTGCTCATACTTTTGGAAATGAAAAACAATAAGACTCGGCTCCGTATGGCGCTAAAACTAATGTCAGATATTTGATTTTGCTTTCGGAAATGAATAAGGATAACATTCGGCTCCGGAAGATGCTGAAATAAATGTCGAATATTTGATTTGACATTCGGAAATGAAAAACAATATTCAACTCTGTACGATGGTTAGATAAGTGTCGGATGTTTCCTTATACTTTCGAAAGGAAAGAGCAATAACATTCGGCTTCGGAAGATGCTAAAATGAATGTCAGATGATCGCTTTTGTGTTCGGAAGTTGCAGTAATATTCTGCTCCATACGATGCTAAAATAACTGTCTGATGTTTGCTTTTAAATTTCGAAATGAATAACAGTAACATTCAGCTGCGTTCAATGATAAAATTAATGTTTGATGTTTGCTTTGGCGTTCGGAAGTGAGTAACAATAACATTCAACTCCTTACGATGATGAAATAAATGCTGGATGTTTGCTTTTACGTTCGAAAGTAAATGGCAATATCATTCAGCTCCGGAAGATGCCAAAATACACCTTGAATGATTGCTTTTACGTTTGGCATGTTTGGAAGTGAATAGCAGTAACATTTGTCCCGTATGATAATAAAAAAATATTGGATATTTGCTATTACATTTCAAAATGAATAACAAACATTCAGCTACGTTTGATGGTAAAATAAACGTCTGATGTCAGCTTCGACGTTAAAAAATGAAAAATGGTAACATTTGGCTCCTTTGATGATAAAATAATTGTCAGATGATTCATTTCACTCTCGGAAGTGGACAGCAATAACATTTGGCACCGTACGATGATAAAATAAATGTCGTATGTTTGAAATGAATAACGGTAATATTCTGCTTCGTACGATGCAAAAATAAATGACAGATTGTTGCTTTTACATTTGGAAATGATTAATGGTATTGATGCGCTCAGTTAGATGCTGAAACAAAGAGCAGATGTTTGCTTTCGGGTTTGGAAATGGATAAGGATAGCATTCAGCTCCATAAGATGCTAAAATAAATGTCGGTTGTTTGCTTTTACATTTAAAAATGGTTAACGGTAATATTCGGTTCCGTAAGGTGCTACCAGACTAATAAATGTTAGATGATTGCTCTTACAATAAGAAAAAAGAATAACGGTAACTTTTGGCTCGTTACAATGCTAAAACATATGTCGGATGCTAACAAATGTCGGCAATTGCTCCCGCTTTTTCATTTCAAACGCAAGTTTTGACCTCCTAAATATATAGGCATCAACTTTTATAATAATCTATACGCCTATTTGCTAAATCTTAAAACACAGAATAAGATGATTGGATTTTCTATTCATTTGTTTTAGACATGGGCATCTGTATCACTTTAATAATGCTTAATATTTATTTCTCTATGTTTAGTAGGATCGATATAGTTTTTCTAATGTTTTTCTCCATTTTTTTTTGTGTGTGTGTCACCCGATTTTAATTTCGAGTAAATTTGACTACCAAAAAATAAAAATCAGTGATACTGGTGGCCCGATAACAGTTAGTGTGAAGCCCTGTCTATTCTATTTTTATTGTGCTCGGCCTATACTTCCACATCATATTCCACAATATTTTCATAATCGCATTGCTGAAAAAAAAAAAATCAGTGTTTGCGTTCTCGGGGAAGAATAAATGAAACATACTTTGTGAAAGGCAAAAAAAAAAGTTAAAAAAAGGCACTACGCAGGAGATTGATGTTTGGACAGTGGACCGTGATTAATGCCAAAGATATAACTGTCAACACCTACGCAGGTGCGCCACGACGGTTAAGAAATCTACGTGCAAGGTATGACTATCACGATCAAGAATTAAAACACAGTGGCTAAAGAAAAGAAGATGATGGGCAGAGCGTAGTGCTATCGTAAGCACTCCATTGGCAAGGGTGCTATGTGCATACCGTGGACGTATGTAGGTAGGTGTGGGGATTTTTCTTGTCAGCTGTGTACCGGGTACCGGGTATTTCTATGGGCGCGCGATTGTTCTGGTCGGGAATATTTACAGTCGAGTGTGAAAAGATTTTTGTCATGTCTTCTTCGCTGTCCACGCGCAATTAATCGGAGATGCTGAGTGATGTTTGCTATTTCGATTCGAGCTACATGCTGGGAAAAACAATAAGTTAATTAAGATCGGGACAGTAGATTTCACTTCGAGGTAACAGAACTTTGAGTTATTATCTTCGAGCTGCGCGAATTTTAATACATGGAAACTCCGTAGGAACAATCGGGACTTTAATTTTGCCCCCGAGGTAAGTGATATTCGGCTTATCCGACGTCGAGGTATCCGAAGTTGACTGTATGTCAGTAGCAAGTCGAAGAACTGTGCACTTTATTCAAAAAGTAAAGTTTTGTGAAATTCTCTTTTTATTTTCCTTATATAATTGTACGCATGTGACATCAGTACTCCACTAGTCTTCTCTTCCAGCAGTGACTGCGCAGATAGAGTACTTAGAATATTTGTAACTTTGAACGGATTGTCCAGTTTTCCTCAAACTTTCACTGATGTGTTCTACTAATATTGCTGCATTCTCTCAATCCTTATATGTATGAAGGTGGACTTGTCCTTTAAACATTAATTGGGTTATTGGTTCCATGACATTTGTTCCTGCGTCAATTTGCTCCCATGAATATCTGCACTCTAGCCAATCATAAGTTCTATCTGCGAACATATTAAACCTTTTAAACCTTTATCCTAAAAATCCTCACATCAAACTATACCTAAAACCCCATTACCATCCTATTCCCTAACCATATTGTCCTTGGAGAAAATAAGATCGGAGCAATTGTCGCAGGAGCAACTGTCATGTCTTAAGGCGCTCCACCACATTCCGGTATAGAAATTCAACACATACTGCGCAGCTGTGCCGCCATGTAAGAAACTTGCAGATCAACTTGTTGGCATGAGAGTCCTGATTTGGCAAGAGTGTTGTGTACTCGTAATGCTTTGATTCAAATGCCCGATTGTTATTTAGAGTCCAAAGGTATAATACAATAGTAGGGTGTTGTACATTGTATACACTCTGTGGTACGTCAAGGGGCAGTACTTTAGTGCAGCTCTCAATTCACTGAGTTCTATACCATACTGTGGTAAATACTGTAATGTCCTAGTTACTTGTAGTCTCACACATAGCAAGACCCCCCCCCCCCCCCCCAGCAGGATGGATGTTACATATGATCAAAAAACAAAACAAAACAAAACGAACATACAAAAAACAATTGAAAAACAAAACAAAACATAAGCAAAAGACACACAAAAAAAAAAACCCAAAGAAAAATCTAAGCAACAATTGGTGTGCCTAGAGCAAGTGCACACTGGCAGAAAACTAAATGAAACAAAACGAAACTGAATAAAACTTTTTAGTGAACATCACTCTTGAGGAAAGCTTTTCGATTTTGGTTTATTGGTCGAATACAAGTACAACATACAATAGGGAGCTTTAGATTTTTGCGATGGGGACGTTCAGAGGGAAAAACACCTGGTCTGAGCATGTGCAGAATCGTGCATCAGACGCAATTTATTTATAGCTCGCGCACCTGAGCTTTTAAAGGGAAGATAAACCCCAAGAACAATGTGGATTGAGTGAAAGCAGCAACATTAGTAGAACACATCAGTGAAAGTTTGAAGAAAATCGGACAATCGATGCAAAAGTTATGAATTTTTAGGGTTTTGGTGTTGGAACCGCTGGATGAGGAGACTACTAGAGGTTATGACGTATGAGTGGACTACAATATCAAGAAAATATAAAGAAAATACTACAAAAATCCATTTTTCATGAAAATTACATATTCCATCAATTTGATATTGACATATGTTAAGGGTAGCAATTATTCCCCCTGCTTTCTGAAAGCGGTTGGTCCACTGCTCTATCATAATTCTAGAAAAGTGAATTTTTGTTGAATATCCTTTATATTTTCTTTGTATTGTAGTCCACTCATACGTCATATCCTCTAGTAGTCTCCTCATCCAGCGGTTCCAACACCAAAACTTTAAAAATTCATAACTTTTGCATCGATTGTCCGATTTTTCTCAAACTTTCACTGATGTGTTCTACTAATGTTGCTGCTTTCACTCAATCCACATTGCTCTTTGGGTTTACCATCCCTTTAATTTGCGTTCTGGGCTATTTTTATGTCCGCTCAGTTCACAATGTAGAGAGCTACTTGATGTACCGATCATATGGGGGCGCCATTTTATTTTTTATACACTGTACGTTGCTTCCCAGCATAATCTAAAGCTACATTTCAGCATGATGCAGGGAAGAGGAGAACGTCCAGCTCAAGCGTCGTCTCAAACGTCTGTGCAGCAAATCTAAAGCTCCCTATTGTACTGTAGTTGCCCAGCAACTGCTGGGTGAAGAACTGAAGTGTGTAAAAAATACAGATATTTTATAGTGCCAGTGTGAATACCGCTAATGATGTAGGATGAAGTGTGGACAAATGATTTGAGTAGTCTTTAGCTGATGCATCAACACAAGAAAACTGCCCCGGTTATTTTTGTGGGCTTCAAATCAATATTGATCCTCCAGTGGGGCTTTATTTTTTCACACTATCGCAGTTTCAGAATATAGGCCTTAGGCCTGAACAGTGTGATCACTTGATAAAACTTGATGAGGCATGGTAGCATAGCTTGACCTTGTAAATTTACATGACAGGAAATCCTGCACAGAATCAATAACTAGGGCCTGTTTATTGATTCTGTGCAGGATTTCCTGTCATGTAAATTTACAAGGTCAAGCTATGCTATGCCTCATCAAGTTTTATCCAGTGATCACACTGTTCATTTGGCAAACAAGAAACAAAAAAACAGAGCAGTGCTGATTCTAAAGGACAAACCTCTTGAACAGCAAACTGCCAATTTGTGAATTGAGCAAAAATATACATGTGACAAACTTTTGCTTTCAGGGTTTCAAACTTCCTAAAATGGAAAGTGGCTGGATTGGCTTGAAATATTTTTCAAACCTGTAAGTACGGCTGTAAAAATTAATATTCTCTTGTTAGTCAAGGCCCATCAGAGGCTATCAAAATATAAAAGTGTACTGATCTCCTATTTCAAGATGGCTTCATACGGTAATGATGAAATAAAGCTGATGATATGGACATTATTGTCTGTCACAATGCCTTGCTGTTTACAGATATCAGGAAGACTGTACTGAAGTGGAGACCAGAAATTGCCCCTCAATCAGCGGGTGCTGTTCGTTATTCCGAAGGTTCGCTATTCCGAAGGTTTGTTATTCCGAAGGGTCGTTAATCCGAAACACGCAAATTCCCTATACCTAGAGGTTCGTTAATCCGAAAATGAAAAAGGGTTTGTTAATCCGAAAATTTGTGGCGTTATTCCGAAGGTTCGTTATTCCGAAGATTGGTTAATCCGTAAATGAAATTCTTAGGAATAAAGAGCCTTCGGAATAACGAACCTTCGGAATAACGAGCTGTAACCCAATCAGCCCTCCCCCATACAAAACTGAGATGTTTTCAAGCACCAGAATATATGAAATAATCTTTTTTTCGTAGTTTGTGTGTGTGTGTTGTGTGTGTGTGTGGAGGGGGGGGGGGGTGGGAATGGGGTAGTTGACAAATAGGACAGCAGGCAAAAAAAAAAACCCACTTTACAAGAATAAAGTGTATGATGTTCATTCGGCTGACATACATTATAAAAGCTTAGCAATGATGTCATCATTTACCTGGATGAAAGCTCTATTAGTTTGATTTATAAATGTTGTGATATGAAGGTGAACACATATTTCCCTTGCATTCTTGTCCGGAGATAATTGTGTTGATAGTGCTCTTTCGTCCTCATACTGGGCCTGAAAAACTTCCTGAAATGAGTGCTTTCATAGCCTCATTTCCTTCCAGTGTGCCATAGTGCTAGATCAAACCTTAGATAAAATTACAGTCCTGACCAATGTAAACCCTATGTAAATGTAGGAGGTTTTCCTTCTTTAATATTCATCAAGGCTCTAGTGGTGGCCCAGGGCCACTAAAATGATGTCTGGCCACCAAATTTATCTTTTGATGGCCTGATTGGACAACTAAGATTCAAAATGGACTGTTATCTCCGCCAAGGGAAGAGGTTACGTTTACGTTACTGTTTGTTTGTTTGCCTGTGTGCAAAATAACTCAAAAACTTGCACACGGATTTGGATGAAACTTGCAGGAAAGGTTGAGAATGACACAAGGAACAGATGGTTAAATTTTGGTAGTGATCTGGAGATTTCGTATGGATTTTATGAAGGATTTTGATATTTTGGCACATAGGGTCAATGAACTTAGGAGTTCAAGCTGTGCATTTTTGAGGTTTTCATAAGCGCAAAAGTGCATGCTCTATTTCTGCTAGGGCGAGGCGCGCTGCGCAGCAGACGGATTATGACGTAACAAAGGCTTTTATATTGGGAAATCCCGCGATTTTTCAGCATGCGTAGGTATGAGTGGAAATCACTGATCTCTATGGAAGAGCAAGAACAGTTAATGCTCTTACCAGGATGTGACCGAACATCATCATGAAATCATGCTGAAGAAAAAAGCCAAACCAGAAAAAAAAAATGTTGATCTGTATCTGCAGTACATTGTAGCAGAGTAAAGATGCATGGTAATGTTTTTCAAGCATACAATGTAGCCCCACATTTCAACTGCCTTTTTGAAAAGATGTGTGATGGCGTGAGCACAAAAAGTGTGGAAAATATGGGAAGGAAAGGAAAAATGTTATGGTTAAGTTCACGTGATAGTATACAATTAATACCTATCGTTGTTGGTAGACTCACCAGTGTTTGATGCATGAACACATTAATAGAATATATCTACTGGTAATGAGTAGTATGCAACTTTCGAAAGTTGGAGCTAAGATAAAATTGCAACTGGTATTGCAACCCCCCCGATAAGGGGAAGGAAGTCAGCAGCAAAATGATTTAATATCACACTTCCTCATTGGAGAGTCTTGCTTCCTCTTTGTTTTGGGTTTTTCCATGTCTGCCACTGACCTTTGACTCTCCCTGATAAAATGTTGCATACATGCATTATAGTCTCAGCATTAACTTGAGGTCGGTGTGCGTTTTATTTTATTTAATTTCATTTTTTTTTTTTTAAATCCGGTTTGTTTGGAAGTTGACCATCATGCTCTGCCTTCATGTCATTCAGAATGTTAGTATGATCTGTCCATGTTTTTGTTGCATAGTGTATCTAACTTGCTATTTTTTCCCCCTTACAGATTAATTTTGTAGATAGTTTGTGCACTTCCTTGTAGAATCTATACAGGTGAATCATTGAGAATGCATTGTGATTCCCTACCCCACATGAAACAAGTGACTTTTTGTGTGTGGTTTTTTTTTAAATTCATTTCATCTTTGTAAGGAATTCACTATGTACCGGTACATCAATGGGCTAAAAAGCATCAGATTTTCACTGTCATTGCAAAAAACTGCATCTACACTTTTTCAAGAAAGCTCTGAAGATATTTTCCTGGAATATGTATATTTATCAAGTGATGATGTCATAGTCTTTTTTTTTTTTTTTAGTAGGTTAGTACTGGTTCGAAAAACAACCAATTCTAACAACAAAGGCACCAGGCAGTGGGTTGGAACCGGTTACAAGCATTGTTATAGGAACAGTTGTGTTCACCGGTGCTTGTTTTCATTCTTTATGAGGTTGTTTAGTTTCCATGGCAACAAATGGCTTCGGCACCACATTGGAGTACTCTGTGATAAAATGCCATTGTACTTCATTTTGTGTCATATAATCTCCATGAAACCACTGGACAGTTTCCGAGTAAGAATAAAAAATCTTTCTGAAAACGTATAATTTTCATTATGTGGTGAATAGTTGAAGTGCTCCCATAGGCTCCTACTCAGATGCTTTCAGTGGATGAGCACCCACTTTGGAGCATTTTCTCAAAATTTCCCATTCTCCTGCTTGAGTTTGAATTTCTCCTGCCATAGCTGTACATGTCTCCTGCTTTATTCACAGATTTCCTTCAGTTCAAGCATTTACAAGTTTTAGCATTCTCCTGCCCAGTGTTAGTTTTTCTATGTGGTCATTTTTTTTTTCATTAAAGGGTGTTTACGTGTAACTTTGGTCTTGCATGGGTGAAAAAAAATAGTTCTGTTTAAATTGTTATATTTGCTTGTATTTTGCAGAGGAATGTCTGAATAGTTGACATTTTGTCATCCTGGAGCTTAATCCTTCTGAAGGCTAAATATGAAAAAAAAGTGATTATAATTGTATTTCAGAGTGTAGATATCTATCTGATGTTATGTGTCATTAATCAGTTGCAATGATTTCTCCTCTTTTAGTAAAAAAACCCTCTACCTTTTCTTTGCTCCTTCTTTCCCCCTTGTCAAAAAAAAAAGAAGAAGAAAAAAAAAAAGAAGCGGGTAGGTAAAGGAAGTTTTGATGGGATTCCCTACATGCATTTCTTCTGAGTGGCTGTACGAGATCAAATTGCAGCTGTACAATGTATGTGGAATTCCCCAATGAATTCTCCCTATGCAGCCATGCTAAGAAGAGTCCTTGAATTGATAGATCCCCATTACACACCAAAAGCCTGGGCAGTTTTGGTGTGCTATCATATCAAAAGCAAAATGCTATAATATGCCCTTTCAATGGTAAAGGAAGCTTGAACATCTTTGACTTTGAGACTCCCCCGATTTGCAAATTACTCAATTGCACAAGCTTCATCCAACCAGTAACTCCCCTGGCTCGGGCCAAAGTGGCCTGCATCAGGAGCGGACTATCTTAGGGCTGCTGAAACTAGCACCAGGCACGGGACCAAGCTCGGGCCGATCAAAGAGTTTATAAATGATAGCAGCGCCGGGCTCAGGCCAAAATTCCTTGCACGGTCAAGATAACAATTACTGTGGCCATGCCCTCTGCTGGAGTACACATTCAATTACCATGGTAGTTACACTTGTATCTCTTTTGTGGCCGAGTTCGTGAGTGCATGGGTCATTGTAAAAGTAGCGCAGCTCTGCTATAGTAGACAGGGCAGAGCCAGAAAAAAACTGCCTTTTTTTCCAGTCAAGGTTTTCTCACTTGATTCTGGTACTTTAGACCATACTTAACAAAATAAGCTTCTGCGCCATCTTGAAATCTGTCCCAAATCCAAGATGGCCACCAAATATCCAAAATGGCCGCCAGAGGACATAAAAAGTGCCTTCTGAGGTTAAGATTTGTCTGGGGATGGGTTTTTTAAACTCTATTTGATGATAAATGGTAAGAGAAATAAGATTCAGTGAATTAGAATTAAAATCAGTTTCTTTTTTATTGCGAAAATCCAACATGGCCGCCAGACGCAGCTCCCGAAATTAATAAATGTCATAATAACCGGAGGGCCAAACCCTAAAAACTTGCTTACTTAACAAGTGAGTTCCACTCTCTCTACAAACTAAGTAGACCATGCTTATTTTCACATTTTTATTGTTACAAACAACATTCCACTGGTCTAACACAAAAAAAATTTGTTGCGAAAGCCTCCAAATCCAAAATGGCGTCCAAGATGGCCGCCATATTTACTGAATTTGCTATTTGAAAGATAGAATTTGATAGAAACATCAGATTTCAACAAATGTGATGTCATATGAAAGAGAATAAAATTTCCTACAAGTTGATACCATTTCTGTGGGCGATTGTGATAACTGAATTGAGATATAAAGAAAAAACACTCATTTTTTGATATTTTTCTGAAAAAAAGGAAAATCATGAAAATGCTTGATTCAGCATAAATCAGAAAAAGACTGAAGGATTATCTTGAGACGTTTTTAAGAATTTTGCATATAA
Organism: Diadema setosum; assembly: GCA_033980235.1. Classification (NCBI taxonomy): domain Eukaryota; kingdom Metazoa; phylum Echinodermata; class Echinoidea; order Diadematoida; family Diadematidae; genus Diadema; species Diadema setosum. The sequence continues at coordinate 203,474 of CM067076.1, read as the reverse complement.
TTAATATTTGGAGAAAATTAGGGGTCAGTACCACTTGCGGTTCAGGAGTTATAATGTCTCAAACTTGAAAACTCACTATGTAAAAATTTCCACTTTAGCTGTGACAAGACCTTGTTGGTCGTAAAGAGAGTCTGCACGCGCCAAGACTACTACACGCACCACTGGCACTGGCGCTTGCAGCAGTGCCAGTGGTGCGTGTAGTAGTCTTGGTGTGCGCAGACTTTTTTGACAAACAAGAGTTTGTGCCTACAAACTAACTTTTCATACGAAGTGGTAGCTCAGGTGACGCTGATCGTTATTATTTCAAAGTAGATTGTTCTGATATTTTTTTATGCCTCCACCAACGAAGTGGCCGGAGGCATTATGTTTTATGGTCATCCGTCCGTACGTACGTCCGGACGTCTGTCCCGTTTTGTTTATTGTCGATATCTCAAGAACCGTGTGGTGGTTTTACATCAAACTTGGTATGAGGGTATATCATGGGGGATAATACTTTGTTTGGATTTTAGGGTCATGGGGTCAAAGGTCAAAGGTCACAGGTTATTTGGTGAAAAAAGGTTGAAATTTCATGTTTTTCGCCATATCTCGCAAATGGTTAAAGGTATCTTCATGGAACTTAGTTTATGCTTGTACCGATGGGCAGTGATTATCTAGGAAAGTTGGGGGTCATTTGTCAAAGGTCAGGGGGTCAAAGGTCAATGTCAACTCCTCAAAATATCACGTGACTACTTATATTTATGCAATGCCTGAAGGTTTGTTTTTTTTTTAACTTGATGTATGCATATATTACCAGATATATATTCTGTGGGAAGTTTTTGCCAAAAGGTCAAAAGTCAAAAGGTCAAAGGTCAAGTGAAAGTGCTTAATTGCACTTTTTCCTCCATATCTCGAAAGTAACTCAAGGTATCATCATAAAACTTACATATTTATGCATGTTCTACCTGACAGTGATTCTCTTTGGAACTGTGAGGTCAAAGGTCAAAGGCCAGGTTTAGATAATGCTATTTTACCATTTGATACTGAACTTATACTTTTTCTCAAAACCTTGAAAATTACTCAATGCATAAACTTTATAAAAGGGTCAAAAGTCAAGTAAAAATCATCAGTTCCCCAAATACCTGCACTCTGACGTTTTAATCATTCATTAAATTGAACCTAGTTCTAAGAAAGTGAACATTCAGCACTTTTGTGGCAAACCTGTCATTTTAGTATTTTGCCAATTGTGTGAAACTGTCATCACACATTGTCAAGACATTGATTTGTGGCAAACCTGTCATTTTAATATTTTGCCAATTGTGTGAAACTGTCATCACACATTGTCAAGACATTGTACTATAGACCTATTAGGAGAACCATGCATTATGGCGGAGGCATACCAGTCACCGTAGCGACATTTCTAGTTTTTTATACTAAGCTGTCAACAGTTATCAATGTTATGGTTTCTTGAAAAGAAATGGTGATATCTCCGTATGTTTTAGGCTTCATTACATATACATTTTTTTTTTTTTACATTGTAGGATGTTTTGTGATACAACTAACTTGCACATGCATATAAATCGAATGTGATATCTCTTCCAATGGTAAACGATACCTTTAGTGTGTTGCGTCAGAGTCAAATCTTGATTAATAATTTGATATATTTTTAGAATTTCTTGTATTGCTGTCTATCATATATATTGTCCTTGTTTAAACCATATTGAGGGTTTATTTATTTATTTTTTTTTTTTGGGGGGGGGGGTGGAGCTCATTTTAGTGTTTGGGTAAGGCCCGATCTTTCATTTAAAAAAGAAATGCTTCTGTATGAAAGATATGCTTTTGCACTTGTATGTTACTCTGCTGTTGTAGAAACGTGAATGATGATGACATATATGTGTAATAATGTCTGATCCGTACATGTCCTTGAAAGCCCTTCTGATCCGAGCACCCCCCCCCCCCCCCGAAAAATCCGACATGGCGGCAATTTCCCAAACTTGCTTTTAAATGTGTTGTGCGAAATTACTTTTCAGTATATTATTCTAATAACACTGTCCAAAATGATTATTCATGCTGTATATTCACATTTCTGAGGGGCCCACATTCTACAAAACTTGTCTTTTTAGTGGGTCCCTCCATTTTTCGAATTATCCACAATGTTTACTTACTTCAAATCACTCGAGTTTTATGATAATCTGTAATAATTGTAAGGTGCTACAATTATTGTATTCTTTTCATCCTACATAGTTTTGAGCACCTGATTTTCTGTTACCAAAAAAGAAGTGATGTTTATATCGTCTGTTGAGAATGAGAAGGGCGTTAAGTGGTCGTGAACACTATGGGTTTAGTGGCAACTTAACGCCCTTATCATTCTCAACCGACGATATGTTCTTGTCGAAAAATGAAATAAAACACTGAATTGAATTGAATTTACAAATAAGCATGCTGAAAGTGTATTCACTGTGAATAGATTTTTCTTACATCGTTTTAAGCTGATTTCATGTGGGTTATAGTGTCAAAATTGAATTGAACTAATGCCATTGGTAGATGCTTTCATATTTTAGATATCAGGATCACTCGAGAGTGGAAATGTTCATTTTCATTCCTTTCAGAGTGATCTCAGGGATCACTCAAAGAATGACGAGTGATCCCTAAGGTCACTCTAAAATGAGTGAAAATGAAAATTTTCACTCAAAATTCACTCCAATTTTACTTTAAACTTACTGTTTTCCGTTATTAACTCCTACAAAAATGAAACTTCCACTCGATTTTTTTTTTCTTTTTCGGAGTAGAATATCACTGGTTTTAAAAATATCTCCATAAAAACCTATGACGGTTTGAAATAGCACTACAATGTTCAAAATATATAAAAACTATAAATAGATGGCACAACAGACAACATTGTACCAAAATTAAAATAATACATTTAATTTGGCGCAATAAACTATGTCAGCTTTGATGGCCTGCAATCTTGAATTTTTTGAGTGATTGATCCAAATTTTGTTTTAAACTTTCTATAGCATGGTTGTTTCAAGCTTCTACCTCTATTTGAAAGACATTTTTTGCTTCATCTCATCTGCTCCAGAACAATCTACTTTGAAATGATAGCGATCGGCGTCACCTGAGCTAGCAATTAGGTATGAAAAGTTAGTTTGCAGGCTCAAACTCTTGTTTGTCAAAAAAAAGTCTGCGCACACCAAGACTACTACACACACCACTGGCACTGCTACAAGCGTCAGTGCCAGTGGTGCGTGTTGTAGTCTTGGCGCGTGCAGACTCTCTTTACGACCAACAAGGTCTTGTCACAGCTAAAGTGGACATTTTTACATAGTGAGTTTTCAAGTTTGAGACATTATAACTCCTGAACCGCATATGGTACTGGCACCTAATTTTCTCCAAATACTGATTATATGTTAAGCAAAATTCTTAAAAACATTTCAAGACAATCCTTCAGTCTTTTTCTGATTTATGCTGAATCAAGCATTTTTATGATTTTCCTTTTTTCAGAAAAATATCAAAAAATGAGTATTTTTCCTTAAAATCTCAATTCATTTATCACAATCTCCCACAAAAATGGTATCAACTTGTAGGAAATTTTATTCTCTTTCATATGACATCACATTTGTTGAAATCTGATGTTTCCATCAAATTCTATCTTTCAAATAGCAAATTCAGTAAATATGGCGGCCATCTTGGACGTCATTTTGGATTTGGAGGCTTTCGCAACAAATTTTTTGAGGTAGACCAGTGGTATGTTGTTTGTTACAATAGAAATTTGAAAATAAGCATGGTCTACTTAGTTTGTAGAGAGAGTGGAACTCACTTGTTAAGTAAGCGAGTTTTTAGGGTTTGGCCCTCCGGTTATTATGACATTTATTAATTTCGGGAGCTGCGTCTGGCGGCCATGTTGGATTTTCGCAATAAAAAAAGAAACTGATTCTAATTTTAATCCACTGAACCTTATTTCTCTTACCATTTATCATCAAATAGAGTAAAAAAAAACCCATCCCCAGACAAATCTTAACCACAGAAGGCACTTTTTAGGTCCTCTGGCGGCCATTTTGGATTTTTGGCGGCCATCTTGGATTCGGGACAGATTTCAAGATGGCGCAGAAGCTTATTTTGTTAAGTATGGTCTAAAGTACCAGAATCAAGTGAGAAAACCTTGACTGGAAGAAAAGGCAGTTTTTTCCTGGCTCTGCCCTGTCTATAGTTACTGCACGCAAGTTTTACTGCTTGGCAAGGGCCAATTTAGCATGCATCACAATAGCATACAATAGCAAATGCATTCATGAGTTACTGCAAGGGGTACTAATCTGTTCATACTTCTACATTCTCTGCAATTTTCACACTTTATTTTTGATAGTATAAACACTCACCCATACGAACTTGGAAAAATTTATGTGGATTACGGACATTAATTCCCTGATGTACAATTGCTATTTGTGACCCTGTGTCACTAAACCGACAAAAAGTCACCAGACATGGATTTTTTTAGTTAAGAGCCGATTCAGAAAGAGAAGACTTAAGCCTTAAAATGAACTCATTTCAAATGGACTCTCCTAAACCAATCTAAATATTGGAAAGAAAGCACACACTGTGGAAAGTTGTAAGTTATGTTCACACACAGTTGCCAAACTTGAGGGTTAGATCAAAAACTTTTATAGATGATTAGCTCCACCCGTGAATTCATGATGCAGGTTCCTACACACACCTAAACTTTAATACGAGTGAATCCCACTCGATGATTACTCAGGAAGTGCAGAGTCTTTGCTAGATGACCTTATGACCATACCAAATAGCGCAGCTGGAGGTTGATCCAGATGCGAACGAGAAGCAAGCTTCCTGCTAACTCACAAGCTCGCTGATTATTGTGTTCACACAGCGCTGAATTATGAGTGAATTATCATACAATGTCACATGAAAGGATTTCTACGCCCTTTAGCATGAATCTTGATAATCATTCTTCTTTAACCAGATCTTATTAAGAAATTTTGTACTGAACCAGAAACAATTCCTGACCTTTGGTAAAATGGATCTTGTGGTCATAAAACAATTCTCTTTATGTTTTGATTTTGCAGATTTTACCATCTCAGCAAAAGACCTTAATAACCATGGAGGAGATAGCCATATCACATTACAATAATAACAATAATGTAAGCTTGAGACAGCATCTGGAAATATTGAAGAAGAATGGGTACACCAGGTCTTCTGTACTCAAGAGACAAGATGCAATCACAGATTGTCCCTGGATGATTGAAGAAGATGAATCAGAGTTTGACTCTGCCTATGGGAGTGAGGATCGCCTCTCCAGCTCCTGTGGTCTTGTTTGGCCAAGGAAACGATCTCAAGACGTGTCTGATGCACTGCCACCTGTTTGTGATGAGGAAGCAAAGAATGATGACCGGTTGTCAAGCTCATGTGGACTCATCTCATCCAAGAAAGGTGCAGCCGCCAGGAGGTCTGAGAATGGCAAGAAAGACACTACACGTAGCCTCCTGCGACCTCCATTGCAACGCTCCCAGTCGAGCACAGAGAACTATGAATCAAGCCTCACCAATGTTAAAAGAGATATGGTTCAACGATTCTCTTCTGAGAAGACACAGCAGCACAGTAGTGGGTATGGCAGTGAGGAGCGGGTGAGGCAAGAGACAGCAGTACATGTCACCATGACGAACTTATTATCAGATGCTGAGAACTCCAGGCAAGTCATTGGTAGTTTGAAAAAAGGTCTCCAAGGTGACAATGAAATATGGCATCCTGATGAAATGCGCCAGGCTATCCTAATCAACCCAGATCTTCAGGGAATACTGGAAAACATAAATACTCCGGATCTGATTCCTCAGGATCTGAATCCTGAAAAGGATTTCTTCCTGGATTACTCTATGCCTGAGGTCAATGATGAGCTACAAATTGTAGCCTTCTCTGACACTGGTAAGATATCGCTCTATATTTTGACATGACACAGAGGCACAAGTCATTATATTGTATCATGGAGGGAGCCGCAAATACTTCATCATTTCTGTTAGGTGATTTGATTCCAATTAGAGTAAAAAGACCAAGATTTTATGATCACTCTGCACTGAATCCACCTCCTGTAGGGTGTTTCACACACACACACACACAAAATTCTGGGTGATCTTGATGTACTTAAAGTTATGGTATGCTGTGTGTGTCTTCAAGGTTGTTCTTCTAATTCCTGATGAAAATGAAAATTGAAGAGACTTTTTTCTTCCAGCCATTAATGTACAAAATATAATTTATGACAAAATTTTCAGCGAATATTAATGGGATCATATAGTTTTGGTTGAGCCCTAACTTTAGGTTTCCAACATTTTCTGATGTGGTGATAAGAAATTTCCTACAATATGAAGTATGAAAGAGCATGTAATTCCAAGAGGATTTTAATATTTATTTGATGAAAATTGGTTGTGAAATGACTGACCCACCTTTTATTACGATTGCTTTGTTGTACTTTATTTTTGGATGTCTCAGCCATTCCAAAACCAATTTTCTTCACTATTGCATAAGAAGTTTCTTGATATGTTGTAAAAAGTTCAAAGACCAATCCTTACCTTCATCAAATACCAGCCCTCCATCATTTTGAAATGGATACTTGATCTGAAAGGCTAATAAGACTGAACAGGGAATTTAGTGGCGTACCATGAATTTACGTCAATCTTAAATTTAAAGATTGACATTTTTTAAAGCTTCTTTGTTCAACACCCCCCTCATGTGGAATAGTTTTAGATAGGATGTGGGATGTGACCACACATTCGTCGTTAGATTAAAGGGAAGGTAAACCCAAAGAGCAATGTGGATTGAGTGAAAGCAGCAACATTAGTAGAACACATCAGTGAAAGTTTGAGAAAAATCGGACAATCGATGCAAAAGTTATGAATTTTTAAAGTTTTGGTGTTGGAACCGCTGGATGAGGAGACTACTAGAGGATATGACGTATGAGTGGACAACAACACAAAGAAAATATAAAGGATATTCAACAAAAATTCACTTTTCTAGAATTATGAAAGAGCAGTGGACCAACCGCTTTCAGAAAGCAGGGGGAATAATTGCTACCCTTACATATATGTCAATATCAAGTTGATGGAATTTGTAATTTTCATGAAAAATTGATTTTTGTAGTATTTTCTTTATATTTTCTTGATATTGTAGTCCACTCATACGTCATAACCTCTAGTAGTCTCCTCATCCAGCGGTTCCAACATCAAAACTTTAAAAATTCATAACTTTTGCATCGATTGTCCTATTTTCTTCAAACTTTCACTGATGTGTTCTACTAATGTTGCTTCTTTCACTCAATCCACATTGTTCTTGGGGTTTATCTTCCCTTTAAGGCAAGATGTGAGTGTTGGTACTGACAGGAGGCTCACACCACAAGCAGACAAGTTGTGTATCAGCTCCAGAGTAGACATGTGATGTGTGACCAATGTGAATACAATATTACTAGTAGTAGAGTTAATCTACAATTATTGTATGTTTTGCTGTATGTTTATTTGTCACTGTTTAACAGATGAATCATCCTTTTCTGACACGGATCTGTCCTTACACTTCAGTGAGTCAGAAGGTGAGTCGGTACCTTGACAGCTACAATGTATATCTTAACTTGATCTCTATCTCTGCCCTAAATGTGACCTTATTGTGTTCTTATTTCATTTAGACTGTAACATTAATGAGAATAATAGAATAGTCAAATTTTATCTCTAATTAGAGAGTGAGCACATTGGGGCTGAGAAGATTGATAAAAGTGAACTTTAATCCCCATTCTGTGCATTAATTAATCTACCGGTAAGTACACATGGCAGAATGTTGTTTTATGATTCGATGATATCACAGATTCAGCTCATATTTTCATAATGGCCTCTGCCTGCTTGAATCTGCGCTAAAGTACTTTCGTATCCATGTAAATATCTCATATTCCATATTACTAACCACCTTCTACCAAACTAATACTTACAGCCTGTAACGACTTATTTACAAACACAGTTTATGCAAATTTGAACCAAATTAGTGATCAGTAATTGTTGATATCAAATGACGAATTGCATGTCATTTATACTCAAAACAACCCACTCTTTGTAAACGTCTCACACTGCCTGCTTAATCAAAAATCAGTTTAAAAAAAATCTTTATCGATTCAGCAAGTGATACTCATTGCCCTCAACATATTCAAACTCATTACTTCTATGAAATGGCATCAAAATCCATTCTGAAAGCAGTGATGGTTGATAATGATCACAAGTCAAGCTTTTGTTGAAAACTTGTATGGAGATATTGGGGATATGGGATATTGGGATCAAATCATTGTTAGTGAAGCTGCCCCAGTGTTCCACCCTCTATAGATCCAAAAAGCATTATGGGCTCTAAGAGCTACATTGCGTCTGACATCTTTATAGATTTCCATTAAGTTTTGAAGGTCCAGCATAATCACATGGACATACAATTTGTATGCATTTTGTTTTGTTGTCCCCGCCGAACGAGTTCGAGCAGGGGACTATGAAACGGGCTCCGTACGTGTGTGTGTCCGTGTGTCCGTCCGTCCGTCTGTCCGTCCGTGTGTCCGTCCGTGTGTGCGTCCGTGTGTGATCAAAATGTTCAAAATGCTACTCCTTCGCCATTTCTAACCCGATTTTGATTCTGTTTACTTTATATGATAGCACTACATGGGAGCTTTGAAACTTCTATACAGAATTTCGATTGTGACCTTTGACCTTGACCTTTGACCTATATTGTACATTTTGCTTCAAAATGCTACTCCTTCGCCATTTCTAACCCGATTTTGATTCCGTTTGCTTTATATGATGGCACTAGGTGAGGGCTTCAAAACTTCTACACAGAATTTTGACCTTTGACTTCTTTGACCTTTGACCTTGATTTTTGACCTATATTGCACATTTTGCTACAAAATGCTACTCCTTCGCCATTTGTAACCCGATTTCAATTCCGTTTGCTTTAAGTGATGGCACTAGGTGAGGGCTTCAAAACTTCTACACAGAATTTTGACCTTTGACTTCTTTGACCTTTGACCTTGATTTTTTTACCTATATTGTACATTGGCTACAAAATGCTACTCCTTCGCCATTTCTAACCCGATTTCAATTCCGTTTGCTTTAAGTGATGGCACTAGGTGAGGGCTTCAAAACTTCTACATAGAATTTAGACCTTTGACTTCTTTGACCTTTGACCTTCATCTTTTTACCTATATTGTACATTTTGCTACTAAATGCTACTTCCGGCGGGGACATATATTACGCACCGCGTAATTTCTACTTTTCCTTGTTTGGGCATTATTGCTTCTAGAGTCTAGCACTTTATACAGGGTCAAATGTTTAGTTTAATTTCTTGCATGTACTTTGTAGGCCACATTTCAAATAGATTTCTTCGGAATTACTGTGGTGTTCCCGTATGACTTTGTTCACTGTAGTATTTATCATATATTTATTGACTTCCAATATATTCAAAAGGTAAACCCTATCTCACAGCTTGTGGTGGGGTGTACACAGGTAGTATTTCATGGAATAAACTGTCCTGTATTATAGAAGGTTACCGTGGACTCCCATCATCACAAAGTCCTTGTGACCAGCAGTTCCTTTTTTTTTTCTCTTGCAGTAACTTGGGACATGATATATAAATCATACACTTCCATAGCATGGCAACAGATTACTTCTAGATGTGTTGTACATCTGTACATTTTATTAGGTGATCCGAGTATCCTCTCGGATCACCTATTGTATCTGTACGGATTCTTTCTTCTTCTTTATTTCTTTCTCCTCAAATGTTGTGTAGAGGTTAACTCAAAAAGTCATTCACCTATCACTTCTAAACTGATACCATATATGTATCACGTCATAAGGACGACAGATCTAATGTATCACTGTGATCAGTCAACCATGACGTCACTATGACGTCATTATCTGAAAACACGTTCACATTTGTATCTCATTAATGGAATGGAATTTCTCAATGAAATTTATATATCATATAGTTCAAGTCAAGCTCTATTGATATATTTCATAAAATTTAGTCACGTTCATAGTATACGAGCGCGTACGCGCGCGTTGAAATTTTAACATGCTCCAATCGAGCTCAAAATTGTTTTGCACACGTTTCAGGTCATTTGGAGTATTTCAGAAAAAATCGACGGACGCGTACGCGCGCGCGCATATACGCACGCACAGCTCATATGCAATAGAAATTTCCCGTTTTTTAACACGTATCGGATGTCTGAAATGTCAAAGAATGTTTCTACCAAGTTTCAAGTCGATCCGACTCAATATGACGTCATACGGGCCCGTCAAAGTTGAAATTCCGCGCGCGCGTCAATGGCGATATACAGTGCAACAATGCCAAAAAAACCGCCAAATTTAAATCCGATTTTACTCGTCAGGATGGACGGTGACCCCCCATTTTCTTTACATATTTTGAAAGCTGATGAGTTGTACATATCATTTCATGGGTTGGCGATACTGAAAAAATGATTAAAATATATCAAATTTCTTAAAAAAGTAAAAAAAGTAAATTTTCAAAATGACGTCATCAAAATTCAAGTTCACTCGAGCGTATCTCACTTATCCTTTGCCGAATTTCACCTAACTTTCAGTATGTTGTAGCTTACTTAATGTTCTTTCATATTTATTATTACAAACTTTTGATTGGATGACGTCATCACCTTGTAAAAATGGATTGAAAGTATCTTTGTAAAATTTGACCAGTTTACGTGTTATCTCTATGGGAGAGCAGTTTTTCTGGAAGTGAAAATTGACATGACTATCTTTTTCGAGCACTAGCTCACTTATGCTTCGGTGAATTTTTTCCAGATTTTAATATGTTTTAGCTGAGACTTTGGGCTATCGTAAGTGTGCCCTTCGTTTTTTCATACGATGTCGGGATCACGTCAAAAAACTTACTTAAAATTAAAGTTTATCTTCGATGTATTGAAATATTTCTTTCTTTTTGCAATGTTATGTGCAATAACTCAAGAAAAACATACCCTATCACCACCATATTTTGCACATATTTAGTTCATGTCACGAACATTATTTCATAAAATAACAACGACTTGATCAGACGCCATCTTTGGTATGTAAATTAGGGTCAAAGGTCATAGATGTTTCATCCTGTATCTTGGTGAATACATGTCCTATCTTTCCCATATTTTGCACATGTAAAGACCATGTTACAGGGATCATTTCATAAAATAACCACGTTTTGCTCAGATGCCATCTTGTCTGTGCAAAGTGGGGTCAAAGGTCATATGTATTTCTTTTTCTATTTTCGCTATGACGTGTTATCTCTATGGGAGTGAATTTTTTTAGATGTGAAAATTGACATGACTCTCTTTATCGAGCACTATCTTACTTATGCTTCGGTGAATTTCTCTCAGATTTTAGTATGTTGTAGCTGAGACTTTGCACTATCACGATTCGAATCATTGATTAAAAAAGAAATCGGATCACCTTAATTTGTCAGTGATGACAAATTACAATCTCTAGTTCTATGTGTAATTGTATACACAGACTTGTGTCATAGTGCTTCTTTCTCTTAAGCTCTCTTACATTCTTTCTTCTTAATCTTGGCTCTTCTCCTGTGTTCTATCATTTTTCACTTGAATATCTTTCTTTTTTTTTTTCAATTTCCTGTTTCATTTTATGTGCCTAATAGTCAATTTCTTGTGTCATGTTTTTTTTTTTAATTCTTGGTTTTAGCCCTTGTTACATTTTGTCATGATACTTCTTGTTTTTGTGTTCAGTATTACATATTTAATTTCTTTGCTTGATTATCCATTCTATTCCTGCAACTCTATTTATATTCTATTTTGTTTGTTTGTTTGTTTTTTGGTGGTGTGTGTGTTTCAGAGAATACACCAAGAAAGGAAGTGGAAGATGTTGTGGACAAAGTGGAAAAAGTAAGTTTTTTCACATTTTTCTTTATTTTGTCTATAAGAACTAAAAAGCTCTTTTTGCATGATTTATTTCTTCTTATCTGTGAGCTGTGAAGGGTTTTATGTATCATGCAAAGAAACATATTGAATACATCACAATGTAAAGAAACAGTATTAACTTAATGAATTCAACTTTCCATACTCTGCTCCCAGGAAGCATTTAATTTTTAAAATGAAAATTCTATCCGTTCAGGACATATTTACCATTTTAGAGTGCCATTTTAGTCATACATTTTCTCAGTTTTTTCCCCAAACTATTTCTCTATCATTTCACTCTGAATAATTCCATTCATGATAATAACACAAGGCATGCTTGAAATCATCCCCCATTAAAAAGAATTTCAAAAACTTAATCTACATTTTACAATAAACATTTTCTTTTGAATATCCATCTCACATCACCTAAAATCAGTAAGACGTCAGGTCAATTTTAAAGGTTTCATAAAAGATTCCTTTCTGTTGATATGTACCAGAAAACATGTGAATGAGTATGCAATATATCTTCCTCTAACTAAGCTTGTCACTTTGTTGAAAGAAGTTTAACATCCTGTTTTCTTAACTGTTTCAAAAGTTTACACATTCATCATCTTCTCATACAGAATTTCCATGGTGTTGTGATCAACACAGACAAACAGATGGTCCCTGAAGTGATGAATAGTCTGGTCAAGGTGGCATACTGTCAAGCCATGGGTGGTCGTTGTAATGATGCAGTCTGCTATCTGGTGAGGATCAACTTCTCAAACAGACTTTATCAGCACTAGGGCAGAAAAGCAACTCTTACATACTTAATTTACAACAACTGATGATGATCTAAGTGATAACAATATGTTGTATGTTTTTTAGATCCCTTCAGAAGTATCTTTTTAAAGAAGATTATGTATGTTGATCACTGGACATCCCAGATTTTGAAAAGTGGCTGAAGAGAGGTGATAAGAAGTGCAGAAAGGATTGATTATACACTAGATAGGAGCAGCATCAGTTAGGAGGGAGTTATATCTAATGAGGAGGGAGGTCATTATTAAGTGAGGAGAGAGTGTATGGTGTTACCAGTGGGTGGGGAGTGTGTTACAGGTGGGGAGGGAGGGATCGACATTTAATGAGAAGAGAGAACATACCAGTAGGTTGAGAGTGCCAAGGGAAATGCCTTGCAATTAGGAAAGAGTATTCACTATTAAAAGTATAATCAAGTAGACTTGATATCTGTATGTGGGAATCATGCTGTCTTTAAATTATCACTTGATGTTCAATCTCCTAGAGCCTCCAGATATGATTTGTTCTTGCCTTTTGTCCATACAATCTGTACATAGGGGAGGACATACCAACGTTGTATGGAAGACTGTTCTAAAAATGACAACCTAGGCTACTGTTCTGTCTGTAAGGTGATTATGGCCCAGTACTGGATGCACAGTCAGGACTGTGAAGATGAGAAATGTGTTGTTCCTTTCTGCATGGCTTTCAAGGAGCGGTGAGTAGTCCTTAGTAGGCTTGTGTCGGTCAGAAGAGTGGGATAAATGAGTTACCTCTAGAATGGCTGTAATCCACGGGATGTAATAAGAGTGAGCTTTAGACTGTTTTCAAAGGTAGTATGGAGCTTTAGATTTGCGGCATGGACGTTTGAGACAACGCTTGCGTTGGACGCTCTTCCCTCTCCCTTCATCATGCTGAAAAGTAGCTTTAGATTACGTTAGGACACAACCTATAAGAAATAAAATATGATCGGTGCATGAAGTAGCTCTCCGCATCCTGAATTGAGCGGACTTAGAAATAGCCCAGAATGTGTAGTGAAACTCAGATGACGGGAGGTGATACGCGATTCTGCGCATGCTCAGAATAGGAGTTTTCCCCTCTGAATGTCCCCGTTACAAAAATCTAAAGCTCCCTAGTGATTGTATCCAACTTAAATGATGACTTATGAAATATATTTCTTCTATCACATATCCGGCACAGTAACTCATGTACCCCGCACAATGAGATGTACCTGAAAGAATCTGTTGATGCATACCAATGTGCAAAGTCCTGGAAGAATTTTGCTGACTGGGCTCAACAGTGCATGTGGACAAATTGTTTGTCTGTAAAAACACCTAGTACTCTTACATTACAGGAACCCAATTAAGGTTGCAGAGTTTCTGAGACTCATTTTTCAATATAGTTGGATGTAATGTTTACTCCATATCATTCTATCATACATGTCCCTATCATTTTCATTCATTCAAACAGGCGTGAAGAGAAAGGCGATGAAGACTTTGTATTTGTCTATGCCTACGAGGTGGTCAGACCATCTGTAGAAATACTGCAGAAGCTCTTTGAACTGACAGAAGTACAGAAGATGCAAGCGAATGGCAGGGCATTGTGGGTATGTCCAGATAAATTTGTGATCCTGTTTTGTTATAATATTTTCTTTCATAAGATACCACTAGAAATGTATTATGTCAGATACCTAATGCAATGTATGGTGTTAATCAAAGTAAGTATGGTGACATGACACTTGCTTCTTGGACAATTGTTCCTGTCTTATTTTCTCCAAGGACTTTGGGTTAGGGTTAGGGTTGTGATAGGTTTTAGGTTTAGTTTGATGGGAGGAATAGGATTAGGGTTAGACAGATTCTCTTCTCTCATCTTTTGCATAGAGAACTTTCACCATTCTGCCTGACTGCATTGAATAGTCCCAGGTGGATAAAAGGATGTAAGGTGTAACTTTGAAATATTATTATTCACTCAATGACTGCATACTGCAGATATTTTGAAGTATTCCCTGTAGGTAGGGATTGACACTAGTCTTTTTTTTTCTCTGGTGGCCCGATAAAGTTTTTTAAATCTGAAATTTTGGTGGCCCCCAAAACACAGTATTAATATACATGCTGTCACAATCCATCTAAATCTTATGTCCCTGATTGGGTCACCAAAAGAAAAGTTTGGTGGTGCGACATTAAATTTTGGTAGCCCTGGGCCACCAGGCTGCTGCTAATACCAAGCCCTGCTGTAGGTATGTCTTCTGATGATTAATAGACATTTGATAAAAATGAATTTGACTATGGGGTGGATCATTCTCTAGTACATCCAAAATTACACTGGTTTGATGTATAATCCATGCTCAGGCATATCTAGCAATGCCATGTTTACAAATTTCTTTGTTGTATTGGCAACTGTGTAATACAGAAGTGCACAATTTTCTCCACAAATTTGAGCTTTGATAGATAAAGTATGTATAGTTGTAAAAATATGCACACAAAAATGTCAATCTTATATTTGTCACAGGACCCTCATTACCAGCTGACAGACTTAATGAAGGGAGCCAAGGAGTTGACACCAATCAACTATGTAGCCCCTAAATTGGGTCACTTTGGCCCAATATCCTGTCATCTCAAGAAACAAGGAAGAAGGAGTGAACGGGTCATTGTGTCAAAGGTCAGATACTATTCAAACTCATATCTCTGTGTGAGCTCTCTCTCTTCTCATGGATGTGTCTGTGTATGTGCATGTGTGTTCATGGTTAGGTAGATCATTTTTAAGCCTGGCTTTTGATAGTCTACAAAGTTTCAAAATTAATATTATATCATGGTATGTGAAACAGCTAGATAAGCTACAAGTTGGGATTGGTTTCGTATTGGGCAGTAGTTCTCATTCTATCATCTCAATGTAAAGGTGACACTACATCTAGTGCAAAGATTGAATCATGCTAAAAAATGCATATTAAGTATACTTGTTTGATAAGCATTGACTGATGGTAATGTACATGTAGCTGGTACTTAATGAATGTCATGATATGATAGGTTAAAGGGGTAGTATAGTATTGGTGGAGATGAGAATTGGGCTTTTAACTTTTTGCGAGATACCAAGAAAACACTTATGATGTAGTACAGGACATACCATTTTAAGAGGAATTCAAAGTTTATTTGATGAAAATCCGGTTTGGAATGACTGAAACATCCAAAAACAAAGTTAAACAAAGCGATCATAATAAAGTGTGGGTCCCACACTTTATTAGAATCGCTTTTTTTAAAAATATCTCAGCATTTTCAAAACCAATTTTCATCAAATAAACGTTGAATACCTCATAGAATTACATGCTCTTTCATATTTCACAAGAGGTTTCTCATTATCTCACCAAAAAATGTTAGAAACCTGAAATTAGGTCTCAACCAAAATTATACGATCCCTTTAAAGATGTCATCATTCACCACTGACTTAATCCTTTTACAAACAACAATAACAACAACAACACAGTAGTGATATATTTATTTTCATCACTAAAATGTGACAAATAAAGAGATTGTTTAACATTTTTCTGCTGTCTTCTGCTGTGCCAGCATTGTTAGATAGTGTATTATTGTGAGAACATAAACAAAACATTGCAATCACAAGTGCATGTGTTTCACCATTGTAATATGAATAGATTATATTTGTGAGACAGGAAGCTATGACATGTGAGTGTTTTATTGTAGATTCCATTCAGCAAAGACTTAGCAGCCACACTCAAGTCACTGCATAGAAAAGACCCAGACTCTCAACGCCCCGCCCTCCACAACATCATCTCGATCTGTTTGTGGTATCGACAAGTCAGTGGAGACAAGCTGCTTGTGTGCTCACGATACATATCAGGTATTAAAGGCATAATTTACTATTTGCAAATAAGACAAAAATCCAGCATTAGTGCTTCAAAAGAGTTCTTAAATGTGAGTTAGGGATGGGAACAACCAATGTAAAAATTTGAACCAGTAAAATAGATGTGTGTAATTTGTTAAAATGTACAAAATGTGACCAATAGTAATAATAAAAATGTTTCCAGACTAAATCGTCTACGGTTATGGTTTAATGAGAAAAATAGTGATATCTCCGTATATTTTAGGCTTTATTGCAAAATATATGGTAGGATGTTTTGTAATACAACTGACCTACACATATGCATCAATTGTGATATCTTGAACATTTTTTAAATCACTGCTCCCAAAGGTAAACTGGACCTTTAACCTGTTCAGAGACCAAGTCCCCAAGTATATTCGAGAAGGTGTTTGTGCGGTAGATGTGTTATACATGTAATAGAATTGAAGGGGTCGGTGCATTATAGTGCTAACCCACACAATGTTCATTTTGAGATAATCGCTTTTGAAAGTTTGAAAAAATCCATAAATCAGGTTAATGACTCGAGAAGGCCGATTCTTTTGTATATGAACCTTTACATACTCAAGATTGAATAGTGTCTTGGGGAAATTTACTACCCTGTTATTTTGGTGGATTCAAGAGGATTTTTCAAGTCACATTTTGAATTTGTGGCTTAGCACTTTATTGCACCCAAATCCGTCGTGTATACAAATACTCTTTATTTTTTGAAAACTCACAAAATATCAATATCTCTTCGCTAAAAATGGAAAATAAATGTAATATTTGAGTTTCTCTCCTTTGTGACGTGAAATTAAAATAAGATATACTTGTTTTTAACTGTCTGTATTGTATAATCTGTGTGAATTATGAAGACAAACTTTGCATATATTTCAGACGCACACACGCGCACAGAATCAATCATTGTATGCATAAAGACATCTTGAAATGTGGATATTAAACAATTTCAACAATTCAACTTTTAAAAGAAAAAGCATTCAGTGTCATACAACATAATAATATGATTTGCTGGGGGGGGGGGGGGGGAGGGGTTATATCTCATTGAGGATTTTACATCTTCCGTTACCTAAAAGCAGGGAAAGAGTCCCTTCTTCAGCATTATGCATATAACGCATTTTAAATTTAGGGTATCTAGATCAGAGAAAATAAAGTAAAATGGTAGATATCAACATTATTCCAGAGATTATCATGTCTTTTGTTAAAGGGAATAAAATACCATAGATTAGACATTAAGGCCTTGTTTAGCTAGATTGGTTTTCATATTTATGATATCAAAATCACCAATAGTACTCTAAAATCCTTCTTTGTATGACAACGAATTTACAAAAAAAAATAGTATTACATGAGAATTATGACTGTACATGCCTCAATGAAACCTCCTCCTCCATGTTCGTTGGTAAATGCAGGCTGTGTGAAATTATGCAGGAAAGTTCTTATCATAAAATGAATGACTAACTCTTAATGGGCAAAAATCCATGAAAAGAACAGTTTTAAAAATTGGGAAAAATCTCTTTGGAAGTCTGAACACTTACAGATTTCGTATATTTGGACAGACCATACATGCTGAAATCCAATGTGCCGAATAAGACCAAAGTAGTCTACGTATTATACCAAGTTGGTGTGTTTATACACATACATTTTACCCCATATGCACGTTTTCAGACTACATTTGGATCTTGAAGATCATTTAGGAACAAGAAAAAAAATGTTCTCATGTCAAAGCTGTTACGGTGACAAAACATACACGAAAAAGTGAAAACTCTATATGCTTTCAATAGTTTTATCAATCACAAATCTCCAAATTAATTTGACGGAAACTTTCTTTTTTTTTGTAAATTAATCTTGAATTAACCTGTGAAAAAAATAACTCTGAAATTTGTAACAGAATACAGCAAATACATTTTCTTTCCAACATGGAGACTTCTTCATAAAAATGCATGATAAATACCGAGTTTAAAGGGTAAATTCAGTAGTGGAAAAAAAGGGAGCTATTGACTCACAATTAAATTACGTTAAAAAAACACTATACTATCAGCATTGATGCTTTAAATTCCGCTTTGATTGCTTTCAACGTTTATTGATTTAAATTGAGAAACCGTATAGAGGTATCAACCACGTGGAACTATGAATTTTATACGACTGCGTTAGATTTGAAAAATAATGTTTGCAGTTCTATCATAAATGTAACATCCTTTCAAAGGATGTTAAACATGTAAGTATCGTGTCTCAGTTATGTAAGAAACTACAGGGAAGCACAGCTGTATTGACAGCAGCAGGATTTTTTTTTTGTTGAAAATTTGAGGTAAATTAATCGATATTAAAAATGCATTTTGTTTTCATCCATTTTCTACTGTCTATAGCTAACCCCCCTAGATATGGCTGTGAAAGCAAAGCAAAATTGCATTTTGTTCAAAAGAAGTTACAAATTAATCAATGACAATTTCAAATGTTGTTTCACTAGTGATCTAACTCTGTAAGAATTACTAACAGATAAGGCACATGTCCAAACATCCAGCTATCCATACATTTTTTTTTTACCCATATTTTTATGAACGTTTTCAGATCACACTTGTATCGGGAAAAAATCTTAAATTTAGAGACAATACACTTATTATAATAAGCCATTTTGATGAAAAAACACACATAACAAATAAAGATTTATATTTTGAATATATTTCATTAGTTATTTAACTACTGATTAATTTTGAGGAAGCTTTCCTTTTGAAGCGAAATGTCAGCATGAATAAAGTGCTAACCCACTAATGAAACTTTAAGGTGCTGGGACAGACCATGAATGTTGATTAATTTTCTTATAGGTCATAATGCACAATGCTAAAATACTCCTAAAACCAGTGATTGTGGTATTTTCTTGATAAGTTCAACAAAAATAAAAAACTGGCGAAAAATGTCATGATCAGCAGAATTAGCATGAAAATAGTGCTAACCCCGACAGTACAAAATTAACAAAAAATACTCATTAAATGCTTAAAATTTCATTAATGTTTATCTCATCTCCATTTTCATTACTGGCAGAAGAGTACAAGTTATGTTATGAATCAGAATCACTCATTTTTGTAGATGAAAAAGTTTCCTCACTGTTCAGATTTAGATATTTTTATGACACCCTTCTGTCTGCTACCATGGAGGTCGCCATCTTGAAAAGTGTGGCTTAGCATTATATTCCTGCCTATAAGATGTGATTAATTTTCGGGGCAAAAAGATGCCTGCATTAAAAACCCATTTATTGCTTAAATTTCAAGATGACATTTTTAGAGATTATAGAGCAGTGATTCAGGATGGTGTAAATGCATGTAACTCATTTTTCACCAAAGTGTGGGTTAACACTATAATGCACCGACCCCTTCAATTAGGGTATCTCATCTTCATTGTGTTCAAGACAAGAGGGTAGCAACTTTGATAAAAATTGTATTTAAAAAATGTATTCATACTGATGTTAAAATACCCCACTATTTCAAAATTTGAACCAAGATATACACCTCGAAATATCCTGGTATTTAAAGGGGAAGGCTAGTAACTGATCAGTTGGAATCAGTGGAAATGCTAGGAGATGATTGTTCCAATCCTTATGGGATTCATTCAAGAGTTCATTGTATATCTATTGTTGTGTGAAAATGATTTGCTTCAGAATGGTCTCATATTCAAGTAATGTGCAGTTTGATGCTTCCAGGTTAGCGTCCCTGGTCAGTGACGGAGCATTAATCTGCACATTACTTGAATATGAGACCGTTCTGAAGCAAATCATTTTCACACAATAATAGATATACAATGACCTCTTGAATGAATCCCATAAGGATTGGAACAATCATCTCCCAGCATTTCCACTGATTCCCACTGATCAGTTACTAGCCTTCCCCTTTAAGGCGGCAAATCGAACTTTACATGTAATACTCATGCTAGATTTGGTGTGAATTGTGTTACAAAATACCAGTGATCATACAGCTGTGTATTTATCACATGACCTGTTACTTCATGTCTTTTCCTATTGGAGATTTTTGCATGCACAATGCTTACCACAAATACCATGATGGTATTTCATGAACGGGTGAGTGGAATATATAGCACCAAATAGAATTTCCTAGATGATACATTGTAGGACTGTAGCCACACTTTGACTCTACTGTGCATTGTATACTTTGTTTTAAAATATATATATTTATGCATTTTGTAAATGGGAGTTTAAAGTCTCCAGACTTTTCATCCATCTGCATGTTTTTAATGGCAATAAACCAGACCCATTGATAAATGCTATTTTATTCCATTCTATTGAATGCAGGGAAGACATTAATGTCCCATCTTGATGATCCGGTGACTCGTGAGGAGTGTATGCTGGATGCTGTGGAAGCAGCTAGTGCTCTTCACAAACTAAACTTTGTCTACCTCAACTGGAAAGGTGACTAGAATCTTATGCCACTATAGATTAATTACTGAATATTTACCTCAGAACTATTTTCCATGAGTTGTAGCATTGAGCTTTGTTTATAAGTCTAGTTGAGATATTTGTCATTGTCCAGTCATCCACTTTGAAAGAAGATTTCAAGAAATAACAAACTCTGCGTGAACATTTATATGTTGATGATACAGTTTAAACTAATTGTGTTATACTGTAATAGTACCCGGATGATGTTCATTGTTTTCAGAATTTGTTAATCTGAAAATTAAATAGGATTCATTATTCTGTAGGCTTGTTATTCCGAAGGTCCGTTATTTTGAAGCACACAAATTCCCTGTAGTGTTCCTAGATGTTCTTTATCTAAGAATGAAATAGCATTCATTAATCCGAATGTTTGTGGCATTATTCTGAAGGTTCATTTGTCCTAAAATGAAATACTGTTCATTTCTCTGAAGGGTTGTTAATCCAAAAATGAAAAGAATGTGTGCACCAGTGAACCTGCTCAATAACAAACCCTATTTTATTTTCATATTAAAAACCCTTTGAGAATAACAAACCTTCAGAGTAATGAACCTTATGTCATTGATAAATGACCCTTTGGAATAACAAATCTTTGGAATAATGGACTGTAGCCATACTACTCAACTGTCCATCTATCTGTCTATTAGTATTTCGAAGAAAAAAAGTTACTAGAAGTGCTTAGTATTTCTTCTTTTCATTAAGACATCAAAGTACAGTTGGTACCCTATATTTTGAAAATAATAGCCAGGCATGTTTTAAGATGTATAGATCTGGAATGTGACTAGTGCAGCTACATGAATCAATTATGCAGAGATAATGTGACATATATCGGATCCAATTAACATGATAAATCACTCTAATATAGTTGATGTTGAGTTTCATCTGGTCAACCTGAGGGGATGTAAGGAAGAAGAGAGAACCAACTCAGCCACCGACAGGCACATCTGTGTATCTGGTACCATTTATGCCTCGTTAACTTGCAGTATTGTACCTTGTGATTGTTTGTGTGGTCAAGTGTAAAGTTGACGGTTGTGTTATTCTTTTCATCCAGTGGATCACATGATGATAACATTGAACCCAACCCACCTGAAGCTATGTAACTTCAGCTATGCTGTAGACTTAAGTCTTGGGGGAACCGTGCCACACCATGTCAAAACTGGCTTGGATCCCAGAATAGCGCCACCAGAGGTAACAGAAAAACATTGGTACAGTTCGACCTCGATTATCCGACCTCCTTTTATCCGAAAATCTCTATTATCAGGACGCGTTCACGCAGTGAAGCACTTTTTTTTTTCATCCAAAAATTGAGAAAAAACAGTGATTTTGAAACATCTTTTCATGGCTCTATTTCACTAATTTCATAAGATATGCATGATAGGTTTCTCAAGATCTAATGAGGTAAAACATGTATGATTTTCACATAAAGATATACTTTATTTTTGTGAAGAAGGGACTACAATTTTGCGCAGGCTAGCATAGATTACACCACCGTTGCGGGGTACGCTACCTGCCTAGCTGCCAGTGCCCTGGGACGCCAGCTTGGATGGCAGCAATACATTAACATTGTGTCTCCCATATCCGGCCAATTCGCTTATCCGGATGAGCGCCGGTCCCGACATGGCCGGATAATCGAGGTCGAACTGTATTATAATTTATGTCACACAAATGAGATTCAGGTCATGAATAGAACCAAGTTACCATGTTAATTTGAGCAAGTCAGTCATGGACTGAGAAATATGATTTCCTTGCTTTCTAAGATTTCTTTGATGCATGAGAAAGCAGAAAGACAATGTTATTGAGATCATCAAATTAAATCTGTTGAATAGGATCTAGAGTGAATCACTATTTGCTGTGTGGAACATTTTGTCATTCACACACATTCTGGACAATATCTCACCATCTTTTCTCTCTTTCTCCGTCCCTTTTCTGTGAGCTATATCATATTCCTTGTGGCTTCTCATTGCTGTCATTCACAGTGATATGTGCAACTAAGAAGATGGCATCACCAGCTCACTCCATGTATTTAACCCTAAAAAGACTGGGGGGGGGGGGGGGCTTTTTGGGCCCCCCCTTGACATTTTTCGCGATAAATCTGGAACGTAAAAATCTCACGCCGCGACGTTTTATGACTTTTTCCTTTTAAGTCTTGCGCAACTTTTGAGACCAAATTTGCGGCGCCCGGGTACGCGGTTCTGAAGTTATGCAATATTTTGTAAGTGCATGTCAGACCTGAAATTGCTCAAAAATGTGATTTCATGTACAAATCCAATGCAAATTCTGTTTCTGACCAAAATTCATAAATGTATCATTATTTTTACTACGGATCAAAATCAATTAATTTCATCTTCTTTATGATATGATTGAAATAGTGTCGCCGATGATTTCCATCGAAAAAAACAATAAAAAACAAAAAGTCAAAAACAGTGAAATATATAAGAAATTTTAAAAACAATAAAATACATAAGAAAGAAATTTTGATACCGCCGTTTTTTTTTTTAATGTACTTTTAGTATTTAAAGAATCCTACACAGAGTACCTAAACCAAAAAGTAGCAGTTTTGGACCTTTAATTACAGATTTACAGCCATTTCTAAAAATTCATGCATAAATTAGCATAGTTGATTGATTAAAAATAAATTTGAATATTTGTGAAATAATTACCTATCCAGTTTTGTAGATTACCTTGTGGGTGACGCGCGTGCCAATTTTCCTTGCGATCGCGCGGTCAACGGCCAAGATCTTAGGGGGACCCAATGAGCCCCCCCAGTCCTACGAGGCATCAAAATAGCCCAGTCTTCTTAGGATTAAAAAAGAAATACTGTTGTGGTTTTTCTCATCTCCTGTAGTTTGTTTTATCTGCACCACTATACTTCTCATTTGATTCTTTTCTTCTCATAAAACATGATGTATTTGACATAAGGGTGAAGAACATGAAGATTTCTAAATAATTTGAAGGGACTTGGTGTCTGACGAGCAGCTTTCATGAGTTGAAAACTGACAGAATGTAACATTCACATATGGATGTAATTGAGTGAAATGCCTATCTACGAATGACATTGTTACTCCTATGTAGGTGGTTGAAGGGAAGCTGTGTGTTAAGTCAGACACGTGGGGCCTAGGCTGTCTTCTTCACCAAGTCTTGTTTGAAGGTCTTCTCCCCTATCCTGATCTGAGGCACGAATGTCACAAAGACTTCCTCCGAAAGGTCAGTATTTGGTTACAGTTCTTTATTCCCAAGGTTCATGGTTCCCAGTTTACATTATTCCCAATTTCAATTGATTCTAATTTTCACTATTCCAATGGTTGATCATTTCTATGGTTCATCTATTATTCACAAAGTTCATTATTCCCAACGTTTATTATTCCTGAAGTTCAAAGATATTCCCAAGATTCATTACTCCCAAGGTTTGTAATTCCCAAGTTTCATTATTCCCAAAGTTCATTGTTCCCCAGGTTTGTTTTTCAAAGGTTTGTAACTCAAAGGTACGATAGTGTGAAAGTAGAATAAGGTTTGTTACTCCAGAATATTGTTGGTCTGAAAAGGAAGGTATATTCGCTAGTCTTCATCTTATTTCATTTTTCACTGTTGAACCTTTGGAATAATGCCACAAATGTTCATATCAACAAACTCATTTCATTTGGGGACTGAAAAACATCTATATTATACAGGATGGTGTGTTTCAGAATATAGAACATTCCTAATAAAGTGTGTCTAAATTTTCATGAATCTGGACTTCCCAATATTTTCACGAGTGGTTAAATTCATGATCGTGAAGAATACAGTACTGAATGTAGGAATGTATACAAGCACGTCACATCCTTATTGGGATCTGAGTCGATATTGTCATGTTTTTAAATTCGAAATAGCACTAGACTTGCAAAATTAGCGAAAATGAAAACATCGCTAAATACTGTAAAACGTGATATATTCGTGGCATGAATTTTTTTGGAATTGGAGCCGAGGGCCTTTTTTGTATCATGAAATTTTTGCGAACTGCCACCGGCATTCCATGTATATAGTGTAGGCAAGAACTTTCACGTGTATTTTAATTTCGCGAATCTTGGAGCTCGCGAAATTCGCAAAATTAAAATGCATGCGAACATTCCTCATTTTCCAGTATTCGGCATATACAATAGGTCTTTGGTTGGTAGCTATCATTCAAGTTATCAATGAAGATAACTGCAAACCAGTTCAGAAGACATTAGAATGTCATGCCACTCCTGAATTAGACCTCATGTAATCATATGTAGAACTCATTGGTCTTCATCTTTCAACAAGAATGGCCCTGCATCATACCCTCTTTTTGTTTGCATTGAGCGGGGCTTCTTTTTATGAATTTATTGTGCTGTTCATTATCACTCAGAGAATACTCCTAAAAATTGTGTGGTCAATAAAGATCTACCCATAGAAGAATTGACAGATGTGAGTTTGAATAAAGACATTGAAACAACTGAAAGATAACTGAAAGCAGTTGTGGTTTAGCTTCCATCTTATTTCTCTGATACTCAACAGTGTTTACATCATGTTTGATGATGAAATTGTCTCTGCGTAAGCTGGGGTACATGCAGATTGTGATGGTATGTACCTTACATGTAGATTCCTATTTGTCCAAGTGAGCTAATAATTACTAGAAATTGAAATATTAAGATGTGTGTATTGGCTTTTCTTACTTACATTTTCTCTCATTCAGAGAAAGGAGCCCAGAATGGACGTTGGAGAAATCTTCAGGAAATGTTGGAAACGTAACATGGAGGAGAGACTATCAACTGACGAGCTCTGTAATGCATTGGTGCAGAGGTTTGAGTACCAGCCATGTCAGGCCCAGGGCTTAGCAAGGTTTGAGAACCAGCCATGTCAGGCCCAGGGCATGGCAAGATGAAATGAGACAAGACATAGCCTGGTTTCTGAGATGGCAATGATGGCCAGAAATGACCCAGTGCATGCAACGTTTGCAAGAGATACAGACAGCGTGGAAAGACTGAAATTAGAAATCAGTTTAGATCAAGGAATGTCGACAGTCAGTTTGGATCAGAAAATGTAGCTGCAGTAATCTTGCTGGCAAGGTAGATCTGTGGTTTGGAAGTATCTAAAGAATTTGACACTAATGTTTCTTCATGATATCAAACCTTGAGAGTTGTGTTTTCCATGAAGGCAGTAGACAATACATGTATGTAGCATATGAGTATAGACTTCATCACCATTGTCTTTACCTGTTACTTGTAAGGCAAAGAATGAAAGATATCATCAGTGTAGCAGGATATTGGCAGATATCATCAGTATAGCAGGATATTGACAATGTTCCATATTCTTGACATGGATATTGCTGAACTCTATGAAGACTGTAGTATCACCGTTTTACTGGACTTTGAAGAAGCATATTCAGTAAGACACAATTATTCCCTTTCATTTCCAACTTGTTATTGGCTGAAGTACAGAAGTTCTTCAGAAATCAGCCATTGATTTTTCAGGTGAAGGCTGCTACCTTGAGACGACATTCAGTGTTGGTATGTTCCATGAACAGCATCAAAGTTATCCAGAAAAATACCTTCTTCAGTTAATCCAGAGTTGAAACACAGATTTGTGAACACTTTAAAAGTGGAGTTTATGTTCCTGGGTAGAGTGCTTACATTCTGAAAAAAAAAATAAAAGAATTGTCTTTTACATACATTTGAGGAATTCACATACCTAATAGATACTAGTATATAAAGTTAAAAGTACTAAGAGCCATGGGCTTTGAGTTTGATTATGTTCTGTATATGCTGTATATTTTGTGATTTTTTTTTTCTTTTTTTTTTGTGTGTGTGCAAATTTCATGAGTTTGATGTCATTTAGAAATTTAACTACATGCAAAAATATTGCCAGTTGCAGCAGCTAAGTGAGCTACAGCTGTTTACATAGCAGTACAAGTACAAGACATTCACAGAGCTGTCAGGTTTCCTTGATCCTACTGGACGCTTCCTGGTAACTTTAATACGTGTCTTGCCATGTCCTAGCAAGAGAAAATGTAAATCACCTTGATGACAGAATTGGGGTTCATGTAACTCAACAGTATCTTCCCAAGTGCTCTTTGAATACTTCCCGATGAATATCAGCAACATTGCGTACATTGCTGGCACCATGTTTTGAAATATGGGGGGGGGGGGGGGGGCACTTCATATTTTCTGGTGCCAGTTTTGGGTTTCATCAGCTGATAAGCAAAAAACAAACAAACAAAATAACAAACAAATCTGGGTTTCTTCAGTTGACAAGCACAAAAAAAAAAAGGCAGCTCCCACACTTCATCTCCCAACCAAATGTCAAAAGCTTAACCACACTCTGTATTGTGCAGAAAAAGTGTGTGTGGGGGGCCCAAGCACGCCCCGGTTCCACTGGCCCTGTGCATAGAACACATATGATCATACATGTGTCTAAATTATGTCTGTTTATACATTGTAACTACATGTATACTGTAAATATCTGTTTCATTCAAATGACCTTGGAATGATTTTAGGAGTACATTTTAGTTAACAGCATTTTTGTTTTTAACCCTTTGAGCATGGACTGACTTTGCTACAACATGTGCTTCCTATAGACACTTGCCCGAGTATACTCAGAACTCTGATAAATGAGTGAATGTTACAGATTGCGCTTTCCATCACTGTACTTCATGATCATTGGCCACTTGTAAAATAGCCGGAAAGTCCTGATTTGTAAAAAATTAGATACCTCTAAAATTATGGCATATACAGTATTCTAGCAGACATGCAGTCTTTATCATAACTTGGTTTTGATGCCGCTACTCTGAGATGGAAAGATACATGAAGACTCCACCTGTCTTCTCAGCTAGTAAAAGTCACAAAAACTTGGAAAGACTG
Source organism: Diadema setosum (assembly GCA_033980235.1). Classification (NCBI taxonomy): domain Eukaryota; kingdom Metazoa; phylum Echinodermata; class Echinoidea; order Diadematoida; family Diadematidae; genus Diadema; species Diadema setosum. The sequence continues at coordinate 175,639 of CM067076.1, read as the reverse complement.
TGATTGGTATAGGAGTCCCATTGGTTACATGAGGAGTATTTTGACTGTGACAGGAGTATGTGTGCATAGTTCTACACTATATTAATCATGAACAATTACAACAAGAACATCATTATCATCTGTATTATCTTCATTAAGATATAGACAAATGTGCAAATTTGATCGGATTATGTGTCATGTGTGTATGAGGGCAGACTTCAAGGCTTGCCCCAGTCTCCTTTGCAATATGCTGAAGATCATTAGTAACTCTTTATTTTGTCTGACTGTATAAACTCAATTATATATTTGATAAAAAATGACTGAAATAACAAAATGTGGTATTCATGCTTAAAGGACAAGTTCACCTTCATAAACATAAGGATTGAGAGAATGTAGCAGTATTAGTAGAACACATCATTGAAAGTTTGAGGAAAATCAGACAATCCGTTCAAAAGTTATGAATTTTTGAAGTTTTTGTGCGGTACCCGCTGGATGAGAAGACTACTGCAGTGTATGAATAACTTAGATGTCACATGCGTACAACAATATAAGGAAAATATAAAGAGAATTTCACAAAATTCCATCTTTTGAAAAAAGTACACATTCCCCTGACTCGTTACCGACAAATGTTATGGGTAATATTATTCCCCCTGCCTTTAGAAAGAGGCAAGTCAAGTGTTCTTTTATTATGCGAAAAAAAGTGAAAATATGTTGAATTTTCTTTTACATTTTCTTTATACTGTTGTATGCATATGACTCACAAGCTGTAGTAGTCTCCTCATCCAGTGGTTCCAACAAAAAAATTTAAAAAATTCATAACTTTTGCATCGATTGTCCAATTTTCCTCAAACTTTCGCTGATGTGTTCTACTAATATTGTTGCATTTTCTCAATCCTTATGTTTATGAAGGTGAACTTGTCCTTTAAAATATAAACATCCCTTGTTTTAACTACAATAGACTTAGTGTCAACTCATGTGTGATACTTTCTCAACACATTGGTGAAATGACGAACATAAAAAAATGTGAATAGATGATTTGATGTAATTTGTTGTCTAAATTGGAAATCCATGTATTTTTGTAAATTATTCGTATTCTGTATGGAAGCTTTTCGTTTGCACTTACTGTCACACACTGGTGAAAAATGAAATTATGTCATAGTGCATTATCTCGTCACTGACACTGTAAGGCAGGAAACAGTTCAGATTCTTATTTTGATATTGATAGTTGTGACTATTGATATCCTGCACTATATGCAATTTATTAGCATTATAATTGTATATATTATGCAATTTTGAACAATAGTCAGTGGGGGGGGGGGGGGTGGGGGGATTACTCAATTATGCCAATCAGTTGCTTCACTGAAATATACAAATTGTATGTGTATATTCAGATTTCAAGACATTCCAAGACTTACTTCTAGACAGTCAGTCTGTAATAAAAATGAAACTGAATGCGGACTGCTCTGCACTAAAGTTTGAGTTGTGGAGGGTGAGTTTAAATCAGTTGTTCAGAAATATGAGCCTTGTAAAAAATGATTCCAAGATGTAAAGTGTATAGATTATGTTTCCTCACCAACCTCCATCCAATCTTTGGAGTATCACCAATACTTGGATGAAGTTAGGATATCTTGTGTAGATGTCATATCAGTACTAAGAGCATTAAATACAACTCGAATGATGCAATTTTTCTTTTGACATGAGTATAGCAAGCAAGTGAATATGAAGACTGCTTCAGGTTTTATATTAGCTTGCTTCTTTGTTTAGACCAATATTTGCCCTGTAGCTTTCATGTTGCAAACCAAGAATCAAATTAAGGAAAGTCTTTTGAACACTTCAAATCACAAGAACTTCTGTGTTTGGTTTTATTTACATGTAAAGCTAATCTTAATGACATTGTTGTTTCATTACTTGAAACGATGGTTCCATGACATTTGCTTCTGTGACAGTTGCTCACATGAAATATCTGCACGCTGAACCAAACATGAAACCTACCCACAGGCATAACCCTGACACTAATCCTAATCATGACATCAAACCTAAAACCTTATCACAACCCTAACCCTAAACGTCAATCGTTGGAGAAAACAAGACTGCAACAATCTTTGCAGGAGCAAATGTCGTGTCACTGAAATGACCGATAATTATTTAATTCAGTAAACTGTCTTTCTTTGTTAATGAGTCGATTAATCACTCAGACATATAAACGGCAAAAGTGTCATTTCATTGTATGAATTATATTTGAAATCAATGTCTCCCGTAATGTTGGCATCATGTTGCGCTTTTCCCCTTTTTTAAATCTGCAAAGTTTTCTAATGGTTTGTGTGGATTTTATTTTTACAAAGAGTGATGTGTATATATGTATATTTACCCTGTTAACCTATTGAAAAGAAGAAATTGGCCAATATCAGCGAGAATCTTAACTCCTTGATCTCAGTGCTGTATTATAAATACATGTATATTGTGATCATAAACAAAGTGAATATGACATGAAAGTAAATTTTCTTCATGTGGTGTGATGTATGCCATGTTTGGTTGTCATCATGTGGTGTGATGTATGCCATGTTTGGTTGTCATCATGTGGTGTGATGTATGCCATGTTTGGTTGTCATCATGTGGTGTGATGTATGCCATGTTTGGTTGTCATCATGTGGTGTGATGTAGGCCATGTTTGGTTGTCATCATGTGGTGTGATGTATGCCATGTTTGGTTGTCATCATGTGGTGTGATGTAGGCCATGTTTGGTTGTCATCATGTGGTGTGATGGATGCCATGTTTGGTTGTCGTCATGTGGTGTGATGTATGCCATGTTTGGTTGTCTTCATGTGGTGTGATGTATGCCATGTTTGGTTGTCGTCATGTGGTGTGATGTATGCCATGTTTGGTTGTCATCATGTGGTGTGATGGATGCCATGTTTGGTTGTCATCATGTGGTGTGATGGATGCCATGTTTGGTTGTCATCATGTGGTGTGATGTATGCCATGTTTGGTTGTCATCATGTGGTGTGATGTATGCCATGTTTGGTTGTCATCATGTGGTGTGATGGATGCCATGTTTGGTTGTCATCATGTGGTGTGATGTATGCCATGTTTGGTTGTCATCATATGGTGTGATGTAGGCCATGTTTGGTTGTCATCATGTGGTGTGATGTATGCCATGTTTGGTTGTCATGTGGTGTGATGTAGGCCATGTTTGGTTGTCATCATGTGGTGTGATGTAGGCCATGTTTGGTTGTCATGATGTGGTGTGATGTATGCCATGTTTGGTTGTCATCATGTGGTGTGATGTAGGCCATGTTTGGTTGTCATCATGTGGTGTGATGTATGCCATGTTTGGTTGTCATCATGTGGTGTGATGTAGGCCATGTTTGGTTGTCATCATGTGGTGTGATGTATGCCATGTTTGGTTGTCATCATATGGTGTGATGTAGGCATAGGCGTAAATCCCGGGGGGGGGGGGATGGGGGGGATATATCCCCCCCTGAAATGGAGGAGGGGGGGATGGCCTGTACAATCATCCCCCTGAATTTTGAGGGGAAAAAATGGTGGAAGCAGAAATGTGATTGTATAAATTTTGGCATATTGCATGACGTTTGTACGCCGGCCTTCAGACAGGTAACAGAGCTGAACAGTATTCTTTCTTGTAGGAAAATGTATAATTTCTCAAGCGCTCGCTCGCTTCGCTCGCTCGCGAAGAAAGTAACATCGACATACACTGTAAGGTATGGCTCAGGCGTTGACAACGTCAACATATAACATAGGTCTACATATAAACATGCTATGACGCGAGTAACTGGGGACCATCTGCAAAATATGTACGAACACATACAAACAAACAATAACAACAACTTTATCGCCATAATTGAATCCCCTCCATTTCCTGAATCATTCCTGAGAAACGACAGTGACTGATGACTCAGTCAGGATATATCTATGGGCATACCAAGGGAAGATCAGGGACGTCGAATCTATGGGGGCAAAGGGGCATTTGCCCCGCCCCAAAGGAAGTGTTTAGACAGACAAATCATTTATCCCCAAGCAATTCCCGAGATGAGGACAAATCTCGAACTTTCTTAATGGAAAATTGTCCAAATATTGTCCAGAAAATTGTCCAGAACTATGCACCAGATCGTTGTATTGCAATCATGAACATGCAAAAGGTCCGCTATACAGGATAAGGGATAAACTTTGTACACTTTTGACATAGACGTATATTCCCTAATTTATCAAAGAGTGTGCAGCAGATCTTTCACTTAACAAAAGCAACCTAATATGTATAGAGGCGTCGATGGGGGGGGGGGGTGGTTCTCAAATAAAAGTGGGACAAACAAAAGCGAAAAATATAGCTACAAACGGCAGTTTTTGGAGTGTAAAATTTAAAATTTTAAAGCTCGCTCGCTCCGCTCGCTCGCATTTAACCGCTATGCCATTCTCCTGATGTTGCTGCCAGTGATTGACAGCAGGTGCACCCGGTGCGCCCCCTTAATTTCTAAAGCGAAAATATAGCTACAAACGACAGTTTTTAGGACTGGAAAATGTCAAAATTTTCAAGCTCACTCGCTTCGCTCGCTAGCATTTAATCAGTACGCCATTCTCCTGATGTTGCTGCCAGTAAATGCCGGCAGTTGCGCCCGGTGTGCCCCCTTAATTTCCAAAGCGAAAAAATACAGCCACAAACGGCAGTCTTTGGACTGTAAAATGTCAAAATTTTCAAGCTCGCTCGCTCCGCTCGCTCACATTTAACCGCTATGCCATTCTCCTGATGTTGCTGCCAGTAATTGCCGGCAGTTGCACTCGGTGTGCCCCCTAAATTTCCAAAGCGAAAAAGTATAGCTACAAACGGCAGTTTTTAGACTGTAAAATGTCAAAATTTTCAAACTCGCTCGTTCCGCTCGCTCGCATTTAATCGCTATGCCATTCTCCTGATGTTGCTGCCAGTGATTGTGAGCAAAGCGAAAAATATAGCTACAAACGGCAGTTTGGGGACTGTAAAATGTCAAATTTTTGAAGCTCGCTCGCTTCGCTCGCTCGCATTTAATTATTATTCCATTCTCCTGATGTTGCTGCCAGTAATTGCCAGCAGTTTTTGCCCGGTGCGCCCCCTTGATTTCCAAAGCGAAAAAATACAGCCACAAACGACAGTTTTTGGGACTGGAAAATGTCAAAATTTTCAAGCTCATTCGCTTCGATCGCTCGCATTTAATCATTATGCCATTCTCCTGATGTTGCTGCCAGTAATTGCCAGCAGTTTTCGCCCGGAGCGCCCCCCCCCCCCCCCTTAAATTCCAAAGCGAAAAAAATACTAGTACAGCCACAAAGGACATGTGGGACTGTAAAGTATCAAAATTTTCAAGCTCACTCGCTTCGCTCGCTCGCATTTAATCGTAATGCCAGATGTTGCTGCCCGATTGCCGGCAGTTGCGCCCGGTGTGCCCCCATAATTTCCAAAGCGAAAAAATACAGCCACAAACGGCAGTCTTTGGACTGTAAAATGTCAAAATTTTCAAGCTCGCTCGTTCCGCTCGCTCGCATTTAATCGCTATGCCATTCTCCTGATGTTGCTGCCAGTGATTGTGAGCAAAGCGAAAAATATAGCTACAAACGGCAGTTTGGGGACTGTAAAATGTCAAATTTTTGAAGCTCCCTCGCTTCGCTCGCTCGCAATTAATTATTATTCCATTCTCCTGATGTTGCTGCCAATAATTGCCAGCAGTTTTCGCCCGGTGCGCCCCCTTAATTTCCAAAGCGAAAAACTAATAGCTACAAACGGCAGTTTTTGGACTGTTAATGTCAAAATTTTGAAGCTCGCTCGCTTCGCTCGCTCGCATTTAATCATTATGCCATTCTCCTGATGTTGCTGCCAGTAATTGCCAACAGTTTTTGCCCGGTGCGCCCCCTTGATTTCCAAAGCGAAAAAATACAGCCACAAACGACAGTTTTTGGACTGGAAAATGTCAAAATTTTCAAGCTCATTCGCTTCGATCGATCGCATTTAATCATTATGCCTTTCTCCTGATGTTACTGCCAGTAATTGCCAGCAGTTTTCGCCCGGTGCGCCCCCCCCCCCTTAAATTCCAAAGCGAAAAAATACTAGTACAGCCACAAAGGACATGTGGGACTGTAAAATATCAAAATTTTCAAGCTCACTCGCTTCACTCGCTCGCATTTAATCGTTATGCCATTCTGATGTTGCTGCCCGATTGCCGGCAGTTGCGCCCGGTGTGCCCCCATAATTTCCAAAGCGAAAAAATACAGCCACAAACGACAGTTTTTGGACTGGAAAATGTCAAAATTTTCAAGCTCATTCGCTTCGATCGATCGCATTTAATCATTATGCCTTTCTCCTGATGTTACTGCCAGTAATTGCCAGCAGTTTTCGCCCGGTGCGCCCCCCCCCCCCCCCTTAAATTCCAAAGCGAAAAAATACTAGTACAGCCACAAAGGACATGTGGGACTGTAAAATATCAAAATTTTCAAGCTCACTCGCTTCACTCGCTCGCATTTAATCGTTATGCCATTCTGATGTTGCTGCCCGATTGCCGGCAGTTGCGCCCGGTGTGCCCCCATAATTTCCAAAGCGAAAAAATACAGCCACAAACGGCAGTCTTTGGACTGTAAAATGTCAAAATTTTTAAGTTCGCTCGCCCCGCTCGCTCGCATTTAACTGCTATGCCATTCTCCTGATGTTGCTGCTAGTAATTGCCGGCAGTTGCGCCTGATGCGGCCCCCCTTAATTTCCAAAGCGAAAAAAGTATAGCTACAAACGGCAGTTTTTAGACTGTAAAATGTTAAAATTTTCATGCTCGCTCGCTCCGCTCGCTCGCATTTAATCGCTATGCCATTCTCCTGACGTTGCTGCCAGTGATTGACAGCAGTTGCGCCTGGTGTGCCCCCCTTAATTTCCAAAGCGAAGAATATAGCTACAAACGGCAGTTTTTTTTTGACTGAAAAATGTCAAAATTTTCAACGCAAAGAGATTTCACCGTAGGAGGGGGAAACCCCCCTACCATACCCTCCTCCCTCGCTTGATTCGTTCCCTCACATAACCGCTCCTCTTAGGCTCCTAAGATCAAATCCTGTCTACGCCGATGATAGGCCCCATTATTTAGTAGGCCTTCACAGTGATGTCGCACAGCAAGAGCTGAAATACCACGATTTTGTCATTCAATAATATATTGTGAATATTTCATTTTCTTATTGGTTTTTTTTTCAAGAAAAGTAAATCAAAATTTTCACCACAAGTGAGCACACCAGATCGCTGAATTTCAGGTCTGAAAATGCAAAATCTTCCTCGTGTGGGAGAGGGATACCCCCCCCCCCATACACACACAAAAAAAAGCAACAAGAACAAAAAGTCTTTATGTTGTTGCTGCCACTTTTCTCCCACTTTATATTTCACGCAAAAGAGTGGGGCATCCGATCCCTGTTAAGTGTGTGTGTGGGGGGGGGGGGGGGGGGGGGGGAGAGGGGGGCACAAAGCTTCTCCCCCCCCCCACCCCCCACCCCCCTCAAAAAAAAAAAAAGGCTGCGCCGGTCCGGTTATGGGCTTGTAATCGTGGTGATGGTGACCATCCCCCCCACTCCTCAGTATGGATTTACGCCGTTGGATGTAGGCCATGTTTGGTTGTCATCATGTGGTGTGATGTATGCCATGTTTGGTTGTCATGTGGTGTGATGTAGGCCATGTTTGGTTGTCATCATGTGGTGTGATGTAGGCCATGTTTGGTTGTCATCATGTGGTGTGATGTAGGCCATGTTTGGTTGTCATCATGTGGTGTGATGTATGCCATGTTTGGTTGTCATCATGTGGTGTGATGTATGCCATGTTTGGTTGTCATCATGTGGTGTGATGTAGGCCATGTTTGGTTGTCATCATGTGGTGTGATGTAGGCCATGTTTGGTTGTCATCATGTTCTTTCTCCTTTTCCACCCATTTCTCATTTTTCTCTTTCTGTTTTCCAATTCTTTTCTCTTTTTTTTTTGCCTTTTTACATTCTTCTCTTTCTCTGTTGTCTTTCCCCTTCTACCTCTTCACACTTCATCTCTATTTCTAGTGTCTGTCCATCCATCCATCTATTTATCTATCCATCTGTCCATAAGTCCATCCATCTTTCCATCCACTTATTCATTTTTTATTCATCCATTCGTCGATCCTTCATCTTTTCGTCAATCCATCCATCCATATATCCACCCACTTATCAATTCATATATCACTCCATTCATCCATTATTCTATCCATTCATTCATTCATTCATTCATTCATTCATTTATTCAGCCAGCCATTCAGCCATTCATTCATTCATTCATTCAGCCATTCATCCATTCATTCATCCATCTATCTTTTTATCCATCCAGCCATCCATCTATCCACCCACTTATCAATTCATATATCAATCCATTCATTCATTAATTTATCCATTCGTTCAGCTATACATTCATCCATTCATCCATCTATCCATCCATTAATCAATCAATCCATCCATCCATCCATCCATTCCTCCGTATTGAAAATGTTATACATGTATAAAGAGTGTGCATGGACAAGATGCACTACATGATGTGTGAATGCACTGATCATAGTTTGTCCCAAGGTCAGATGACACTAATCTGGCTCAAAAACATTTTCTGCTGTAACTTCAGCAAAAAGACAAAACAAAAACAAGTTCAGTAGCCCTACCTGTAGTAATAAGTAATATGGCATGGTAGGAATGGTTGAAGACACAGTAGAAAGACAGATATCTACGGTGTGAAAAAGAGTTCAAGTTCGAATGTCGCTGTTAATCTATTACACGTATTGTATTTCCTGGCAATTACGTCAGCTGGGGATGTTTAGTCGGGATGTAATTTAGTGGACATATTAGAGATAGGACCTAAATTTGTTTGTACAATTACATTTAATGTAATTGCACAAACATGCAAGAGGTTAAGGTCAAAGTCATTTTTTTTTTAAAGAATCTAATTTTAAGCAATAACAGTACCAATGGTAATATTTGGGAAAGGCGACACTCAGTTGCTTGAAAAGACAGGGTAACGTGAAAGTCAAAAGGTAAATGTCAAAGTAACAAGGTCTTAATTTAACTAGCAGTGCAATTTACTGACGATTCACTCTAACAAGTGGGATGGTGTAATGGATTGGATAGAAATACAGTGTAACTCATAATAATGTTACTGAAGAGCCACGTATAGGCTCTATACCTGGCAGAATAATACAATTCAATTCAATGACACTCATTTAATCGTGCAATGAAAATATGAAATTCAGCGCGGGATTTTTTTTAATTTTATTTAAGAATGACGGTGATTCGATAAAAAGGGAAGAACATGAAAAATCATAAGATCATAAATAAATACACACAAAGTTGATTTTAAAACAAAATCCCATAACACAAGACCGACTCAATTGACGTATACTAGAAACTTCAGAAATCTTATTCATGTGGAATACATACCCCCTTTCCAGTACCGTTTCTAGTCCCTATCCAACTCCTAAGCAGACCTGCCCAGAAGCAGCGATATAATCGCCATCCCCACCCCACACCTGCGTAAATAATACGCAATGAAGAACATGATTACGCAAGAAAGCGGATGTATGCAGTCCACTTCACATTGCAGTGGAATTGTTCAAATTAACCCAAAAGCGCAAGTCGGTATGTGTAGAAAGAAAGGTAAGAAAAAGAATTGATTCAACATGAGTCAACTTAAGATGAGAAGATGTATCCACATTAATTGCTAACCAGCAGGTCTTATTGTCTAAAAACACACAAGTGGTCTTGCAGATTTCTTAAAAACAATCGTGTTGTTTTTCTCTTCTTCATCCTCTGATGGATGTTGACATGCCAACAAACTTCGTCTTCATGTATCTTTATCTGTATTGCTAAGATTCCGCAATTATTTACGTTGCTGTACACCCGAGACACAAGTCCAACAGTCAACAGACTCGATGACATAATACAATGATGTGATACAAATGACACCACTTGTTCTTGGCAAGGCGTTGATATGTTTCCAAACATACTGCAATCTTCAGGAGAGAGAGGGGAGAGAGAGAGAGAGAGAGAGAGAGAGATGGGGGGGGGGGAGGGAGCAAGAAAAGGGAGAGGGGAGGGAAGATAAAGGGGAGGGGGCATTCTGAACGGACATAATTATGAATCAGCACGGGCAGGATTCAGAGAACAGGCCTACAATACAGTTCAATCTTTCTTGTAAAATCCAAGTCTTATTCTCTTCATGTTTTATGTGTTTGTTTGTTTGTTTGTTTTTGTTTGTTGTTTGTTTCTTTGTTTGTTTTACCAATACCACTACAATCCTCTGTGTATTTTTCCAGGCGTGTAGGTCTACTACGTTGTATATACACACGTTTGCCTATAATAGCATTTATTATGTACATCGTGTCGCAGCTCCGGGAGTTGGCTTCCATTCCATGCAATGCTTGAGAATTGAGATTCACTTGAAAGCCTGTTTTGATAGATTAATTCAATCTCTGGATATTGCCAATCATTTAGCGTGGCCATAGACCCTGTCATGAATGAGATTATGTCAAATAACACCCCCACATACACAGACATCACGATGCAGTTTTACAGTATGAGCGAGACGGATCAGGGGACATAATCTATACGACTGGCGATCTGTAGCTCCATAGTGATTCAAAGCAACAGAATAAGGAAACAGCTTATACCCATTCTTGTATGTCGTCCCCAACAGGCAGGTACATCACAACGAGCCGACCCTCCTCACTTTTACTAACCAGGAGCCTGTCTCGTAAAAAGATGCAATCATTCAAAGTCTGAATTAAAAAAAAAATCAGGTATCAGCCAATCAAAATGAAATATTTTGAGACTTGTGTTTGATTTTCTGACTAGAGCTTGATCTCAACTTTGTTATTAAAAATGTGATTTTATCATGACATAAACACCTTCATTTTGTTCCAGTTTTTACCATTAATAAGGCAATGTAAAGGATTTTCAGATACCAGCGCTATTTCGGCTGCCAGTTTGGTGGCCAGTTCGTCGGCCATCTCGAGTATCTTAAAATATTCCAGGATGAAAAAGCTGCACCATCCGGATTCGGATTCAGCTCCCTCGAAAGAAATTGTTTTCAATTTCTATCGTTTATGGGGAAATATATATGGGAATTACATCTTTTCTTGCGCCCATTTTGGAAGCCATTTTTAATATCTCAAAGTCTTCAAAGATGCAAGGGCTCCATCATCAAGATTCGCATTCAGCATTTTCAAAATTAACTGAATCCACTAAAAACATGAGGCAGATGGTAAAACAAGGTTCAGCCTCCGGCACCCAGACCATATACAAATTATATCCTACATCCGTAATTATTTGCTTGCCTATATCTTGTTCCTCATTGAACAACGCCCTCTTGCAACGTCCAGTATAGGTTTCAAAATTCTCTGTGAACAAAGTTCCATCGATCTGGAATTATTTCACAGATTGCACAGAAAATTGGCTGTTAGTTATTACAGTGTGGTAGCGGAGAATTTCTTTAAAATGGCGCTTGGGTCAAAATTACTCGTCAGAATACTAATCCACTGGGTTTTATCGCGTTTCTCCATTAATCAGACTTCTATATTCGATGACACGGATACACGGGTATATAATATATCATCTCACCTTTCAGTACTGTAGTATAATCCCTTTATCATTTGGACGGAAAGTTGACACTTTCACAGTATCGGCTACTCAGCGAGGATCAATATTCGTGGAAGTGTAACTGATTCAATACTTAGGCCTATCTCCAGTTCATCAGGGGAAATTTACCATCACGTGCCATGGTCTCTACAACCTACAATGTTAGGCACATATGGTTTTCTTAGAAATAGCCCTACCTGTAGTTGTTTGGTAACAAAATATTCTGTCAGGTTCAAGTTGTAAACCGCATATGGGTTGATGTTGACAAACCCTCTCTGTTACCAACTGAGGATGAAGATAGCTAGGTTGTGTCAACGACCTCTATGAGAGCACTGGTCAGCAGAGAGCTGGCCGAGAGGTCGGCCTCACCGCGTTATTTGCATAAATGCGTCGGTACAGACAGGAGGTCTGGCACTAAACGCTACCCACTTCACAGCTTGCAAGTCATTATCACCGACTACCACCAACCAGGGGGTGGAGCTCAGTCAAAAAGAGACGTCAACGGCGAAGGGCGTCATGGCTGTCGTAGGGAGATCAGCGATGTCGAAAGAGCTGATGTCGTCGTACTCACATACGAAAAGAGTTGGACCGTATCTACTTGGGAGAACCATTGGAGAAGGAAGCTTTGCCAAGGTGAAAGAAGCTATGCATGTCCTCGTAGGGGAAAAGGTGAGTTTAATTACAAGGCAATCTTTTGTGTCATTAATAAAAATGGGATTGATCATCAACTCCGATCAGTCGGACGATTCGAACAACACAACGTTTTGATGAGGTAGTTTATAGTTGATAGAATATAGGCCCTATCATCTTGTAGTTAAAAAAAGTAATCATGCATCACGAATTCATGCATTTTACCCCGTTACATGGACAAAGCTTGTTCTCAGATACAAAATCAAAACATTAATTTCCCGGCTGTTGCGAGAAAATGTTAAAAAGGTTAAAATGTAGTTATCTCAACATCTTGGGGTAATGAAGCTGTTCTTTTGAAGAAATGAAATGTCAAATTTATTTTGTAAGTGTCGTTTGTTGAACGGACTAAACACTATCCACGATGCGGTAAAGTATCTGTGATCACGCAATTCGCGTTCATTAATTAGCGATTCAGTTTTCATATTGGGGCCCAAAACTTAATTGAAACGTTTCCAACGAACAATCCCTTTGTTGAAACTGCCTTAATTTCACAATTAACATAAAGAACTGTCTCCCGTGTGTTTTTGCTCTATATACGGCAACTATTGTCTGTTGAAAAACAACAACAACAACAACAACAACAACAACAACAACAACAACAACAACAACAACAACAACAACAATTTATTAGCTGGTTGTTGAAGTATATCAAGTTGAATGTTCGGGTCAAAGAAATATGAACGGTACCTAACATTTTTTTTTTATTATTAGTATTTTACGTGACGTACCATGATGTGTAATTTTTTTTCGGCGTTGTATATGTACAAACCAGTTTTAACTGCTTTCATCTGTATGCTGTTATCTGTTTGCGTGTATGATCAATAGGCATTTCCTGTTATTGAGAAAAAAAAAATCAAACTGTGCTTTTTGTGATGCAGATAATGCTGAAGTACTAGTCTGGCTGTTTATTTACATTCCCTTTTTATAAATTTCTTTTGGAGTGGTCGATTAGAAAAATAGTGGAAATGCACAGGAGCGGTCTTCTGTACCGCATAATTCTTTCTTGACGACAAGGTTTTCTTTAGCTACTATCATTAGAGTTGGACTTTGTTTGTATTCATGATATTCTGTATTTCATCATGTCGAAAGTGCTTAAAGTATGTTTTCACGTCTAATGGATGAATAGTTAATTGTTCGTAGGTCCACAACCAAAGATATGCCTGACATCACAAGTTTAAATGGTATCTTAGCGCTTATCGCGCGATGATATCGTTATTATTACCTTGGTAAAATACGAATAGATCTTTTAGTGGTGCGAGGGCATGCAGCCAGCGTGGATTCTTTATGTCACCTCCCTGGTTTGACTTTGCTGTATGAACTGCTAGAGCCATATTTCTAACCGTTTGTATAGGATATGACGTAATCAAAATATCCAGACAATTCAGGGACAATCAGGGTACCGTTCCATGAAAGTTGTCAGCCCTGACAAGTTGTCAATTACTGACAATCACCATGGTAACAGTCAGACACCAGAGCTTCTCAGCCAATCAAAACCTAGGATTTTACTGCAGTGGTCAGAGACTGACAACATGTCAGGACTGACAACTTTCATGCAATGGAGTCAAGGTCAACCCGTAGAGAGGTGTGGAAGTGAAAGGGAGAGGGCGAGCGAGGGACATAAAGAGAGAAGTATAGTTACATAAAAAAGTAGATGCTGAACATTGACAATGAACTTTGAGATGACGTTTAGATGTTTGTTTAGTCTCAGGAGAGTAACAGCATTCCTTTAAGTTTGCAAATTTAGTAAGAAAAGAATGCATTTCCGACTTCGTTTATCATTTTGTAAGGCCAGGGAGGTGGTATCAAGGCCTAGAAAAGTTAGGGCTGCGGCTGCGGGCCCGGAGGGTGGGGGTTGTCAATTGGGTCGATGCCATCCATTCCACCCCTTTGAATAGAAGAGTCTCGGGACGGAATCCTCTGAAAGTCATGGGTTTTGTTGTTGTTGTTGTTGTTGTTGGTTTGTTTGTTTGTTTGTGTATGTGTTTTGTTTTGTTTTGTTTGTTTGTTTTTGCTTTTTGCTTTTTTTTTTGGGGGGGGGGAGGTCCTTTAAGAGTCAAAAGTGCGGGGGTCGCAGCTCCACCCGATCCACCGCTTCCGCGTCCTCCTGATAAATGCTGCAACTAGAGAATTTAGGCGCAACAAAATATCAAATCCAGTAATAACATATTCTCTTTTCAAATATCAGCATATAAAACTACGTTTTATATAATTTAAGTTATTATCATAACACCTACCACCAATATACCATCAATACAGCTTAGGTGTTTGGCAAAGTGAACCGCAAAATGAACCGCTAAAAGTAGGCCTACGCCTACAATCATGGTGACATTGTTCACGAAGAATTAGTGTCACTTGGATTGCTTCGTACCCAAGAACAAAGACGATTCGCAAGCTCGCTATTTTTGGGAGAAATCAATGCTGAGGTTGGTAATCCGATGCTGATGGTCAGCACTTGCCGACTTCGTCAGCCTAAAGTGCCACTGACCATTGCATCTTACGTTTTACATTATTTTTCATGCTAAAAGTACCCGATAGCAGGCATTGGATACTATGTCTACTCAGCAAACAACATGTATACTATAGTCCCTCTGTATTATGTAAATCAACACCATGAAGCAAATAATGTTATACATGAGCTGGTGGTATCATGGTACCTGTATTTAGAAGGAAAGCAAGTCAATAATGTTATTCTTGATAGGCCTTATACATAATTGCACATTGTCTTTTCGCGTACAGTATACTTACATAACAAAGACTATTATATTAAAAAAAAAATAATGTTAGAATATTAGATTTTGTGATCTCGACCCTTTTCTTTTCTTCCCACTCGTTGGCCCATTTCTAATCTTAACATGAGGCATCTTAATACTTTTTTTTTTCTTGCACAATAACCATGGTATTTCGACTACATTGTCCACAATGCCTTATAACAATTTAACCTTGTAACTATGATTTAAGTATTATTTTTTAACAATTTGTAACAACATACAAAATTATTTAAGTATTGGTAACAATTTGAAACAACATACAAAAGTGTGTGTATACTGTATAATCCGTATACTTTCATGTATTATATCATACATCATTTCTATATATTTTTGTCGATTTTTGGTCAGCGTATAGACTGATCAATAGGATATCAAGCATTACGATATTGTTATGTGACGTTGTTTATATTAGTGACTTTTTGTACGGGTCTTTTTTTTTTGGGTGTATTATTGCAACTATTCTTCATGTAAACATGACAATATCATTCTGCGGACGTACTGTTGTGCATATACTTTTTATGTGCAATTAGCGCTAAATTTTTAATGGCGCTAAACAAAATTTGATCTTTTCGACTCGGTAGAGAGAACTTCTGGCATGTATCATACTGACATGCCAGAGTCACGGAGTGGCTGTCAAACGACTAGAGATATTCACAAGCACAGATTGCAGAATCTGATGCAATTTGTTTGTGTGTTTGCAAGGTGTTAAGAAAAGTATTGACTAGTTCAAGGAAAAAAAAAAAACTGTATGCAAGAATATATTTTACCAGATGATTTTTTTTTTCCTCTGACGTATGGAACAAGTTCTGTCAAAACAATGAAAAAAAAGATAAGACCAACAGTGTGTATTCAGCTCCCCATCAATCCCTGTGTTCATCGGTTTCTTGACAGACCCATGACATATTGTTTTTACTCGAGAATATAATTTGTTGTATCATTCGAATTTTCATTTTATTTGATACAGGTGGCCATAAAAGTCATCGACAAGATAGCTGCTAGGAAGGACCCCTATCTGAATAAGACTCTCCGCAGAGAGGCGGGGCTCCTACAGCTCCTTGGGCACCCTAACATTGTGCGGCTTCTGGAAACCATGGAAACAGACAATAATCTGTACATGGTGATGGAACTCTGTGAGGGTGGCCCACTACTGGACAAGGTTTGTGAGCGGGGAGGGCTGGAGGAAGGCTTGGCTGGGAGGTACATCAAACAGGTGGTGTCAGCCGTACATCACATGCATCAAATGGGAGTCATGCACAGGTACGTGTTACTAAATCGTACCAGAGAGCGAAAAGTTGGCTCTCGGGTCAAAAGATATGTCCATTCTTCCTTTGTTCACTTGTTATATCAGTTTAAATAATGTAGATAAACATGTGAATGAACGTGTTCGAATTGTGCTGCGACACTGAGGATGTGACTATATGCAGGTCTATTGAGTTGGACATAGATCTTTGACTTGTCTTATAAGTTCATATTCTTATATGGGGAAATTTTAGGATTTTTCTTCGGGTCGGCATAGATATTATGTAGGCCTAATTGACTGTACGAATTCCGAGTGCATATATATGTGTGTGTATAGGCATATACGGGGCCTATTTGTGTGGGTATGGAAGCATTTGAATCTTCTGCGGAGCTAACCAATCATGGCTATTATTGCGTGAAGCGTGAATTAGTAAACCTTTGTTCAAGAGTCTCATCCATCTGTATGTAAAACAGAGTGTAGTAGAGTGAGTGTTCTTTCTCTATTTTTCCTCCTTCCCGCTGTGCTGTCTTCACACTGTGCTGTCTTCACACTGTGCTGTCTTCACGCACACTGATATCAGAGATCTCAAGGTGGAAAACCTATTACTAGATGACGACGACAACGTAAAGATCATCGGTATGTATTCACTTCGAATGTTCGCTCATATTGCATTTATTTTGAGTGAATGTGACTTTTCCTTTTTTCTGCGAATGATGTACATGTATTTCCTTATTCATCAGCAACAATGTATACTATATTCATAATCTTTGAAATCACCTCCTTGTTTTGCTAGGCGAAATAAAAAGAATACAAAATCTCCACAACGAATCATACATCTGGGTATTTTTCAGATGCAAAATAATGAGAATGATATGTTCTTTTCAGGAAACAGATAACGCTTCAAATGAAAAACAGAGGACAATCTTTTAAAATGATTCTATACTTTAAATTGCAGTGGTCCAATTCAAACTTCAAACTCTTTCAAAAGTTCCTTTAAAATTTAGTGCACATAATATTGTTTTTTGCTAGATATAAAAGTATGTCCGAATGTTTGCAGACATTCAAAAATGCTTTATATAAAGGACTAGTAATAGTTTTTTTATGGCATATTGAAAAGCACCACTGACTTAATCCCTAGAAAGGGACTTTTTAAAGTCTCTTTTATATTTTCTTTACATCATATCCTGCGACATCACGAATGGCGGCAGATTCCATGGCAACGATGGCAGCATATAGATTAAACAAAAGACTAAAACTTCATAACTTAGTTTGAACATCAACGGTATAGTCCGATTTTCTACTAATTTAACCGTTGTGTTGGTGCAATAGTTCTGCATACAATAAATCCACGCAGTATGTTTTGGAGTAAAATTCCGTACAATGGGTCAATCATGTGTAAGTGAACGAAACATTGTCAGTGCTGCTTTGTTGATCGAATTTGTGTGTAGTACAATTACATCGCTTATCCTATATATTGGTTTCGGTAGATTTTGGTCTTAGTAACCGCTTCAGCAACATGGAGGGGCAGCACACGGTGAATGAAGCATCCAGCGAAGAGAGGGAGAAGGGCGGAGTGAAGCAAACACACACCGGATCCAGTCAAAGACAATGTCTTGATAGGAGAACTAACTCTCGAAATGATGCTATACCTACTGAGCAACAAGGGTGTATGGTGAGTCCACCGTCTGTGAGTCGTACAAGGGAAGGCCAGGACGAGCAGACAACCAAAGCAACATCTTTCCCTCGTGACGGTAGAGCGGGAAAGTGGCGAGAGAAGAAAGGCACAGTGAGTAAAGATGACTTGGAACCAGCAACGGAACATGGAAACAAGCAGCGAGCCAGACCCAGGCTGCATGGGGGAGCAAGTCTACATCACAGAAAGGAAGATAAATGTGTAAAAGGAAGAAAAGTAACAGAGGCAGAGTCAGTTGATGTGAGACAAAATGGCCGTGGAAAGAATAGATTTACCAAAGATCTCTTCGGGATAGAAGACTTCGCAGGAACACTGTGTGGAAGTCCTGCCTATGCTGCACCAGAGATTATTGCCAGGAAGCGATATGGACCTAAGGTGGACGTATGGAGCATGTAAGACGATAATGATAGGTCGCATGAAAAGGGATGGTATACTAGGCCTATAGTTTTTGTTGAGATGTGGGATTCAGGTTTTAATTTTGTGCAAAATGGTTGCAAACCACTACTTAGTCATAAAATGTTGAAGAGTATACAATCTTAAGAGGATTTCAAAGATTATTTGATGAATATCTGTTTTGAAATGGCTGAGATATTGAAAAACAAAGTAAACAAAGTGGTCATAATTAAAGGTGGGTCCCACCTTTTTATTAGTGATTCTTTGGTTTTGGCTAGCTCAGTAATTTTAAAACCAATTTTATCAAATAAAATTTGAATTCCTGTTACAATCGACTGCTCTTTCATATTCTACGGAGGTTTCTCATTATCTCAAAAAAGTTGGAAACCTGAATTACTTCAAATGTAATGCCACTCCGACCTTATTTGAGTTAACATCACTTGTGGACAGTATAAAAACGAAACGGTACAGATTTTGTTTAATCGGACATAGAGCTGTAGATTTGGAGTTATCCTCGCATTGAAGAAACATTGGTAACTGGTCACAGTATTGAAAATTATTGTTTTAAATAAGATGATAAGATGTTGTATTTTTAGTCACGAGTTTCTCACTAACCTGAGTTCGAATCTTCACCAAGATCCTTTAATGAATTACGGTAAACAAATTGTCATTCGCATTAGATTGTTGTTGAATTGCAACTCCACAATGACAATATTGTCATTGTGGAGTTGCAATTCAAAAACATCTTAATGCGAATGATTTGTTTACCGTTTACTTTGTAACTTACAATCCCTCCATTCACAGCAATATATTCCTGTGGAGGGATCGTAAGTTGCAAAATATGCAATGCAATACTTTTCTAACCCATTTTGATGCACAAACCACTGGGATATTGTTTGGCAATGACATTGCTACCTCATCTAATTCATGTCACTGTGATTGTGAAACTCCAAAAAAAAAAAGTGAAACTGAAAAATTGCATAACTGTAGTCGTATTTTCATTTCCGCTTGAACTAGTCTGTCTATTTGATATTACTCTTTGAATCAAGCGTGAACCAGTAGTTCACCTTAATAGTGTACCTTCACAGTCATTGTCAATATCCCTCTATGCAGATGGTTGTTAGGATGACGCTAAGATGATAGCATAATCATCAAACATACATTTTGAGAAACAATGTTGGCATCTACGCAGAAACACAATACCAATACAACAGTTTTTATTTGTATTTCCATGTTGATTTTGAGATGATATTTCTTTTTCCAAGTTATCATGTTGATTTTTTTCGTTGCGAAACCGTGTCTATCAAAAGGTTCATTTTTACAGCCTCTCCTCTGCTAAACCTGTGTATTAACGGAGTCAAGTCACTGAAAAACTAAATACAAACGATGGTCATCTGCTTACTGTGCGGATATTATATACCTTTGTCTCGCATAATGAGAACGAAGAGCAAAATCTGGTCATTTTCGGGACGGAAATGTCAACACAGAGAGACCTGGCATCCTTTGGCGGACACTCTAATTACTCAAGGCAAATATTTTAGCATCATTTGTCAGATTACTGATAGCCTATGACTTGACCCATGGTGATGCTAAAAGACATTAGAAAAGGGAGTTAATGGGGGACCTACCGGATTAACTATTAGGCTCAGCGCTTCGTATACGTTTAACAATAGCCGCAGGAATTGGTGTTATATTTTATGATTACGTTATTTGTGTCATAAATAATCGTAATGACATTTTGCTAATTGGCGCCCGGCAGTAAAGACCATCTCAGTGTCACACCCTCGCACAATAGCAAACAAATATTATATTAGTAGTCACCATATTTTTAAATCTTAAGTAATTAAGCTGCGATTCATCTAGAAGTGTACTCACATTACCCACAAACCCATAGAACAAATAAGTTATGACCACGATTAATAGGTCCATGTCAGGATCATAATTAACATGACAACTTGTAAGACCTGTACCGGAATAGATTTATTTCAGAGATTTTATAGATGGATTATCAATCATCAATAATTTATTTCTTTGCGTGTCTCTTTTTCATCTTGACTTCTCACAGAGGAGTAAACACGTTTGCCATCCTGACTGGCACACTGCCTTTTGTCGTGGAGCCGTTCAACCTCCATCAGCTCTTGAAGAAAATACTGAAAGGTGACTTGGGAAGACTCCCACCACGACTCTCTTCCGGTAAGATATGGTGTCATTTTTTCAGTACTGGTATTATTATTTTTTTCAATGCCCATTTTACTTTTATTGTCTATACATACACTGCACACTCACACAATCACACAATGCACACACACACACACACACACACACACAACATAATATGCATTGTGCACGAACTAGCAAGTACACACTCTAGAAGAGAGAAGAAAATGTACTTTTTCACATTATCAAGAAAGGGAGATGTGAATGACTGTTATCATAATCTAATAAGAATAACGGTGGTCAGCAGAAGAAACAAATATGTGATAAGTAGGAGTATAGATGACAGCGAAAAGGAAAAGGAATGGACGGGAGGAAAAACAAGGAAATTGAAATACAATGAAATTCAAAGAAAGAGGGCACAAAGAAGGGAGATAATTCAGGCTCTCCGACTGAGACAAGAATGAGATGAATGGCTGCATTAACAAGACCTACGACTAACAACTCGATATGCATACCACCTTGGATACATTGATACAATGTACATGACAAGCAAACCCGTACAGTCTCTTGAACCCAAACGCGATGCGAGTTTTGTGGAACAAACATTTACGAAATGCTGCCTCTTAAAATAAACGAGTTTGTGTTCGTTGAAAAGTATGGTATCACAGATGGCGTGCGTTGTTTCTCGTATCCTATGTCAAGCTGTGTCACTGAGTAGGTAAGGTGAGACATGGCTAATGAAACCAGTTGTGATTTCAGCCTTGGCGTCAGGTGTAAGTTTCTCATCATGAACGGAATCTTCACTGATACTCAGACGTGTTAGACTCGATCGTCAGCCCTCCTGCTAACACACAGTCAAGTGCATATTCTCAGAACGGACCAATCAGGATATATCGATTTCATCTGGCATTGTTAATTAGTCAGGTGTTTGTAGCAGCAGACACTCAAGCGAGGCATTATGACATCAGATTTTATCGTGTGTGTTAAATCTTTCGCCAAACTTGATTGACGCCGAACTCCGAATAACTCAAAAACTGGTGGAGATTGACCTACACAAGATTATGATTTTCATAAATGTATTTCAATCAAACTGTGAAAAATGGACGTCTGTCTTTGAATGTCACACCGCATAACATCCAATTGTAAATTTTCCCTGCTCGATTGTCGAGATATCAAGAGGAAGAATAAATAAGAACGTAATTAATGAAGTCATGAAGTGTTTACAAAAAGGTGCAACAATTGATACGTTTAGCTTAAAATAAAATTTCCAACATCAGGAATTCGGTCTACTTTGATCTTTGTTTCAAAACGATACCATTATTGACTCGGTATTCATCATTGAAATCATTAATGTTTATTGTTCGAGCTAAGATTGGCACAAGGCTTAAAAATAAAGTTTTGCCTTCCATCCCGGCGCCATGTCCACAATGACATTCTCAGTGCGTGTTTTTGTCTATTATTTCCGAAGATTTCATGACTATTCAACCACAATAAATACTTACTGTCATCTGCAGACTGCAAGAACTTTGTACGGACGCTGCTACAACCTGACCCTAAGAAACGACCAACTATTGACGAGGTCTTGTGCCATCCTTGGCTAGCTGGGAGCTTTAAACCACTACATTCGCTCATCTCAGACCCACCGACCCCGACACCACCCAGCACACCGTGCTCGTCAGTATCCCCTCGAAGAGTAAGCCGTATGCTGCTGGACCACGATGTCATCAAGGAAATCAAAGAAAAATTTGGCATTAAGTCCTCGCTCGTTAGTGACTCAGTGCTGACAGGCCGAGCTGACGAGTTTTCCGCCATTTATTATTTACTCCTGAATCGACGAGCCCACGAAGACGTGCGGAAAATTCGAGGCAGACTTCGAGAGAACTGGGAAACATTTCGAGCGTGCTCCCGAAATGATAGAAGGGGGGATGAAGAAGTAGAAGCAGAGAGAGATTTTAAAGATTCTACAGTCCCTCATTCTGATACAAAGCCCGGCGAAAAAACCACAAAGACTGAGAGTGGCGACGACTGTCATCGGATGACTAACATCGACGACTTCAGCAGCGAGGGAGAGAACATTGTGGCAGAGGAGGTTATTTAGATCCCTTTCACTTCTTTGCAATAAAACATATATAATTAATAATTAATATTTAATAGTTGTATTTTTTTTTTTGTATGAGCTACCCCATGGAGACTATGAGCTCCTTTGCGGAGACGCCCATTATGAGCTCCCTCGTGGAGACGATATGAGCTCCCTTCTGGAGATATCATGCAGGAATTCCGTAAAGAGGGGGCGCGTTTACCAAATTAAAGGGAGGCGCACGACCCCTCCCCATTTTTTCCTTTTATTTCTTTTGTTTCAACAAAAAATGAAGAGGGGGTGGGGGCGTGCGCCGGTTGC
Source organism: Diadema setosum (assembly GCA_033980235.1). Lineage (NCBI taxonomy): Eukaryota > Metazoa > Echinodermata > Echinoidea > Diadematoida > Diadematidae > Diadema > Diadema setosum. The sequence goes on along the minus strand of CM067076.1, from coordinate 152,679 downwards.
GGTCCTCCCTGGATCCGTCACTGTTTAATATTCTTGTTTAATATCTCTAAGATTTGTTTGTTTTACATTACTATTGTCTGGGACACATTATTTGATGTATAAGGCCCCAGTTTTTCTCTCATTCTCTTCATTCTTTAAAACAACAACAACAGCAATAAAGCAATATGTAAAATAACTTATATACAACACGATAATTCCATGTGTTAATAGCAAGTATTCATCTGTTTACAATCTGCAGGGTATTAGTCGTACAAGTATTCATCTGTTTACAATCTGCAGGGTATTAGTCGTACAATTTGTGTTTACCTACCACATTTACTCCTCGATCTTCCAACAGACTGCCTGGCAGATTGCTGGAAAGCGACAGGGCAGCTTTCACTTCAAAATGGCGATGGTGATTGAAGAAGGAGCAGAAAAAATGAACAAAGTGACAGCTGACAGACCTTCTCCTCCACCAACCAGACGTCAAATCTACCGAGAAGTCTTGGACGATGACCTGACAACTGCTCCCATGGCTAATACACCAACGGAGGCCAGACTCGACGGTCAAGCTATCACCAAGAATCAAGGAATCGGCAACAAGTTCCATTCCCGCGGGAATCAGCTGAAGTCTAATAGCGGGAACCCCTGGATCATCCTCTTGGGGCGTGAGACTACGGATTCTTTCGGGAAAGGAAGCAGCGTCTCGAAAAACAACTCGAATCTCGCTGGTGTGACGACGGCTTGTTTCAAAGGTAATTATGTAAAGACTGATGGCTGTGAAATCGGTAAAGGAAAGAGACCGAAGGAAACATTGGTTCCCGTTTCTGTGTCAGACGAAGGCAGACCAAGGCAGAAAGCAGTTGGGTTAACTCGACGTAAAACAACGGACGGACGAATTACTGGGCGGCTTCCCCTAAGCAGCAAACGTCCAGTTCATCTCACATTTCCACAGTCACAGAATCTTTCTCGAACTACATTTGCGTCTCATTTTCGACAAACGTTTGCTGACAGACCACTCAAACAATCCAACTTGAAATATCCAATTCCACGCAAGAATGAAGGCACTGTTCTAAGTCATGCTAATGAAGGAAATGTGCGCGGTGAGCAAAAAGGAGTCACTTTCAAGAATCCAAAACCACAGAACCGTTTTAGGACAAATGCGGCTATATTGGGGCAGCCGGAGATGGTGGCTAAAGCCTGTGACACACTGGGAAGCGACAGAAGGGAGCGGGGGGAACATAGGAAACAGAGACATGAAGAAGCCGTGAAAGTTTTCCGCATGACCAGAAGAACAAGCACGGTGCCAAGAGAGTTTATCGCTCTAAGGAAGCGACGATCCTCCCTTCACTCGAAACGAAAAGAAACGAAAAGGTGCCCCGTTACCGTAACGCCAAAATCTAATGTTCCTACACGTGGGAACGGACCGCTTTTAAAGACAAATGTAAAAGTCACTTTAGCAGGCCGTCCTAGCACATCTAGTATAGAGGAAGAGAGGAAGAACCGGGAGAAAGCCGTGGTGTCCATAGTTAAGTCTTGCTCGAGAGCTGAACAAAACCGATCCAACCGTCCAAATTCTAAGCAAGATGGTAACGGAGATCAGCCACAGATGCCGCGACGATTTTCGGCGAGCGACGAGGGTTATGACACGAATCACTCCTTAGAAGGGGAAACAGCCACGCAGAAAAAATTGCCTGACATGGCGTTACCAATGGTCAGCAAAGTCCATACATTACCTTCATGTGGTCAGGCTTCAAAAACGATGAAAGCATTGAAATTGACCAAAAAAGACTGAAATGAAAAGATCATCTCCCATCAAATACGCGACTAAAGGAGTTTATTCTTTTCCTTTCTGTGCATGTGTATGAGTACGCTGTGGACCTCCCTACCCCCAGAATCAGCATGACGAGATTGGATAACTGAATTCATTTCACCTTCACAGGGAGATGACAACACACCTCTGTCATGGAAAATTTGCGTATTTAACCTTTTTTTATCATCATTATTATTTTTCTTTTTGCCTACAAAAATTATGAATCACTGCTCGAAATCTCATTATGTCGACTTCGTAAAGGTGAACATCGACTATCAGAGTTGATGGATACCGATGGAAAATTAATGTGCGAGTGACATATTGAGACTCACCAAGGCAATTTTTGTCTCTAAAATCTATAGGGCGCTTTGGCAAGTTTGAAGATGTCGCCTTCTCACCTTCGTGTGCAAGCAATGATTGATAAAACATTCTTGTCAACATAGTACAAATGAAGTTGCGAATGATGAAGAAAAAAAGGCATTCATTTTCGCCTATACTCAACTAGAATTTGCGTTGTGCCATGCACGCTAGTGTGCTCAGAACGGTAATGTTATGAAGATGTCACTGACAATAACAAATAACAATGAACAAGTAACGTTCTAAACTGGCAGTTAAATGTTATTTTTATTTTTTTTCTATCTACATATATCGCTAAACCGTCATATATTTGTTTAAAGCAATGCATAATAACAAAACAATATTGCGTAAAATGTACAGTATAAATATGCAAATTGTACGGCTCCGCTCCGCCTGTTAACTGACAAAATTTACGAAATGATTTTTTTTTTCCGAGCACCAAACATAACGCCAACTTATTCTTGACTGAATCTACACTATGACAAACTTACTTGCATACATTGAAGCTGAGGTATGGAACCCCTTGTCTGCTGATTAGCGAAGCTGACCTTTCACTCGACTCTGTACTACAATGTGTTATCCTTGTTGTCATTATCAATATTTTTTTCTACCTCATGCACTTCTTTTTTTTTTTCTAATGTAGCCATTGGTAGTATTGCTGAGGTTATATTTCAAGTATTCCATTTCTTAGTCATATTATGTTGAACTTACTTTGTACAATGACACTTCAAATAAGCTAGGCTCGGAGGTAGAACCCTCAAAGCAACCAGCACATTTTAGAGCACTTCGTCTTCTGTTCTTTGTTTTTTTAGGTGATACGCTATCAGCGTATCACCTATTGTGATTGTCAAAATTTCTCTTTTTTTAGGTGATACGCTATCAGCGTATCACCTATTGTGATTGTCAAAATTTCTCTTTTTTTTTATTCTTCTTTCTTTCTGCCACATTTTGTGTCGTCAATATCTCAAGAATGACATTACGAAATAACATGACATTTTCAGTCAACATGTCTCATGACAAAATCTAGCCACAATAAGGTTTTCATGACAGTAACATATCTATGACGTCATCTAGGCGCCATTTTGTGATTTTCGGACTTTGTCACATGATCGATCATAACTTCATAACTAGATGTCATTTCTGTATCATTTTCGGTGGACATGAAGTTCAGGTCACGCTCTATCTTACTTTTTAACGCTAGTTACACAGGTCATCATTACGCGCGCGTAAGCGCGCGTCAAAATTTTAAAAGGCTCAAAACGACTTCCCAATGGGAAATCTCGAAGTTTCAGACAATTTTAAGCGTTTCAAACATTTTCTCGCGTGCGCGTCCGTCCGCGCAATTTCGCGCGCAGAGCCCGTAAACAACATGAAAATGCAATTTTTTTTGACTGATTTGGATTCCTTATACTCTGAGTAACAGTATCCATTGATTTCTGATCGATTTCGACCTATAACAAAGGAATGCACTGGCGTCAAAGTTGAAATTCCGCGTGCGCGTCTTTCTGCAAATATAGTGAAAAAACATGTCTTTGTTTATTTCGCCATAGCTCTTTAAATCGTCCGTTGACCCTATATTTCTATTGCATATTACAAAAGTATATGAATTGTAAATAACATTCCAAGTATCAATATTGCCAGGAATACGCGACGACGTCATCATATCGTCATTTTAAATAAAAAAAGTGGAATTGATTTTTTTGAGGTACTGTTTCAGACATTCATTTGCTCGTATCTCTGTTGTTTAAGCTCAATATTATCCCAAATTCAGATATGTTGTACTTTGAACACTTGCCTCTCAAGTCCATGTGATGGTTTTGAAATATGATGACGTCATCATACTAGAAATTGTTATTAAATGTAAAGACTCAAAATCAGACAAGTTTACGTGTTATGTCTATGGGAGGTGATTTTTTTTTTAAACCATGCATTGACTTGACAACGTTTAAGCACCTTTACCTCATCTGATTTTGCTCCATTTCCTCTGAAACATACGTATGTTGTAGCTGAGACAGTAAGCTTTAGTAGTCGTGCATTTTATGTTTTCAAATCTCCTCATTAGGTTGATAATTTTGTAGTTTAAAACTGAAAATGAGAATGCAATCTGTACAGAACGATTCCCAATTTTTCTTTGCAACTGTATATTGATCGAATCCACGCTGCCACTTGTGAGAAGTTGAATAGCGCCATCACAAGTCAACTAGTCTCGATACTATTATTATATATTTAAGTTTCGCATTCACTCTTCAGGACAGCCGTGTGGCGTAATCGCTTAGCGCTGGGTGTTCATAACGCCATACCGGAAGGTGAGAAGTTCGACTCCCGCAGGACTTTTTCCGTTCTTTTTTTTTTTCTTTTCTTTTTTTTTTCGGCAGGTCAGCTTTACTCCGATGTCATTTATCATATTATTTTATCAAGTGTACGTAACCCGTGAACACGGCTGCTCTATTTCCCTTGTTTTGTATTGGAGTTTGGAGATTGGGTTTGCTTCATTAATTTTGTCACACTTAATGTTGTAAATTGCCCCTTGTTACAGTGTCCCGCTTGCCACCTTTCGTTTGCTCTTTCCTTTTCTCTTCATTGGTTATTGTTATACTGTAACAGGATAGGTAGGAACATGTACGTTTGAATAACTTGCAGGGATTGGAGCTGAATTGATTAACTCCAGTCCAGGTGTATGGCGTCTCGCTCATCTCTTTGAAATTCCAGGTTGTTATTGTTTGACCCAATAACGGAGATGTAGACAGGTTTTATGTTGCTATAGAGGTATCTTGTGCCACATGAATGGAAGGCATCACTGTTTAGTAGTAGTAATGAACTTTTTCATGTTGTAAATGATATAAAGATATGAATTTCACATCCAGTCTTCGGGACAGCCGTGTGGCTTTATAGTCGCTTAGCGCGCTGCATGGTCATTATGCACTACCTTAGGACGAGGTGTTCGAGACCCGTAGGACGCTATTATTTTTTTTCTCTCTCTTTCTTTGTTTTTCTTTTGGCAGTTCAGCTTCATTCCGATGTCATTACCCCACAACACACAGTCACTCAAGTTCCCTTTTTTTTTGTCGGAGGCTGGAGGTTGGATTTGCTTCATTTATCATACGTAATGTTGTAAATTGCCCTTGGTATACAGTGCCCCGATTGCCACCTTTCGTTTTCTCTTTCCTTTTCTCTACGTTTGTTCCTGTTACACTGCACAAGACAGGTCGGGAAATAATTTACATAACTCAACTGGAGCAGGAATGGCAACTGAATAAATTAACTCTAGGCCAGGTGTATGGCGTCTAGCTCATCTCTTTGCAATTCCAGATTGTTATTGTTTGACCCAATAGCGGAATTGTAGACAGGTTTTATGTTGCTATAGAGGTATCTTGTGCCACATGAGTAGAAGGCATCACTGTTTAGTAGTAGTAATGAACTTTTTCATGTCCCTCCATGTCAGTTATAGGGGTTATAGGGGTTGTGTGTCTATCTGCCAAAGAAAAGGAAAACTTATTTTCGTCATGGCTGTTTCTCTATACGTAGCCGTAGGTGATGAGTGTTGTTGGTATCTGAGCAGTGAATAACACAACATCAGGCTGAAATCCCCCTTAGTTATACGCGCTAAGCGTTCAATTGATATTTATCATCTTGATTTATGTAGTCAATCACTGCTAATGGACGGTTACAGAATTATGTTATGACACCTTTCACTGAAAGTTTGTAAAGCAAAGTTTGTGGACAAGGCAAGCAATTGTACATGAATAATACCATTGATTTCAGAGGGAAATTTTGGTATACCTAAATGTAAGGGTATCATTGCTTTGGAATTGCTGAGACAATATTATCTTGGCACGAGGGCTTCCACTTCTAATAACAGATCCCTTTGAAGATGTGTCAATCACGGGTGATCGTCATGATTCACCTTTCACGTAGAAGGTATACGTTCCACAGTCTTAGTTCGAGAAGACTTACCATCATACTTCAAATTGTGATTAAAGGTAAAGACTCAAAATCAGACAAGTTGACGTGTTATGTCTATGGAAGGTGGGTTTTTTTTTATAACCATGCATTGACTTGACAACGTTTAAGCACCTTTATCTCAGCTGATTTTGCTCCATTTCCTCTGAAACTTAAGTATGTGGTAGCTCAGACAATAAGCTGCAGTAATCATGCAGTTTATTTTTCAAATCTCCTCATCAGGTTGATAATTTTGCAGCTAAAAACTGAAAATGAGAATGGAATGTGGACAAAACGATTCCTGAATCATCTTTCACGTATAAGCTTACGTTCCTCATATTTTCTCGTCAAGACGTACTGTCATGGCCGAGAGGATAAAGGCGACGTCACAAGAGACGCGAGGTTGCACACGTACGGGTTCGAACCCCATAAGAGCACGAAACAAAATATTTATATCTTTTGCTTTTTTCCTTTTATGGAGTATTCACCTTCGTCCATGTAGAAATCATGTTTTCATGTAAACGTACACACACACACACACACACACACACACACACACACACAATATCCCTTTGTTTTTTGTTGGAGACCACATTGCTTTGACAGGCAACTTGGACTTGAAATTACAAATTTTAAAGTGAAGATGACTTTTAAAAGACCGCATGGCCATGTTTGATTTTTTTTTACAATATAAAGACCTATTGGTAAATATTCATTCACATATCCTTTCCAATCAACTTACTTGGACACGCCGACACCACTACACGAAATTTTCAATTAGTTGCATGACAGAAACAATTTCATCTGAATTATGTAGGACTGTATAAAGAATTGGACTTCACGAACATTTCTCAATATTACTTCAAGTCGCTACTTTACATTATTTTCGTTGTCGATCACTGAAAATGAGAATGGAATCTGGTTGAAACGATTCCCGATTTATCTTTGTAACTGTATATTGATCGAATCCACGCGGCCACTCGTGGGAAGTTGAATAGCGCTATCAGTCACTTGACGTATATAGCCAAAAAAATGAATATCAATGTACAGCATACATAGATATATTTAAGTTTCGCACAAGATCTTCGGATCTTCCGTGTGGCAGAATTGCTTAGCACGCTGCGTGTTTATAATGCCCGACCGGAAGGAGAGAAGTTAATCGAGTCCCGCAGGACTTTTTCCTTTTATTTCTTTTTTCTTTCTTTTTTTCTGCAGTTCAGCTTCACTCTGATGTCATGAACACAGCTACTCTATTTCCCTTGTTTTGTATTGGAGTTTGGAGGTTGGGTTTGCTTCTTTAATTTTGTCACACGTAATGTTGTAAATTGCCCCTTGAATTAAAACAGTACCCCGCTTGCCACCATTCGTTTTCTCTTTCCTTTTCTCTTCATTTGTTATTGTTATACTGTAGCAGGATATTTATGAACGTGTACGTTTATATAATTAACAGGAATGGGAACTGAATTAATTAACTCTAGTCCAGGTGCATGGCGTCTCGCTTATCTCTTTGGAATTCCAGGTTGTTATTGTTTGACCAAATGACGGAGTTAAAGACAGGCAGGGAAGGAAGTGACGTGATATTGCTTCATAATGAGGAATTTCGGGCAACACCTTTCCAAGTGTAGTGATTATGACGGCGTTCTCTGTCGTTTATTTTCGTCATGGTTGTTTCACTAGTTCAGCCATAGGTGACATATGTTGTTGGCATCTGGGAGAATAGAACAGATCTGTACCAAACTGGAATAGCCCTATAAGCAATGTGGTAAGCGTTCAATTTTTTGCATTATCTTTCTTCTTTAAAGTCAGTCACTACTGATCGAAACACACAATATAATATGACACGTTCTACTGGTAGTTTAGGAAAAGGGAGTTACTGCACGATGCAATGATAAATGTGCTACCATTGATTTTAGAGACGTCATTGTGGTGTGGTACTGGTGATGGTAAGGAACCATAGATTGCTTTTAAAGTAATGAGACAATCATTGGACCTTTGCATCAAGACCGTATTCCCATCTAGAATATAATGCATGTTCGTGCGGCGTTATTTTTTTTTAATCCTGACGTGGGCATTTTCTTTTTCTTGTTTTTAATTCAAGAATGTTATATCTAAATTTGTTTCTTTCCCCTAACATTTTTTTTTTTGTTGTTGAATATAAAGTTGGACGTTCCGTGACCGAGGAGAAAAGCAGCGATTTAGTTACAGTTTCAATGCATCTTGTTTACCATCTTCTCTTACATTAAATTGATGGTTTTTATATTTGACATGGTCTGTCTATTTGCCAGTTTATGCTCATAGAACACTACTATAACAACTAATACATTTGCTTCACTTGTCACACGCAATGATATGGATTGCAGTTGTGCATCCAGTTTTCCTTTTGCCACCTCTCGTTTTTCTCTCCCCCTTTCCCTCACTTTGGTTTTGTTATACTGCAGATGGGAATGATTCAATGATTACAATAACATAACCCAACTTGAGGTAGGAATGAGAACTGAATAAATAAACTCTAGGCCAGGTGTATATAGCGTCTCGCTCATATCTTTGAAATTTCAGGTTGTCATTGTTCGACCAACGGAGTTGAAGACAGGCTTTATGTTGCTATAGAGGTATCTCGCGCCACATGAATGGAATGCATACGCTGTTTAGTATTAGTAATGAACTTTTTCATGTCCATCCCTGCCAATAAAAGTGTGTTTGACGAGGTTCTGTGTCATTCTGCCTACGAGAAAACAAAGTTTTATTTTCGCCATGGCTGTTTCGCTATGCGTAGCCGTGGGTAATGGATGTTGTTGGCATCTGGGCAGTAAAGAACCGAGTATCATGCTATAATACCCCCCCCCCCCCGTTAGGTTCTAAGCGTTCAATACGGTGATATATCTTTCTTCTTTATTATATCAATCACTGCCGATGGAATTACAGAATTATGTTATGACACGTTTCACTGAAAGCTTAAAAAACAAAGTTTATGCACAATACAAGTAATGGTGCATGAGTCATATAGACCATTGATTTTATGTGAGAAATTATGATATGCCTATAGTAGGGGTAAGCACTCCTTCCACTTCTAACTGTCCCCTTTGAATGTGTGTCGATCACGTGAGATCGTCATAAATTATCATTCACGTATAAGCTTACGTTCAAAGTGTACTCTTAGTTAGAGGAGACCTATAGTTACATGGTTAAAGGCGATGTCTCTTTCGCTGGAGCCGTACGTTTGGCCCATTTTTCTTTTGCCCTTTTCTCTTTAATTGAGGTATCACTTTCGTCCAGGATAAATCACATTCTCATGTAAACAGACTCACTTGCTCTATATCCCTTGTTTTGTATCGGAGGCTTCATTGGTTTTAATGCTGGTAAATCTCACAGGCTTGTATATAGCTGTAAGAGATCTCTGAACTGAGCATTGTAATAGCAAGATTAGAGGGAGTCATATTGGTTATGTAAATAATGGTCAAAGGTCATGTTTTAAAAGGCCACTGTTAATGCCAGGATGGTTATAAACACTTAATTGTCATATTTTATTTGTACGTGCCGAGGATCGCTTGGACCCCGTTTACAGTGCGAGGCTCTGCCGCGGCTCGGCCGCGCCGAGCCCACCTTCATTTCGGTGTAAACGCGCAAAAGGCCAAATGCGGGGCCAAAATTGGCCTCGCATTATGCCACGCTCTGGAGGTGGTCTCGGCCGCGGTCGAGCCGCGGTCGCGCCCGGCCTTTTTCTCAGTGTAAGCGCAAACTGGGCTAAATGCGCGGCCAATTTTAGTCTGGCTTTCAAACCCTCGCCTGTACTATTTCGCTATTCAGGATATTAACCACTTTAACGTCGAAAACTAGGATAGTTTAAGGTGGTTTTGTCCTGCAAAGGATTTTCTCCTTCGGCAAAGGCCTTTGCCCGAACGGCGACTTCGTCGCCACGGAATTCAGTTGGCAAAGGATCTGAAAACCAGACAATACCAAATTGCGTTTGTTTAAAAGTAGAGCGCCACTACGACAAAATATTGAAAGGTTTCAATCAAAAGTGCGGCCGAGCCCGGCAGTGTAAACGGACTAAATTGCGGGGCTCGGCCTCGCAATTCAGGTTGGCCTTGGCCGCGGCTCAGCCGCGGCTCGGCCCAGCCCCGCACCGTAAACGGGGTCTAAGTTTATGCACTGTACGTACTCAAAAAGTCCGTAAATCGATTTAGTCGCACACGCACAGAATTTCCACTTAGTTTGTGTGACAGAAAAACAAATGTGATCTGAATAATGTAGGCCCAAAAAAGTTCAACTAAGTATCTCATTATAACTTCAATGTGCTATATTACATTCTTTTCTTTGTCGATCACGGATGACCGACATCTGATGAACCCAAGCGTATCACCTAACTCGTCTTCAGTGTGACGAGTTTCATATCTCGTTTTTTATTCTTCTTTCTTTCTGCCACATTTTGTGTCGTCAATATCTCAATAATGACATTACGGAATGACATGACATTTTCAGTCAACATGTCTCATGACAAAATCTAGCCACAATAAGGTTTTCATGACAGTAACATATCTATGACGTCATCTAGGCGCCATTTTGTGATTTTCGGACCTTGTCACGTGATCGATCATAACTTCATAACTAGATGTCATTTCTGTATCATTTTCGGTGGACATGAAGTTCAGGTCACGCTCTATCTTACTTTTTAACGCTAGTTACAAAGGTCATCATTACGCGCGCGTAAGCGCGCGTCAAAATTTTAAAAGGCTCAAAACGACTTCCCAATGGGAAATCTCGAAGTTTCAGACAATTTTAAGCGTTTCAAACATTTTCTCGCGTGCGCGTCCGTCCGCGCAATTTCGCGCGCAGAGCCCGTAAGCAACATGAAAATGCAATTTTTTTGACTGATTTGGATTCCTTATACTTGGAGTAACAATATCCATTGATTTCCGATCGATTTCGACCTATAACAAAGGAATGCACTGGCGTCAAAGTTGAAATTCCGCGTGCGCGTCTTTCTGCAAATATAGTGAAAAAACATGTCTTTGTTTATTTCGCCATAGCTCTTTAAATCGTCCGTTGACCCTATATTTCTATTGCATATTACAAAAGTATATGAATTGTAAATAACATTCCAAGTATCAATATTGCCAGGAACACGCGATGACGTCATCATATCGTCATTTTAAATAAAAAAAGTGGAATTGATTTTTTTCAGGTACTCTTTCAGACATTCATTTGCTCGTATCTCTGTTGTTTAAGCTCAATATTATCCCAAATTCAGATATGTTGTACTTTGAACATTTGCCTCTCAAGTCCATGTGATGGTTTTGAAATATAATGACGTCATCATACTAGAAATTGTGATTAAAGGTAAAGACTCAAAATCAGACAAGTTTACGTGTTATGTCTATGGGAGGTGATTTTTTTTTAAACCATGCATTGACTTGACAACGTTTAAGCACCTTTACCTCATTTGATTTTGCTCCATTTCCTCTGAAACATACGTATGTTGTAGCTGAGACAATAAGCTTTAGTAATCGTGCATTTTATGTTTTCAAATCTCCTCATTAGGTTGATAATTTTGTAGTTTAAAACTGAAAATGAGAATGCAATCTGTACAGAACGATTCCCAATTTATCTTTGCAACTGTATATTGATCGAATCCACGCTGCCACTTGTGAGAAGTTGAATAGCGCCATCACAAGTCAACCAGTCACGACAGTATTATTATACATTTAAGTTTCGCAGTCGGTCTTCAGGACAGCCGTGTGGCGTAATCGCTTAGCGCGCTGGGTGTTCATAATGCCATACCGGAAGGAGAGAAGTTCGACTCCCGCAGGATTTTTCCCGTTTTTTCTTTTTCTTTTTTTTTTCGGCAATTCAGCTTTACTCCGATGTCATTTATCATATTATTTTATTAAGTGTACGTAACCCGTGAACACGGCTGCTCTATTTCCCTTGTTTTGTATTGGAGTTTGGACATTGGGTTTGCTTCATTAATTTTGTCACACTTAATGTTGTAAATTGCCCCTTGTTACAGTGTCCCGCTTGCCACCTTTCGTTTGCTCTTTCCTTTTCTCTTCATTGGCTCTTGTTATATTGTAACAGGATAGGTAGGAACATGTACGTTTAGATAACTGGCAGGAATGGGAGCTGAATTGATTAACTCTAGTCCAGGTGTATGGCGTCTCGCTCATCTCTTTGAAATTCCAGGTTGTTATTGTTTGACCCAATAACGAAGTTGTAGACAGGTTTTATGTTGCTATAGAGGTATCTTGTGCCACATAAATGGAAGGCATCACTGTTTAGTAGTAGTAATGAACCTTTTCATGTTGTAAATGATATAAAGATACGAATTTCACATCCAATCTTCGGGACAGCCGTGTGGCTTTATAGTCGCTTAGCGCGCTCCATGGTCATTATGCACTACCTTCGAGACCCGCAGGACGCTATTATTTTTTTCTCTCTCTCTTTCTTTGTTTTTCGTTTGGCAGTTCAGCTTCATTCCGATGTCATTACCCCACAACACACAGTCACTCAATTCCCTCCCCCCCCTTTTTTTTTGTCGCAGGCTGGAGGTTGGATTTGCTTCATTTATCATACGTGTAATGTTGTAAATTGCCCTTGGTATACAGTGCCCCGCTTGCCACCTTTCGTTTTCTCTTTCCTTTTCTCTACGTTTGTTCATGTTACACTGCACAAGACAGGTCGGAAAATAATTTACATAACTCAACTGGAGCAGGAATGGCAACTGAATAGATTAACTCTAGGCCAGGTGTATGGCGTCTCGCTCATCTCTTTGAAATTCCAGGTTGTTATTGTTTGACCCAAGAACGGAATTGTAGACAGGTTTTATGTTGCTATAGAGGTATCTTGTGCCACATGAGTAGAAGGCATCACTGTTTAGTAGTAGTAATGAACCTTTTCTTGTCCCTCCATGTCAATTATAGTGTGTTTAAAGGGGTTGTGTGTCTATCTGCCAAAGAAAAGGAAAACCTTATTTTCGCCATGGCTATTTCTCTATACGTAACCGTAGGTGATGAGTGTTGTTGGTATCTGAGCAGTGAACAACAGAGCATCAGGCTAAAATCCCCCTTAGTTATACGCGCTAAGCGTTCAATTGATATATCTTTATTTATGTAGTCAATCACTGCTAATGGAGTTACAGAATTATGTTATGACACATTGCACTGAAAGTTTGTAAAGCAAAGTTTATGGACAAGGCAAGCAATTGTACATGAATAATACCATTGATTTCAGAGGGAAATTATGGTATACCTAAATGTAAGGGTATCATTGCTTTGGAATTGCTGAGACAATATCTTGGCACGAGGGCTTCCACTTCTAATAACTGATCCCTTTGAAGATGTGTCGGTCACGGGTGATCGTCATGATTCATCTTTCACGTAGAAGCTTCCGTTCCACACTCTTCGTTCGAGAAGACTTACCATCATACTTCAAATTGTGATTAAAGGTAAAGACTCAAAATCAGACAAGTTGACGTGTTATGTCTATGGGAGGTGATTTTTTTTTTTAACCATGCATTGACTTGACAACGTTTAAGCACCTTTATCTCAGCTGATTTTGCTCCATTTCCTCTGAAACTTATGTATGTGGTAGCTGAGACAATAAGCTGCAGTGATCATGCATTTTATTTTTTTCAAATCTCCTCGTCAGGTTGATAATTTTGCAGCTAAAAGCTGAAAATGAGAATGGAATGTGGACCAAACGATTCCTGAATCATCTTTCACATATAAGCTTACGTTCCTCATATTTTCTCGTCAAGACGTACATGGCCGAGAGGATAAAGGCGACGTCACAAGAGAAGTGAGGTTGCACACGTACGGGTTCGAACCCCATAAGAGCACGAAACAAAATACGTATATCTTTTTTTTTTTATGGAGTATTCACCTTCGTCCATGTAGAAAGCACGTTTTCATGTAAACGTACACACACACAGGCACACACATACACACACACACACACACACAATATCCCTTTGTTTTGTGTTGGAGACCACATTGCTTTGACTGGCAACTTGGACTTGAAATTACAAAGTGAAGATGACTCTTAAAAGACAGCATGGCCATGCTTGATTTTTTTTTAACAATATGAAGACCTATTGGTAAATATTCATTCACATATCCTTTCCAATCAACTTACTTGGACACGGTGACACCACACGAAATTTTCAATTGGTTGCATGACAGAAACAATTTCATCTGAATTATGTAGGACTGTATAAAGAATTGGACTTCACGAATATTTCTCAATATTACTTCAAGTCGCAACTTAACATTATTTTCGTTGTCGATCACTGAAAATGAGAATGGAATCTGGTCGAAACGATTCCCGATTTATCTTTGCAACTGTATATTGATCGAATCCTCGCGGCCACTCGTGGGAAGTTGAATAGCGCTATCAGTCACTTTACGTATATCGCCAAAAAACTGAATATCAATGTAAATTTGTGTTGTGTATAGCATACATAGATAGATTTAAGTTTCGCACAGGATCTTCGGATCTTCCGTGTGGCAGAATCGCTTAGCACGCTGCGTGTTTATAATGCCCGACCGGAAGGAGAGAAGTTAATCGAGTCCCGCAGGACTTTTTCCTTTTATCTTTTTTTCTTTTTTTTTCAGCAGTTCAGCTTCACACTGATGTCATGAACACAGCTACTCTATTTCCCTTGTTTTGTATTGGAGTTTGGAGGTTGGGTTTGCTTCATTAATTTTGTCACACGTAATGTTGTAAATTGCCCCTTGAAACAGTGCCCCGCTTGCCACCATTCGTTTTCTCTTTCCTTTTCTCTTCATTTGTTCTTGTTATATTGTAGCAGGATATTTAGGAACGTGTACGTTTACATAACTAACAGGAATGGGAACTGAATTAATTAACTCTAGTCCAGGTGCATGGCGTCTCGCTGATCTCTTTGGAATTCCAGGTTGTTATTGTTTGACCAAATAACGGAGTTAAAGACAGGCAGGGAAGGAAGTGACTTGATATTGCTTCATAATGAGGAATTTTGGGCAACACCTTTCCAAGCGTAGTGATTATGACGGGGTTCTCTGTCGTTTATTTTCGTCATGGCTGTTTCACTAGTTTAGCCATAGGTGACATATGTTGTTGGCATGTGGGAGAATAGAACAGATCAGTACCAAACTGGAATAGCCCTATAAGTAATGTGGTAAGCGTTCAATTTTTTGCATTATCTTTCTTCTTCAAAGTCAGTCACTACTGATCGAAATACACAATAATATGACACGTTCCATTGGTAGTTTAGGAAAAGGGAGTTAATGCACGATGCAATGATAAATGTGCTACCATTGATTTTAGAGACGTCGTTGTGGTGTGGTACTGGTGATGGTAAGGGAACCATAGATTGCTTTTAAAGTAATGAGACAATCATTGGACCTTTGCATCAAGACCGTATTCCCATCTAGAATATAATGCATGTTCGTGCGGAGTTTTTTTTTTTTTTTTTAATCCTGACGTGGACATTATCTTTTCCTTGTTTTTAATTTAAGAATGTTATATCTAAATTTGTTTCTTTCCCCTAACATTTTTTTTTTTTTGTTGGATATAAAGTTGGACGTTCCGTGACCGAGTAAAAGAGCAGCGATTTAGTTACAGTTTCAATGCATCTTGTTTACCATCTTCTCTGACATCAAATTGATTGTTTTTAAATTTGACATTGTCTGTCTATAAAGCAATTTGCCTGTTTATGCTCATAAAGCACTGCTATAACAACTAATACATTTGCTTCACTTGTCACACGCAATGATGTGGATTGCAGTTGTGCATGCATTTTTTCTTTTGCCACCTCCCGTTTTTCTCTCCCCTTTTCCCTCATTTTGGTTTTGTTATACTGCAGATGGGAATGATTACAATGACATAGCCCAACTTGAAGTAGGAATGACGACTGAATAAATTAACTCTAGGCCAGGTGTATATAGCGTCTCGCTCATCTCTTTGAAATTTCAGGTTGTCATTGTTCGATCAACGGAGTTGAAGACAGGCTTTATGTTGCTATAGAGGTATCTCGCTCCACATGAATGGAATGCATGCGCTGTTTAGTATAAGTAATGAACTTTTTCATGTCCATCCCTGCCAATAAAAGTGTGTTTGATGGGGTTTTGTGTCATTGTGCCTATGAGAAAGCAAAGTTTTATTTTCGCCATGGCTGTTTCTCTATGCGTAGCCGTGGGTGATGGGTGTTGTTGGCATCTGGCCAGTAAAGAACCGAGTATTATGCTATAATACCCCCTTCCCCCGGTTAGGTTCTAAGCGTTCAATACGGTGATATATCTTTCTTCTTTATTATGTCAATCACTGCTGATGGAATTACAGAATTATGTTATGACACGTTTCACTCAAAGCTTAAAAAACAAAGTATATGCACGATACAAGTAATGGTGCATGAGTCCTATAGGCCATTGATTTTAGATGAGAAATTATGACATGCCTATAGTAGGATTGTCATTGATTAGGAATTAATGAAACGATTAAGCACACCTTCCACTTCTAACTGTCCCCTATGAATGTGTGTCGATCATGTGAGATCGTCATAAATTATTATTCACGTATAAGCTTACGTTCGAAGTGTACTCTTAGTTGGAGGAGACCTATAGTTACATGGTTAAAGGCGATGTCTCTTTCGCTGGAGCCGTACGTTTGGCCCGTTTTTCTTTTGCCCTTTTCTCTTTAATTGAGATATCACTTTCGTCCAGGTATAAATCACATTCTCATGTAAACAGACTCACTTGCTCTATATCCCTTGTTTTGTATCGGAGGCTTCATTGGATTTACTGCTTGTAAATCTCACAGGCTTGTATATAGCTGTAAGAGCTCTTTGAACTGATCACTATGATAGCAAGATTAGAGGGAGTCATATTGGTTATGTAAATAATGGTCAAAGGTCATATTTTAAAAGGCCACTGTTAAAGCCAGGATGGTTATAAACACTTAATTGTAATGTTTTATTTGTACGTGCCGAGGATCACTTGGATCCCGTTTACAGTGCGAGGTTCGGCCGCGGCTCGGCCGCGCCGAGACCGCCTTCATTTCGGTGTAAACGCGCAAAAGGCCAAATGCGGGGCCAAAATGGCCTCGCATTAGGCCACGCTAATGTGGTCTCGGTCGCGGCTGAGCCGCGGTCGCTCCCGGCCTTTTTCTCAGTGTAAACGCAAACTGGGCTAAATGCGCGGCCAATTTTATTGTGGCTTCCAAACACTCGCCTGTACTATTTCGCTATTCAGGATATTAACCACTTCAACGTCGAAAACTAGTATTGTTTAAGGTGGTTTTGTCCTGCAAAGGATTTTCTCCTTCGGCAAAGGCCTTTGCCCGAACGGCGACTTCGTCGCCACGGAATTCAGTTGCCAAAGGATCTGAAAACCAGACAATACCAAATTGCGTTTGTTTACAAGTAGAGCGCCACTACGACAAAATATTGAAAGGTTTGAATCAAAAGCGCGGCCGAGCCCGGCAGTGTAAATGGACTAAATTGCGGGGCTCGGCCGCGCAATTGAGGTTGGCCGCGGCCGCGGCTCGGCCGCGGCTCGGCCCAGCCCCGCACCGTAAACAGGGTCTAAGTTTATCCACTGTACGTACTCAAAACATCCGTAAATCGACTTAGTCGTACACGCACAGAATTTCCACATAGTTTGTGTGACAGAAAAACAAATGTGATCTGAATAATAAATGTAGGCCCCCCAAAAAGTTCAACTAAGTATCTCATTATAACTTCAAGGTGCTATATTACATTCTTTTCTTTGTCGATCACGGATGACCGACATCTGATGACCCCAGGCGTATCACCTAACTCGTCTTCAGTGTGACGAGTTTCATATCTCGTTTTAATTCTATTTGATTTTTAAAATTTTGTCTATTTATTCATTTGTGTACCATTATTATAATTATTATCATTCTTGTTATTATCATTATTGTTATTCTTATTATTGTTATTATTATCATTTTTATTATTGTTATTATTATTATTATCATTATTCATTTTATTTAGTATTACTATTTTTTCTACTGATACAGCATCTTGGTTGTACGTCCGTGTCAGATTAGATTATTGTAAAACGAGAAATGTTCGCGTGCATTTTAATTTCGCGAATTTCGCGAGCGCCAAGATTCGCGAAATTAAAATGCACGCGAAATTTCTTATCTACACTATATGCATTGAACGCAAGAGGCAATTCGCGAAAATTTCTTGCCACGAAAAAGGCCGTCGGCTCCAATTCGCGGAAATTTCATGCCGCGAATATCATGTTTTACAGTATTGCGATGTATAGTTGCTAGCATACCGATATTATTTGATACTGCATAGGTTGAAAAATATATGAAAATTGTGGGAATTTCTTGAACCTTTATGCAGAGGAAAGTGAAGGTAATTTGTGCCATAATATAATTGGAGGCATCAAAATATTCTTCTGTTTAAAAAAAACAAAACAGTCATCAAGCCTACAGAAAATGTGCATACTTTATGTTGCATATCAAAATTTTTGTAAATAAGGATGACTGACTTCATCAAACTCTGACAAACAATAAGTGTAACAGTCATCAACACTGGTGTCGTGTATAGGCATCTGTCCTGAAATCTACTACACAATGCTGCGAGACGGTTTTTTTTTTTTTTTATTGATAGCCTTTTTTTCCAGAAATCCCACCTCTGACAGTTATGTATAGCTACTGCGAGTGTACCATCAGAATGGATATACGAGAACCACACGCTGAAAATAAGGAATGAGCAAAATCAGTTAATAAACGTAATTGGAGTTTGATGTTTTCAATGATACATGTAGTACCATCGGTTACAGCTCATGTTGTTTGTGCAGGAAATACTGTATGATAAATTCCATGTCCATAATTAAATGACTGTATACCCCTTTCGCTCTGACAAAAATCTTATGATTTGATCTGCTGTAGGACATTCATTCTTCATCTTGAATTCATGGTAAAAAGTTGGTAAAGATAATATGTACAAATACACGTGTATAAGAGACATGTGACGTTGTGACGTCACACCTCACCTAATAAGCATATTCATACTTGTGACCAATGTTACATATAAATTTGAATATGCAGTGACATTTTTGTCGAGCCCACAGGAAGTGAGGGAAGACTAACTAAGGGATCGCCTGCGGCGTGCATGTCCGTCCGCCGTCAGTCCGTCCGTCCGCCGTCCGTAACGCTACAAAAACTTAAATAACTCCCTACCGAGGACTTCAATTTCAATCAAACTTGGAGGGAAAAGTGGTTATACGAATTTACACATTTGACCAAACATGAAGGCCACCTCAAGGTCAAAGGTTACAGCCAGGGGTCAATGAACTTTAAGACCCAATGTGAAGTTTTACGGCGCGTTTCAATTATGGCCCATAACTTTTGATCCTTATGTCCGTTTGTGACCAAACTTGGATGGTAGATGTCCCTTGGGGAGTTGACGGTCACCACAAGGTCAAAGGTCATAAGCGGGTCACTGCACTTCCGGGAGTTAGAAAAACATTAATTTTTCAACGCGAATGGGCGAGGCACATTTTGGCACTTTCCTTGTGATTTCTTTATTCCGCTTTGGGTTAGGTTGTACAACCTAACCCACCTTGACCTCAAGATCAAGGTGGGTTAGGTTGTACACGTGACTGTATTTCTAACCATGTGTCATTTCGCCATGCTGGAAGTCTGGCAGTTTTCCAACATCCCTCGATCAGAGCGAAACTCTTAAGTCAAGTCAGAAAGGAAGAGGGAGAACTAGAGAGTAGGCCTATTATATGGTTATGGTTCGTTACTCCCTGTGACAGGTTCGGAGGTCCGAAAAGTCAAGGTTCGTTATTCCAAGCCTAATTTTATTTTCGGACTATCGAACTTTTTTTTTTCCAATTTGGATTAACTAACCTTCGGAATAAGGAACCTTATTCGTTATGGGACAAACGAACATCGGAATAACTTCAAAAAAGTTCAGATTAACAAACCGTACTTCATTTTCGGACCTAACATACAGATATTTATAACTACAATGTAGGAATTTGTGCGTGCGAATATCACCCGAAGCAAATCAGTCGCTAGTGATGACTAGCCTAGCTAAGTCTGATGATGTGACGTTTAGAATCACATGTATAATAAATCACTCAGTTATATACAGCGTAAGTAAAAAAAAAAAGAATAACATGGAAACTTTCCATTAATCATTAAAAAAAAAAAAGGCGCTTGTTTCGTTTCCAACGACAACGTTTGACACGTGTTGGGTGTACTTGTAGACAAACTGTGTACTAGTCAGGGTCGGCGGGCAGCGTTTTTTTTTTTTTTTTTTTTTTAGACGGCACAGATTGGGGCATGGCGCGTATTAAACCTATGGGAAACACGTTGGGTTAGGGTTAGGGTTTAGGGTTAGGGTTAGGGTATAGGGTTAGGGTTTGAGGGTTAGGGTTAGGGTCCCCAATCTGTGCCCTCTAAAGAAACACGCCGGCGGGCAGCTGCAGAAACCCGGAAGTGGAAGGAGAAAGATGAGGTCAAGACCTTTTTTTTTTTTTTTTTTTTTTAAATTTGCTTGTCAGCTGCAGAAACCCGGAAGTAGAAGTAGAAGTTGTTTTGTTTTGTTGTTTTATTTGCTTATTAGATCATCAAACCCGGAAGTGCCTCCCTCCCACTTTTGAAAACTTCGGTAAGTACGTGTAGGCCTAGACTACCGCTGAACTGAACGGGAACGAGCCACTTTAACGGAGGATATGTATGCATGTATATTCAAGCCATCGGAGATTAACTAGGTGTGTGTGTGTGTTTGTGTGTTTTGGTATGTGTGGTATACATGCATTATTAATTCTGTTACGGATGTCATTTGGACGTGCAAAAACCAAAGTAATATCAAATCCCAATTGATTGTTTTAATCAAACATCACATAATTAAGCATTATACAGTACAAGACTTTGGCAAAGGTCAATGTTTGCACTCTCTCAAACAATGATGTGAGTGTGTGTGTGTGTGTGTGCGTGTGTTTGTGAGTAAGTGTATCTGCTCATCCAAGCACAGACACATGCAACATAGGAACAATTATGAATGATGTGGGATAAGACAATCTCTTCAAACATGTATAATTAGCTTTTGTTCATAATTGTTTTTCAAAATGAATTGCAATTTTCGCATTGCAATTTTTTTTTTGACCGACAATGTATAGTTGCATACACGCATAACTTCTGAGTATATGTTAGCATATCAAAACTCATATTTCATTTAATACAAAGACACTTTCTGGCCTTTCTCTGTACAGTGTATATTCTTTATTTAATAAAAATCACTCTACATTTAAAAATATTAATTTCTCACATGATACTTTATGTACTGCGAGACTGTACACTGCATTTATATCGCTCAAAAACTATCTAATAATCATACATCTCGTACATCATATTATGTATATGAACATGCATGTGCATCTCCAAGAATTTTACTCAGACAGTACCATTACATAAACTGACAGTTAACATGATACATAATTATGCCCAGTCAATTTATGTAGCAACAGCAACATAAGTACACTTTGTACGATGAAAAGAAAGA
This sequence comes from Diadema setosum, assembly GCA_033980235.1. Classification (NCBI taxonomy): domain Eukaryota; kingdom Metazoa; phylum Echinodermata; class Echinoidea; order Diadematoida; family Diadematidae; genus Diadema; species Diadema setosum. The sequence goes on along the minus strand of CM067076.1, from coordinate 131,062 downwards.
AAGACTTCTTACAGCCTCATAATGAGAAAGATTTGTCTACACTCAAATTATCACAGAATAATGGCTTGGGCAACACATCAATAAAATTCAATTTCATAGAAATATTTCATGTACAATTTGTACAGGAAATGAAAGCAGTCTGAGAAACCACGTCTGCTGTATCCACCATCTTTCTCTAATACACTAGAAGCTGAAGTAACATGTACACTGCCATTCACACAAGGAAGCTAAAGTCATCTGGAGGTGTGTATAAAGTATCTGATCACTGGGATCTTTAAATGCTTCACAATGAATAATCATGGTCATCACAGTGAGAAGAAAGTACAGAGATTTAATTGAGCATCTTTTGCCAACTCCCACCAAATCCCACAAAAATAAAACAAAACAAAACAAAACAAAACAAAACAATAAAACATAAAGACAGGTGCAAACAGACCTGAAGACATCAGAGATTTGTGATAGACAGAAAGTACTATATGTAGTTTATGCCATATTCTGTCTGTCTAATCATGATTACTATGAAATAATACAGTACTTATAAAACGCAGATTTCAAAGAAAATTGTACTGAAAAGGAGATCGCCACAAAAATAGTACAAAATGGTATTGGTGGTCACAGCAATGCTAGAAAGTGGGAGAAGATGCTGATGGTTGAGATACAGTGCATTCCCGTTATAATGAATATGGTTATAACGAAATCTGGTGATAACGGAATACAAATTCAGGCTCCAAAATTATTCTCTTTATCTTTTTTTACTGTTTGTTTGTTCGGTTATAACAAATTTTTAATATAATAACAAAAGAAAACAGCCAGTCCCCAGGACTTCATTATAAGGGAATCTACTGTACCTGAAACTTGTCTTATTGAGGTTCATGGTTGCAGGAATGACAAGAATGATGAAGAGAACATGGGGAAAGTTTGGAATCATTCTTTGCTCAACTTTCATGGTTAACATACCTTAAAAAAAAAATCGCCATTATCAGAAATGCAAAAGCTTATACATGTACAGGTACGATTACACTGACACATACTTGTACATTGTAAAACCCTCCATGTTTCTTCTACAACTCCAGGAGAATGCATTATACATGTATTCTGAAAGCTGTATGGGGGTAACAAAATAAATTCAAAGTGTGTAATCATTAACAGAACATATGCTTTTGGTTATTAACTCCTGAATGCTCATTACATATAAAATTCATCCAGTTTTTCTGGTTGGACCATGATAAAGACAACAAAAATGGCAATCAACACAATCCATTAAAATACATGTGCATACACATGTAGCAATGAGGTGAAGAGAAGCTCTCATAAGTTCACAAAGCACACTCCAAGTTGTAAATAGTGTGTGGAATAGTAAATAACATTAGCAGCTCAGACTAGCATGAGACTCCATAAAGATGAGATACAGTCAAGTAAAATTCATGTTGGGCACTGAATACATTACACTTACAATTTTAGCAAAGCAAATGCCTCGATGATACAGAGTGTATGTGTATATCAAATGCACTTTGAATGTAAGAGTAAAATAATGGCACGTTGAAAATAAATTAACTGCTCCTACCTTCCCAAATTTTCTTGTGTGTTAGTATACACTGTACTACAGAATGCTGTAACATTTGTCAAATATTTGATTTTTATTTTTCACCAGCAACTGAAAAACTCCACCCCAAAAACAGATGGTTGGAATGAATCAAGTGACAGTAGACCGAACTGGCAGGAGACATAAAGATAGTGAGAGTTTATACTATAAAAAGCCAAGATTAATAAAATCTCAGTATGGACATGTCTGGAAAGAACAGCTATTTCACAGTATTCTAAATATAAGTACACTGTAGTGTATTCTAAACATGAGTAGGCATATTTAATAGATTTATGATGCTGTGAGATTGCCTATACAGTATGTCCCCCCAAAAAAATTACAATCAGATTTTCATATTGATAACACCCAATATGATTAAGCTGTCTAAATGCTACTTCAGGGTCTTAAAATAAAACATCTTAGCTCTATTTTGCAGAAAACCCCATTCAATTTGGTTAAGCGGTCACAGAGTAATGTGGATGTTGTAAAGCATGTCATGAATCTGATTTTTCATTCAAAGTGTAGCACTTGGATACTCTTGTTTGTGAACACAATAGACGGAACTTGGAAGGAAGAGATTCCTGACATGCTCTACAACATTCCTCATTTCTCTCTGAACACTTGCGCAAATCGAATGGGGTTTTCTGTAAGATGTGGGCAATGAGTTATAGTTTCGTGCCCTGAAATTGTATTTGGATTGATTCACTATTTTTAAAGTTATCATTGCGGAGGGTCCCGTTGTATTTTTTTTTTTTTTGGGGGGGGGGGGGACATACAGTATATCAAAACATCATCTACATCTCACTTTGACATGTTACTGTGTAAACTGTTCCATTTCAAATCAGTGTCACTCATTGAACCATGCACCTAGCTCTGAATAAAAATGATCCTTAACCTGAATGCAGCATGTCATTACAGGGTTTTCTCCTCTGGTTATTAGACTGTATCAGTGTCCATACCTTCATCTTTGACTACAAGAAATATAGCTACAACTAAATTGAAGGAAAACTCAGTATCTGAAAAGAGACTGTATCAATGTACACCAAACTAACCAATGCAATGCCAAATTTGATAACACAGAATTCATATTCACTGTCTTATAACAGTTGCTTGTCTACATGGGCAAGAGATGTTGAAAATGTCATGACTGTTTCACTACATGAAATCAGGATGCCAGATGTAATGTATTACAACATATGATCTCATGAAAGTAAACACAAAGGCAATAGTGTGGGGTGGATAGTGGTAGTGTTAACAATCCATTCAAACATGATATGCCAGTATGTATGACAGTTATAGACTGTGATAATTTCTCTTTGCACTGTCATCCAGACAGCCTCAAATTGAAGATGTTTGTGACTGCTTGTGATTCTCCAGTAAACTGCTTCTAACATGGTACAAAAATATAGATATCTTCAAAACTTATCTGCCTGCATGGTGAAATACTACAGTGTCACATATATTTTGCAACAGCACCAAAAATAGGGAAAAAGAAAAATCAATTCTTTAGATTACATGATCTTGATGGTTCCTTGAAGAGAAAATGCCCAGAAACTGATGAAATTATAAAACTGAAATGACATTCCTGGTTCGAACAATTAGCCTAGAATGTCCATGTCATCAATCAGAGAGAAACAGACTACTCTGAGAAAGATTCATAGAACACAAGAATCCCAAAGGACTCTACACTGTAGGGATTTTTAACTTGATTCAACCTAAACCACTGTGGTTATTATGAAGATAAGCATTTCACTTTTAATCATGTGATTCATAGTTCAGTCAGTTTATGTTCATTTAAACACTAGAAGCTAGTTTAAGAGAGCACACTTCAATTCCATTGGTATACATATATAGTGCATTATATAAAAAAGAGGAATGTCTCTCTTATATGAATTCATGGAATTAATCAACATACAAAAAGTACCAAGGTATGCTTTCAAAATAAAACATTCAACTTTTCTTGGTATCGGTGAGAACCCACAGATGGTGCTGGTACAATGTATTCATAGGTTGTCTGAGGTATTCCAGTTTTACCAGCAAACAGACTTTGGAGGGAAAAAATCTTAATGGTAACAAGCACATAGCAAAGCACTGCAAATACCAGCAAGCACCCATACACACGCAAACACACACATCCTTTGTGTACCTACAAACACACACATCAACCACAAATCTACCAACTTATATCAATAGCTGCCATGTAGTGACAGTGTTGAAATGATCTTTATGTTACACAAACGTTTTTCTGGAAAGTTCAACAAGCAAAGACATGGCTATTCAAAGACCACCTCTATGCCCTTGATTCAGGCATCATACCATAACATGTGAGCTCAAGATGTTAGAAATGTCTGGAATATGTATTAAATAGCATTACATAGGCACAATATAGTCCGTTGGTGTGAATCATACATGCTTTCAACACACATCATTTTTCCTTCTCCATGCAAAGTACACAAAGTCACAGGAAAACCAACACAAGATGATGGAGGTAATCTGGCAATTCATCCTGTCTCTATGAAAGTCTTTTGGTATTGCCTCTTGTCTCAAAACCTGGCTGGTTTAGATGCAGTCCATATCTCTCTCTATGGCATCTTGTACTACCTCTTTTTCTGCTTCAAGTGATGCTTCCCATGAAGAAGTTTGATGGTTTTCTCTTCAGCACTACATGGTTCCAGTATCAGGAGAGATGATGATGATGATGATGATGATATGAGAGAGAGAGAGAGAGAGAGAGAGAGAGAGGGAGAGAGAGTGAGAGAGAGAGAGAGAGAGAGAGAGAGAGAGAGAGAGGGAGGGGGAGGATACAGAGACACTGATTAAAATTCACAGTGCTATGAGTCTTAAAGGCATTATTATTATAGACCCCATGGAAGACCAGCTTAATGTAGCTGAATATGGGCTATCCAGCCATCTTCCCAGATGGAAAATAAACAAAACAAACATTTACCATTTGCAGATGAAACAGAAACCCAGCTTCAGTGCTTCAAATTAGTTCTACAATGTGTGTTAGGGATAGAAATAATCAATCATGTAAAATTTTAAATTCATATTTTAATCAATGCTAAGTATTGTTCAATTTACAAAATGTGAATAGTTGTGTGATAGAACTGACCTACTCATATGCATCAAATGTGATATCTTGAACATCTTTTTAAATCACCGCTCCCAAAGGTAAACAGGACGTTTAAACATTCCTATTAAATATCCTTCATGGGGACCATACATACATGACTCATGAATGAATAATTCCGCACTCCCATGATTTTCTGAATTAAGTCAGTTTGGGGCATGTGAGGCTTTACCCCTGGCGTGCCATGGAAACCACTGAACAATTTACTCAACACTAAATTCCCTGTCTTTAAGAAGGATGTCAACTGAATTTGGTATTTGGATGTCAGGTACTGGACGACAAAATTATGAAAAGCAGTTTAAGGCAAGTACATAAAAGTAAAAACATATGTAGCTGCTTGCATGGCTTTCAAAATAAGCTAAGAGAGTGAAGTCCAGTGATCATGAGTTTTATCTTCCTGTCTCAAATGTTCTGGCAATGTTTTAAGAGTCATTGGGCCCACATGTCTATGAAGCAACTTTTAACAAAAAAGTTGCATATACGCTAGAGTTGTAATTTAATCTTCACTGCCAGCGGAAATGATCAATATAATGTCTTATGTGGTGGATAAGAAATACCTGTTTGCCCAAATTAGCAAATTATGAAGGAAACAGCTAAAGGCTCTCATACATGATACTAGAGGCCATTTCTACCAGAAATGTTTGTCTATCTGTGAGATTACTAGTGTAACTCATAATCACAGAATACTTCCCATGAAGAAAATCTTATCCTAAACCTAAGAACTCACCTCCCTGGTCGTATGATAGAGAACCGACCTATCTCTGAAAGGTCAATGACCGTTGAACCTTTCCTGGCCTCTTCTGAGTCACTTAGGATGCCTCCATCAAAAACCAGATCTATCTTGGACCACAGCTCTTCAAATTCCTAGGAAGAATTTGAACAAGCAAAAGCAACCATCACAGTACATCAGAATATCTAAAGAACAGTATGAAATGTAGTAGGCAAGATCTACTAAGATAAATGTGAAGGTACTTCATTACCATTACCTTCAGCATTTTTGTTAAAGCAAATCAAAATTCTTGCATCTTTCACTCTCACTTGCATGTTACGGACAGTGGGCCAATGGTGTGGATTACTTCTTGTTACAGTCAGTGAACCCAACCAAGGATCGTTTACTGCTATGGAGAGTCTTTCTACCCTGTTCATAATTTACTCTTGCTAAAATTCAGAGGGAGCCCACACTGTAAACTGCTTACTGCTACTGGTAGTGAACACATACTTTGGACTGCTCACTGCTACTGGCCGTGAACTCACACTGTAGACCACCCACTGCTGATGACAGCACGCTCAAACTGTGGCTTGTTTAATCATACTAACAGTAAACCCATACTGTGGACAGCTTACTGCTACTGCCAGTAAACTCACACTGTGAATTATTTAAAGGCATTATTTACCATTTGCAGATGAAATAAAGACCTGGTATTAGTGCTTCAAAATAGTTCTAAAATGTGAGTTACGGATAGAAACAACCAATGTAAAAATTTGAATGTGTATAATTAGTGTTAAGTAATGTTGAATATTTAGAATGTGAACAATGGTTATAATAAAAATGTTACCAGACTAAACTGTCTACAGTTATGGTTATTGAGAAAAATAGTGATATCTCCTTATATTCTAGGTTTTATTGCAAAATTTGCACATCGTACACTGGTAGGATGTTTTATGATACAACTGACCTACACATATGCATCACATGTGATATCTCAAATATTTTTGAAATCACTACTCTCAATGGTAAACATGACCTTTAAAAACATTGGGCGTCTGCTGTGGATTGCTCACCTGTACTGACAGAGTGCTTCTCTCTGCTGAGAGGTTAGCACTGGTCAGGGCAATAGGTTCTCCCACTGATGCAGCCAACTGCTGAATGAAAGGATAATTTGGAATACGAACTCCAATCAGGTCAGTGGCAGGATTAAAGTCAGGATTTAACTCAGGTCTTCTTCTGAAGACTAGAGTAACTGGTCCAGGAAGGAGGTCTCGAAGAACATCATCTGTGACAGTAACATAGCTCCACCTGGTGAACGACCACAATACACAAGGAAAATTAATAACACTTAGAACAATTAGCAATGTGTTTAATAGCATCATCAATGCCATGATGTCAGTAAATAGTTATTAGAATGCAAGCTATACTGAAAAAAAAGGAAAAAAAGAAAAAAAAAAGTGAGTTCATTTCGAGTCATTCCAGCAATGAATAGCCTAGCATTTTTCCCTGGAACACTCTTCATTTCTCTGACAAAGTTCATAAGGGCTGAATACCACATATGAATACAACAGTCACATGTACAAGATGTAGGATAACTAGGAAAACTGTGTTAACTGCTTACTGGCACTACAACTGTCTGTTTCATACCACACAGAGATTGTTGTAGGAAGTGCATTTCATTCACAGATTTTATCATTGATGGTAAGGTACCTGTCTGAAAACACTGCTATTTGTTTTTAGCCCAGTGGCATGCAAGCCTACACTGTCTGGTGTATGATGTATGAAGAAGATAATAGGCAGCCAAAAATTTACTGAATTCCTGCAGTAACTGAGTTCCTCCTGGTCTGATTTGAGCTACATTTGTATAACTTGTGGGGTAATTTTAAGTTTGGGCACAGAAAGATCTTAATGTTTGATAGAATTCATGATGATAAAGACTTGACCAATATCCACTACTTCACCAGTCTCGTAGCCTTCATATGATGGCTTGTGCTCAAACCAGTCAGACCACCATTACCAGACATGCTTTAGTTATTCCAAATTTATGAAGTTCTTCCGTCGAGATGTTTTCATTGCAACTGATTGACAAATTGCCCTACATCGACGTAAATAAGCACTGAATTGATCAGTGTTTTAGTAGTAGCCATGATAAAAAATCATGGGCGTACATACTCGAGCAGGATTCGAACCCACTACCTCCTGATCACCGGACAGGCGTCATCTCCACTAGACCACCGAGCTTTCGCCCAACAGCAAGTGTTGGTTCTAATCCTTATAGCATGCAGCGGGTACTGCTTTTGTTATTCAAGCAGTACCCGCTGCATGCTATAAGGATTAGAACCAACACTTGCTGTCGGGCGAAAGCTCGGTGGTCTAGTGGAGATGACGCCTGTCGGATGATCAGGAGGTCGTTGGTTCGAATCCTGCTCGAGTATGTACGCCCATGATTTTTTATCATGACTACTACTAAAACACTGATCAATTCAGTGCTTATTTACGTTGATGTAGGGCAATTTGTCAATCAGTTGCAATGCTTTAGTTATTACCTCAAGTTACCTCAGTAACAAAGGTCATAAAAGCAGTCATATTATTTGAGATTATGTGTGTGGGTTGAAAATCCAAAAATTGTGAAGGTGGCACAAAGCTTAACACCAAAGAGGTATAATGCATAGTACTACAGTGATCCAGATTAAATAAACAGTATTTCAATTTATATTACAACAGGCAGGGTCACAAGCTCAAATACAGACTTCAGTACAATGAGTTGATATTCTGAATACAGTGTACATAATGTAAATTTTGGTTTCATCAACACCTCAATTATGTCAGCCACTTATCCTTGACTGATATAGAATTGTAGACTATAATTTTTTTTTTTTTTAATATTTTACTTATTTCTTGCCTGAACTGAATTGCCTTCTTAGTAGAGGGTCTCAAAAATTATGTACAAACTGTACATGTAAGGACAATCTAGTAACTGCAAGTGTCTAACCCAGTTACTGCAAAGTCATCAGAAGACAAGACAAGATGATCATACCGTGGTAATTTGATGACCTCCTAGTTATAGCTCAGGGCATTCACTCACATTATGTGTGTTCTACATAACTTAAAATAATATGGGCAGAAGCTTTATTTATTCACTTGGCATTTAAACTCTGATGACAAAAATAAACTGTCATATAATATGACTTCACTTTTTTCTAAAGATTTAATCCAAGTCTACACTTTAAAATGGGCTACTCACCTGTGAATGTCCTCAATACAGCTGACCGATATGGCAATAGGCTTCTGTCCATTCCTCCCTTTGATTTCATACAACTTCTCGACTGCTGCAGTATTCTGAGCAAGAGCTGCAACGCCATAGATTGTGTCTGTTGGCACTGATATGACATTTCCACTTAGCAGACTGTTTGCTGCTAAAGCAACAGCTCCAGCAAGACAGTCAGGATTGTTTCCTTCAATAGAAGACAAACAAAACCTAAATTTAAAATATGTAAAGCAAACTGACTACAAACATGCTACAAACCCAACCTATGGAGAGTGAGCTACATGTACTTCAAGACCTACTTGCTAGTTTATGTACAAATATATTGCAAATCCAAAATATCAGAATAAGTTTCTGAAGTCAAGGATTAAACTGTTTCTTCCAAATTTCTCTGAGAGCCTTCAATGCCCCCCAAAAGATTCTTTTGCCAGTCAAAGGTTGGCAATCTATCAGTGCAAAGCAGTCAAGCAGTATGTACAGTACAATGTAGTCCCATTTCATGGGCAACTGCATGTGCCATCAAACACAAAATGTTGTCTGGATCTGAGATTATGACTACAGCGCATGCTGATGGGTTCGCAAACTCTTTTGTTACACTTTCAGGACCGTATCAAAAGGGGTCAGCGAAAGACAGTAGTAAGCTCAGCCTGAATTACATGTACATCTTCATTTGAGTGCTATACCAAAGTGTGCACTACAATGATGGAAAAAAGTGAATTACCGGTAGACCCCCCTCCCCCCCCCAAAAAAAAAAAAAAAAGAAATGCATGCTTTGCAGTTTTGATACAGAAAAGAATAGATATTGATAGAAGAAACTCTGATCTTTTCATCAAAGTCATTTTCAGGTCAGCATTACACAAATAAACATAAATTTCGGCCACAAATGTAGACACTCATGTCGACATTTTGAAAATCTGGCATCAAGTTCCAGTACGGAGCAGGTTAAAGGGGATGGCTGGCAACTAATCAGTGGAGATCAGTGGGAATCAGTGCGAATGCTGGGGGATGATTGTTCCAATTCTTGTGGGATTCATTTAAGAGTACATATCTATTGTTGTGTGAAAATGATTTGCTTCAGAACGGTCTAATATTCAAGTAATGTGCAGTTTAAGGCCCCATCACTGTACAGGCATGCTAACCTGGAAACATTAAACTGCACATTACCAGGTATTTGAATATGAGACCATTCTGAATCAAATGATTTTCACACAACAATAGATACAGTACCGGTATAATGTACTCTTAAATGAATCCCACAATCACAATCCCCCCATTACACAACAGGCTAAGCTTACATGCATGGCTGAAGAGTACACATCTTCTATACACACCTTCAATGGAGAGATTTAAAGACTGTTGTGCTAAATACTGTTAGTAGGTTTATGGAGCAAGACTTGTCAGTAAACCTTCTCTGAATTCAAAGATTCATCTTAAAGCTTCATACTAGCCCAAATGACAGTTAGAAAACCAAGATCCAGGTACATACATGTACATTGTAAGTTTTAATTGATGTCAGTGATTATGTATTCAGGAATATGGACAGCGGGAAATTGACAGGTTTGGTATACCTAGACATAAGGAAAGCTTTCGATTCCGTGGATCATGGCCTGTTATTACATAAACTACGTACCGGTACATATGGTATAGGTGATAACGCAATATCACGGTTCAAATCATATTTGATACGTCGGAAACAATGTACAATGATCCATGGGGAAAAAAATCTGATACACTGACACTCAAATCAGGAGTACCGCAGGGTTCTATTTTAGGACCCCTGCTCTTCACGCTTTTTGTTTATGACCTACCCTCTGTTGTCAAACACAGCAAAATCATTCTGTATGCAGATGACACTGCTATCATGTATAGCGCTTCGAGTCCCAAAGAATTAGAGACTGTATTGAATGATGATCTAAGGCAAGTAGAGTCGTCGTTTCACACTCAACACTGAAAACACAAAATTTTTGTTAGTCGGCACCTCACAGAGAGTAAATGGCATCAGGGAAGACATTGATATTCAGATTGAAAGTGTGTGTCGATAGAACATGTGAAGACGGTCAAATATCTTGGTATTTGGTTGGATCAACACTTGACCTGGAATGAACATGTTGCCCAGGTATCTGCCAAAATTGCTTACAGGCTAGCTTTGCTCCGTAAAGTAAGAAAGTATTTGACTGTAGAGAGCGCTAAGCATATTAGCAAATGCTCTGATATTACCTTACTATGATCACTGCTCAAGTGTGTGGACAAACTGAAGTCAAAGAATAAAGGATATTCTTATCAAGCAACACAAACAAACAGCAAGAATAGATGTTCACATGTCTAAAATGGATAGATATGGAGAAGAGATGGAAATTTCAGAAAGGAAAACTTATGTTTGACATTCTGAATGATTCTGCCCCTGTATATCTGCAGAGTATGTTTTCAGCTGCCATGAGTGTACATCGATACAGTATGAGAAATGCTCAAAGTAGAGGTTTAGTTGTACCCAAAGTAAAAACTGAAAGTGGCAGAAAGGCATTTTCTTTTGATGGTGCAATACTTTGGAATAGTTTTCCAAGTGAAGTGAGAAATGCTCAAACAAAGCAAACATTTGTACTCAGTTTCTGAAAAGTCGGCAATAATAAGATGCTGTATTGGTGATTATCATACATTTGATAATTTGGTATATGTTTTTTGTTTTTTGTTTGTTTGCTTTTTTTCACAAGCAATGTTGTTTTGATAATGCCATACCTTTTTATTTGAAGATCATGCAAAAAATGCATTTTTTCTCTGAGCTCACATATTTTTTTGAGCACACATGTGCTTTCTATGGTATGTACAAGTTTGTAGGAATGCAGACCCACTTTTTGTAGTTGTCGGAGAGTATGTGCTGTGGTAACAGGTTTTGTTTTGTTTTTCTTTACTCTTCTTTTCTTTTCTCTTTTTTTTTCTTTCTCTGTTTTGAAGGTCATTCAATTTGCCAGTGGATGAGATAGGCTTTCTGGTTAACTGTTGTACAATGTGTTGCCATGGTAACAGTATAATTTGAATGAAAAATCATATAAAAAATTATAGATTTTGTTAACTCATATGAGTTTTGAGTATTTGGTTTGAAAGTTGGCATATGTGATTATAATATGATTTAGATGTTTACATTTTTGTTATGTTATAGTTGAAAAGTGTGTTGCCATGTTAACAACATTATTTGAATGAAAATTATAGAATAATACTGCTTTTTTAAAAGTTTTTTGAGTATTTGATTTGAAATTTAGGATATGATATGATCCATGATATACTTGTGTATAATTTTTTTTCATGTTATATATTGTGTTACCATGGCAACAGCGTTTTCACTGACAAACACAGAAATTACCGATATATTTATTTTTCTCAGATTATGAGCATTCGACAAGAGATATAATATACAGCTGTATATAATGTGAATGTCAGTGGGCAGTGTATTCTTATTCAATGTTGAGTAATATATTGTTATGTAAATAAGTTTGTTATTAGTAAAATAAGATGGTTGCTGGTTGGGTTCATTTTTTTCCGCTTTGGGTGGGGGTATTTATCACTTTCAGTGACAGTTTTAATTTTTGATGAAATTTATGGTTAATTATTTGGTTATGATAGATACATAGGCCCACCATGTTATTATTGCTTGTTTGACTAGTAAGTGTGTGATTGTCAGTGTATAGTTATTGTGTGACTGTATGTAGGGGACTCGGTGGAAGAATTGTACTTGTCCACATACAGTGTGTTGTATTTGATGTATATGTCTCTGTTTTGTCAACTGTAATGTTTGTTTGTGCAGGGCCCCCAGTAAGAACAGTACCTGCCTACTGATGGGGCTACCCTGTTGAAAAAAGACTGAATAGATAGATAAATAAATAAATAAATATCTCACAGAATTGCACAAAATCCCGAAATATTTCACCTTGAAAAGGTCCCAGAATACGGTCACCGCAACAGTATTTGGTCACGCGATGTGCACGTTCAAAGTCAATGCGTGTTCAAGGCAGCTGAAAAATGCGCGTGCGCACTACCCTGTTGGCGCAAAATTGCATCGGGGACGTTGCGACGACCATTGGTGACCGAATACTGGGGCCTCGGCACGCGCACCTGTATTCAACCCTTGTACATTGAGACACTGTATCGGCATGTACGGAAATTTTGTTTTTCTTTTGCGTTTATGAGGATACCATAACACTCCAAGCATGCGATAAGCAAAAAATCCAGCAAGAGAACGGTGTATTTCTCGATTTTTAGTGCTTTTTCGGCGAACCATACTCTTTGACTGGGCCTTATCCACGCCGATTCCGCACTTTTGACGGTAAAATTTGGGATTTTGGAGGGCTTTTTGGAGGGGGCTAAGGGAGTTTCCTGTTGTGAATGAGTGTGCAAGTATGTGAATTGATGTGATTTGCATGTGTTGTGACATTTGAACTTACTGGCTGGTGGCTACGCTACTGATAAGTGACTGAATATATTTACCAGTACCTGATCGAATACTGGTGCCCTTACCCTAACGTGTTAGATACTGTTTAATAATATGAGTGTTTTAGGCTCTGGCTGGCCCTTAGCCTGACCAGACCGCTGTGCACAGCACAGCAGTCTGACATGCGTTAGTGTTTCAACGTTGTAAACGACCGTCACTATTGACGGCAAAATCACATAAAATACCTTTTATTTTGTATGATTTTAAGAGTAATATAATGTTTAACACTCACCTACAGCGTATTTTCCTGATGGTTGAGTTGAATTCGGCGTTTTGTTAGTATCCAGACCTTATTGTTGAATTTTTCAGAGAAAATTGTGCGGTGGCATCTTTTCCTTCGAGAGCTTCACAAAATCAACAAACTACCACGCATGCGCAACCGGAAGTGGTTGCGTTTTATGTACGCCCGTGCGTTTTATGTGTTACGTAAAGCTTATCTATTGGCCTACCTTGTTCATCACGCGCGCCGGCAATGATTTGACCTTTTTTAGTCGGGGTCATCTGACTATCTCATCACTTCCGCCCCGACTACCTACGTTGTAGTATACGAGAGTGAATGTCATTCAAATAATACGCAGATGAGGAGTGAAGCAATAAGGACATTTACAGACCTGATTTTAGCCACAGATTTCGGTGAGTTTTTGACGTAATTAAACAAAAAATCGCATACCGATTATTGAATGATTATCATAGATTACGATAATTCCTTATATTTTAGTTTTCCACGATTAATAAAGATATTCATGAAGGAAACGCACACCCACCGCTGAAACACAACAACATCTGCGAAGGAATAGACGTGCAGCCACTGTCGCGAAGCGACAGCAGCTGCGTGTAGTTAGCTGGCCCGGCCCTGTGCTGTGGCTGCCCGAGCTGAGCCTGAGTAGAGGCGCAGGTGTGCTAAATTAACCCCCGCCCCCTACACCTACTGTACTAAAGTATAGTCTGATAGTTTTAGATCTAGACACCTACAGAGACAGATGAAAAAGATCCGTCTGCCCATGTCCGGAATCTTCTTTTAATTTGTTTGACGTTATCGCTCTCCTCCGCGGAGACTGAGTCTGGCTTCACGCTAACGTCAAAAAAATAAAAGACTCCTCCGGACAGACGGATCTTTCTGTCTACTGATGTGCATGCTGACGAGGCCCAGACACACAACACCATGAACACAGAGCAGAGAGCTCAAATGAGAGGCTAGCGCCAGTAGCGGCTCGTAGAACTTATTTACTTACACGTAACTCAATACCTGGGACTGCAGTCTACACGCGTCTACTCCACAACAAGCTGCACTACCAATACTCACCAAGTTGAATAACATTAGCCATCTTCTTGTATATGCCAGCGTGGTTTCCACACGACGAACGGGACAATGCACGCAGAGCACTGATAAAAACCATGAATTATAGAAATAACTACTCCCTGTCCCAATTACATCGGAGCATAAATTGTCGCTGTATAATGTGTATTTCGCAGTCTTGCATCATTGCAATATAATGCATCATATATGTGTAGAGAATTTGATTGTCCACCACTATAGCTGGAGGCTGGAGTACTGCGTGCGCGGCAATGCATGCTGTCCAAATTTACACACACACGCGCACGCGCGTCCCTACGAACGTGTAATACGTAAGCTCTCGTGTGCGCTGAAGCAATTAATGCATTATTCATCATACCTGATAATTCGCACATTCCATTCAGACTTTTGACCAATGAGTTTAGAGAGATTATTTTGACGTCATGCATGTATACATGTTATTGGAATGCAGTGTTTGTACCCGCCACGCCTACATCCTGACGATGTTGGTTGTTTCACGGATCATGGACCATCTAGTCTGGTTTCCAGACCCTTTGCCAACTGGACTCCGCGGCGACGAAGTCGCCGCCCCGCGACGAAGTCGCCGCCTTTGCCGAAGGCAAAGGGTCTGGGCACATTCGCTTCAAGTGGGAGGAGCCTAAATTTACCCCCAGTGAGCGAGGGCGATCATTCTGTCATTACGTAATAAGGAAGAGGTCACGTTAGTGACCCCTGCATCCTCAGCCAGAGGTCCCAAGGACACTCTCCATATACATTACATGCATGCATCCACTGTCCGTGGAGTATTTCCATGCACTGTTTACTGCATGGAAAGGTTTTCTGGTGCGATAATCCAGTTTCTGATAGGGCCTATTTAAGTCACAATATCCACACTATGCACGGAGCTATACACCATGCCCAAGACACATGGCATCCAAAGAGCGAAAAATGAAGTCGAAAAAAAGAAAGTGCAGCGGAGTATTGTGCAAATTTTTTTGTAAAAACTTTGTATGTGGAGATGAGTTGTGGGTGGGCGGCCCATGTGATATATAATGTATCATTCTATGTACATGTATTTTTTTATGTTCGTGTTTGCTGATGAATACGTTCAGTTCATACCCTTCTTTCTATAACTTAATAGCAGCTAGTTGCAAAAAGAAACAGATGATTAGCAACGTGCTCTTCCGATCAGTTCTTGTCTTCATAATATCGCGTCCCTCTCGTGGAAACATTGCGGCAACTGAATAAACTTAAAAAATATAACGATATTGTTTACTAGTATTTCTTCATCTCACACATATGATAATCACCAAGATAATAACATCGGGATATGTATGAACCCACACAAGAAAAATGAAGTACACTTGCATGTATAGGTGAGCTGGGGTATTGTGGCCCCTCAACATAAGATGTCTTCATACACCACTCCTATCCCTTGAAATAGCCCGCTTGATAGCCGTACAAGGTCACTTCTTACCACTATATGCTCCAGCATCCATTCATTTAGCAATTATAGCATCTATAGGGGGACCAGTTTTTAAAAGAACGCGCGATAAGAGCCACATCTATTCATTTCCAATTTATTTTTCCTAAAGTCACTTGATGATAAAAACCTTGTCAGAAGTGGTTATGTATAATGAAACAAATAATTAAAAAATATTTCTTTGACAGAAGGCCATTGTTTGAAGCATGATGCGCTTCTGGGCAATTATGCCCCTCCCCCCTTAAAAAGCTTTGTTTTGCTAAGAACATCCATGGGTATATATGCAAGAAAGAATACTAATTATTTAGTTTAAGTCGCAATTAACATGGTTCATTGCTGGCATATATCAAGTGGACGTATACAGTGCAATCATAATGAATTATCATTGCAGCTTGGTTTGGGATATTTTCAGCTGAAAGACTTCATTTCCCAAGGTCATCATGCAACAAAATTAACGGCCAAACGTTACAAACAATAATAGAGTCTGACTTACAGTTTTTGTATTCACATAATTAAGATATGACAAGCTCTAGCATTTGATATAGATTTGTCCATGTAACTCATATATTTTTTCGGCTTATTGCAGATTTATCCCTTGTATATAGGAAAGTATCGGTTTTGTGAAATATTTTGCCTCAATTCAAATTCTCAAAAGATGCTCATGTACTTTTTTTTTCATTGTTTTTCATATGCTCAGAGACCCGTCCATATTAGTTAATCATAATAAACTTTCTATAAAAGAAACAGGTGCCAAGTTTATGGCAAATGATATGTTTAGAGACAATTATCACCCCATCGTAAGACTATTAATTGTTTTTTTAATTTCTATATATAAGAAGCAACGCAAGTTGGCTGCTTTTATTACCTCATTCAATGCAAAATGAAAATTGAGTGTAGATAAGTATGAGAGAACAGAAATAAGTTCGGTACTATGATGGCACACCACAACCAATTATTAATTTTGGTCTCCATCCTGTAATTTTTGCTTTTTAATCCCTCGACGACAAACTTCTCCACTTCACCATATGCATGTCTTTAGTTGATATGCTCCTTGGACCTTATAGGATGTAAGCATGTAGGCCATATAGGTGGTATAACCAGGGAGGTGGGAAAAACCGAGCACTTGTGTGACCTTTTGTAAATATTGATGTTGTTACATTCCTGATTCCGATAATTGAATGGTGAATGTGGCAAAGAATGGTTCATCCCGATGACGATGTTGGCTATAGAGTATATGGGAAAGGTGGGATACGGAGGAAGAAGAGGAAATATTCGTTTTCTATCAATAATGCAATCCAAAATTCCAATTGTATTCCAGCGCTCTTCCCTTAAATTTCATTGCGTAATATTCTATATAGTATCTTAACAATAACAACACCGCATTTCGCTGAAAAAATAAAACATATTTTATTTTCGGAATTACGAATCCTATTTCATCACCAGATTGACGCGCCTTTGGAATAACGACCCTTCATTCATTTTGGGATAAACGAAACTTTGGAATAAAGAACCCAATTAAGTTTTTTCGGAATAAGGAACATTATTCAATATCATCTGATGATATTGAATGATGTTCGTCATTCCGAAAAACATGATCTGATCAACAAACCTTCTGAAGAATTGCGACTCTGCATTCATTTTGGGATTAATCATAAATTTTTGATTCACGAAACTTACTACATTTTAGCACTGACAAACTTTCGGAATAATAAACTTAATCATTCGCATTAGCGAACTTTGTTCGGAACGTAACGAATTATAACAATGAGAATTATACGTATGAAAGCATTGACAAAAATTTAAAGAATATAATATGTCCAATTCAGATACTTTTAGCTTGAATAAATTTTTTTTTTTCCCGTGCACAGGTCATATTGAATCATAGCTCTTCTCCGAATATTAGCCTGCCTTACGCAATAATGATAGCTTGTCATCAACATATTACAGAGCATGTGGAAGCATTATGCTTTTCAGATGGAGAAATTGTGTGTCTTTTTGTAATGTATCTCATCGCTCTGACTCTTAAGTATGAGTTTAACGTTATACGAACAAATACAGCGGAAGGCGTTGTGCATCAATCAATATCGCCACAATCAAGTATACTTGCAGGGTTTTGTTGTTGTTGTTGTTGTTGTTTTGCTTTTTTAGAGGGCCTCAATTTTTTCATCCACAAAGATGCCTGATTTTGAAACTCACAATTCCGGATACCTGATTTGGGAAACCTCTTTACAGTTTTCATTGTTCGTCGAAAATGATCATTGATATCATGAGAACAACAATTATATCTCTCTAAGATTTATAATGTTTGTTTTTTGTTTAGTGCTGTCTGGGGCAAATTATTTGTATAGGGCCCCATTTTCTCTCTCTCTTCTTTCGTTCTTTAAAACAACAACAACAACAACAACAATAATGTCTACATGAATTGTTAACTTGTTTCTCTCTGAAAAAACCCAAACCATCCCCCCTTCCCCCCCCCCCCCAAAAAAAAGCAACAAATTAAAATACTTCACTGCATGTTGATGCTGTTCATTTGGATATTTGAGCACCAATTCGCACATTGATGAATGTCGGAAAGATTTGGGACGTCAGATAATGTTCATTTACATTGAGCTGATGATTGCATTCCACGTAAAGGGACTGTACAGTACTGGCTGAGGTGGGCATTCATCTTTTGAACATTCCTAAGTGAGATAATGAAAAGCCTCTTGTGAAATATGAAAGAGCATGTAATTTTAAGAAGGATTCAATGTTTATTTGATGAAAATTGGTTTTCAAATGGCTGAGATATCCAAAAAAAAGTGCTAATAATAAAAGGCGACATGCCACAACTTTATTAGGATCTCTTTGTTTCACTTTGTTTTTGGTTATCTCGGCCATTTCAAAACCGATTTTCATCGAATAAACTTTTGATACCCCTTAGAACTTAGAAGGTTTCTGAATATCTCGCAAAACGTTAAAAGCTATATCCTCACCACGACCAGAACTGTACACATCCTTTAAGATTAAATCATTGAAGTGAACTCAATATCACATATAGAAAAAAATGTGTATCTGAAATTGCCAGTTTCTATCAAAATATGCATCCATTTTGTATTTTTTCATTGGTCAAAGATCCGTGAATTTTGCTTTATTTGTAGGATTCAGTATACTAGTAGTCAAATTTACCGGTTTTTACATTCATACTCATAAGGCATACTAAAAAAAAGGTTAAAAAAAATGTTGCTGGTTTTCCCCAAGTGGAGCCTACTAAAGAAATCCATCAGACAACATAGTGGAAACGAGAAAACGACTCAGATGGTTATGCATTAAAATACTGTGATTGAGATACTTTGTAAAGGAAGGAAGGGAAATGTGGTTCGCAGTTGCCACTTTACTGATTGTATTGCACTATAGGCCCTACATTAGTTGAAAAAAAAAACAACAGCCCAGCACAAATGAAGAAACAAACAAAAAAAATTTTCCTTGGACACCTATTCCCTATGTGATTTTTGATTTCGTCGATAGACACAATGACACAAAATGGTCTGCTTTAATTTTATTGGAAACATAGTTCACTTGACCATTGTGCGCATCTATAGTAGTAAACAGGAAAAAACGTGAGTAACAATCAAAAACATCGAAAACTTTTAGGAATACACATCATGGAGTGATGTCTACGATTGCCGATTCTTCCATCCGACCTTACTTTAGATCTAAAAAAAGTCCGAATGTTCGTGTGCAGAGAGGTAGAATATACGCCTCCCTGAATGTATACCATCACCCTCATCCTGCATATACAGTGTACTAACAGTATACAGCATCCACACCATTGGTACACACACGCCGCAATGCCAACACACAGGTAGTAGGGAGAGTCCTCCCACCACCCGGCTCTGATAACACGCTGAGCAGGATAATTCGAATTTCGCGCTTCAGAGGACGGGAGCGCTGACAGATTTATGGATTCCGCCCAAAATCGGGCGGAATCCATTAACTCCAAGACGAATGCTTCCAGACCCTCTGCGCGAGAAAATCAACTTAAACTATACTAGTTTTCGACGTTGAGGGCGTTAATATCATGGATAGCGAAATAGTATGGGCAGAGGGTCTGGAAGCCAGACTATGGACCATCTCAGCACGGCCGCCGTGTCCCGTACGCGTACGATGGTCTGTGGCCGTGGGTAGATCCTGGCGGCGGTGCGATGGCGTTCGGGTCTGGTTCTACCAATGGGTAGGGTGTGCAATAAACCACCGGCACCGCGCCATGCCCAAATACAGAACAGTAGACAACGAAAAATGGCCAGAGTTTGGAAAATCAATCTGTGTTGTTTGTGGTATTTGACTGCACTAATTCTTCTCCAAAGCGTCAATGGTAACCTGGTATCAAAATGTAATAGCAGATGTTTGGATCACCTGGTAAGTGAGTTAGGCTTTTCAAAACTTTCCTTCATTTCTTGACAGTAAGGTATTTTGCGAACGTTATTGAGAGCGATTCCTGCTTCAGTTGAGCATGGTGTGTGACCCCTCTTATCTCCACAGGTGTCCCCCAAAGTTACGGCAGGAAGTAAAGTTGGGAGCATGGGGTGGTGGTGCGGCACTGTAGTGCGGCATTTGATTTGGTGTTGCTTGATGTTGATGTAATATAAACTGGAAGTTCAATAGGAAAAGTGAGGGGGGGGGGGGCTAGGGGGATCAAACACATCATCAAGAAGGGTCCCAAAAAAGGTGGTATAGAAAACTGTAAAAAGTATGTATTAATTATAAGTGAATTTTATTGTTTCTGACCTGCTGATGTGTTTTGCACAGGTCAATGTACTCAGATACTAATTGATGAACTACAAAGGAGTGTATTTTGTACTGTAAGACAGACGTCTGCTAGTTACATAAGTTCATGATTGGGGGGGGGGGTACTGTAGTGCTAAATTAATTTAAGCAAAAGATTGTGACAACTGCTTTCAAGTTTGTCTAATAATGACTTAAGAATAATAATGTTTTTATGAACTCTTCAACTGTCCCAAAGGCCTAGAAAAGCTGATATTGGGTCCTGCATCTCAGATGTTGACTTGGAGCTTAAAGGGAAGATAAACCCCAGAGCAATGTGGATTGAGTGAAAGCAGCAGCAATAGTAGAACACATCAGTGAAAGTTTGAAGAAAATCGGACAATCGATGCAAAAGTTATGAATTTTTAAAGTTTTGGTGTTGGAACCGCTGGATGAGGAGACTACTTCCCTTTAATTGCCTTTGGCCAAAAACTTTTCTGTTTTGAGCTATGATCTGGATCAGGTCCAGATTCTGTTGGCTAGGTCATAGCCATGGGGAATGGCATCAAACTTGAACTTTATGTTTTTTACTTCCAAAACTTGTCCAGACCAATTTCAGAAAGTAGATGAGTTGGTGCTTAATAAAGTTTTTCGTTTTTGTTTCTACTTGTCTAAGGTTTCTTAATTTGTGATAAGCATATGAAATGATATGTTTCATGTATGTAGTGGTGAGTGCTCTAGAATAGAAATCTATAGTTTTTATTTTTTTATTTTTTTAATTCTGTCCTCTTGTCATTCATTTGTCAGGCCTGTAAAATATATTGCAAGTCAGGGACTTATATAATAGTAATATACTTTCTGATCATATCTGCAGAGCGTGAATGCTTTAATCCATATTACCCATCATCGGGTGGTCAGCCAAAGTTTAGAATCCAAGGTGTTTTTCTTTTAGCCTAAACATTCGCTATAAATGCTAGGGCATAAGAGTCGCATTTTGTATTTCTTATAAAGGCAATGCTAGTCATTCCAAAATGTGTAGCCATATTTGTAGTATGTAGGAATATATGACCCACAAAGAAGTGCATGTATTTTATTGCATATGGAAATAAGAGTTTACATGGCAAAATTTGTGGTATATCGACTTTGTGGTATTGCATTTGTTTTTGTTTTTTTTTTTTTTTTTTTTTTTTTAGGGGGGGGCATAAGGAAGTCTTTCCTCATACTGCAGGTACATATGTAAGACTCTTTGCCCATTTTAGGTATATCAAAGTACACGTAGTGGAGAAGTACAGGGATGAATACCTGCATTAACCCGTTGAGGGCAAGTCCCGAGTATACTCAGGCAGGGGTCTATTGGAAATGTATGATGTAGCAAAATCAGTCCGTCCTCAAGAGAGATTTGTGTTTTAAAGGGGCATAGTCCCGGTAGTGTAGATGGCGCTGTTGATGATACTGCCGAAGATTACCGAAGTAGAGCTGTCATCAAGAGTAAAGTGCGTAGGTGTTGCTAAGTAACGTTGCCTTTGTTGTCTTCTCTGCGCATCGCGCAGTCTGTAGTAATGCCAGGGTGCGTGCATATGTGCTTGTTATTATGACATCACAAAAGAAGTTTGCTAAAGCTGTCATCCCCCTCAGCCGAATCATGAGCCGAACTGTGATCGGACCACTGACTACAGTGAATCGGACTTCTTCGGACTCGGGGAAAGTGGGCCAAAGCGTAAGCGCCAAAAGAAGTCGATAGCGTGTCTCTATAGGAAACTTGCGCCGTGCGCCCGCGTACGCATTTGACTAAAACACGGGGACCATGCACCTTTAACAGACAACATGTTCAAACTCTTGAATGCTTTATCCTCAAATTACTTCATAGTTCAGGCAACTCAATGAGACTCAGAGAGTCATACAAACAGAGCCCTTCATACAAGGACTAAGTTTATGCAGTATTTTGTATCATTTTGCTCGTACTTTCTGCACAAAGCAGAAGTAAATGTTCCAGTTCTTGTGTTTTGTAAATTTTTCAAGCATTTGTAGGGTTATTATGCACATTCAACCAGAAGCACTGTGATGCAGAATACCAAGCTGCAAACTCTGAAATCCTGTTCTAAATACCACAAACCTATCCTTACATTTTCAATAAAATAATTGAACTAGAAAAGCACTCAGAGAGCGCAGACCTCTGCCAAGCATGAAGCTTATTTCCACCACTACACTGATCTTGTTCTTCCCAGGGAGGTGCTCACCTCCCTGTTCTTCCATTGAGATATCTTACGTACACACAACATCGGTGCTAAAAGTCGCCAGATTTCCAAATATAGAAGCCTTCATTACGTCATAAGCCTTCAGCTGCACGGCGCGCCTCGTCCCATCAGAAACTAGAGCACGCACTTTAGTGCGCGCAGGCAAACCTCAAATACGCGCGGCCTGAACTCCCAAGTCCATTGACCCTACCTGCCAAAATATCAAAAATCCTTCATAAATTCCCCCAAAATTCTCGGATCACTACCAAAAGTTAATTGTTTGGTACTTGTGTCATTCTCAACCTTTCCTGCAAGTTTCATCCAAATCTGTTAACTACCGTACTTTTTGAGTTATTTTGCACACGGACAAACTAACTAACTAAATAATGAACGAAAGAACGAACACACAAACCAACGATAACAAAAACATAACCTCCTCCCTTGGCGGAGGTAATAATCATCGGTGTCTATAGCAAATAAGAAAACAAGCAATTGTCTGCAAAAAAAAGAAGAAATTATCACCTTGATAAAGGTAACAAGCTGACAAATTCCTGACAGTGCACAATTCCTGTTTATATGACTTCAAAGTTCAAACAAAAGTCTGAACAATCAGAATAGCTTTATAGCGAGGAGATTAAGTAGTCCATGACCACAATGACTGAAAAACAACAAATTCATAATTAATCACATACAGTCACAATGTTAGAATATCAGTGCCAGGGAGTTGGGTAAAGACAACACGTGGCAAATGGTTACCACATTAATTAACTGCAACTTTTACATGCAAAGGGTTGTATTTATGCAACCATATTTTGGTCTGTGTTGTGCTGAAGAAAAAAAAAAGCTTTTTGTTTGTTTTTTTTATTTCTTTTTTTTTAGCAAAACAAATCCTAATGCTCGTCATGTCAATTGACTGCCTGAACATAATGCACTGTACAACTGAACATTGCATGCTGACACTCTAACTAACAAGTTTTTTAGTCATGAAATTAAATTTTATTTTCAATATCATTGATTAGTTGTCAAATCATACAATCAGTTCCCACTTCAATGTTCCTTTGAAATGAGGTATTGTAGCTTGTACAGGTTGCTCTTGTATTAAACTTATGAGTGGAATCATGTACATGAAGACAAACTGTCTATGCCTATCTTCAACATATGTGCCACAAAAAATGACTTAACTTTTTGTGTGTTTTAGTGCAATTGTACAGACTGTCCCTTATATGTCCAGATACAGCAATCTTTCTTGATGCTTGTACATGTATTTTTTGTTATCTTGCTATCTGAAGCTGTTTATTAGCTCTTATCCTATTGTCATTGTTAATGCTTTGAGATGTGGGTTTGTTTTCAGCCAACCCTATTGCATTTTCATGATTCTAGTGCCTTTTACTTTAGCTATAGGCCTAATATGTTTGGCATCAGTTGTTTATGTGGAAATCAAAGAGTGTAATTTCTATGAGAAGTGAAGGTCTGAGAGGATGGCTCTGGTCAAGCAGTCAAACAAATCCAGATTTGAATTGTGCTATCATTCTAATTTCAGTATACAAATGTATGATTGATTACTTTGTACTGGTGAAAACATGTGCATATGTTCAAGTCAGAGCTTTACGTGCAGTAAAGATTTGTAGTGTACAGAGTGTTAGTGGAGCTGGGAGGAAAGCTGAGTCTCCCAGAGTCTCATTTATCCACCACAGCTGCCATTGATCACCAGCTGGATTATGTTTGAAAGAAGTAAACAAAAACCTGCCTCCTTAGTTTCCATTAGATTTCAAATCTGCCCAAAATCATGAAACAAACTAGTGACAAACAACTGGAATCATTTTACGTATGTATTAGCGGTGTGCAATGGCAGTTCGTTTGGCAACTTTGTGCAAATCTTTGTAACTTTCTCATTTAAAGGCAGGCATACAAATTATGGTCAAACTTTGTGATAATGTACAGTGTAGGCCTACATTGTATCCTGGTGGTGCTGGATTGGGGTTACAAAAATGTGTGCTTTGTGGTAGGACTTGCAGACTGAAACGTGTGTCAGCACACAGATCCTGTTCAGGGCTTGAAAAACCCCTGCTGGTAACACAAAGCTCATGTCAAGACCACTAGAGATTCTCCTATGTGGTGTGGTAATGGTTTGACTGTCATCTGCCATCTTTCTAACCTCATTTCCTTTCTGTAATTCCATACTTCCACTGTTTTAACCACCAAAAGTCCAATGGAAGTCTTTATGTAACCGTTATTTGATACAGAAATCTGTCTCCTGTTTCTGTTTTCCGATGATGGCATTGATGCTAACTACACCGTAGCTCCTTATGACATTGCGGCCTGTTGGTCAGACTCATTTCTTATGAACAACAACAACAACAACAAAAAGAAGATGAGTTTTTATAGCAACACACACTTCCACACCTTTCCTTGTTGGACTCACATTCCTTAAACATTTTACTCAAAAGCAATTACCATCATACTTCAAAGATTGTGCTCAAAGGATTCTGTATGAGTTTCTGTGCATAACATCAGGAATGTGATGCTATTTCACCTGACTTCTCTATTGATGATATCAAGAAAGTCAATACTATCATTATTTAAAGGGTGGAGCTTGGTGGGTACAAAAAATAGAAACAAAAAAGAAAATGAAGAGATTAAAAAAAAATCATATTTACTGTATATTCTAATTAAAGAAAATTACAATTTATGACAATGTAGTAAGTATTCCCATCTGTAGAAATCATCATAATGGATGTCGAGGGACAATGATGATCATTATAGTCAAGACATACTGTACATGTATAGTATCTCAAAGCAGCAGGTTATACCTCCAAATGTACAGTGAAAAAGGCAGATTTATGGTGTAGAATTTTGATTGCATACACAGTGTTGGTGCTGTAATTATGTTGTCATTTGAGCACTGTATGAGAGGTTTCAGTTGTCAAAAACAGAGTGATCATAATCAAAGGTGGGACCCACTTTTTATTATGATTGTTTTGTTTTACTCTGTTTTTTGATGTCTAAGCCATTCCAAAACTGATTTCCGTCAAATCAACTTTGAATTGCTCACATTATAATGACGTGTATATGCTCTGTACTATTGCAAAGTGGTTTCTTGGTATCTCTCAAAAAGTTTAAAGCCAAATCCTCATCTCCACCCATACTATACCATCCCTTTAAGTTGGCCTATTCTGGCTGTAAGTGTTATTGAAAAAAATGAGTAAAATGGTAAATTACACCAATTATACTTTAATGAGGTCATGGAGAGCCTGACAGCAATATTCCTTTCATCTGATGGAGAGGAGACATTTTGTGTTTGTCTTTAATAAATGTACAAATTGTAGGTTTGTTAAGAGTGTTACCTTACTTGAATTACATTTGACTCTGTGTGTGTTTGCTGGTTTATCATATTATCTGTCATTTCAGCTCAGGCTTTATAGGAACAAACCTTGAGGCACTCTTATGCAGATTGAAGGAAAAACAGTTGATGCTGTCAGTGATGCTGGTATTGTGTACAGGGGTAGAGGCACACATGTACTGTATACGCTATATATTTCGTGGGGGTTTTATTTCGCGAATCGGGAGCTATTTGCGAAATTAACAACACGCGAAAATATTACCTTCCAAAATGAATCCCTTGCCTTGATGATACGAACATTTCAGTACTAGTATACCATGTCACGGCTTACCGGAACAGACCATACTGGCTAAGCTTGTTTACGCACGTCCACGTCTACTTACGAATACTGTAGAGAGCCAATCCATTATCGCAAGGGGACCACTCGTCAGAAATCTAGCGCGATGGACTTAACCACTTCAAAAATGTTGAATTCTAACTTACTAGATCACAGAGTTTGGTAAGTTTTTTTCATGCAGTGTATAACTAGTATCATTCTTATTTGCTAGTAAGTTGAAAATTCACACTTTCTTTGCCACTTCATATTTTCTCTGGTCCCCCAATCGCGAATTTAACCACTTGCGAAAATGTGTGACAGCGGCAATTCGCGAAAATTTATGTACGCGAAAATTATAGCGTATACAGTATTCAATACTAGGTTTGTGTTGGGTTTTGTTCTGTTGCAGAGAGTCATGTTCAAAGATTCCCTGTTGATATTAGAATAATTATGCTTCCATGTTGGGTGCATAGATCTTTATATATTCCACCAAATGGGGTTCCATGTACATGATGTACAAGATCTGCTGACATGTCATATGCGGGTTCCATTGATTTCCACAGTGAAGCACTGTCTTTATTGTTTTTCATTTCCACAGACTTTATTCTCACACATAAAAAACCTCACCAAAAACGTCAGATAAAAAGTGACACTCAACTCTGCACACATACCAGATCACTTTAGTCACTTGTGGTTAGAGGAGGGAAATACCAACCTCACTGCCTGACTCCAGATCTGTGACATTCCATGCACAGGTGGTTGCTAAGCAACCATGACCTCAGGTTCTTCAGTCTCTTCAGGGAGGTGAGACACCTCCCTGGTCTCTTATAGCATGCCTCAGTGAGAGGTGGGTGCAGTCACCTCGGACTGCTGTGACTGATGGCTTGTAACCTACAGCATGCTGTTAGTTGGGAGGTCTTGGTAGAAAGAGTGCAAGCACGAAATATCTACTCTGGATAGGATATGTGGAATGGCATAAAATTGTAATCGCACTGCATGTGGAGAGTACATCGATCTATACAAACAAGTGTGCCTCATCACAAACTTCTGTTTAGAGATGAGTTGACCAGATTCTGTTTTTTCCATAAACATCTAGATGCACACAGTTTGGGATATATGAAATGTGTTGTCTTTTGAAAGCTTTTTGTCTGTAATCTCCTATTTGAATACTGTACGAGCTGAAATTTTCGCGTTGGTTTTAGTTCTGCGAATTTCGTGAATCGCCTTCGAAACGCGAAAATAATAACACGTGAAATAACAACGTGTAAATAAGTAAATTCAGTTAGACCCTGGCAACTGCGAAATTAACAACACACGAAAATGTCCTCCAAGTAGCAATTCACGAAAATATCTGTACGCGAAAATTTCAGCTCGCACAGTACCATTCATGGTAGAACAAAGAGCTTTTTTTCAAGCCAGAGTCAGGCTGGATGTTCAGTGAATAGGCCTAACCCTTACAGATGAAACTTTCTCTGCAGTCGCATATTGAAGACATAATCAGTCCAGGTTCATGCAGGCTGTAGTAAATTAAACAAAATCAAACAAATACAGTGAAGAACTATTAAATTGAAACTTGACCAAGCTTGGACATGAAATGAGGAAAAAAATATTGGGAAAGTTTCACAATGTTTACATACTGTGTCCGGCAGTGGCAGATACTGGCAGAAACATGTAAATTAATGGGGATGATGTTATCACGCCATATATACATTTATACAAAAATGGTAAGTCTCCATGTGACCTGTGCACATAAACCTTGCTTCCTTTCTTTTCAAATAAAAGCACTGATTGTAAGTTCTAAATTGCTGCATAGAAGTGTTGTTTAATATCACAGTAATGGTGTTTTATGTGTGTGTGTGTACAAGTGAATGTAATGGTTGTAAAAAAGTGATTACTTAGGCCTATTGCCTGTAGATAGTTGCAAGTCGCAACTTGATTTTGTGAATAATTCAAAGATTCCATAAATTTCCTGGTTTTGATTTTGACTTTGATGGAACTTTTACCATTCTGTTTGTATGTTTCTCCTTTGTTTATCAAAACTTGAACTTCAGGTACACTTTAAGTGTGCAGCTATTGAACCGATATATATGACTGACAGGGAGGAATGTTGGAAGATCACAAATATCAGTCACGTTCCATTCTATGTGCTTTGCCATGCATTGAAATTATTCTGTTTATTTGTAAGCACGGCACTGTAGCACAGAGATACTGAGGATTGAAATGACCTAGATTGAATTGACACCACACCTTGTCCAATTGATATGGCATGGCGGGCTGCTACAAACATAATTATTATTGACTTGCTTCCCTGCTTACCCTGGATGACTAAATCCTTACCCATGAAACTTGGCATGTACACGTGTATGTGTATTAGGGGGTGAAGTTGTGCCTATCAACTTTTGGGTGCACATGCTCCAGGTCAAAGGTCAAAAGGTCAAGGTCAAATACATAAAATTTCACTATTTTCATCATATCTATGCAATGCCTGAAGATATTTTCTTGAAACTTAGTGTATACATGTATTACCCGATTAAGATTCTCTGTTGAAAGTTTGGGTCATGAGGTCAAAGGTCAAAGGTCAAAAGGTCAAGAAAAATATTAAAACTTCACCTTTTTTCTCTGTACCTTGGAAATTGTTCAAGGTACAAATTGTATCTTCATGGACATATACATGTACTGACTGGCAGTGATTATCTAGAGAATTTAGGGTTCATGGGGTCAAATGTCAGGGGGCAAAGGCCAAGGGCAATACTTCAAAATTTTACTATAATTTCCCTCATGTTTATGCAATGCCAGCAGGATTATTTTTTTTTTACACTAGGTGTATGCATGTATTTAACCTAATAGAGATCTCTGGAAAGTTTTTCTTTTCTTTTGTTTTTGCCTCAAAGGTCAAAAGGTCAAAGATAAAGTGGAAGTGCTGAACTAAGTTTTTCCTCCATATCTCGGAAGTGGCTCAAGTTATCTTGAAACGTACTCATATTTATGCATGTTCTGCCTGACATTGCTTATCTTATGAATTTTAGGGTCAAAGGCCACATGAAAATGGTAACAATTTACTATTCAATACAGAAATTGCACTTTTTTTCCATACCTTAACGTGTTGCTTGATATTTGTGATATTGTGTTGGAAATGCATGCTGGACAGGTGAGTTAAATTTTCTTCAGTTGCTGCTGTGATGGCTATAGATGCAAACTTTGTTGTTCACACTGCACTTTGTGTTCAAGACTTTGTTTAATCTTCTCAAAATTGTCATTAAAACAACAGCAAACAGACAGAAAATGTTTTCACTTTAATTGTGGAATATACATTGTACATTGTATTTACCACTGGTGTATACACAGCTACTGTTAGGATTGCACTAGATGTGAGTTTCAAAGTAATAATGTACTTTGGTGGGAAGCAACACCCTTTAAATATGAGCTCATTCACATGGTGCTTATCATTTAGTCACAAAAATGTTATCAATAAATACTTGATAGTAATATATTGTGCTCTTTCATTTAATGGTAAACAGTTGTTTGATAGTGAAGTGTGGTATGCCTATACTTCCAATGAACTTGCCGTGTTCATAGCGGCCTGAGAATGCAGAAACCCAACATTTCGCTGTCTCTAGAGCGATCTGATGAAACAAAGCCAAAAATGCAAACATACCAATTATCAATTGACACGTTATACACCCGTATAATTTATATGCACACCACATCCAATACAATGTTGACTCGTACAGATGATGCTATACAGTGTATGACAATGATAGTGATATTGTATGTTACAATATATATGTGTGCTTTGTATGAATGTATCAATGTAACCGGATATGCATGCAAACAAAAAAAAATTTCCATAAACGGACAATGAAATTGTATTGAATTGAATTGAAGTTCTTGGAAAAGTCATCGAACTTTTCTGTGAACAAACATCAATCTTTAAACTATGTAGTGACATTTGTTTGCATTGTGGTCTATCAATCACCTCACACATTGGTGTACAGCATATGTTGTGTGGATCATTGAGAATATCCATTATTTGGTCATTCATAATTCTTCACTTTTATCTTTCAGCTTTGTATTTACAACCTCTCTATATTGAGGTGTGCATGTGTACTGTGATCCCCGAATATCCTTTTTTTTTTTTTTTTTTTTAAATCTCATGCAATACAGACATTGTATGTGCTTTTCAATTGATAACTCTTAGTGTCATACAGACGGTCCAGGGTACATATCATGTACATCATCATTCATTGGTATTGTCATTTCTTCTGAAGATGACAAGCAACGAAAGACTTGTACCAGTTTTCTGTGATTAAAATATTCATGGAAATTGTAATTATGTGCAAGTCTCTTTCAGCCAATGTACCACATAGGGCCTACTGCCTGTGTCAGGTATGAGTGTTTCACGCATACAGTGTATCTATAGGCCTTTAATGTCTGTACATAAACAGTATTCTTGCTTTGTTCTGTGACATGTATACATGAATTATTAAATGTCATGATCTCCAATCAGTGTGATCCAATTCATTTGTATTAGAGGAAGGACAGAAACTGTGTGTGAGACCCAAAGGAAAGAGGGAGAGAGAGAGAGAGATATAGAAAGATAGGAAGATAGGAATAAAATTGGAGGAAGAAAGATTGAGGGAGGGGAGAGAAAAATTTCATACACAAAGCTTCATAATGTTTGAGCAGGGAGGTGGGAAGTCCCACCTCCCTTGTTTCAGTAAAGCTGGCAGTACGTTGTATTATGTGGGGTGGTAACTATGACAGCCACTCCGCTGCTTTATCGTCTCTCAGCTGTCTGTTGTGGAGGCAATCGCCATATTGTTTGTTTCAAAGCCTTGTCATAAATGATATACAGGTTGTATGTCTCTATGAATTTTAATAGCGTGAATCATGTGCGGATGTCCTGAAACCTGCTATGAAACTGGTTGTGTACTGAACTACTGAGTACTTGTACATAGTATCTACAGTGTATGAATGAGATGAAGGATGTGCCATTCAGTGCCACTTTCAGATTTCTCCTAAAATATTCCACCATTATGATTTGCACATTCAAAGCAAATGGGTGCAAAACACCCTGTCACATCCTTGCTTGAAATGTTTTAGCCATGCATGTGAATGATGTCTCATGTTGAGTACAAATGTTACCATGGTGATGAGGTCAAGAGTGAGAGGGCAAGCCACGCCCTCCTGGTCCCCTTAACTCCTTGACACCAGGGACCTGTCAAGAGATCAAGGGTTCTGTCACTCATTTCTTATCTGTCAAATCTCTCTCTCAGAGTGTTCCCTGAGGTACTGCCCTGTAATCATTGATGTAACTATGGAGTTACATGACTGCAGGTAGCTAGCAATGTCTCTGAATCTCCCAAGAACCCCCAGTAATCCCTCGACAAACTTTACAGTCCAATCAGGAAGGATGCACCAATTCTATTGCATACATTGTACAACGTAGTTTGTAGTACTTGTGTGTTCAACTGCCATTTCAAGGTTCATTGTCCAAGAATTCAATTGTTTGGTACACTGGGTTGGTTGCTTTGTGGGTGTTGTTTACTGCTTGTGGTATGTGTGAACAAGCTGTACAGTATGAGGATTTGTGTGGGTTTTGGCCTGTAAAGGTACATGTTCATCGTGCAGTCATATATTTTGTTTTATTTTGCTCTGCTATGCAAGATGACTTTGATGTGTAATAGTAATGTTCATTTTACTTCCAGAGACTGAGAAAGATCAATGACAGAATGAATTCACATGTCTATTGAACAAAATGTTTGTGTTTTTCACACATATAGCTAGGGTTGTGAAATGAGAGAAATGAATGAACATGTATCCATAGTCTCATTCCATGCATTTAGATGCCTCCACCACAAAGTGGTGTTGACTGACGGCATAATGTTCTTAGGTTGTCCATCCCTCTGTCCATCCGTCTGTGATGAAATGAGCTTGGAAGCAAAATCATCCCACCCTAGAATGTCATTTACAAAATTTATTATTGATGAAAGGATGGATATATTATATGTCTGTCTTTTCGTCAAAAATAGATTTTGTACAATGATTCTTATGCGGGAAGATTTTGCTTCCGAGCTAATTTCATTTCTAAAAGAATTTGTCAGGAGTTTTATAGGTCTGCAATATTGTTGTACATTATCTTTGCCTGCATCACTTGCTGTATATCTGCATGTACAGTATTTGAATGACTTGAAATTCCTGTTTGCTATGATACAGGTTGTGGGATAGGATCTGTCATATATTTCAATCTTGACTGCTCATTTGTCTGTGCGTTGCAACAATGCTTAGATTGTAATAAGGTTAATTTTGTTCTCTGTTTGTCACATGTGTGGTTTTAATTGAAACAAACACACACACACACACACACACACACAAACAAACAAACAAACAAACAAAAACAAACAAACAAACAAACAAACAAACAAACAAACAAACTCTGAATAAGGGCTTGTTCTTCATCTCTCTTGAGGTATACACATTTCATGTTCACCTGAACAATCATTATTTGTAGTTTTGTGTGGCATCCAGTGCAGAAATATCAAATTCATATTTGATGATGTGAAAGGATTTCATTAAAAACAGAACTGATGTTAGCAGAGTTGTAAGATATTGAAATTGCATGCCATCAAAATAGCAAATACCATTGCCTAGTAGACCCATGAAGTGAATGGGAGAACATTTTTCTTTTTCTTTTTTTTTTTATTTATTTATTTATTTATTTATTATTATTATTTTTTTTTTGGGGGGGGATTACATGAGCTTAGATCATATAATTTATGTAGGTTTCACCAGTTTTCATAGGCAGTGAAACACCCAGGTTCTTCTGACGTTCTACATAATATGTCTAAGATGCAGTTTCTAGGCACCTATTGGAACACGTATGTACAGTGAAAAACATAGATGAAAGACCATTTATTATTTTTTTATTTTGAGATTCTTTCTTCTCTTTCTTTTTTTTTTTCGTTATTCACAGCAATACAATACACCTCTTTCAAATAAACCTACACTGTATCAGGTTTCAGTGTTTTCAAACAAAGTCACTGCACTTTTTTTATGAATGTTTTTCATCTAATCGCTAGAATGAAATATTTAGAAATCTGATCTGTAGTCCCTACAGAAGGCATAGTTGTTATCCTGATAACAAATCTAGAATGCGTCATTGCAGAACTTACTGCCCAGCTCTATGAAAACTTAAATGACTATTACAGACCTTACAATTAATGTAGTTTTCTTCAGAACCAGAAATAAACTGTGTTCAATGGAAAATTTTGATGATTTTCTGTTTTTTGTTTCCTTTCATCCCACAGTCGGCTCTCACTTCAGACATCGGGTCTTGTGACCTCCCATGCAGAAATGTTTCGGTAAGACATTCAAGCCATTATAAGTGATTCTTGTGTAATGGTAATATGAAACTTGTCAAATCAGACAAGCTGTTATGATGTATGATGATGCATGCAAATTTACATTCAGTTCTTCTGTTCAAAGTCTCTCCTCATTCACTATGAACTGTGGTGTATTCATGCGCTGTACCTGAGATTAGTTGTCCCCGCCGAACGAGTTCGCAGCAGGGGACTATGAAACGGGCTCCGTATGTGTGTGTGCCCGTGTATCCGTCCGTCCGTCCGTCTGTCTGTGCGTCCGTGTGTGATCAAAATGTTCAATTTGCTACTTCTCTGTCATTTATGAGCTAATTTTGATTCTGTTTGCTTTATATGATAGCACTACATGGGAGCTTTGAAACTTCTACACAGAATTTCAGTTGTGACCTTTGACCTTGACCTTTGACCTATACTGTACATTTTCCTTCAAAATGCTACTCCTTCGCCATTTCTAACCCGATTTCGATTCTGTTTGCTTTATGTGATGGCACTAGGTGAGGGCTTCAGAACTTCTACGCAGAATTTTATACCTTTGACTTCTTTGACCTTTGACCTTGATTTTTTACCTATATTGTACATTTTGCTACAAAATGGTACTCCATCGCCATTTCTAACCCCATTTCGATTCTGTTTGGTTTATGTGATGGCACTAGGTGAGGGCTTCAAAACTTTTACACAGAATTTTGACCTTTGACTTCTTTGACCTTTGACCTTGATTTTTGACCTGCATTGTACATTTTGCTACAAAATGCTACTCCTTTGCCATTTCTAACCCAATTTCACTTCCGTTTGCTTTATGTGATGGCACTAGGTGAGGGCTTCAAAACTTCTACACAGAATTTTGACCTTTGACTTCTTTGACCTTTGACCTTGATTTTTGACCTATATTGTACATTGGCTACAAAATGCTACTCCGCCATTTCTGACCCGATTTTGATTCCGTTTTCTTTATGTGATGGCACTAGATGAGGGCTTCAAAACTTCTACACAAAATTTTGACCTTTGACTTCTTTGACCTTTGACCTTGATTTTCGACCTATATTGTACATTGGCTACAAAATGCTACTCCTTCGCCATTTCTATCCCGATTTCGATTCCGTTTGCTTTTTGTGATGGCACTAGGTGAGGGCTTCAATACTTCTACACAGAATTTTGACCTTTGACCTCTTTGACCTTTGACCTTGATTTTTTACCGTTATTGTATATTTTGCAACTAAATGCTACTTCCGGGGGGACATATTTTACGCACCGTGTAATTTCTACTTTTCCTTGTTTCTTCTGTAATGTTTGCCCTTCTCCTCCCTCAGATTTTGTTCTTTCTCATCAAGCTTTGAGCTCATTATGATGGTCTCCTGCAACTTACCATTCATTATTCTTTGAGCTCTGAGTTTGATTTACAGCTTGTTTGTTGTCAAATACGAAAACAATTTAAAAATAGAAAAATTTTGACTTTTTATGCCATTTTAAAACTCAAAGACATTATGCCTCTATAAGCTGATTTACAACACACACTAGTTGATATTTATTTCAAAGAAGATGTGCCCTGTTGAATATTCAAAATATAGTGAATTAGAGTCAGGTAATGAGGTAAGTGTAACCAAATATAATTCCTTAAACTTTCATCTGAGTGTTGAACTTCTTTAAGTTCAGCTTTATGAGGTAGTTTTTGTGTTACTTTGTTTCATTTGTTTTTTCCCAATTCCCGGGAGCTGTATTCAACTGATTAGTGACACTGTCTTACCAAATAACCTTAAATCCATTGCAGTGTGACACTGGCTGTTCATCCTGGGACAATTCAACACTTGAAGCATGCTACACAGAGTGTGTGAGTATTACACCAATGTAATGAAACAGGCAGATGATATTCCAGTAAGATTCAATGGAAGATGAAGAGTTTCAGTTATCATGAGAGAAAGTCTTGTAACCAACATAGGACCCTCCTGATGTTCATATAATGCAACCAATATAGCACCCTCCTAATATTCACTTAATGCTGCCATTGTGCATGTGTATACTAAGGGCAAAATACATTGTAAGTTCCATATCATCAGGCACTGACTGACAATGCTAATTTTGGATGAAAAACAACAACAACAAACAAACAAACCTTTCGACAATCTTACAAAAAAAAAAAAGAAGAGAAAAAATAATCTAGAAGTCATCAGGCTTCCTGAACACCAAATATATTTGTAGAGAGCTGCAAGTAAGATTTTGCAGAATTTCATTGTCACTTGTAACACCTGTAAAAACAAAAAATGACTGTCACATGAGTAATTATTATGTATAACAGAATATCAGCACTTGGGATTTATTTTGTCATTAATAATTGGGCAACTCAGGTCTAAATTAGTAGCTTCTTGTATATGCACATGACTGAGACCATTTTCACCTAAAGAATACCAGGTACATACTTTTGTGTGGGTAAAATTATTATCAAACCCACAAGATGAATTATGTATAGCTCTCTTTATCATGCAAGCAAATTTTGTCTGGAAAATGTGAACATAGCTTAAAAACAGTTATCCTCTTGCATTTATTTGGCCAAAACATTTGCATTATAAATCATTTCAGACTCAAAATTACTTTTGAATGTTTCTGTCTCCCAAAGAGTTGAAGATTGTACAAAATGTTTTCATTTGTATTTCTTTCCAGAATGTAACATACTTTGGAGAATCTCAAAGAGTAAGTATTCCCTGACTATCTCGATGTTTCAATTCTATCTACTGTTTGGAAGCCATCATGCCCAGTCCATAGATATTCTTCCAAATTTTCAGAAAGTTTTAAATGGCATGAGGGTAACATGAGACAAAGTGAGAGCTCAAATCAAAATATGGTAGTAAAGACTGTACTTTGCATGTCTGCTGTTAATGTATCCAACCCATCATGGCATTATTCTAGTGAAACTGAAGTTATCAAATCCAAGACAATTGTTAAATGAGTTGGACTGATTCTATTGAGAAATGGGAAATCTGACAGTTAGCAAATCAAAAGGTTTGGTGTGAACAACTGCCTGTCGAAAAAAAAATATTTTGAAATTTGTGATTAATTTTAAAGAGATAGTTTTTGACAATAAACCAGCAAGCTAAGGATCTAAATAATTTTATGTAAAAATACCATAATCAGAAAAATGGCTGCAATGTGATTTCATTAAATGTTTTCATAGTGTGGGGTGACATACACTTTGACCCCTCGAAGACAAAGGTCATGCCATGATCGGTGGTTGTAACCAATTACTCAAGACTGCTCACTATCTCTTGACACATGAACTAGAGATAAGTTTGAGATGACTTTGAGAGTGTAGTATTGTCTCTGGACAGTCCTTTCATGTGGACCAGCCTCACATTGTCTTTCCACACCGTGACACTAAAGCAACAATCAGTTCTGTACTGTGGACTGTGGAAACCCAGAATGCCATTGGCTGTCTGAGAAGTACACTTTCATTTATAGTGCATACCACATTTATCAAAGTTTTTGTATTGTGTATTAAACTTCAGACATGAAGTGAATTAAAGGAAACCAAAACCGAAATATAAATGTGGATTGAGTGAAAGCAGCAATATTAGTTCAACTCATCAGTGAAAGTTTGAGGAAACTGGACATTCCATTCAAAAGTTTATGAATTGTTTAAGTTTTGGTACTGTCATCGCTGGACAAGGAGACTAAATACAGTTCAGTATGTTGTAATGGACAATAATCTATAGAATACATAATGAAAATTCAACATATTTTCACTTTTCTAACATTATAAAAGAGCACTTTGCTTATTTCTTTCAAAAAGCACAGGGAATGATATTACCCTTAACATGTGTTAGTAGCATGCCAATGAAATGTGTACTTTCCATGAAAAATTAAATGATTTTGGGATTTTCAATATGTTTTCTTTGTGTTGTTGTCTGCAATGATGTCAAGAACTGTAATAGTCTCCTCATCCAGCAGTGACAACACAGAAACTTTAACAATTCATAACTTTTGAATCAACTGTCCGATTTTCCTCAAACTTTAAAGCTAATACATGTATTCTTCTAAATGCTTCTTTCACTCAATCCAAATCTATATTTGGGTTTTGGTTTTCTTTAATCATTTTGCTGATAAACATGTTTTTATGTGTGTGTATACAAGGTGCAATATTGTGAACTTGGCTGCCTGTTTGCTGAAGATGAGCATGCATCAATTATAGCAGGTGAGTTTCTTCAAATTTATATATTAGCATTGTGTAAAACTTATAGTGTTTCCTGGTCAAATTTGAACATGCTGTTGAATTGATGGTTTGTGAGCAACACGTGCTCATCAATAGTTCTTTAAACAAATTAAAAAAATCAGCTCTTCTGTACCTGAAATCCCAAAATAGCACATGGACTGTGGAGGTCTAGAAATTTACATTGATTTTTTGAAGCTGTCATAATCACATCTCAGTGAGATTACACTTTGACCATGGAAGTACATTGTATGGTGTGGTACTGGTGTACATCAGTTGGCATAGTGTAGTGCGGGTGTACAATAAGATATCAATTCCAGATTTATTTTTACAGTACCATTCAATTACTGTATGAATGCATAATGTTACCTCATACTCTCAGATGATGGCATGATACTACTGTGAGTAAAAAGTTTAAATCCTAATACTTCAAAGTATGTTGCTACCATTGACAAGAGCCATCCCACATGTTATCTTTCTCTTATGTTAAGGGAATACTAATAGAGGAACTGAATTTGAAACTTTACTTGAAATTAGATTGGAATGATTCTGTGTTATGGAATATCACATTTCTTTTGATGCCTCTTACAAGGAAAGACTGCATATTACATGTATGTGTATTTACATTAACATGCTCTGCTTGCCGAAGTGGTAATGTTGCATTAATTGCATTCTAGAAACTAGAGAAGCACTCTGAGAGCGCAGACCTCTGCCAAGCATGCAGCTCATTTCCATCACTGATCTTGTTCTACCATAGAGATATCAGTGATTTCCACCCATAGGCCTACGTACTTATAGCATGCTGAAAGTGTTTATACTAGTAGTGTGCTGAAAGTCGCCCGATTTCCCAATGTAGAAGCCTTTAATTGTTACGTCATAAACCCTCAGCTGCACGGCGCGCCTCGCCCTAGCAGAAACTAGAGCACGCATGTTAGTGCGCGCATACAAACCTCAAATACGCGCAGCCTGAACTCCCAAGTTCATTGACCCTACCTGCCAAAATATCAAAAATCCTTCATAAATTCCCCCAAAATTCTCGGATCACTACCAAAAGTTAATCGTTTGGTACTTGTGTCATTCTCAACCTTTCCTGCAAGTTTCATCCCAATCCGTTAACTACTTTTTGAGTTATTTTGCACACAGACAAACTAACTAACGAACACACACACAAAGCAACGGTAACGAAAACATAACCTCCTCCCTTGGCGGAGGTAATAACATAACTATGTGAAAAGTGACTCATTCATATCAAATGTTTTAAAGAGGTAGTAGTCACCATCTGTATACTGCCCAAATTGTCTGGAGTTATGAGTACAGACAAGGAATATTGACTTGACTCATTTCAGCTGAAGTAGGGGAACCCTCCACCCCTGAAATCAGTGACATAGAGGCAACCACTCTGACACTTTCTTGGACGCCGGCAGACAACTCAGCTGTTACCTACCTAATTGAGTGGCGCTATGCAGAGGGTGCTAATACAGCATGGAATTATTATGGATCATCAGAGGTTTGTTACATCTCAACGTGTTACTGAGAAACTTTCAGAGTATAAAAAGAATGATTTATCATCATTCTAGTCAAAAACTGTTTGGGCTGGTCTTCATATGTATTTCTGTTAAACATCATGTAGGCAAGTTGCCATGAACAATAACTTAATTACCAGTAGTTATTAAGATTCTGTTCTTGTTTTCCAACAGTCATCGAAAATAAATGGCATTGTGTAAAGAAGAGTTTTTGGAAGATATCTATTTCACTCTAAGACTTATTTCTGGAATTCAGTGGAAGTCACACTGATGTGGTTGTTATGAAACATGAGAGTGATCTTCCCCTTGACTTTCCCCACAATGCAGTAGTGAGAATATTATGTATTGATTTTGCTTCAAGAAGACAATTTTTTTTTCTTTGTCTTTTTTTTTATTGTTTACTTTTATGTGAATTATGTGGTCAAGTCTAAAAAAAGAGCAGACCTACATTCTCCTGTCTCAGATTGTCCAACTTGTTTTTGCATTCGCACAAGAGTGTCAGAGGCATTATTTAAAACATTTTGCCGGGACACACGCTCTTTGATGTAACCTGGTGTTTTGTACAGTTTATCCACTCATAAAAATTATTCATGAGAGTTTGGAGGGGGGGGGGGGGCATGGGGTCTAATACTTTTTCTGCACCACAACCCGGAAGTACGTAAGTGGCACTAAAAAGAAATAGATACAGATCTTGAAGTGTGATCGCGGGTTCTGCTGAAGACCTTTTTTTTTTTTTTTTTTGCTTGTCAGCCGAAGAAACCTGGAAGTGGAAGGGAAGAGATGAACTGAGGACCCTTTTTTTCTTTTTTTTTTGCTTGTTAGCGCATCAAGCCCAGAAGTAGCCCCCCCCCCCCTTTTGAAAACGCTCCGCCGGCCCTGATGAACACTTTAATAATGGGTGCTTGGTTGTTGACTTCAGTGTGAAATAAACTGCACACGAAGTACTAATATGTAGCTACACTGCACATTGGTATCTCAGTCCAGACCAGCCTGTATTCAAACCGTAGTGTGTAGGGTATATAGGGCATGCAAGAGTAATGACAATGATAATGATAATGAATAACGTTTATAAAATGCTTAATACTTATGTTCCTAAGTGCATCAATCTGGAAAAAAAAAGTATAATATTGAGGTAAAATACAGCATTATATACATATGATGTAATGACAGCAACAACAACAACATGTAAATGTTGATTGCGGTATTCTTGGTTGAATAGTTATGCCAGCATGCTATAATGTCTATTCATCACTGTCACATTCTATCTTCAGCCGATAAGTGACTCAAGTCTGAATGTGGAGGATTTGATACCCTATGCCCTCTATCAGTTCAGAGTGGTTTGGGTCATCACTCCGAGACATACCCTCTCCTCGAACCAGTCAAGAGATGTCAGAACTGAGGAGTCTGGAGGTGAGACTAGAACTTAAAAGCATATGATAATTCAAGACACATACAGTGTATATTCCACCACCTGATTCAACTGAAAAGGTAGTTACATTTTTTCACATTGAGAATGAACATGAGATTGACATTATGTGCCAATTTGTTGACCTGAAAAAACTCAAACGGTATTTTCCTCTATTAACTCTTTATGTGCCATGGTGGGAACCCCCTGTGTGCCACATTATTCTGAGACACGAAGGTGGTCATGCTTTTAGAAAGAATTCTGTTTTTCCAATTTGTATAACTTTTACAAATTTCTGTTAAGACGGGCATAATAGTAGGCTAAGTTAGAGAGGAATTCCAAGCTTTGTTTCGATATAAATTGTATGACGAATCTATTTTCAATTTTTCTTTTTAATTACCAGTTACTACATTACTGTAAAGTCATGACTTTTGCACATAAAACCGTGACAGAAACTTAGAATGTATAAGAAAATCTAGTTGGGAACACCGCTTGATAGTCAATCACCACATATAATTCAAGCCGTATATCAGAGGAACAAAGGCACGAGAAACGCTTTCATTGTGCTGCGGGATTAGCAGTAATTAGCGATTTATCGATCGGTTTTGGCGGCTTTGTTTGTTGAGCAAAATATGCGAAGTTGTTGACTGAGTCGGACGTGCGAACGTGGCACATAAAGAGTTAAATGTTTTTTTTTATATTTCCTTTAATGTGAAGGTGTATTCTGTTATTCTGCAGCTCTGAAGCGTCATGTGGCAGCAATTTCATTTCATTTCATTACATTTCATTTCATTTCTTTAATGTCCAAATTATGTTTAAAAACATGG
Organism: Diadema setosum; assembly: GCA_033980235.1. Taxonomy (NCBI): domain Eukaryota; kingdom Metazoa; phylum Echinodermata; class Echinoidea; order Diadematoida; family Diadematidae; genus Diadema; species Diadema setosum. Next base: position 89,160 of record CM067076.1, on the reverse strand, counting down.
CATGGAAATTTGATTTTGTCACACATTCATAAACACATATTGACAACAGATAAATAGCAAATAATTAAAACATCAAGTGAATACTCAAAAAATACAGGGAACCAAACATACATCACAACATTGACTAGCATCATGTGTTTAACGTGCAGAGGGGGAAAATAAATATATTTGTGTACATACACAGAAAACTATGGAAAAATCAATTGCCGCAAAAAGTTGTATAACCACAAATTCTGAAACACCTTACTTTACACAGACCATTCCAAATGTCATAATCCATAAATTATAACACATATTATACATATTCCTTACACCCCCCCCCCCCCCCCCCCCCCCCCCCCCCCCCCCCCGAGCAGAATACACAATCACAGATACGGAAATTGCGATTTGTGGTAGCTACATTGTATCTGTGTTTTCTCTTTTCCATTGTTCATGATGCAGCGCCCTCTACATCACCGACAATCACAAGTCTGACGAGCTCCAGTCCCTCAGCTATCTCTGTGTCATGGGAGCCTCCTCCCTTTCCTAATGGCCCTATCACAGGATACTCAATAACTGTTCAAAACTTTATTGGTCAGCCTTCGGTTGTTCGGTCAGTTGTAGCATCCAAGCAGCAGGACACAGTGGTGGACTCTACCCTTCAGGCGTCCACTCTGTATAGAGTTTTTGTGAGTGCAAGTAATATGGCTGGGGATGGGCCGGCTGATGGAAGAAATCTGACAACGGCTGAAACTTCTAATGGTGAGTGTAAATAGTTAAAAGGCAGTGTGGTAAACCTCAGCATTGATTGATAATGTATGTTTGTTGACTGGAAGGCATAGGTTGAAGGTATCCATGTCTAGACTAACATCTCAGTGTACATTTCCAGCTCAGACTGACTGGAAACCTTGTAAGCCTTTTTGGATTGAGTATTGTTCCAGTATCAACAATTTATTTAAAATAACCAATAAGAACTCCCATCTGTGTATGCCGCATATATTTACTCAGTTTTGATCATACATATCTCAGTTTTTTTTTCTTTTTTTTTTATAGCAAGTATCCCTTATCTATAGATTTAATGTGTGGATTGCGAGGTGTAGATCTGAGTGCCTGAACTTTTTTAAAGTTATTTTGCTGTTGTACAATCTCACTAATATAATAACATGTATTCTATTGGCTGTATACCCTATGTTCATGATGTATAGATAGAGCTATGCAAAAACAATGTCTTCATTTCCATTGGCGTATAAAATGAAATCTTTGATGTAATCACACAAACATGTACTGGAACAACAAGAGAGCAAGCCCACATTACCCTCTCATACTAATAAGTGTTAAACACAGTCCAATATTACTTATGAGGCAAAGCTTTTGAAAATACCAGTGTCATCTTTAGAATTTGCTTTATTTGGGTGTGGCCTCATTTATTGAGATAATCTTCACATCTGTTTTTATTAACAGTGATGTTATTCTAGTGGAGTTATAAATATAGATACTCGATCAGATTTTTACACTGTTTGATCTTGGTTCTGCAAAACTTAATTTTCTATTGTATTGTGACATGTCTGCATCTTACTCTAAAAATTGTAGTCAAATGGATGATTGTTTATTGCTTTGATAGGAGGTAGGACCTAAACACTTTGATTGAATCTACTAGCCCACCAGACTGAATTAACAGATTAAACTCATATGTTTCCCCAAAGTTATAATAAGGTATCATATCCTGTGTAACGTACTTTGTAAATGATATGATATAGTTCCATCATGGAGGCGAATCAAAAATGCTGAGTGACATGTATTATGTGTGCTCCTCATACAGAGTAGGCATTTTGTCATCAACATGTAAAGGCATACATTTAGTACCAAGTTATGTATATGAAATTTACATACATGTATACTACAACGTGAACTAAAGTAAAATCTGCTGTATGTCAGATTGATGAATGCCATTTGAGAATTTCTTTTCTTTTGTTGAGTTTAATTACAGTGTATGTCGTAGCATAATATGATTGGTATTCCATATTATGAGGTACATGTACAGTATGCAAAGGAATGTACTATATGTAGCTGTATTATTATTGTGTTTGTTTTTTATGTGTACCACAGTAGGCCTATGTGATGATTGCGTGTAGATTTTTATGTCACAACCTTAAAGGGTGCTGAAGGCATTGTCAAGATCACTGATCTTTAACATTTAGTTGAAGGGCCATACAATTATTATATATGGCAGATAAAGACCCCGTTTACAGTGCAAGGCTTGGCTGTGGCCGAGCCGCGGCCGAGCCCACCTTCATTTCAGTGTAAACGCACAAAAGGCCAAATGCGAGGCCAAAATTGGCCGCGCATTTGGCCACCTGGAGGTGGTTTCGGCCGCTGAGCCCGGCCTTTTCTCAGTGTAAACGCAAACTGGGCCAAATGCGCAGCCAATTTTAGTCTGGCTGCCAAACTCTCTCCCTGTACAATTTCGCTATTCAGGATATTAACCCCCTCAATGTCGAAAACTAGTATAGTTTAAGGTGGTTTTGTTCTGCAAAGGATTTTTCCCTTCGGCAAAGGCCTTTGCCGGAACGGCGACTTCGTCTCCACGGAATTCAGTTGGCAAAGGGTCTGAAAACCAGACTATACCAAATTGCATTTGTTTACAAGCAGAGCGCCACTATGACAAAATATTGAAAGGTTTGAATCAAAAGCGCGGCCGAGCCCGGCAGTGTAAACGGACAAAATTGCGGGGCTTGGCCTCGCAATTGACGAAGGGCTCGGCCCAGCCCCGCACTGTAAACGGGGTCATAATGATCTCATGAGAGAGTGGAGACATCCCAGTTGAAAGTGTACAGCAGTGAAATTGCTCTAGTCTATTTTGCTTTCCCCCTACAGTGACAGGCATTGTACCATATCTTGTGGTTGGGGTTACCAGTGCAGATGTGAACGCTATGCCTTTACAACCAGCAACTACTGTGGCCTTTGCTGAGTATGACTCCCTCACTGGTACTGATACACCAAGGAATCTGCACACAGTAGACAGAGAAAATGTGACCATTGAAGGTCAGTTCGCAACATTTTAAGACATTGTTTTGTGTGTGTGTGTGTGTGTAATCAATTCTGTACCAATTTGGTTTTTTTTTTCTACATGATTTTAAGATATTGTTTTGTGTGTGTATGTGTGTAATCAATTTTGTACCAATTTTTTTTTTCTACATGATTTTTTTATTTGATCCTGTAATTGATCTTTTCTAGGTCATATCTCTTTTATCAGTTTTTGAAACTTGAGACATCAAACTTTTTTTTTCCACTTCTTGTTGACTTTATCTTTCTAAGGAATTACATTTGGTACAGTGCACTCCCGTTATAAAGAACACAGCTATAACGAAATTTGGGTTAAAGGTCCAGTTTACCTTTGGGAGCAGTGATTTCAAAAATGTTCAAGATAGCACATTTGATGCATATGTGTAGGTCTGTTGTATCATAGAACATCCTACCATATGAAATATTTGCAATAAAACCTAAAATATAAGGAGATATCAGGGTTTTTCTCAATAAACCGTAACTGTATACGGTTTAGTCTGGAAACATCTTTATTACGACTATTGTTCACATTCTGTGTATTTAACAACACGTAACATCGAATATACGGATTCAAATTTTGACAGTGGTTGTTTCTATCCCTAACTCACATTTTAGAACTATTTAACAGCACTAATGCTGGGTTTTTGTTTCATCTGCAAATGGTAAATTATGCCTTTAACATCGAAATAAAAATTCAGGCCACAACTTTATGGCTCTATGTATTTTTATTGTTTATTTGTTCGGTTGTAACAAAATGTTGATATGACGAAAGAAAACTGCCGGCCCCAAGGATGTCGTTATAACGGGAGTCCACTGTATATCTGTTATACAATGTAAACTGTTGCTTTTAAATGTCATTTTGTATTTGTGCTCTGTTTAGCTGAATTATGTCATTTCCGTGCTTATGTTTCAGTCCAGAATGAATATTGTTCTGTCTATTTGTACCAAAAGAAACCAAAACAAAACAAAAGAAAACCAAAACTTGAATATATATTTTGTGAATTTTTCCTACATTTTGTTCAGGCATGGCAGGCATCATGTAATACAGATGTCATTTTGAATGTGTGGGACAAGCTTTACATAATGAACAAATGGAAAATTCTCCATGTGGGAATATTTTTTTTTTTTGTAGTAAAGTGATTATCCTGCACAACAAAAATGAACAACAAGAAAGAGAGATGCAATGTAATGCTCAAATTCATATTTTGTCAATCATTTAGTTCCTACACTCACCAACAGCAGAGCTGTTTTTGAAATGTAGACGTATATAGCGATTCTTAGAGACTACGAAAAGACTAGATTTATTAGAAGGGTGAAATAATTTCAAAGACATCTCTGTGGTCTCTTTTGTAAATTTTAAGATCTTATGATCAACAGAGTTTTTTATTTTTATTTCTGAGATCTCTGAGATCGACAATGATATGGTAATCTCGGTGCTTCTGTGAGGGTTTTTTTTTTTTCAAATTAAACGAAATTATTTGTAAAAAATGATGCATCTATAAACTGGATTTAATGGAACTGCTATTTTAAAATTTGAAATGTACCGTGGTAAGCTGAAGCAGTTTAATATTTCCATGCTACTTGCAGATGTTGCAGTACACTACTGGAAGAGCATGCTTTTCATCAGTGACAGTGGGGGCAGCATTCATTGTCAAATTGTGGATCCTGCCAACTTGACATTAGCTCAGTCTCAAGAGTTGTACACCAATGAGAGTCCTGCTCCAACCAAACTTGATGTTGATTGGCTGAATGACCAACTGTACTTTGTTCAAGGCGATGAGGTGGGAATAATAAATTAAAGTGGAATTTACCCCAAATGTATATTATAGGATTCAATGAATGCTGAAAAATTCATAAAACACTTTAGTGAAGTTTGACAAAAAATAAAAGAAAAGACAGCATTTGTTCAAGTTATGAATTGTAAGAGATTTCATTGTGTCCACTGACTGTCAATATTTGATGAAAAGACTTCAACAATTCATTCTGTCATACAGTGCATCCCAGAAACAACAACTGAGTTTCAAAGCAACTTTTTGCTATCAAAATCTTAGATTTGCTTTTAATGATGTACATGAATGAAAAAATATGCTTAGAACTCTTCTTTCATTTGATGCACAACTCAATGTTCATAATTCATGTGTGACTGAGTTAGGACAATGGACAGTTGTGCTACCAAATTTCATTTGCATGTACATGAATGGCAACTTTGAGTGAATTTTTCAGGCTTTTTCACCAGTTTTTTTTTTGCAAAAGGAAATGACGATGAGTGACGAGTATACTTGGGCAGGTGTCTATGGGAAATGAGTCTTGCAGCTAAATCATCCCATCCATAATTTTTCCTTTCATATGACAACTCAGGCATAAAAAAATGATATACAATGTACATGTATTCCTGCTCGAGAAAACTTGATACAGGCTTCATTAGGCTTTCCGTCCTCATACAGCATTCTCTGTAAATACTCCCCCCAAAAAAAAACAAAAACAAAAACAAAAACAAAAAAAAAAACAAAAAAAACCCCCCAAAAAACAGTATTCACCCTTACAGTAGCACTGCCAATGTTTCTTGTGAATCCACTCATGCAGATATTGAGTCAATTGTCTGATGCTAAGTCGAGAAAGCTGAATGCTTGTTTTTTGACTATCCATAGAATTGGTAGAAATAAAGCATGTTTTCTTGCAACTTTTTCTTGAGCAGGCATCACAAACATTTGTGGGTGCAAATGAAAATTTGGTAGCACCAAACGTCCATTGTTTTAACTCAGCCATGCATGAACTATGTAAACTGAGATGTGCATCAAATGAAAGGAGAGAAGCATATCTTTTCACTAATGTACATCTCATAAAGTAAATTTATGATAATGATAACAAAAAGTTTCAATGAAACACACTGTACAATGTGTACCAACAGTCCCTCTCTCCAATAGGAATGTTTTTGGTGTAAAGGATAGAAATAAATTGGAAAATATTTCCTTAGTGCATGAAATATTGATATAGATTTGGTGCCAGGAATGAAAAGTTCAGACAGGATCCCTGATCTTAAATCTAGCACCATGCAATGAAATTTGAGGTGTAGTTTAACCATTCAAACTCTCATTCATGTCATGCAGACAGTACATTGTAAAACAATGTGGCTTGTCGAGGGTAAAATTAATACTTTGTCTTGTGGTAATGTATAAACAGCTCTCAGTGTACAACAAAATGTTTTGAATGTCTTTCTTTTTCAGATTTACCGCTGTGATTTGAATGTGTCAAACTGTGTATTGGTAATCACTAACTTTCAGTCTGTGCCAACTGAAATGAAAGTGGATCCATATTTAGGGTGAGCTGTTCACATTTCCATTGGCGTCATTTTTACTGTAAGTTCTGCTAGTAAAACTACAAGGTGCAAAAAGTATTTCAAGTCAATTGATTTCTTACCTTACCAGAGCCACATACTAAAGAAGTGGTGAATTTTGCTTACTGCATGTTTAAACCCTCTTCTCAAGTTTTGAAGACATTTGTGGACATAAGCAAACTGCTGCCACACAATCAAAGTTCACACTCTATATGCACTCATGCACATCTTCATTCAGAAAGTGAAATAAACAAGGCATTTGTGTACTTTTATACTCTACTCCAGTTCCATGATGTGCAAAATATGCAAATATTGTTTCAATACAAGATGCCATGTACTTTGTATTTGTATATCTACAAGAGAAGGATATCTAAATGAGTTCAAATTTGTGTCCACATTTGAGAATGGTTGCTGAGGATTTACCCGTTTCAAGCCTTTCAAAATAAACAATGCGGCATGCTCATCAATAAAATATCAAGATTATTGCCACATTATAGTGTGGCTAAGCTTTGTAAAATGATCAATAAACTCATATTGTCTGTAGATCTACCTTTCCACTACAGAAATTCATCACTCTATTGCCAGGAGAGTAAACTATTGCATCAAAAACGTTCATCATTGTATTTAACATGGTTGGCAAAGCTTGACAGAGTCTACTGAAGGAAACAGACACAAAATAAATGCTGTCTTTTTTTTTAAAGAAAAAGAATTATCAGAGTGTCAGAAAGTAGTGTCATAGTTTCATTCAGCTTTTATCTCAGATGTCATTGATGTAGCATGAACACAGTGATTAAGTGTAGACACTTTGAAATTCAAGTACTTAGAGGTATGATTTGAGTGAAAGTATCAAACCCATTATACCGGTACACTCATTGCCCCAAGTAACATTGCACTATTCGAGTGTGTGAATTCCTTCAAATAACCAAAGAAATTAGAGATCTACATTGTATAGTTTTGTGACTGGTAGCCATTTTTTCTTGTTAGATACTTGTTTTGGAGTTTGCCTGATGATGGAATCTATCGCATTGAGCTGAGCAGTCTAGGAGGAGTTGTGAGTGCATCAGAAGCAGAGCTGGTAGTAGGTTTGTTTGGAATGTCTGTGTTTGCTATCAGCACACAAACCTTTCAGATACTGTATGCCAATGAGACAGGAGACTCCATGCATTCAGCTCTACTGGACGGGTCTGAGCAGAGGACCATCCATGAAGTAAAATCAACAGATTTATACACATTCCGTAATACAACCAGCATTGTATATTTCAACAATACTTTCACCTGGACACATATGGCACATGGGCCTCCCATGCAGTGCTTAGGCATTGGTTATGAATATTTTGAAGATGAACTGTTCCATGAATCTCCACCTGAAACAATCTCTACCTCGACTGTGTTTTCGTGTGCATCTGGATACCATGGGCTGGATATGTTCTATCCCACCTACCAACCTATTCCAGTGCCTTCATTCCCTCCCACTGGTTTACAGGCGCTGTTCACCAACTCCACAGCAGACATATCTTGGACTAAACCATCCTCTGTGCCAGGAAAAGGTACAATGAAGCAAAATGTAGTAGTCTCTGATTATGAACCTCCATGCTGAGATTTGTAAGAATTATGAGGTGTTTGAGTTATTAGATAGACTTTGGTCAATGTGACGAATGAGCAGTAGAGAACAATTGCTAAATAAGTGCAGTATGTGATAGTAGGCCTATAGTACAACATGCTTTTTGTCCCATTCATGGCACAGGTAGCATGGCTTAGTAAAGATCAACCCTAACCAGGCCGGGCTTTTTTGGGTGTTCTGTGGCCGGGGAGGGGTTGATTCAACCCCCCCTTGAGATCTCGGCCGTCACTCGCTGAATCGCCATGAAAACTGGCACATGCATTACCTGTGACGTAATCTACCTGACAATACAAAAAGAAATGGAAATTTTCGTCGAAATGATTAATTATGCTAATATATGCATAAAATCATACTTTTTGCTCTAAATCAGAAATTAAAGCTCCTGGAATCCTAATTTTGGTGATAATATTCTTTGTAGCATTCCCAACAATGTACTTGAAAAAAAAATCTGGTATCAAGATAAATTTCTTCTATATTTTATTGTTTTATGAATTTCTTATGTATTTCATTGTTTTTCGACCTTTTGTTTTATCACTTTTTTTTTGCAGAATTTATGACAGAACCTATTTGAAGCATAATTATGGTAAAATTAATTAGCTTCAGCCTGTAAAAGTGAAAATAATCATATCTTTATGAATAAGAAGAGAAAACTCCATTTGCATAGACTTTATACACAAAATCACACTTTTGAGCCATTTTCTGTCTGACAGGCATGTATAAAAGGTCGTGCAGCGTCATAATGGTATGCACGATTTTCGCGAAAATGGTGCCAAAAGATGCGTGAGACTTGAAAGTAAAAAGTCAGCGAACGGCTCGGTCAAAAAAATTCGCGCGGTGGAGTAGTCACGGAAAATGTCAAGGGGGGGGGGGGGGGTTGATTCAAACCCTCCCCAGCCTTTTTAGGGTTAAGCGGTTGAATAGACCCTGCACTTCAGAGCCTCTTTTCTCAGTTCAAACTTTTTGAGATTGTGTGCTTTCTTATCAATATTTATGTAGGTTAAGAGAATCCATTTGAATTGAGTAATACATCATTTTAACTCTTTATGTGCCATGGTGTAAACCCGCTGTTTTCCACATTTTTCTGAGACAGCAATGTAGTCATGCTTTGGGGAAAAATTCTGCCTTTCAAATCTACTGTAGTGCAATAGATTTCAGTTCCCCTGGCCATGTAATGAGCAAAGGCGTTGAGAAAAATGCCAAGCTTTCCTTTGATGTCAATTGTATGACAAATCTATGATCGTTCTTCTTTTAAATGACCAGTAGCTACACTATTGTAGAGGCATGACTTTTACACACAAAACACTGCCTGAAACTTCGAATTTACTCACAAATCCAGTTGGGAACAACACTTGATAGCCAATCATCACATAAAATGCAAGCTACATGTGCCGGGAATGGAATGTCGAGAAATGCTTTCATTTTACTGTGGCATTTGGCGATTTATCAATCGGTTTGGGCGGGTTTGTGGATTTTAGCAGAATATGTGAAGTTGGCATGCCGTCGACTGAGTCGGACGTGCGAATGTGGCACATAAAGAGTTAAAGGTTAGCGTCTGCTCTTTCAGAATCTGCCCTCAACTAAAAGTCCATGTCTGGCGACGTTTGTTGGTTTTGTGGTGCAGGGTCACATATAATAAACGGGGTTTGATACGATGAGAATGATTTTCAGCATATTAGCATCTGGAGAAAATAATGTATGAAATCTAAAGCCAACTGCTATAATCTTGCCACACTGTGAGCAACATGCCAGAATGCCCTAAATGTACAATAAATGAAACTGGGAATTAGAAAAGCAAATTAAAAAAGTGTCTTTTGCTGCTGGACTACATTATGAAGGAATGTTAAAGCCTTGATTTTTTTTTACAGTTTTATTTGTTTCATTCAGTGATGGATCTAATGATATTGAATTTAAACTACAGTGTAGTAATACTAATGCAATTGATATACCATTTTACATATTCCAGAGTTTCTTGTATATAGAACACTAACAGCTTACTTAAAGCCAGCTAAAAGAGCAGGCAATAACATTAAGCGTACAAAGCTATGCCAACTGTGTACATGTATTCTGTTCTTTATATTTGAGAATTATACATGCTGTAGTAAACTGATGATGACTTTAGATATTCACACAGTGATATACAGACTTCCAAATATTCATGGGCTACACCTTGCGTGCTGTTTGTTTTAGGTTCAGGTGCCTGGGAGGAGTGGCTTTATGAGATCACCATCACAACCCAAGGAGGAAATACAACAATTGTTAACAGTATCACTGAAGTGTACGCTACCGCTGTAAACCTGGAAACTGATACGGAATACTCCATTCGTGTGAGAGCCTACTCCCAGGCTGGCTTTGGTCCTTTCTCAGAGATATTTACTGGAACTACTCTTATTACAGGTAGGAGAGAATGAGATGAATATTAAATAATCGAGATTTGATGAGAAGGTGAAAGGTCAAAGGTCATTAAACTTTGGGTCAACATATCATTTCTAGCCATGATTCAGCAAGGACAGCTATTGGGAATGTAACTGGTATAAAGGCTAGACATTGTGGACATATGAAATATATCCTTCCTGCAATTCTTGCTTGGAGGTCTAGGCTTTGAGTTAAAGGCCAAGATCAATGAACTTCATAGTATTTATGTAAATAATTTTGCAAAATGTGACAGCTGCTTGTGGTGATTGACACATCCATGTTGTCTGTGTGCAGCAGTCAGAGTGTTCTTTCCCTCACAATCTAATGTGTGTCTTTGTCATGATCTACAAGGGTGTGCACATTTCTACATCAACATGTAGAGCTAGCCATGAGAAAAAAAAGGATTTGTTTTTCATAACAGATCGTGACAGGCAGTTTGCAGTCCCCACATTCTCCAGTGTCTTGTAGCAGTGGATGTACATTGTATTGCTTGAAATCTACTTTAGATTTCAAACTATTGGAATTTCTGTTTATTCTTAAACTCCTAAAGTCTTGCTTTAATAGTAAGCCAGGCATGAAGTGCAACTTTATGTGGAGTGAAACATTGTCATCAACAATGCAATAATTTAGCTGTATTCAGCATGCAGTGGTACAGAGCGTGTCTTACTTTTTGTCTTGTTTTTTTTTTTTTTTTCACTGTTGGTAGCATTCTTTTTCATTACGAATAAAAGATTCCTGTAGCATATATACAGAAAATCCATAGAATTTGTCATTGATGTAATCAAGAGTGAAAACCTCAAAGCTGATTGGATTGGAGTCGAGGATGTAGAGGCTGCACAAATATACAAATATATATATTTCTATATTGTCATAAAAATAGTGCTTTTTATGAGATATATGTAGTGATTATTTGCCAATCATGACACACTGTCTTCTCACATTTGCTAGATGTTCTGTATACCTTTTGATAGAATAATGGGGTGACGCAATAGCATACCAGTCACCACAGCAACACTTTTTTTTTTGCAGCCTTGATGGATGTAATATATAAAACCTCCATTCTAAACTTTTAGGTAGCAGTAAACATGACAAAACAAATAATTTTGACTGTCAAGTGTTCTTAAAATAGAATGTGGTATTTCCTACGTATTTTGATAACTTATTATATATTCTTTGATTGTGTACAATGTAAAGTGGATGTGGATCCCTATCTGCTGCTGACCAATGAGACAACCTTGTGGACGAGTGAGCTGGATGGGAGTATGGAGACACCAATCCTTTCACTGCCGTCGCCTGTGAGAGGTAAACTCATTGCAATGCTTGGGTTGCCTTCCAGTCCCAGATATTAAGCCTGATATATGTATGATGATATATTCTTTATTTCTTCCTGCATGGTTATGAGTTCAGTCAGGTAGAAGGATTGTTCTCTCAATGATGACATTTTGTGTGCTGGAAAACTGTAGACATGACATGATGATTGATGGTAGTATATTCATGTCTCCTTGAATGTTAGCAAGTCCATAGTAATACATTCTTGTCTCATGTGAGGTTGGCCAGTCCATAGTAATATTTTCATGTCTCATGGAAAATTAGCACTAGAGTGCTTGGTGTAATATTGTAATCATTAGTTTAATAGATGTTTGTCAACACACATGGGGTCTGCATCATGAGTAAAACTCAGTTTATATAGTGAAAACTTTCCTTATTCAATCCTCCAGCAAAGACTTTGATATAAAGTGGCAAGTCAGTGGAATCTGAGGCTGGGTGCATTATAAGACCTGCAAGAGATAGCAATCCTTTTTAAAGCTTTCAATACAAGGATGTAAGAACATTAATATTTGTCTTTACATTTGTTGTTCTTTTTTAAATGTGTATGTGTGTGTAACTTTGTGATGTGAAGATATAGACTGGTATGGAGACTACCTAGTGTGGAGTGCATCATCGGGGGAGCTCTACCGGTCTGTTCAGGGTAGTGATTCAGCTGATCAGTTGACTATTGATCCTCCAGGCTTTAGTAGTACAGTCAGGGCCATTGCTGTGGATTGGCTGAGTGAATTCATTTATTGGGCTGATACAGATCAAGACCAGGTAATTTATACAACACCTATAAAAAGATTGTAGCTATTTGATTGGTCAATTGCCAATCACATGACATTTAGTTAAAAGTTCCATCTCGCACTGTTGCTGTCAGGCGTGCAATTTTGTTTGAGCGAAAGTGGATATCGCGCAGCTGATTTGTATATTCATGGGGTTCTGTTAAGTGTTGTCTTTTTGTCCCCGCCGAACGAGTTCGAGCAGGGGACTATGAAACGGGCTCCGTACGTGTGTGTGTCCGTGTGTCCGTCCGTCCGTCCGTCCGTCCGTCCGTGTGTCCGTGTGTGCGTGTGTGCGTCCGTGTGTGATCAAAATCTTCAATTTGCTACTTCTCTGTCATTTATGAGCCAATTTTGATTCTGTTTGCTTTATATAATAGCACTACATGGGAGCTTTGAAACTTCTACACAGAATTTCAGTCGTGACCTTTGACCTTGACCTTTGACCTATATTGTACATTTTGCTACAAAATGCTACTCCTTCGCCATTTCTAACCCGATTTCGATTCTGTTTGCTTTATGTGATGGCACTAGGTGAGGGCTTCAAAACTTCTACACAGAATTTTGACCTTTGACTTCTTTGACCTTTGACCTTGATTTTTGACCTGTATTGTACATTTTGCTACAAAATGCTACTCCTTCGCCATTTCTAACCCGATTTCGATTCCGTTTGCTTTATATGATGGCACTAGGTGAGGGCTTCAAAACTTCTACACAGAATTTTGACCTTTGACTTCTTTGACCTTTGACCTTGATTTTTTGACCTATATTGTACATTTTGCTACAAAATGCTACTCCTTCGCCATTTGTAACCCGATTTCACTTCCGTTTGCTTTATGTGATGGCACTAGGTGAGGGCTTCAAAACTTGTACACAGAATTTTGACCTTTGACTTCTTTGACCTTTGACCTTGATTTTTGACCTATATTGTACATTGGCTACAAAATGCTACTCCTTTGCCATTTCTTACCCGATTTCGATTCTGTTTCCTTTATGTGATGGCACTAGGTGAGAGCTTCAAAACTTCTACACAGAATTTTGACCTTTGACTTCTTTGACCTTTGACCTTGATTTTTTACCTATATTGTACATTTTGCTACTAAATGCTACTTCCGGCGGGGACATATATTACGCACCGCGTAATTTCTACTCTTCCTTGTTTTGTTTTTGTTTCTTTTTTTTTGCTATCATAATGCCTGTCAGAAAAGTTCTCACTAGATTGACAATGCAATATGTAATGTTGATTACTATTGTTTTAGAAACTCTGTGGATTCAATTCATTCTCACTTCCTAACATCATTCTGTACTGAATACAAATGGATTTACTTTATCTCGAACTCTCTGTGCTTGAAAGGTATTCACATGTTTCTTTATAATCACCAAAGCGAGAAGAATAGAAACAAAGTAAAATGCCTGATATTGTTGTGAGGCAGCTGAGAGTGTACATGCAGTAATATATATTGATTTTCAAGTTTCTCTCTTTACATTCACTACAGATCATTCAAGGGAGATTATCAGAGCCACCTTCAGTCTCTGTTACAGTACCAACCATCGTTATCCCATATGCAACTGATGTTCAGGACCTTGTTATTGATTCGGTTCAAGCCTATCTCTACTGGACCACAGCCAAGTCTGTACAGACTTCTCGTCTCAATGGAGAAAGTCGTCAGGTGATCTATGAGGAAGGAGACTTGTCTCTAGATGCAGTAGCAGGTGTGACACTTGACCTGAATGGTGGCGCCCTCTATTGGTTTGTTGTGACCAGGGAAAACTCGATGGTGGAACAGAAACTCTACCGTGCTTCATTGGCAGGAATAAGGTACACTTGTCAGCATTTAGTGTAAAGGATGTGATAGTCTTGTGATCAGTACAGTTTGTCACAAATCCTGGTTACTAATACTACAGTGTGCTTCTTATCACTTCTCAGTCATGACAGTATGCCACACATGATTGGTTGACCCAGTATATCATACCGTGCAACACATCTTGGTTGACACCGTGTAGCACACATCTTGGTTGACACAGTGTAGTACACATTGTGGTTGACACTGTGTAACACAAATCTAGGTTGGCACAGTGTAGCAGACATCTTGGTTGACACAGTGTAGTACACATTGCGGTTGACACAGTGTAGCACACATCTTGGTTGACACAGTGCAGTACACATTGTGGTTGACACTGTGTAACACAAATCTAGGTTGGCACAGTGTAGCACACATCTTGGTTGACACAGTGTAGTACACATTGTGGTTGACACAGTGTAGCACACATCTTGGTTGACACAGTGTAACACACATCTTGGTTGACACAGTGTAGCACACATCTTGGTTGACACAGTGTAGCGCACATCTTGGTTGACACAGTGTAACACACATCTTGGTTGACACAGTGTAGCACACATCTTGGTTGACACAGTGTAGCACACATTGTGGTTGACACTGTGGAACACAAATCTAGGTTGGCACAGTGTAGCACACATCTTGGTTGACACAGTGTAGTACACATTGTGGGTGACACAGTGTAGCACACATCTTGGTTGACACAGTGTAGTACACATTGGTTGACACTGTGTAACACAAATCTAGGTTGGCACAGTGTAGCACACATCTTGGTTGACACAGTGTAGTACACATTGTGGTTGACACAGTGTAGCACACATCTTGGTTGACACAGTGTAACACACATCTTGGTTGACACAGTGTAGCACACATCTTGGTTGACACAGTGTAGCACACATCTTGGTTGACACAGTGTAACACACATCTTGGTTGACACAGTGTAGCACACATTGTGGTTGACACTGTGTAACAAAAATCTAGGTCGGCACAATGTGCAACACATCTTAGTTGGTACATTGTCGTACATGCCTTGGTTGACATAGTTTTTGTTTTTTGTTTTGATGCAAATCGTTACACTTGGTAGACAGAGTATATATCACAGTGTTGCATATCTCAGTTTACCACATCATGTCACTCATTTTGGTTAACGCAGGCTGTGTGTACATCCTTAGACACTACAGTGAGGAGGTTGAAGGAGTGCTCTAAAATCATCTCATTGACTATGGTTTAGGTTCAGGTAGAGTTTGATTTGCATGAAGCATGTATATCTGTGTGTACAATGTATTTTTGGCTATAAAACCTCATTGAATACATCATCATTCTATGTGTTAGGAATTACAGGAAATGAAAACAATTCCTAAAAGTTGCCAAAAAAAAATTGTTGATATTTTTAAAACAAAAAGCTCTTTCAAAACCAAAATAGTGAACTTGCAAGAGCAATTGTTGAAAAGTGGCTTAAAGTAGTTAAAAAAAACCTGTTGTGGACCCAGAGAGGTATTGTAATCACTTAGCAAGCTTTGGCTCTATGTGATGGTACCCCTCCTTCCCCCCCCCCCCCCCTCCCCCCTTCAAAAGCTGAGAGAGAATTTGAAAGACATATTGGTACAGTATGTGATGTCACATTACAGTTATGTGTCTTTTGTACAAGAAAACTAGGTTTATGTAAGCTTGGACATTATTTAATTCTTATGATTGAGTTGTCAACTGAAGCTGTCTTCAGTTTTAACTTGCAGTCTTTTACCATTTTTCCCACTTTCCATTTATTTTCTTGTATATCAACTTGCATGCTTTTTATGATTGCTTTAGTTTGAAGCTGGTGATAAAAGCCCTATTAATTTGTAAAGACATTTGCCCCACTTATATTCATCTTTTTATGAGTTTCCCTGTTGTTGTTTTTATGTTTTTAGTTCTTTTTGTTTGCATGTGCCTCCTTTTTCATTTCTCCCTGCCATGCTGATCAACTAATGTATTCAGCAGTCCTGATCCTCAATCTAGTGTGGAAGAGATTGGTGTAGTCCCATCTGCAACACAGTGAGTATTACAGCTCTAAATCTAAATCTGAGTTACCCGACATATCCTATTCATTGTATTTCAGTGTTGTTCTAAAGACCAGATGATGGTATGTTATATTGATTTCAAGGGATGTTGTATTTCCGCAATTACCTGATCTAAAGGTACAAGTTGTACATTTCATGCCTTAAATGCCTTTCATAGGCTATTCAGAAATAAGCAGCCATTGATACACTTTTTGTCTCGCCTACCGGAGGTGAAGGCGAGACTAAGGGATCCAAATGGCGTCCGTCCGTCGTCCGTCGTCCGTCCGTCGTCCGTCACAAATGTTAAAGTTTACCTGCAAGACTCTCTTATGATGCATAACTTGGCATCTGTTACAGCAATGGCAGCCACACTTGGGTGATAGAAGCACTAGGGGTATCTTCATGTTATGGTGTTGTCAGAGGTCATGTGATGATGTCAAAGGTCATTTGAGGTCATATATTAAAGAGTATGTGCAAGACTCTCTTTTCTATGTTAAAGTTTACCTGCAAGACTCTCTTTTGACAAATAACTTCACATAAGTTGCTTGGATTACAACCTAACTTGGGTCATAGATGCACTGGGGGTACCTTCATGTTATGGTACTGTTGGAGGTCACAGGATAAGGTCAAAGGTCATTTGAGGTCAAACGTTAAAGTTTACTTGCAAGACTCTCTTATCACATGTAACTCAACACATGTTGCTACAATGGCAATCAAACTTGGGTGATAGATGCACTGGGGGTACCTTCATGTTATGATGCCGTAAGAGGTCACATGATAAGGTCAAAGGTCATTTGAGGTCATGCGTTAAAGTTTACTTGCAAGACTCTCTTATCACACGTAATTCAGCACATGTTGCTACAATGGCAATCAAACTTGGGTGATGGTAGATATCTCTTGGGAAGTTGAAGGTAACCACAAGTTCAAAGGTTACAGACAGGGGTCAACGAACTTTTAGGGCCCAATGTTAAGTTTTTAGGCCGCATTTCGTTTATGGCTCATAACTTTTGATCCCTTTGTCCGTTTGTGACCAAACTTGGATGAAAGATGTCCCTTGGGGAGATGAAGGTCGTCACAAGGTCAAAGGTCACAGACAGGGGTCAACAAACTTTAAGGGCCCAATGTTATGTTTTTAGGGTGCGTTTTGATTGTGGCTCATAACTTTTGATCCCTATGTCCGTTTGTGATCAAACTTGGACGGTGAATGTCCCTATGGGGTTTAAAGGTCATCACAAGGTCAAAGGTCACAGATAGGGGTCAACAAATTTTTAGGGCCCAATGTTAAGTTTTTATGGCGCGTTTCGATTATGGCTCATTACTTTTGATCCCTTTGTCCGTTTGTGACCAAACTTGGATGGTGAATGTCCCTTAGGGTGTTAAAGGTCACCACAAGGTCAAAGGTCATAAGCAGGTCAATTAACTTGTGGGAGTTATAAAAAATATTAATTCCTTGTACGCGAATGGGCGAGACACAATTCGGCGATTGCCTTGTGTTTCCATGTTGTTGTTTTTTAATTCTTTATAGGGGTATCTTTTCATCAAGGTTACCTGTAAATTCATGATACTGACACTTTAATTGTATCTCTACAGAAGTGTGGAACTGCATTTTTACAGCTCCAAGTTGTTTTGGATAAATGACCAGTCCCAGGTGGTGGTCAGCGGTGACCAGGGCGAGAGACAGGCTCTGCTTCCAGCCTCTGATGTCCAAGCTATGAGTATCGTCCAGGAGTCTTTGAAACCTTTGCCAGGTAAGCAGCGGTGAGTGTCTGCTGGGGAGTGGAGTTTTCTCTTCTTGCATCACGATACCAAGTGTTAACCTTTTAAAGCAAACATCATTTAATACAGTTGTATTATCTTCATGTCATCTCTCACCATTCACAGCTCACTTGAGCCTTTGCTAATTGTTTCTCATCTGTTGTTCTTCATCATTCCCTATTTGATAATCTTTTGTTGCCTGTGATGAGCCATATATCTACTCATCTTGAGAATCCGGGGTCAGATATTGAACAGATTTGTCGGCTCATTTCTTAGGGGCAGCTGATACAGAATTCTCCTCTATTATACACAGCCTTCACCTGGGCCCCCATTACAGGACACACAACAAACTTGTTATCATGACAGATCCATGGGAGTCCCCATGGGGTTTCAGAGGGAAAGACCTACAGCAGATTTTCATATTACACCATCAAATTTTAACCCACTTTGTCAGAAGTTATGCTTGGTGTGAGGAGAGTGCAGACTCTTGGAGACCAAAACTATGAAATTGTTGTCATCTGTTGGAAAGTATTACCTACACTTGTGCTGTAATTTACACATGTGTTTGAAAAGACAATTATGAAATGCTATCATGTGGTATTGCAGTGATTGCATTTTATCCAACAGAATTCATTATTGATAGAATTTATTGGTGTATTCTCAACACATTGTTGCCAATGTCTACAGAGTGGAGAATCTTTAGATATAATATTAACATATGACATTACCTTTTCCTGCTTTCCAAGATTGAATATTAGATATAAGTTCCAAACTCTGTTATATTCTGTCTTTATCCCCAAATCCTGCAAATGCTAGTAGACTTGTTTTCCATTTTCACTTTCCACAGCAAGGTTTAAAATCATCCTGAACTCTTTGAATCAGTTGTCATGTTATTTAAGCCATTGATTTTGTTGACATGATTTAGCATTGATTCTAACTTATCATTGTCAATTTTGTTCATGACAGCTGGATTTACTGAAAGCCCAAATGTGATACCAGCTGATATCCCACAATCCTCAATCAATATTATTGGAGTATGGAATGACTTTAACGTCACTTGGCAGGAGAGTTCAGAGGTCAGCTATGGGACTGTATTTTACTCTGTTGCCATAACAACGGACTCTGGGGAAACATATGACATTGTTCAGGTGAGAATCAATACAGGGATGTTACCACTACTGATAAAAGTATGCCTTACTGGTAGCTTTGTACAGATAATGAATCGAAGCAACACCAATACAGAAACCTAGTTTATATTGTTTGACTTGCAAGATGGTATGTTGACTTTCCATACTACAAGTTTAATTATTGTAGGAAATAGCTATTCACTGTATTAGAGTGTACCACACTAGTGTGTGGTCCATTTGATAAAATGCAGATAATTTTCCATCATACAATTATTAACATTGCGCTCTTGCCTTTGCTCCAAGTTTGCCAAAGTCATCGTGTCTTGTGGTGTTATTTGTCCAATCAGACATAGTCTAATCATGGGTTGCTTCATCTGCTTGTAATGCATCACAAAAGAAGGTTTAATAGTCCAGATTATGAAATAGCAATGTAAAATTAAGTAATTCTGTCCTCCTTCTTGTTATCTTTGTCAAAGATTCTAAAAAAGAAACAAACAAACACCAAAATATTTGAATGTGAACATGTAAAATGTACCAGTATACACCTTTACAGAGGAACACTAAATTTCTTTGTTTTGTGATACTTTCATTTGTCCCTCACAAGTATACAAATAAGTGTTTAAAGCTTCTACAGAGAACATCTTTCTTGAAGCATCTTCATATGAGTAATTATTCAGTTATATGATTAAATATGTCTTTCTTCTCTTCCCAGGATGCATACTACACCATTGAGAATCTAAACCCATACCAGGCTCTGACGATATCAATAACTCCATATACATTCTGGGCCTCAGCTGCATCAACCTCTACCCCAGTAAGATCTCCAATGTCAGGTAAATTCACCAACGCATTACTTCATTTCTTAAGCTCCGCCCTTTGATGTATATTTCCAGGATGTTCGATGGATCTGTGCTGCTATATGAAGCTGCCTTTTATTGTCTTGATCAGAATCCCAAAGACACAGGGCTATTGTTAGAAATGATCTGATGCCAGACTATACAAGATCAACATGATTTGTTGAGTTCCATTGATTTACATGGATTATAAATTACACTGAAATTGGTAAAATCACTTGCTGACATTCTTTTCTTTTACACAGCCATTTTCTGAAATTTTTGTTTTTGGTAAGGAGGTTCTTTCTTTTTTATGTGGAGAGCAGTCGTACAATGCATTGGTGTTATGTATCTTCATTAGGGAAGGTATTACATCATATAATACATTTGTTTTTTAGTGCTATTCATCTGTTTAGCAATTTGCGAGTTTACTGAGTTTGTTGAAAATGGATAATACAACATGTAAGTTTAGACATGTGAATTAAGAAAACAACTTGTATAATCTGCAGTTCATGAAATGAAGAATCAGAAGTTTTTAATTCATGGAGAAATTCTTTTGATACAGTAGGTCGTCTACATACTTTCCTGTAATATTCATGTGGGTTTCTTAAGTTTGGTTTGCAAAGTGTGAATGAGAGACCTTGTTTTTGTATCTGTCTCAGAGTTGACTTGTATCAATGTTTTCTTCAAGGATTGATTCCTTGCAACATTTAGTTTGAAAATGACTTCATTTTGTAAATACTTCTCTAATATTTTCATAGTTCCAAGCATTCCGCTCAACCCCCGTGCTTACACCTTTGAGGAACAAGACATTTTTACAGGACAAGTGAATTACTCTGCAGAATTTCGCTGGACCCAGCCTAGTGATGCCAATGGTATATTGCAAGGCTATAAGATATCCTGGGGATCAGATGAGGATCAGCTTTCTGTGATCACAGTTAATACATCAGATGTGTCAATTATTTCAGCTGCTGGAAGTGAGACTAATACATACTCCTTCTTCAACCTGACAGGAAACAGTACATACTTCTTCCAGGTTAGTATTACAGGTCTGCAATTAATGTATTTTGTATAGATCATTCAAAAGTTTTCAAGAACATGACAACACTTGTGCCATGGGACTATTTCCCAGAATTCAATCAAATATGTCTATTTCTGTTTTTAAACAATGGTAGTAATTTTGTCTTATTTGATATGTTTAAATATGTATATTATAATTGCCAAGTCAAAACATAATGCCATTATTAACACACTCTGCAAAAGTGATTATTTGAAACACATTGAATAAAGACTACTTATTCATCTTACTATCAATTACAGAAAGTACTTTCTTATTAGGTAATCAATTTCTTTTGCTGGTATCTTGAAATATTTGAAATAGGAAGAGAACAGAATAAAGTTCATCTTTCAATTTCATCTTTTCCTTTTGTGTGTTCTACTGATGTATCTAGGTGGAGGGTTTCACTGAAGTAGGAAGTGGGCCAGCCACTGATCCCGTTTCCATAGTTACAGGAGGTAAGATCTGTGATAGTCTCTTAATATTTTGCAGTTAATTAGGAGACTGGGTGATATGTGAAAATATAATGATAATAAAAAACAGACCTTCAGTATTTGAAAGGATGCAAAATCAAGCAGCTCCCTGTGTTGATTGCTCAAGTTTGGAAGAAAATGTCTTAATGTGTGAAGTCAATGCACTTGCTTACAAATTATGCACACCCTTGTCAATCTGATACTGTATTAAGGCCTTGTCACACTGAATTCAGTCCACGTCATGGAACCCATTCCTTGGCTCGTACTACATCACATCATCTCCACAGTGATCACATATAAACTGTTGTTGTTACTCTTCCCGCCACCGTGGCATGGATAGTCTGAATAGTCACATTGGAGGGGTACACAATGATTTTATTATCACTTTTTTATGCCTCCGCCAACGAAGTGGCCGGAGGCATTATGTTTTCGGGTCGTCCGTCCGTCCGTCCCTCCGTCCGTCCGTCCGTCCGTACGTCCGTATACGTACGTCCGTCCCGTTTTGTTTTTGTCGATATCTCAAGAACCGTGTGGTGGTTTTACATCAAACTTGGTATGAGGGTATATCCTGGGGGGATGATACTTTGTTTGGATTTTAGGGTCACAGGGTCAAAGGTCAAAGGTCACAGGTTATTTTGTGAAAAAAAAGGTTGAAAATTCATGTTTTTCTCCATATCTCGCAAATGGTTCAAGGTATCTTCATGGAACTTAGTATATATGCTTGTTCCAATGGGCAGTGATTATCTAGGGAAGTTGGGGGTCATGGTTCAAAGGTCAGAGGGTCAAAGGTCAAGGTCAACTCCTCAAAATATCACTACTTTCCTTATATTAATGCAATGCCTGAAGGTTTTTTTTTTAAACTTTATGTATGCATGTATTACCCGATATATATTTTGTGGGAAGTTTCTTGCCAAAACGTCAAAGGTCAAAAGGTCAAGTGAAAGTGTTGAATTCATTCAGAAGAAAGTTTGGAATTCATTCAGAAGAAAATATAAGTTACAGCTTATTTCAAATTATTGTATAAATTTGTAGTCCCAGATGGCTATATGCTCACAATGTCCTGTTTTTGTATACTGTTTTGTTTTGTAAGTACTTTGTCCTGTTAGTGCACTTAGTCCCTGTTGTTGTACTCTGTGCTTGTCCTCTGTAAATGCATTTAGTCCTTGTTATTGTACTATGTGCTCCTTGTTAACGTTACTATTCTGTAACGCCTTGATTGATAACTGGTAATTATGATATTTTAAATGACTCATTGTTTTCATCTTGCCTTTGGGGTTCAGCCTCGAAAGGTCAATGGCCTATTGCTGTTCCCCTCCACACTCGTCACTTAACCCGAGTCACAAATTTTGTTTTTTATGTTGCATTATTTTCCTAATGATTGTTTTTTCTGTATGTATATATGTTGTTATGCTGTATGAAATCACATTGATTTCATTTTCTTTCTTTTTGATGAGATGTGGAAAATAAACTTGAAACTTGAAACTTGAAAACTTGAATTGCACTGTTTCCTCCATATCTCAAAAGTAACTCAAGGTATCATCATGAAACTTACATATTTATGCATGTTCTACCTATCAGTGATTCTCTGTGGAACTGTGAGGTCAAAGGTCAAAGGCCAGGTTTAGATAATGCTATTTTCCCATTTGATACTGAAATTATACTTTTTCTCAATACCTTGAAAATTACTCAATGCATAAACTTATAAAAGGGTCAAAAGTCAAGTAAAAACATCAGTTCCCCAAAGACCTGCTTTCTGACATTTTAATCATTCATCCAATTGAACCTAGTTCTAGGAAAGTGAACATTCAGCACATTTGTGGCAAACCTGTCATTTTAATATTTTGCCAATTGTGTGAAACTGGGATCACACATTGTCAAGACATTGTACTATAGACCTATTAGGAGAACCATGCATTATGGCAGAGGCATATCAGTCGCCGTAGCGATATATCTAGTTTTGCCTACATTGTACTTGAAGAGGGCTTGTTCTGTGGCCAAGACCATAATTTGTGTGCCACATCCTTTAGTTTAAAAGCATGTTAATATTTTTTTTTTTCACTCGTGTGCTGAAAGGCATTGCAGTCTGACTCTTTCTAAATTTCCACAATAATTTCCCCAAATAGGTCATACCTCTGGGACTAAAGGACTGTTCTACATCACTTTGTATGACCCTTCATCTGGTCATGTCTATTCATTTTGTGTCCCCCTCTCCATAGTGTCCACCCCTCCACCCACTTTGGCATTGAGTTCTAGTACTGGTGTCACTCTGAGAGATCTTGATAGTGGAACGTCCACTTCAATCCTTGGTGGAGATACTCCTCTTGCAGCCCTGGCGTACATCGCCAAGGATGACATTTTCTTCTATGTCGAAGAGGATGGAGATGAAATCTATCGTAGTGACACAGAGACTGAGGTAAGTTACCCACTTGTCTTGTTTTGCAGGATTTATTGAATCTCACTTCAATGTTTAGCATTTTGCTCAAGCTTTAATGTCACAGCTTGAGTATACAATTTCTGTTTTGAAGTCTACTTGTGTAAAGTTTCGAGCTCATGAATGGCTGTATCAGCTGATACCACCAGATAGGCTGGATGTTTACACAACTGTTTACACATTCTACGCATCAATGAAGCATTTTTCTTGGTTGATGGTCTATTAGCTGATGGTCCCTGGCTGATGGTCCCTTTGGTGTTGCTTAGGTTAAAAATACATATGAAAGTTTGAGACTGCTTTAAATCGCACCTGGTATAAGGGAGATGTATAACAATGCATGTGAATGGTTTACATTGAAAGGTAGATGAATGTCTTGTAGCAAGGGTCAGGGGCACATATGAAGGTTTCATTGATATTGTAATTGCTTGTTATGATTCTGATTTTTTTCTCCCAGCAAATTGGGAATATCATGTAGATTTGTAGCATGGCAAGGTGTGTCACTATATGGATTTTGTGAAAACTCTGTAGAAGGTCAAGGGTCAAAGGATGTAAATTGTAAAATTTCATCTCTTGCACTTATCCTGTCTATACTCTGTTGTGCTATGACATCGAATGTAGCAGGTTGATATAGTTTGAAGGGATCATCAAGCTAAAATATCAGTATGAAGTACTATAACTGATGATCCACAATCACAATCAACAGTCAACATAAAATGCACAATTGTAGTCTGCATGATAATGTTGAATATGTTTAATGCCACTTAAAAGTTGGATGCGATGCTGAAATGAAATGTTACAAGATATTTGAATGAAAAGATTTTGGCAGGAGTTCTGAAAGTTGATACAGTATGTACAATGTATATACAGTGTGTTTATTACATTTGTGCATAGATATGACTTCAATTACAGTGTAATATTCTGAGGAATGCCATTCACCATACCGGTCTCAAAATAAAGTGGATTTCTGTGTGTCAAATATTCATAAAATTGGATACATGCATATTAGTGATACATTATTCAATATTGAAATATTAAAGTATGATAGACCATGTTTACTGTTCATTATATGAGAAAGGCATGCTGATATTTGATGTATGAAAATAGCTGCAGTAATGTGCCATTTCTCTGGTCATGGATGTGAGCCTGTGTTAACCCACAAAGTCAAGATTAGTTTAGATAGTGACTCTGACCAAGGTCAGATGCTGTGTACTTGCTGTTTTATGAATGAAATATTTTACATTTGAGAGAAGTCTTCAACCTCCATGCTGGGAAGTTGATAATGAATGATGTAGTCTTGGCATTGGATGAGGCTATGTCATGCACTCAGTGTTCTTGTCTTTCAGAAAATGTCATTTTCTGATATCAACTCAGCAGCAACATCCTATCATGAATGTCATATAACTTCTTTGTGTATCCATTCTAGATTCTGGATCTTGGTGAACAACAAACTCCTAGCCAGTCAAACTTTGTTCTTGATTGGATTTCTCAAACGTTGTGCTGGAGTGACACTCAAAGTATCTACAGCTTTGACACCACCCTTCCTCTATCCCTAGCAGCCATGAAAACACTTTACTCAGCTCCTGAAGGGAGCTCCATTGGAGGAGTGGCGGTTGTTCCTTTCTCAAGGTCAGATAAGTTTTATTTCTCACTCCAGAAATGCAAACTCAAATCCCATTTTACAGCAGAAATTTGTGAAAGAGTTGTTATTTTTTCCTTTCTTTTTGTTTGGGATGGGGTGGAGTGGAGAAAACAGAAACTAGTAACTTAATTCCCACATTTAATTTGTTTGTTTTGTATTTGTTTTGTTTTGTTTTGTTTTTGCTTTTTTAACTGGAAATTGTTACTAAATTTAGCATGCTATACTTAACCCTAACTAGGCCGGGGGGGGGGGGGGCCTCCGAGGCCCCCCCCTCGACGGTTCGCGCGATGTTTCGCTATCGCGAGAAGCTATCGCCGCGACGTTTCATGACTTTTTTCTTTCGAGTCTCCCGCATCTTTTGACACCAAATTTGCGATGCCCGGGTGTGCGGTTCCGAAGTTGCGCATAAATATGCACGTGCATGTCAGACCAAAAATTGCTCAAAAGCGTGAATTTGTGTACAATTTCAATGCAAACTGTGTTTACAGGCAAATTTCATAAAAGCATGATTATTATTGGGTTTTATGGATTAAAATCAATTAATAACGCATTTCCTTGTTCGGAACAATGTCACAGACAAATTTCATCGAAAAAACAATGAAAAACATAAAGTCGAAAAAACAAGGAAATACATAAGAAATTCAAAAAACAATAAAATACTTAGGAAATTTTTTCTGATTGTGCAATTTTTTTCTCTTACATTTGCTAAGGACACTAAAAAGAATATTTACACAAAAAATGTGCCTGTTTTGAACTTTATTTAGTGATTTATACCAAATTGTCTGATTTCATGCATCATTATGCATAAATTAGCATAAATTAGTGTAAATGATAATTTTTGAAAAAATTAACTTCATGGTACTTTAGATCACATCATAGGCAATGCGTGTGCCAATTTTTGTCGCGATCGCGCGGTCGACGGCCGAGATCCGGAGGGGGGGCCTGGGAGGCCCCCCCCCGGCTCTATCATCTACCTGAATAGCCCGGCCTAGTTAGGGTTAAGACGAGGTGAATATGAAATTTCAAGACAAATCTATGTTGTCTAAGTATCAAACTTGTTTAGTTTACTTGTTTGTGGGGAAAGTGAGCAGATAGAATAACAACATAGAATTTTAACAAGTGCATAACACTGTTTGGTATTTAGGAAGTGTTACATTAAGAATGCATACTTAAAGCATCAGACTGGGAAATAGTTTTAGAAAATTACTGCAGGGATCAGTTTAGTTTTTGTTTTGTTTTGTGCACGCATGTGTGTGTGTGTGTGTGTGTGTGTGTCTGCGTCTGTGACGATTTCATGTATGACTCCAATCTAGGCCTACTGTGATTGTGTATTACAATAAGTTTCTTTACACAGACTTCTATGTAGTATTGTTTGAGAACTCTAAAATGAGTAATATCAATATCATGTGATAGTGGCTCTTAGCTATTTTATGAAATAGCTATGCGTCGCTGCGGTGACAAGACCTCGTATCTACAAAATGTCAGATGTTCAGGAGAGCCAAAAAGCATGGCGGCCAAAGCACTATAGCGAATGGGATAGTCTTTCCTTTGACATGCCATGGTGGCTTCATTTTTGGGGTAAGACAGTTGGGATTTGGCCAGGACATCACTTAACCCACTATTTGACCACAATCCAAAAAAGTCATTTTCGCCAAAATTTCAGATACAAGGTCTTTTCACCCCAGCGACGAATGACAGTTTGAACTTGCAAAGTATTATCCAGACTTCAGTCTTACTGCTAGAAATTAATCACATCTCCTATATGATCAAGCCCATTGCTGAGGCAATAAAGTTTTATGTGTTTTTCAGCTTATTGGTTTGGACAGAAGTATCACAGTCTGGCTCAGCTCTGATCTCATCCGGCCTGGATGGTGGAAACATTTCACCCATCTTTGATGACATCAACCGAAGAAGACGATCAGCAGAGAACTGTTCCTGTTCCTCTAGTCTTAGTCCTGGTTCTGTCATCGTTGTAGATAGCTCAGAGCCAACAGCAACAAGGATTTATTTCACAGATTCAGCGACAGGTGATTTGTGGGTGTCTGATGATCAGGGATGTCAGTGTCAGCTTCTTTTCACTGCTGCATCACAAGTGAACTCAGGTAAAATCAACTCTCCTGCAAAATTGTTCAGAATTATAGATTTTCTTCCATTTCTGAAATTTGTCTTGAGGTGTTCTCCACAACCAAATTGTTCCCATTGCATTTTTTGGCGAGAACTAAACTAGGTTCCAATTTCTTTCTGTCAAAATACCTCTTAAGAACCTTACTAGGCCAAAGTATAGCCACACAGATCTCCAGGCCTTCTCACTGTTATGATGTGAAGTAAGATAAGCAAGTAGAAGTGCCAGGGAGTGAGCCATAGCCAATTCACCATCCAGAGGGCCATTGAAGCCCAGGTCTGTGTCCTCAACTATTTTTTTTCCTCTTTTGAAGTGCAACCAGTATTTCACAATTATTTTGAATCGTGAGCAGCAGTCACTTTCAGAGATCTTGCTAATGTGCTGACATGTCCAGCTTTGACAGGCTTTCCTTTCCATTATTTGGCAATCTCAGTAACACAAGGGCCATGTCTCCTCTTCCCCAAAGTTTGGAGAAGCACCAGTCCATTGACTCTGAGCTGAGAACTACCCATCGACTACACTTTTATACCTCCCTAAACTGTCTAAAATTGTGTGAGACACATTTGCCATTTCACCTCACAAACTGAGTCAGTAATTGTTTGAAAGAGAGCAACTCTCATCTGTCAAATTTTTTCTTGTAATTCAGGAGATGTCTAGTCATGCAATACAATAACTGCATTTCTGTGCACTTATAGCAGGTTTACATTATTTGATAATTGTGGTGTCCCTATTTCATGCACATGTGAGTAATAAAAGTCAAAGTTTGCAGTCACACTACATGTAATGTGTGTTAATGTTGATTGTTCTGTTCATCTCGATATATCGTACACTAAAGGAAAGGAAAGTATCCTTTTGTGAGAAGCTGTTTATAATGCTTTTTTCTTCCTATGAAATTGATTATACAGTCCCCTGTAAAACAGCGCTAAGCTACCTGGACCTTAACCTTAGTTTACAATAATGGTAGGCTAAGTAGCTCGTAAGAACTCTTTACAAAGAGAAGAATTTTGAAATTCCATTTTTCCACAGGTCTACCTCCTGACTCACTCTCGGTGGACACACATCGTATCTACTGGTCCAATTCTGCTCAGGGCATTGTAGCCAGTGTAGACAAGTTGACTGGTACAGATTTTACCAGTCAGACTGGGCAAACAGACATCAGTTTTGTTGTGGCATATGGTACCAGTCTTCAGCCGTATCCAGGTATCTTTCTCAACAAGTTTGGCTGTTGTTGTTGTTATATGATGGTGGTGATGGTTGTAATTGTTGTTGTTGTTATTACCATCATCAAGCCCCTTCTCATCATCGTCATTACTGTAAGTACAGAATGTGTGTTTGTGACTGACCATGACTTCATATAGAATGCATACTTATGAATATTCTCTTGCAATAGATGAAAACATGACTCAATTCTGCCATTATAGGCTGTACTACTTACAGTTGAACCTCACGTATCCGGACAAGTCGAGACCGGGGCTCATCCGGATAAGGGATTTGGCCGGATACGGGAGACTCAATGCTTTATACATGTACATAATATACATACACATGTACAGTAGCCCATTGTAGTACTACATGCAGTAATGTGTATACTGCAACCTTTTCATTGTTACACTCAGTAACAGACCCCAAAATAGAGGTTCGTGTTTGCAAGGATTAAATAATTTTCTTTTATAAATTATTGGGATTATTTACCTAAATAACTATTAAGAAATGTATCAAGTATATGTAATTCATGTGTGTTTGTGTAGGAGTTCTCAAGGAGTTGGGAATCCCCCTTTCCTCCTGTAATTATTTAAAAAAAATTGCGGCGAGATTGCGTCCGTATAATAGAGAGATCCGGATAAAGGGAGGCCGGATAAGGGAGGTTCAACTGTATTAAAAAAAAAGTTGTATTCAGGATCCAGGTCTAATTTGTTTCCTTATGTATATAGATTACATTAGGTCATGGTATGCATAACTCTTTTTTTTTTTCTTCACATGATTGAGCCATGATGATATCTTTCAGGGGTTTCCCCAAATGATGTTTTCTGTCCATTGAGAGGGAGACAAGTCAATGATATTTGTAGCCATCTTTGTACTCGTCTTTATTTCTCATTTTAATACACCAGTGAATACTCAAGTACCTCAAATACATGTAAATTTCCCTGTCATACATGTGTTTATGCTGTTTGCAGCAGAGGTTTACAATCATCTCTTTTACCTTGAGTTTCTTTGTTCCTCCCATCATTGGGTCTGGCTACATGGTTTTCAACTTATTCACCATTTTTCATATCTCTTTACCTCAGTGTGCTTATTCTTATTATGAAGCATAAAGCGTCATGATTCTTGAGAAAGGTCATGAATGATGGTTAGTGTTACTAGGAGAAGAAAGGTCATTAATGACTGACTTACATTGTTTGTGTTACTAAGAGATTGAAAGACTTCATACTGCCTTGGCATGAAGCATTTTGCATTGACAAATGATGTATGCAGGAGCCCAGCTCACCATTAAGCATTCATTGCAAGCTGGTCTAGATTTGAGCATTCATGTACACGTATATCATTTTTAAAGTGGAATTGACTGCACAGAAAGTTTCAATAACAGAAATGAAGTGTTCTTTGAATAGTTACATAGCATCAGCAGTGAAGTTTCAGCTTTGTGTCATGTGTTATTGTATGTAATCTCTTGACAGACCCAGAATGCTTGTCTCCAGCAGACTACAGCCAGCCTGCAATCTTTGACACCTCAGATGACTCTTCCTTGACACTAACACTAACACCTGTCACACAATGTCCTGGTGTGAGCACAGCAGCAATCATCTACACTGTGTTCTATGGGATCATTGAGAGTGAGAATTCTGAGCTTAATTGCAGCTCACTCAACCTGACATGTGTCTCTAAGGTAAAATTATGATTACCTTCATGAAACCTATCCTAATACGCTGCGATAATTTTATGTTTTGATAAATAATAATAGTGAGACTAAAGCGCACATTTCTACCTATTCAAGTTCAATGATTATTTGCCTGTCAAATTCTCAGATCTCACCAAAATTAAGTGTGCCATCATACCTCATCTAAAAAAGATTTTACAATATGAGGCTAATTATGTCTTAGAAGTATATACATTGTAAATGTATTGCTTGAAATAATTTGTTATTGTTAGTATCAAGTATCATATGTGTGTTATGTTGCTATTTGTTCATAAAACACACTGATGTGGGAATAACTGCTGAACTTTATTGTCTGGCTGAGGGCACCTTAACCCTATTCTAACTGGGGGGGGGGGGGGGGGTCAAATTGACCCCCCCCTCTACGTTTTGCGCCACGATTTCGCAACGCGCAAAGATTTTGCCGCGTCGTTTCACGACTTTTTTCATTGAAGTCTCCAGCATATTTTGAGACCAAATTCGCGATGTCCGGGTGCACCGTTTTGAAGTTACGTAATGTTTTGCATATGCATGTCAACCAAAAAACAGCTCAAATTCATGATATCGTGTGCAAATCCAATGCAAATTGTGTTTTTTGGTTAAACTGATATAAATTGGATTATTTTAACTTTTAACCATTAAAATTAATCATTTCTAGTGTAGATAAGCCTGAAAAAGTGCCTGCAACAAATTTTGGCCAAAAAACAATAGAAAACAAAAGGTCGAAAAAACAATAAAATACATAAGAAATTAACAAAACAATAAAAAACAAAAGAAATTGATTTCGATTGTGCTATTTTTTACATGCAAATTGTTTGATGTGTCTTGAGGAATTCTGACACAAAAATTTAGTAATCCTCCAGTCTTTTTAATAGAGTTATAGGTGAAAATATGATTTCATGCACAAATTTGCATAATTAATTTATTAAAAATAGAAAGGCAATATTTTTCTATTGTATGACCATGTAATCTTGTAGTTGACATCCAGCTCTATCTTCAGGCAAAATTTTGCGGTGATCGCCCGATTGGCGGCCGAGATCTGAAGGGGGGGGGGGTCAAATTGACCCCCCCTCAGTAAAAACTTGGTCTCAAATAGCCCAGTTAGAATAGGGTTAAGGAAGAAACCATTCCCCAGGGAACTGTGCAAAGTGCATTGGTTGATGGTGCTCACAGCTCAGTGTATATCATGTGTCTGCTGAAAATCATAAAGTCTCAACCATACTAATTTCTTATACTATCTGTTCTGTGTGGTCAGAGCATTTGGTTTTAAGTAACTTGGTTTTGTGTGTGGCAGAGTTGTAATTTAGGCTGAATTAGAGCAGGGAGGTGAGAGGAAAAGGAGTGGGCACTGGATTAGTGTCTTTTGAACCATCCTCGGAGCCGCACTCCCCAAGAGACCACTCCACTAACTAGATTACTGCCGCTTGGCCGCACAGTGCACATGCGCAGTCCTTGTCAACAGGCTGGTGGGTCTCACCCCTCCCTGGCCAGAACCTGGATTACTCCACGTGGTACTGGTGGGTGGTGTATACTGGTGCATTACTAGTGCATTACCCATTGCTGTGCCTGCAAACAACACTGGTGCATTGTGATGTGCAATGAACTGGTTACATGGTCACATTTTGAATTTTGCAGCTAATATACAAGGTAGGCCCTAGCTGTTGGCCTATTAGTAGTATTACTGTATTACATGTCCATTTACTATAAGATTTCTTGGCGGGAACAAATGTACCGTGCATGCTATTATGGTGAAATAATTTTAACATGAAATGGAAACAAATTAACACAGACTTAAAAACAAATAACAATAATGATTAGCAGCACCAATGATAATATACTGATTGTAAGAATATGAAAGAAACATGAACAGCTGAGTAGTGGAACACATGCCCTATTAATAATGTCTGATGATAATAATTTTAATACCAAGCTAGCATAGAAACTACCAACCACAACAGCAACAACCATCATAAAAATACCCATTCAGCTTTCAAATAAGAACAAAACAAGAACAGACAGACAGACAAAAAAGCGCCATGGTGAATATCTTATCATGCATACACTGATACAGGACATGTGAGATAGTTCAGCTCTCACTGCACTCTCACATGTCTTCACCATACACCAGCAGGCAAGAAGGCAAGTTATTTCACCAAGATTAGGTCCTATAGTAGTCTCCATCATGACCACTTTCTTGTAGATTACAGCCCTCCTGCCTCAATTTATCCCCAGCATGCAACAAAAAACATTCAAATAGTGTTTTCATCCCCTGGAGAACTAAACTTGCTCACAAAAATATGTTAGTGGGACCAGAAAAAACATGTCTTGGCGGATGTACACAAGTTTCCCAAAAAATGTGACAAGAGAACCAACAAGAGCGAACAGTGAAGTGATACATCAGACTAAAGAAAAACCCCAACATCTTCTGATCTACAGGTGAATTTCGTCAGCACTAGTCAGGATTTACACTTGACATTGCGTCGTAATTTGATTAAAACAAGAGCAAAACAATGGCTATTGTTAAACAGTTACATTGTCAAAACTCAACTTCTTCTTGGCCGATTTTCAAAATTTTTGTATCAATCGAGAGCTGAATTCTTAGACTAGTAGGTCCCAAGAGTATATGCTGTGTGAGCCTGCATAAAGAATGTAACACCCACAGACACATCCTTGTGAACACACACAAGTCAACTGGCCTGTCCATACTCCTAACGATAGAGGGCCAAATCACCGCGGCCCCGAGGATCGAACATCAAACAGCAGTGATAACGATCAGACTGACCTCGTTACGTAAGAGGTCGTTTACTTGTTCGTTGGGGCACTGATCCCTTGTAATCCTGTGTTGAGTGATAGGGAAAACCCTCAGGGCAGAGTGCCCACTCCTTTTTGTCTCACCTCCCTGATTAGAGGAATAACAAGATTAGATATTGATTTAGGTTAATTTATTTCACTCTAAAAGTATGAGCGTAATTATGAAAATGAACAAGATCCAGACTAAATGACATGTTCTTTCTTTCACTAGGAGACTACAGAATCTGTTGTAAGGATAGAGGACCTTGAGTCATATTCTTTTTATGTCACTCAAGTGTCTGCGAGAAACTTTTACTCCGTTGGGTCTCCCAGTCTCGGTCCTTCAGAAATCTTCAGAACTAGTCCTGGAGGTGAGTCAAACAGTAACTCTCTCAAACCACTTGTAGGTTTTAGTTTTTACATCATAAGGACTATAGTCTTGGAAGCAAGACACATTTCTGCAATCCCTATTCGAATATTTCCCCTCTCTCTCTCTCTCTCTCTCTCTCTCTCTCTCTCTTTATTTTCAATTATTTCCATATAACTTCCACACTGTCCTTCCATTCTATGTGACTGTGCCAAAATATTCAAAACCTTGATTAGTTGTGAAATGACCATTCCTATCCCAGCAAATTGAATCTTATCCATAACATATGAAAATTCCATGATGAAAGAGGATAGTTAAAATGATTGTTGCTCATTGTAAAACAAAGTTTATGGTTGAGGTAGATGCAAGGCTTTTGTAGAAGATAAAAAGAAATTCACTGGTCAAACTGATACCACCCAAACTCCAGACCCCTCCCCAGCCAGGGATGTTGATGTTCAGGGTCTGACTCCATTTGAGGTGAACGTCTCTTGGCTCCTACCGCTGGAGGTCAACGGTCCCCTTGATGAGCTGGAGTTTAGAGTTTCTTACTCTACAGACAACCAGTACTTTAAGACACAGACAAGTGATACTATGTCAGATGGAGATGGACAATACTCAGTGCTGATTGATGGACTGTCTGGGGCCACACAGTATTCATTTACAGTAAGTAAGACAGAGATTAACGAGTAGAGGAATTCAATTTAATTCAGTAGTAAGGAAGCCAAAAGATAGCAACAAAATCAGGTTTGTCTGGAAATTTTCTGCCCTTCTCAATGCTGAAATGGGTACTCAATTATTCGGTAAACAATACACTTTAGGTAAAAAATAACACATACTGAAATAGTTTGTTCAGGCAGTATGTCAATTTAGTTGAGTACCTGATAAATCATTACCCGTTTGCGTAGAGATTGCTAAATTACTATTCAAAATCTTTAATTACAAAATGAGTTAACTTCTTTCTTGTCAATTTGAGATACATTGTATACAATGTATGCTATTAAACGGGCTAAAAAAAACAGAGAAAAACTAGATAGAAAATGTATTAATCATAACTTCAAGAATATCCCTTATTATGCAATAAGTAAGATATTATTGGAAATGTTTTATTTCGCCTTATCCGATGACAGACTTTACTTTAGAATGTTTAAAAATGACTCTTCACCCCCCCCCCCCCTCTTTTTTGTGATCAAACTCTTCATTTGTAATGCGGGCAAATTTTTATTTGAATTGTGTAAGTCAGAATATTGATCATGGTTCTCTTTGTTTTGTTTATCAGGTGGAATCATTGCAAACCTCTCGTCCTGGAGATAGCTTTACTCCTAGCGACGTCATTGCAGAGACGACTTTCCAACCTCCAGCCATGGTCCAGCTAGTCTCTTCTTCCAGTCAAACCTTAAGTGTAACATGGACTGCCCCCAATGACAGCAGTGCTGCATTTCACTGGATAAGATACAAACAGGTAGGCCAATGAATAAAGTCAGTGAGTCTTTAAGTCTAGTGGTCTAGTGCATGAAGTCAGTCAATCTTACATGTACATGTATGTCTTGTTGGCCAGCGGATGGAGTCGGTCACTTTTAAAGGCATAATTTACCATTTGCAGATGAAACAAAAACCCTGCATTAGTGCTTTAAATTGTTCTAAAATGTGAGTTAGGGATAGAAACAACCACTGTAAAAATGTGAATCCGTATAATCGATGTCAAGTGTTGTTAAATACACAAAATATAAACAATAGTTATAATAAAAATGTTTCCAGACTAAAGCGTATACAGTTACGGTTTATTGAGAAAAACACTGATATCTCCTTATATTTTAGGCTTTATTGCCAAAATTTTATATGGTAGGATGTTTTATGACACAACAGACCTACACATATGAATCAAATGTGATATCTTGAACATTTTTGAAATCACTGCTCCCAAAGGTAAACTGGACCTTTAATTGATTTCACAATGTAGGTTAGACATTCTGATTAGAGTTTATCAGTAGATTGAGGTCTTTGTCTTTCTGTATCCCATATTTTTTGCAGACCGCTGGAGAATGGCAAGAAGCCTTGAGTGGTAACACCACATCAGGCGTTGTATACAGTGTGACCATTGGTGAAGGGGAGTCAGACCCACTCACTCCATTCACAGACTATGAGGTACGGACTGATCTTCTTTACACATCTGGAATGGAGTACACTTACAGCAGCAGTGATGAGATTCTGACTGTACAAACTGATGGTGAGTGTGATAGATTTTACATTTGTATTGCATTGTCATTAGTTATAACTGAGAGAGAGATATTCATGTGAATGTTCCTTAGAATTTATATTGTACATGCACAAAGGAAAAGAATATGTGTGGTGTCTGGAATTGTATGTACATGTATTACATGTTTTGGGAAGATCCATGAGAATACATAAAAGTCTAACTCTACAAATTGTTTTGCCATCAAGTTAACAAGTATTTCTGAAATGTCTTCTCTGTAAACTGTTGAATGATTTTCTATTCCAGCTTCTGGACCTGATGCACCAGGTGTACCTACAGTATCAGAGACAGGGATAGGAACTGGAACCTTTGTTGTCCAGTGGTCAGAACCAGTTGCCAATGGACCTGGAATTCTAGAATATAAACTGGAAGCTAGGTATGACTGTCATTGTCAAGAAGTACTGTATGTTGAATTCTGCTTACATTGTGAAAGAGTGTGCTACATGTATGCAATGAATGATGTCTTTCAAAGACCACTTGATAGAATCTGGCAAAAACAAAGCATCTTATAATTGCTCGAAATCTGGTTTAGATATTAGCATATTGTTCAAACATCAGTAATGAGAACCTGAACTGTGAATATTAAAATTTCCTCAGTTGAGTGCACCCAATAGCATAGCACAGTACTTAAAATGAAATGTTTGAGTGTTTTTTTCATGGACAGCATTGTCCTCATAATATGGCTGGAGATACTGTATGTATGTTACATACTTGATATCACCAACCTTCATCAACTCGACATGCAATCATTGTGTGCTCAAGACCACAGTTTACTTCCATTCTGATCTGTCTCCATTTTTTCATAGCCTCAGTACACCTGTCTTAAGTTCTCCTTCATTTTTGTAACATTTATACACATGATGTGTTTACCACAGGGCCTTGTCCATTGGAGAGTGGGAAGAAGTCTATGTAGGACCTGATAGATCCTGGATCGTTGTTGGCCTTGCTACAGGAGACACCTACACCTTCAGGGTCTCCGCTAGAAATGACGTTGCTGAGGGACCGTTTAGCCCTATCAGTGAAGGAACTGCCTTACCCAATCCAAACAGTTAGTAGAGAGCCCTTTATACAATGTGTCCATATGTCAGTATCAAGATGAAAATATAGCAAAGACCGAGGGCTGACAAGATGACTTTTGTTCCATTGACGAGATTTAACTTTACTTTTACGTATAGTGCATCTGTTTTTCTTGTTTTCTTCTGCAGAAAAGGACATTTTTCATTTTCCATTCTTTAACTCTTTTTGTGCCACGTTCGCACACCCAACTCGTTTGACGGCGTGCCAAGTCTGCATATTCTGCTCAAAAATTCACCCAACCAATTTTTAAATCGCAATATGTCACAGTACAATGAAAGCATTTCTCGTGATGTAATTCTTGTTGCATGTAGCTTGCACTTTATGTGGTGATTGATTTAAATCAAGCGGTGTTCCTTACTCTATCTGCGAGTGAATTCTTTAGTTTCTGTCACTCTTTTGTGTGCAAAAGTTCTGCCTCTACAAAAATGTCACTACTGGTCATATGAAAGAAGAGCAAATATACATTAGTCACACAATTTACATCAAAACAAAGCCTGGCATTTTGTACAATTTTGTTCTTAACATGTCGAGAGTAACAAAAATCTGTAAAAGTTATATTGATTTGAAGCACAGATTATTTTCCCAAAGCATGACAACGTTGCTGTCTCAGAATAATGTGGCACACATGGGGTTTACATCATTGTACACAGGGGATTTACACCACAGCACATAAAGAGTTAAAGGTTGACACCAGCACATAATGGAATTACTTTCAATATTGATCTTCATTACCAGTAAACATGAGCAAATACCATACTCTTTTTCTCTAAGTGCATGGAAGTAATCTTACTCCATTATCATGTTTACTTTCAGATAATAGCACCACATTCATCATCATTGGAGCTGTAGTAGCTGTGCTGGTCATTGTAGCCATAGTAGTCATCGTCCTTGGTAAGTATTGAATGCCTTGGAATTACCCAACATGACTTCTTATGGGTGGTCTGCCACTTGTATGGTGTTTAACTGCTTTTCATATATTGATTGTGTGTATATGTGTTTATTTCAGTTTGCTGCCACCGAATGCAAGATTCCAAAGCTGGGGCCATTTTCCAAGAAGACGTTGAGCTTGCTCAACTTAGAAGCTACCCCAACACCCTTATACGCCAGGATAATTCAAACTATGCTGTCTTGTAAGTACTTTTGACTTCAGTTGCATGGAAAGATGTGTACTGAGGGCTATTGAGACACTGATTACATTGAGTGCTATACTATGGTGCATGCATTCAGTTTCTGAAATAAGGAATAAGGTCATGATATTTACACTCATACATATGTACATACATACATGCACAAACACACAATATTACTGTCCATTTGATATCAAAAGAATACATTTTGGGCTCTGTCTTGAGAAAAAAAAAGAAAGATTACTTATTTTATTAAGTGAAGTCAGAAGTAAAGTTGACTTGATGCCAAAACTTGATTTGTACAAAGACCATGAACTATTCAGGTTTGTGGATTTACTTTAACACTTTTTGCACTCTGTCATGAGGACTGTCACAATAATTGTGAAAGTTTTATGATTGGTGACTAAGAGATATCAAAATAGTTCTCTTATGATTTGGATTTGATATGAGAACTGTAAATGTAGTGTACGTAACAACCATCTTAATGAAACTCTTCCATAACCCCGACATGTAATTCTATATCAATCTGTTGTAAACTCCTTGGTGTGAATTTGTTGAGACTGAATGTATTGAAATCCCTTTGTGTTCTCTGCTAATCCTCTGTGATCCAGGCATGATGGCAAAGAGGTACTTCTTCCAATCTTTCCAAGAGAACGTCTCAAGCTGATCACCTTCCTTGGAAGCGGAGCTTTTGGGGAAGTCTTTGAAGGCAGTGCCCTGGACATCCTAGGCAGTGGAAGTGGGGAGTCCAGAGTGGCTGTGAAGGTGGGTGTGGTAGGGTCGGAGTCCAGAGTGGCTGTGAAGGTGGGTGTGGTAGGGAGTCCAAAGTGGCTGTGAAGGTGGGTGTGGTAGGGTCGGAGTCCAGAGTGGCTGTGAAGGTGGGTGTGGTAGGGAGTCCAAAGTGGCTGTGAAGGTGGGTGTGGTAGGGAGTCCAGAGTGGTTGTGAAGGTGGGTGTGGTAGGAAGTCCAGAGTGGCTGTGAAGGTGGGTGTGGTAGGGAGTCCAGAATGGCTGTGAAGATGGGTGTGGTAGGAAGTCTAGAGTGGCTGTGAAAGTTGGTTTTGTAGGAAGTCCAGAGTGGCAGCTGTGAAGGTGGGTGTGGTAGGAAGTCCAGAATGGCTGTGAAGGTGGTAATGGTAG
The DNA here is from genome assembly GCA_033980235.1 of Diadema setosum. Lineage (NCBI taxonomy): Eukaryota > Metazoa > Echinodermata > Echinoidea > Diadematoida > Diadematidae > Diadema > Diadema setosum. The sequence goes on along the minus strand of CM067076.1, from coordinate 49,688 downwards.
GGAATTCAGAGGGGCTGTGAAGATGGGTGTGGTAGGGAGTCCCGAGTGGCTGTGAAGGTGGGTGTGGTAGGAAGTCCCGAGTGGCTGTGAACGTGGGTGTGGTAGGGAGTCCAGAGTGGCTGTGAAAGTGGGTGTGGTAGGAAGTCCAGAGTGGCTGTAAAGGTGGGTGTGGTAGGGAGTCCAGAGTGGCTGTGAAGGTGTGTGTGGTAGGGAGTCTACAGTGGCTGTGAAGGTGGGTGTGGTAGGAAGTCCAGAGTGGCTGTGAAGGTGGGTGTGGTAGGGAGTCCAGAGTGGCTGTGAAGGTGGGTGTGGTAGGAAGTCCAGAGTGGCTGTAAAGGTGGGTGTGGTAGGAAGTCCAGAGTGGCTGTGAAGGTGGGTGTGGTAGGGATCGAGTCTACAGTGGCTGTGAAGGTGGGTGTGGTAGGAAGTCCAGAGTGGCTGTGAAGGTGGGTGTGGTAGGAAGTCCAGAGTGGTTGTGAATGTGGGTGTGGTAGGGAGTCCAGAGTGGCTGTGAAGGTGGATGTGGTAGGAAGTCCAGAGTGGCTGTAAAGATGGGTGTGGTAGGGAGTCTAGAGTGGCTGTGAAGGTGTGGTAGGGAGTCTACAGTGGCTGTGAAGGTGGGTGTGGTAGGAAGTCCAGAGTGGCTGTGAAGGTGGGTGTGGTAGGAAGTCCAGAGTGGTTGTGAATGTGGGTGTGGTAGGGAGTCCAGAGTGGCTGTGAAGGTGGATGTGGTAGAGAGTCTAGAGTGGCTGTGAATGTGGGTGTGGTGGGAAGTGCAGAGTGGCTGTGAAGTTGGGTGTGGTAGGAAGTCCAGAGTGGCTGTGAAGGTGGGTATCGTAGGAAGTCCAGAGTGGCTGTGAAGGTGGGTGTAGAAGGGAGTCTAGAGTGTCACTGAAGGTGGGTATGGTAGGGATTCTAGAGTGTCTGTGAAGGTGGGTGTGGTAGGGAGTCCAGAGTGGCTGTGAAGGTGGGTGTGGTAGGAAGTCCAGAGTGGCTGTGAAGGTGGATGTGGTAGGCAGTGCAGAGTAGCTTTGAAGTTGGGTGTGGTATGGAGTCTAAATTGGCTGTGAAGGTGGCTGTGGTAGGATGTGGTAGGGAGTCCAGAGTCCGTTCATTCAAGTTTTGTCCATCGTGTTACCTGGTGTAACTGCTGATAACAGATTAAGGCTAACACATTTTCACTTATATATGGTATTACCTTTGCACCGAACCAAGGATTTCAAAGTGTTCAACATAAAAGAAACTTAACAATTGTATGTTCTATTGATACATACACTTCATGAAAGCAACAGTTTTGTTATTACATACATCTGTTAAAAGATACAGCTGTATCTTCTTTTCTTCATGTATCTCTGTTTTCTCCTCATGTCTTCTTTTTTTTTAATGAATGGTCAGACTCTGCGTAAAGGAGCAACAGACCAGGAGAAAGATGAATTTTTGAAGGAAGCTACAATCATGGGGTAAGTCTCCTGTCTGATGTCCACACATTTCTTGTGTACACCAAATGTGAGTGGTGTATGTGCATGGCCTGAGTCTTTCTAACTGATATACATCATTCGTTTTTGTATGCTGACTGAGACTGTGTGTACCAGATTTCATATTTGTATGAAGCTTAATGTTGGAAGTGTTGAGGGCATTTATTAGGCGGTCTTCGCATCCTCAGCACGGACGTAGAATTTGCGGTCCATGTGCAAAAATCGACACGTTACTATAGTTACAGCGGGCAGCCTGCCGTAGCGTAGAAATCTGGAACGGGTCTTGCCCAGATTTATGTCGGTCGCAACGAGGCCGGACACAGAATCAACAACCAATCAGCGCGCTTGTAGCAGTGTAGACACCATGCATGGCGCGCATGATTGAATCACACGTGCGTTGCAAGCCTCTATGTTCAGATCCAGGTTCTGTTGTCTCTAACCGGGTGGTTTGGCCTTATAATCACAGTGGATTCGACCAATTTTCAGAGCTCTTTGGGGATTTTTTAAAACTATAAGTATGGGTATAATTAAGATGAAAATGCTATACCGTAATATGAATTTGAATGAGTAATTGTTAAACTTTGTAGTAACTATGAGGAGCTTAACAACATCGAAGAACAAGGTTCGCCGCTCGTGAGTCGTGACATGTGCATTGTGAATCGTTTGCATCTAGATATCTGCAAGCTGCAGCTGCAGCTGCATGCATGCAAATTTGTGTTAACTCCTTAGACCTTAATTCTTGACCTTGGTATTTTCTAACTTGCTATTTTCTGTGAAATTGTGTCCTGGCCCCGTTTCATATAGAGAGTTGTGATTAATCGCAAGTTCAATACCATGATACAAACTACACAGTGTGTACAACTACTACAAGTATGGTTGGCAGTCTACGTACGTCCGCGTTCAGCAAATCAGCAAAACCGCTTCGTAGGGAGTTTTCTTTGAGCACGGCGGACATAGCAGGAGATCGCTCCCACATCGTTGAAACCCTCGTACTTCGCTGAGCGAAAACACGCTAATGTCTTGCTGTAGAGAAAATCAACCCCACACCATTTTGTTTCTAGCCATTAAGAATCTTACTGTCAGAAAAATCATGTCTGACTCATGGTCTGCGCTTTGTTTTACTTTTTACTTTCACAGAAAATTCAAGCATCCTAACATTGTGTCTCTGATGGGAGTATGTCTTGACAACGACCCTCAGTACATCATTCTTGAATTGATGGAAGGTGGTGACCTCCTGTCTTACATTCGAGCAGCGAGGGCGCCCTCACCAGAAAAAAGTAAAATTACTCTTCAAGACCAAATGGATATCATTTATGACGTTGTCAAGGGGTGTGAGCATTTGGAGGAACTACACTTTGTTCACAGGTCAGTGCCTTGGTGGTCATTACTTGTTTGGTCACTAACTGAATGACCACAGTAAACCAGTCAGAAATTGGATTTCCTTCCTGTTTATGAGATTACATGCAAGTTGTCAAAGGCAGCCTCGAGAGATCATGATTACTGGTAAACTGAGTGCCAAAGTGTGAAGCCTGCTGTCTGGAATGAAAATTTAGTTAAGCTTTGGACATTAAAGCTTGTCACTTGAAAACTTGATTAAAATTAGCACTTCACAGTTCTGCTGAACTCAACAGCACTCTGATTTATCTCTTTTTTTTTTCTTTTTTTTTGAGGGAAATCCGTCCACAGAAAGCTTGATTAAATTGGGTACCAGGCAGCAGCACTGCCCTTAGAAATCGTGATTTAATTTCATTGCTAATTACTGATCCAAACCGATTCAGATTTCTTAGGCAATTCATTGTTAAGCAGCAATGCTACCTCAGAGATATAAATGTCCCAAGAAATCTCACGAAATCTCATTTTTCCCTTGTTTTCTTTGTTCAGAGATCTTGCTGCAAGAAACTGTCTTGTGTCCACCAAGACATATGACTCCCAAGTTTCCCTTGTTTTCTTTGTTCAGAGATCTTGCTGCAAGAAACTGTCTTGTGTCCACCAAGACATATGACTCCCAAGTAAGGGTCGTGAAGATAGGAGATTTTGGTCTGGCTCGTGACATCTACAAGAATGATTACTATCGTAAAGAAGGCGAGGGCCTCCTTCCGGTACGATGGATGTCACCAGAGGGTTTAATGGATGGATACTTCAGCATACAGTCAGATGTCTGGTATGTCTTTCCTTGTTTCTTTCTCTTTCTATGTCTGTAATGTTTCCTGTTCTCATTTTGCTTATCACAGTACTCACTTAATAATCACAAGTCTTTTAGCTGGAATCTCTTTTAGCAGGAACCCCATTAGAGTGCTACAAAATTAACTGTTAAAAACTTTTTGTGTGTAGACTGTACTATTGTCACCACTCAACTGAAATCACAAACTGCTTTATGAAAACATATTTTGCCTAACCCTTTCTTTTTTTGCCCTCATTGAAGTCTTAGATGTTGACTTAACCCATTGGTAAAACTGCAGGGATTTCATTTTATTACCAATTAAATGGTTGTTTTCATACCAATTATGGACAGATTCTGTTAATTCCACAGTGTAACTACTTTGACCAGTAGGATGTAGTTTGTGGGACTACACACAGGGATGCCAGTTTTTTGACAAAAGCCTGAATTCAGGCAATCAGGCTTCTTCCTGTACAAAGTAGTTTCATGTAGATGTATTTTAGGCCCTCTCATTCATTCTAACTGTATACAGTAGGTAGCATTGTGCTGACAGTCAAGTCAAGTGCTGTCGGCTTCTACCCATACCATACGTGCAGTTCAGTACACACTTCTGGGTCATGGAAACTGTGATTTGATATGCATTGTGAAATCAGAAGAGGATTGTTATGCACCATAAATGAATAAAGCTGTTCCAGGGATGAATTTCCCCAACCTTGAGATTGCTGTGTCATTCTTTATTGCCATTTAAATAGTCATAATGTCGTATTGTTGCCATGGAAAGTTAGGGATGTTAACCTAACTGTATGTGTGGCTTTGCATAAATAATGCCCACTGACTTGTTCATGTGAAGTGATTTTCAAGGGCCAATACTAGCTTCCATTTAGAGTGGAATCCCCTGGTAAACGGGAGAAGAGTTTTTCTTCTGACCCCTCCTGATTTGAAGGGGGCCACTATATTCTGCAAAAAGGGGTGAATGCCTCTGTGAACACAATTCTCTTTTATTCATAATAAAAAGACCAAACTGATTCACACTGCATTGTCAACCATGACCCCTAACCCTTATTCTACTCATCTGGATGGATCTAGACCAGCATATGCTGAGCATAATGAAATGCTGAACTATTAAAGTACGGCTTGCTGCTAAAAGTGAATGCTAAATTGGTTGATACTGTAGGATAATATGTTATTTGTGAAATGTAGCAGTGTGACAGTTGGGTGACTTATCGAAGCAGGTTTTTTTAATTCGTAATGATTTAAATGTTGTTTTGTTATCATAGGGCTTTTGGTGTCCTCGTATGGGAAATAATGTCTCGGGGTCAACAGCCGTATCCAGCCAGATCCAATGTAGAAGTCTTGAGATTCGTGGAAGCTGGAGGTAGACTTGAACAGCCAGAGAATTGTCCTGATGATGTGTGAGTAAAATAAGCAGTGATTTGTTGCTATTGATTTGTATAATCTTTCATGTTCTTTGTTTTATCATTTCCATCTGCTGATTTTAGTCATGAGAGACGGGCGGTGTTTGGGCAAAGTTGAGAGACACACAGAGAGGGAGAGAGAGAGAGAGAGATAGAGAGAATCCAGGCTGTCATGAAATTTTGGTCTGTCTCCACAGAACAATTTGAAGTCAAGCTTTGAGAGAAGACACATAATTGTGTGTTTATTCTGTTGTTGAGAAGAGACAATGTCTCCTAAATGCTCATCTTTTTATGACGAAAAAGTGACGATATAGACTGAGTTATTATGGGTCACCTGCCAAATTCAGAGAAGTCCAGCATGGCTTGCTTGAGGTGTTGAAAAGCATCATTATGTTTAATAGGAGAGACATATGAGATAGTTGTATTAATTCTTGATCTGACAGGGCCTAACGTTCAGCAACTTTTCTTTTTTCTTAAAGCTATGAGATGATGAGAATGTGTTGGGCAAAACTGACCGAGGATCGTCCTTCCTTTAAGATGCTGAGAGAAATGGTGTATGACCTGAGAAGAAAGTCTGGTGTACCCAGAGGAGAACACAACTTTGGATTTCAAGGTTAGTTTTATACAAGTTGCTTATTATCACAGAATGGTAAGCTTGATGTTGGACTGCAAAGTAAGGTGAAGTTAAGTCCTGAAAAAAAAAAGGAAAGTTGAGAAATCCTTGTGAAAATGCTGCGTTAGGTAGAGAGGTTAGAAAGTGTACGAATCAGGTGGATAGGTGACAATCAAGCATTTTGATGTATCAAAAAAAAAGTCTTTTGATGAGGTAACCTATGAGGAGATAAGGATGATGAAGGGATAAAAGGTAAACTTCTATTTAAGAGTAGAGCTCTCACAAGGTCTGAAATGAATAAGCAAATGAAGGAGACGTAATCATATTTGTGTAGAGAGGTCTTGAATGTTCTTATAAAATGGAACTTGTGTCAAACTAAGCTGTGAAACATGTTAAGGAATCCTGCCATGTCAAGTTGCCCTTTGTTTTCAATGGAGATCATTAGCCATATACACAGAACTGTGAAATCTAATCAAATGAGCAATAGAATTATTTCATTAGGGAAGAAATGCATTGTGATGTGTACAAATTTGTACACATCTTAAATTACATACGGAATTACATACTTTTCTTAAATTACATACGGAAATTTATTTGCATGAAGGTTCAATGGTAAAGTTCACAGAAGTATTCTCTTAGTTGGGGTTAGCATGTTACCCACTATACTTTACCATCTGATCCTATGTTACCTTATTGCCACGTCACAACTAGATACGTGTATGGTGTGACTGGATGCTAAACTGCTCTCATTTTATTCTCACAGGAAATCATTGCCTGCTTTTTGTTATGTATTAAAGTCAATGAGAATCTGTCATGCCATCATGATGTTGTTAACATAGTTCTTGTATATGCTGCCTCCTATAGGTGACGGTAAGGTGAATTATTCTCATCTGAAAGAAATTCCACCAGAGATGGAAGATTACCTTCTTCCTATGGACAGTAAGGGAGACATCAAGAAACCTCCTGCACTCCAACTACCACCTGACATTGACTATGATGCTGCTGATAAGAAGCATGAGGAAGAATCCAAGAAAGTGAAGAGGAAAGGAAGTAGGCTGACAAGAAGTCCCTTCAGTAGTCTGCGAGGCCACTTGCCTGGAGCTAGTAGTGAAGCCACTCGACCACGCCTTGAAGCAGCTCTTCAAGATCTTGCCAGCAACAAAGAGAAGGCAAGAGAAATTGATGATGAACGCTACTTGAAGTATCCTGTTGGATCGGTGAGTAAGGCCACAGGGGCAAACCTGGCTGGTAATCCTCCATCTAATGAAACCAACTCTACTCACCGTACACCTCCTGGTATGGATGAAGGCAATGGTGCCAGTCTGGACATAGATGGCGCTGTTGGATATTCACCCGATGCTCCTCCTCCTGGGGACTCCCCTAACAGGACTGATCAAGCCAATTACGCCCAGCCAAGAAAGCGGCATCCTAATCCATTCCGAGCCAATTCAATGGAGGATCTTGATGGCTATGACAACATTCAGTTTGGAGCTAAAGCCACTTCACCTGGTGGTATCTCAGCCACTGATTATGCTAACGTCTGAAGACTGCTGGAGTACTCTTGGTAGTTGAAGTTCAATCATCAGCAACCTTCCTTCCTTTTGGTGATAAAACATTTTGCTGAAGCATATTTGAACTGCATTATGCAAAAAGTTTGACTGCAGTGGTTTGAGGGAGCTATATTAGATACTGTTTTACACTTTATTAACCTTTTTTTTTATACAGTATGTCCCAACAAAAATTACAATCAGATTTTAGCATTGATAACACCCAATATGATTAAATTGTCTAAATGCTACTTCAGGGTCTTAAAACACGTTATTTTGCAGAATGCCCCATTCGATTTGTTTAAGCAGTCACAGAGAAATGTGGATTGTTGTAAAGCATGTCATGAGTCTGATTCTTTTAAGTTTAGCACTTTGATGATCTTGTGTGTGAATACAATAGACAAAACTTGGAGGGAAGAGATTCCCAACATCCTCTACAAAATTCCTCATTTCTCTTTGACCACTGAAGCAAATCGAATGGGGTTTTCTGTAAGATGTGGGCAATGAGTTATAGTTCCATACTGTGAATTTGTATTTAGATTGATTCAATATTTTTAAAGATATCATTGCGGAGGGTCCTGCTATTTTTTTTTTTTTGGACATACTGTATTTATGGCCAAAATAGTCTGAGATACTTGTGTAGATGTTAAAAGGAACCAATATTCTGTGCACATGTTCCCATACTGAATCATATTACACATATCAAGTTATGTAGTATGTTTTAGATAAAATCATTACAGCAAGTCATTATTCCAGTATGGCATATTTGTGTTTACTTGGTATTGAACATTTTATCATACCCTGAATGAGTCATGTTTTCAAAGAAAAGACTAGCAACAGAATGTTACTGATTTGTACTTCAGTTAGTTTCAGGATGAAATGTAGTCATGTGTGTTTTTGCCAAAAAATTTCTGACTCTAACAAATCATTAACTAATGAGAACATCTTACTTCTTTCATTGTAATTCCTTACTCCACAAGCTTTTCCTATCCTTTACATTTTCTTCTCTTTTTTTTTTTTTTTTTGAGGGGGGGGGGGATGGCAGAGAAAAAATTAAGTACTTAATAATATTATGTTTAACATAATGTCTACATAAAGAAAAGTACAACAGTATCTTATGCTAAAACTGTTGTTAGAGATGACAATTAGAAGACACACTTTATATATTGCAGTGTACAATATTTCACAATGTCTATATCTTAGTGCATCTCATGAGTTGATATTATTGACTTGCCAGTCCAATGCCTCCCATATGTCAATGCGTTGTTTATCAATTTTAGGAATCAGGAACTCTTCACTAGGAAGTGATAACACAACTCTCTCATCCCATAAATTTGGTTCTTTAGGTCAATATAAACATTCAGAAAATAGTCTGACAAGTCCAATTATGGCATCTATGGTACCACATTATCAATTAGTTTATATATGTCCTATTTTGAAATATGCATTGTTTGTTTGATATTTTAGCTGTAGTATGTTTTGGTTGAGTTATGAATAGAATAATGTCTAGTGATCTATGCTGCAGTGTAGTGCTTTCAACATGACTGGGAGGTTTTAAATTTCAATATGTGACACATTGTATGTTGGTATGCTGGCCATACATAATTCTATTGGGGCCTTGCATTGTTGGTGAGATATTCCCAGCCAACTGACTTTTGACTTTTCAAATTAAATGATGAATTGCATTTCATGAAATATAATTATATGTATTTATAGTACTTTACATAATCAAGATTTGTGCACACATTTGTTAAAAGTCATTTGTATATCTTGTAACAGTATGGTGCTGTCCATTAGTTACTTGTGTATAGAGTATTTCTAAATGTTGTGAATGAACTCCTCAAGGTGTATGATTGTAGGAACCCTTGACAAGCCAATGAGTTAAAACCAATAGACATTGCATTCTGTAATTTTGCTAATGATAATGGTGTAGGATCTCTTGTACCAATTTAAACATTGATGTGCAACATAGGCAGCTGAGGCTTGTACAGCATGATATATTCGCGGCATGAATTTTTCGCGAATTGGAGCCGACAGCCTTTTTCGTGGCATGAAATTTTCGCGAAGTTGCCACTGGCGTTCAGTGCATATAATGTAAACATGGACTTTCGCGTGCATTTTAATTTCGCGAATCTTGGCGCTCGCGAAAGTCGTGAAATTAAAGTGCACGCGAAAATTCCTTGTTTTACAGTAGTTGATATCACAGCACACTGATAGACAAAGGCTTTATGTTGTTTGTCTCAAAAGAAGCTCACTCCTGCATGATAGTAAGGCATTATAACTAAATGAGTGCGGTAGGCTGTGTAGTACAATAACCATACAGAGAACCTGAACCAGAGTTAGCCATGGTACATCATGTACATACATCTGGTTTCTGTCACAGGACAATAGTCAATATCCTCGTCTGTCATTCAAGGCATAAGTTTAAAAACATGAAAAACTCCTTGATAATATTTTAGTTACATTTGCCACTTCTTGTTTTTATTTCAAAACATTCTTGATGACTTGCCCCTTTCATATGCACATTACTATTGTCAATTACATTCTTTTATGTTTATTTAATATTTTTTACAATGTTGTGTATCACAGACTCACCCCTTTGTGCCTTTGAAGATTTTTTTTTAGAGAATGTGTGAACAATGAATGTTTTCTGTAATTTGTGATATCAGTAATACAGTAAAGTGTGATATCGACTTGATATTACATAAAGTTAATATTAAGTGGCCATCCTCTATTATAGAGATAGCTGTGATAAAAGGAACAGCCTTAAGGCAAATAACGGATATTCTATTAAATCAGCAACCAAGTATGTGAATTTCATGCTATCCTCAGCTTTAGATTGTTGTTGTTTTTGTGGTGATTATGTTGGTAGGCTTATATTTGTTTGCTTATCAGCCAATGATTTGGTGTTGATTGACACCAGTCCCTTGTGTCATATTCTGCATTCCATTGTCAGTGTATTTCAGTGATGACTTCTCAGCCATGATAGAGGTTCAAAGTTTGCATATGATAGTAGATAATTTGTTGTAGTTACTGTTCTTTGTAATTTCTGAGCTGAAGGATCAATTGATTACTGTAATCATTGTTACCCACCCGCAATGGTTGGTAAACACCATGCATAAATGTTAGATTTCATCTTAATGAAAGGAAGATTCCAGGTACACTTATGGGGGAAGAATCCCATGTGCAGGGTGTACCAAGCTCCTTATGCAGTCAGTTGAGTCAGGGTCCAGCCTCTTGGACCAAACACTAGCTACAATATACTTTTTGAAATTATTTTCAAGATTCAAGTGCATAGAGTATGTATTGAGCAAACCATTACCATAGTGTGCAAACAGTAATTATTTTTTTATCTCCTAGTTTGTTTTTTGTTTTTTTGAAAGGTCTGGATGTTAATATTGGGCGGGCTCCAGCTCAGATTTGACAATTTTTGTGGCAGTCGTGCATAAGTAATTTTCTACAAACTTAGCAGGAATTTTTCAAGACGTATGGTCTCATATATCTTTAGTGGGTGTAGTAGTTTGCAGTGTGTCAAAGGGTTCACCTCTGTGTTCAAATGAGATAGCACAAATAATCTCAATTTCCATTCTTCTAAGGCTTAGTTTTTGTGGTCTGAAGTGAGTCAGTTGGAAGTGATAAAGTTGTTAATGAGAAGTCTTATTGTGAGCACGTAGGGAAAAAAGACAGATGACTTTGCACAATTACACATTTTTTACTTTGTAAAAGAGACAACAGGTGAATATCACTTCCTTGATAGGTTTAGATATCATTAGACCCTGATCCACTTTTCTTCTTCTATTTCATCTGCTTTTTCATCTCTTCTATTGTCAGTATCTAATAATCCAGCAGCTCTAGTTTTAACTCGGGATGTGATTTCTTGCCGTGTGCTGAATAACCTCACTCTGTGATATCAAATTATAGTGCCAACCTGTAATACACAGATCAAATGATCGACACTTTGCGTAGCACTGTGTAACATTCATTTCTGGTACTAAGAATACCAAAACCAATGATCCAGTATGGTCTTAACCAGTAATAGATTGTCATGCAAAATGTTTTATTATCTGTAGAAGAAACTATATTTTGTTTTCATGTGTACTTGACATTTTATGATTTCTGAACAATATCTTTAAAAAAAATGTGGAAATGTTTATTGCCAGGGTTCCTGATGCCTTGATCCCAGGTGCTTGCTTGTTCAGCACAAATTGTGTTGATAGGTTGATATTGACCTAAGACATACTTTCAATGTATATTACCTATTCGCTTATTTGAATATTGAAGGAGTGTATTTTACAGATCAGTACTTCCGTAGTAGTGTTCAATTCCAATATTACTGTTTTTTTTTTTATAATTTCCAGACATTGTATTCTCTTTATATTCATTCCTTAATTCAAGTGCCTGTTGTTATACTGTAAAGAAGCCAACTCTTGTTTTCATACGAAATTTGTATATTTTGTTATTGATTATGTCATATTTATATTTTTACTTATATATTCTATACATTGTAATTAGATGTGTTTAATTTTCTTTTACAATTGGAGGTACACTATATTCTTTTAGTTCCATTAAACTTGTACAAAACAGGTGATGAGTTAAGAGAGATTGTTTGCATTGAAATGCTCAGAACAGGCACACAATTGAGGTTACTTGAGTATGTGATTCTACTTTGTGATGGCCAGATATGAGTGTAGAAGATATTTATGTGATGCAAATCTTCCATCAGTTCAACTCAAAAATGATGCACACAATGCCAATTTTACAAGATTTTTAGAATAAGTGTTTCAAGTTTGAAATGACACCAGAAATAATGTTCTATGCATTGTGCAAGTTGACAACAAGATGTAAGGACTGGAGTGAGAATATCTAGGACATGTCACTTTAAGGGTCAAAGGTCAGTGCCTTTAGTTTGCAAAATGTATTCTCTAGTTATAAGTGTACTCGTCACTGTGTTGAACTGTACTTCTCTGTCAAAGAAGAAAGAAGCATCCTAAAATATCCCACAGGTTGCATGTGTGTTTGATGAACTGCTAGCCACTTTATTTTCTGTCTCTTTTTTTCCAAGACCACGGTATAATATCTGTTATTGGGCTTGTATGCATTATGGTTGAAGAAAATGCAGACTTTTGCAGTGTTTAGTATTAACGAATAACTCATTCACATTTCAGTTGTACTGGCTATCAGAAAAAAATTGTGATTGCGTATATAAAAATCATTATGGTGTTTATGAATGAAATTGAATAAATTATGCAGATACATTATATTCATGCTGCAAAAGAAGTCATGTGTTTCTTTTCTCTCACAACTGAAATTAATTGAAGCTTATACCTTTGACCTTACCGGTACAGTTACTAGGCACACAAAAGTTTAAAATGATGATGAATATGAGTTCATTAGAGCTTCCATCCTTTTCATGCAAGCCAGTGTCCAGTAAGTACCTCTAAAAAATGCATGAAAGGCATTTAATCTGCAGTTCGTGATTACACGTTAGCTAATGTTGCTAAAGACAAGATGCAATCTGGTGAATGAAGTGTGCCCTTTTCTTTTTTGTTTCAAATGCTAATAATGAGTGAAATATAATGTCATTTTCATAATACATCTTTGCAGTCTTTGAGGTGATGTCGATTCTAGTTACAGTAGCTCTTTCTGATTTTTTTTTTGTGACCCAGCCCTTATGGGACAAGTCGTATTAAATAGCATGACACAAAATGTGGGATATTCCTCTCACTGTGAGTATATCCTATGCCTGAATATGACGTCACAGGCCATCACTTAATACCCTGAATGATGGGGATGGCAAACACCCCTCCCCTTTTATTCCGCCCATTGAATGTTTTATAAAAAGACATTTCTTTAAAAGAAGACACGGAAAAAAAGTGTGGTTTCATGGGGGAGGGATAAATGTGGGACAGCTTTTAATTACAAATTGAATAAGAATTTGATTTCCCTCTCTTTCATATTTTAGTTTTTCGTTTTAGTTTCAAAATTGTATTGATTGTCATGCCTCTATATTGTGAATGCTGACATGTCAATTACCTATTTAATTACCAGACTGATATTATGCGATTTTGATATCAAATTTTTGTTTCTCATCCTCCCTCTCTTTCTCTTATTCTTTCTCATTCTCTCCCTAGAAGACGTTGATCTTACCCTTTATCATGAAAAGACATGTTATCTTCACCATAGAAATCAAAAAGTTTGTATAGTTCTTATCCTTCAAAGACACAGAAGAAGGCTAAGTTTTTTTTTTTTAACAGCTTAGCTGTCATTGCTGTGACTGACCAAAAAAAAGATATCTCAAAACTTTAGCAAAAAACATAACGAAACAGTAAGCAAAGACTACGTTCGGTTCCGATAAACGTGTACAGTAATGGGAGAATTTTGTGCACATTAAACCAATGGGAACCATTCTTTATCCACCACGTGGTATTATTATCGGAAGAGAAAATGGGTAAATTATTTTATGCCAAGTTACGGCACGATATGGCCCTACCTTTGAGTAATAAGAATGGTAGCGACAATAAGGTCCCTTTATTCCCACTTCCTTGTTAAATGGACTTCCCCTCAAGCTAAAGAAGAACCTTTTTTTTTTCTGGAAGCTGTTACGCCTCGTTGAAAGGTCCTTCGAGCTCGCTCACCACGCACGCTCGATATAAATTGTCATTTCTTCTAGTAATACACAATCAAACCCTTACAAGAAACGCTATCCCACTTCACTATACCTTGGAATCGACCAAAACCCGCGATTTTCCCCATCGTGAATGTAATTAGAACTTGTTGACATCCACTCTAAGCAGGTGAGCACACTGAAGAGACGCGGTAGGGAAGGGAAGGGAAGGGGAAAGGAAGGAGAAGGGAACGAGATACACTCATTATGTGCTTGCCCTTTGCCTTCTCTTTCCTGTCATAGCCTTTCCATAAGAACAAACAATATAAACAAAAAGTTGTAATATGCTACATTATTCGGTCTGCTGGCATTGATAAATATCGATAAATTGCAGTTATCCTCAAATCGCGAGCTCATAAATGTTTACACCTAAGCGTGCAATTACTGTATCATGTTAACATATTGCTCAGCATTGTCGTGTATTTTTTCTCTTACTGTAGGACCCTACACATCGATGTGCATCTATCTATCATCCCTATAGCGATATCTGTAGACCTTATTACCGAGGGAACCTGTCGATTATTTGCACTGTCCCTTTGAAAGGCCAAATTTCAGAGCTCGTTTTGGTGAACATTTTCCAAATTTTGTTATCCTTATATGCTGACAACGTACTGGCAAACACAATATTGTGAATCTAAATGTGTATTTAGACTCCTTTTAACTCCCCCCCCCCCTACACACAAAGACACATGTACAATAACCAAGATTTAATGTGGACTGAAATGTTTATAGGACAAACACGTAGAAATCAGAAGTTAACTATATATAGCATGATTTATTTCACCGTTAAAGTTTCAAGCTCTAGTTTATTTTTCAATTAACATAAAAACAACAAACAATTCGTACAATGAAAACGACTAAAATGGAGATACAAATCTAACAATATGAGAAATACACATACACAAAAACAACAAGAGCCAAACTGATGCATAAATCTATGTGAATGGGGGTCAACAGGGAAGAACAATAAGCCTTGTGAATAGCTGACCCCTATATAGTAAATTAAGATTAGTGTACGTCATATCAGGAAGTATAGATAAGAGAAAAAGAGAAAAACAACAATAAAAGAACAAATCAAAAGGCATATCTAAGTGTAATCAAGACAATCATTCCAATTGAAAATATTAATTCAAAAGTAAGAATTTTCTAATTTCTGTTAAAACTATACAATGAGGGTTTAATTCTCATATCAAACGACTCTTGAGTCCATATTATATAATGGACCTTTGAAAAAAGATATTCTTAGAGATATTTGTTCTACCGTAACGTAAATATTCATCAGCCCAACGGGTGTAATAATCGTGAACTTAACTATGCAATAAAAACTTGGAAGAGATATAAGAGAGTAATAAACTTTTTGAATACATATGCATAAAAATCGCAAACTTATATGATTGATATCGTATGTATACTTAAACTTCATATGGAATCAAAAGAGGTAAAGTGTGGGCATTATAACCCATTAGTCACTGAACCGCCCGTCTTTAACTCCCTAAAACGCCCGAAACCGCCCATCCACTATAGTGTAGTTTTATGCTTTACCATATTCATCGTTTCAATACAGAATAGATATGTAACTTAAAAGAAGTCAAAGGTCAATAAAAACAAAACTATGTCAGAATTACTTCCATGACACAGAAGTCTCTTGGTAGAGTCTTGATTGGCCGCTTTCAAATAAACATAGCTTATGATAGACATTAACAAACATGTAGTGGGCTATTTTGCATAATTTAGAAAATTGTCAAAGTAATAATAATAATAATAATAATAATGACATTTTTATAGCGCATATATCAAATGAATGTACCCTATGCGCTTTACAATCTCATCACAAAACATATTGTAATTAACAATTTACTTTGAATGCACACATACATGTACAAAGAAAAAAGAAAATATCAATTTACAAATAGATAAGTCTTCAAAGAAGATTTGAATGAGACCAATGAAGCTGACTGACTGATATGTAGTGGTAGTGAATTCCACAATCTTGGGGTAACAACTGAAAAATACCTGTCACCATAAAACTTTGTATTAACTTTAGGAATGCGGAGAAGGGATTGATGTTGTGATCTCCGACTACGTGTGGGGACAGATGAGGTGCTCAATTCCTTGAGATATTGTGGACTAATATCATTTTGAACTTTGTGAACTAACAGGAGAAATTTAAATATGAGACGCTTTTCAATGGGGAGCCAGTGAAATGAATGACAAATGAGTGAAGAATGAGTGAAAATGAGAGTTATATTGCTGTACCTTCCAGTAAACAACCGGCCATTATGTGCGGATCTATCAGTATTGCTGAAGGGATAGGATACATTTCAAAATGTTCGAATAGCTTTTTCTCTGTAATGAAAATAATATGTTGTAGTTTTCTTCCCACTGGACCTGGCAACATTACAATAATTGATATGAGAAATGATATAAGGGTGGAAGTCACTGTGTTCAAATAAAGATCCCCAACTGAATACCTTGATAATTATATATCATGCAAAACGTTTCAAACAGTAACCAGTTTAGGTGGTTTTGGGTGATTACTCCTAATCTGGTTGAATGCGGTTACTGTACGTAATGTAAAACAGATCAATGAATGTGGTGGGTCAAGTATGATTTGCACATTGGCGCATGACTTGACTGAGATGTTTTCTACTGCCCACCTGTAACATATCCAACGTAAAACTTATTGGGAATAAATGATTTACACCCAACACTGCCCCAAGTTGAATTGTTTGCAGTTTTTTTTTTCTGATTTTTTTTTTTCGCTTGTGTTGTCCAACACCATCGAACCAAGGAGGTTCAAGGAAGTGGACCACCTCCCTGATCGAACAGTCATCATGATATGTTGGAATGAAAGACTGAAAATACAATGCTGTCGTTTGTTTGTTAGAAAGTATAGAGTTTAGTGAGAAATTTGCCAGCAGTTCTATCAAAAACAAACCAAAAAAAAAAAAAAAAAAAAAAACCTCACAGGGTAAGGTTGATTATATTTACTAACTTACAAGCTTTTTCCCCTCTTGTGTTATTTACATTAGTCGGGTTTGTGTGTTTTTTGTTTGTTTTATTTCCGTATTATAAAATAATCATATGCTACATAAAGTAAGAAGAATGTTTTACATAAAGGTTAAGAAAAGAAAAAAAAAACACGGAGGGTAACCCATTCTCAGTAGTGACAATGACTGTCACTTCTCGTCTTTCATGGGGCCCTGTTAACAAAAATTTCACACAATGAAGGACTGATAATAGAATAAAGAATATAACAAAGAACACAGAACAGTCAAACATTACAACATTGTGACTACTTATCATAATCCTATATACCAAATATTACATAATTGTTCATAGGTTTGGAGCAATATAAAAAAAAAATCAAATGGAAGGGATTTCGGTTCAGATTGAAATGAACTTAAAACCAGGAAAAGAGGAAAGTTTACGTAGGCTACATCATTAGATATGTTATTATGAGCTGCTGCAGCTCTGTATATGAGAATGATCTCTTACAATAGTTTGCTTCAGGCTGTGGTAACTTTAAATCGTTTTGATTACGGAGAGAGTATGGTGATGTCTTGTACTTAAACATATATCTTTCATATATTCGGGGGCCATGTCATTCATAATCTTATACATTAATAACACCAGATGATTTTTTTTTTTTTTTTTTTGCCTTTTGGTTACTGTATTTCACCCCAAAATGTAATGAACATCACTGGTAGTAATATGGGAATAAGAGTTAACTTTCAACATTAATCTCCAGGCTCTATTTTGCATCTTCTGGAGATAAGAAAGAGAGTTACCATTGGTGGATTGCCATACTATATACATCGCCGTAATCAAAATGAGTTAGCTCAATAGAATTATGATATATCAATTTAAATTCAGTCATATTAACAAATTGTCTTAAACGACCCATATAACTAATTATGCATTTTACTTAACTTATTACATAGCTGTTGGATGTGAACATTCCATAGTAACTTATCATCTACAATAATTTCCAGATATCAAAAACTTTTCACCCAAAGTAATTGCTTTCCCCTAAATTAAAGAAAACACGTTTAAAGAACAAAGCCTGGTTAAATTTTCATCTTTTGTATTGGTTTAACATACATATCACGAAAGAATTCTAAGAAGAAGTAGAGAAAACTCATGTATAGGGCAAATGACCATGCGATATTTGTCCAGTTCGTGCTGCATTTGTTTCCCATCCAGATTTGTGATGCCGCATATAAGGTGACTATGATCGAAATGACGAACTGAATAAGTTGCAAAGATGTGATAACGACTTTGACACTCCGTACTTTAGATATTATCTTAGCAGCAGTCATGGCGTAATATGAGTACATCACAAAATGGACTACGAAGTTCAGGGTTGCAAAGTAGCGACCTACAGCGATCCAATCTCGATACGCATACCATGTATAAACTAATGTAGAGACGTGGTGATACCAGTGAAGAAATCGTAATTCTTGTTTGCGGAGTATGATGAAGACAGTGTCACCAAGTTCCATGACTTTACTGATGGTAAAAAGCCACATCCACAAACCGACTCGACCATCGAAGAAGTCTGTTTGACACACTGATGCATGCCAGCCGTCTTCTTTAACACAGCGAAGAAAGTCTCGGCTCGTCTCCACCATCCCACAAAAGCTGAATAGCGCAAAACCGGCCGACCAAGCCACCAGCATTGGACGAAGACCAAACGGTTGCCGCTGAGACATCCATCGTTTTCCTGCAAATATTAGTGCTACATAAATAACTGATATCACAAGACATAACCAGCAGTTTTTTCGTAGCCACATGCCATCTGTTTCGCTGTTAAATGATTTCCCATTTACGAGTTTGGAAATGCCGAATCTGCGTAGTTTTGCTTCCATTTCCAATGATGCGTTATTCTCTTGGATAGTATCACAAAGTCGCTGAATGCGGACTGCGTGATATGATAAACTGAAAAAAATGAGGTAGTAGGTGTTTTCACGTCAGCAGGCACATTTAGTGATTGTCTTATCAAGATATGAGTTACACCGAATCCGATTGTACTGAAATCTCTTCCAGTCAGGAACGATATTACGATGGCTCCTCGGTCACTGTTCCCACCTGTCGTTTACTTTATAGGAAGCAGCAATCCGTTTGACGGTATTCGAGATTGTTGAGGAAGAAAAGTGTATTTAAAACCAACTCCGATGTCCATATCTTTTCATTTTCTTTCCGCTACAGGAGTGCATGCTCACTGCCAATATGCAATATTCCAGTTTCCCGTTTCTTTTAATACAGCGTACCGGCGCCTCTTTCTCTGTCGGCGCTTAGAGTCAGCGATCCATATAAGTGATCATATCGAACATGATTGTATACCAAACCCAGGGGGGGGGGGGGGGGGGACGTATAGGTAACTAGGTGATAGGTCATTTCATTGTCGCTCGAGTGGAATAATTTCATTCAGCCCATTATAAGCCCCCTTGTTTGCTTTCGCGTTGTGCAAGTCGTAAAACTGCTTTCTACAGTTCAAAGTACAATTATATTTGTGGATTTTTTGGATGCACACACAAGATGGGGGAAAGGGGGGGGGGGGGGCCTAGCCTAACATCGTCCAAGTGGGAATTTCTTATTGTTCCCCATCATTCTCTTTCTCCCCTCCCTCCTCCCTCCCATATGCGGGGGGGGGGGGGGATATGGACGGGAAGCTGACGAAAGCCATGGGCTTTAGTTGTTCTGTCAGGTACTGTCAGGACAAGTGTAGCTCATACCAATACCACTTTTTTTAATGCTTAGTCACCCTAATCATGTTGGTTTCATGCACAACGCACTCATCACAATCAAATGTATGCAAACTTACGCTCAACCTTGAAACAAGGCATATAGTACAGATAACCCTCGTGCAATGATGCTAATATAACTCTCGATCGGTGACTTATCGAATTTTAACGCGCCGTCAAGATGCTGCGCAGTCACTTTGAGAGTGTATTAACTGTTGGTTTTCTCAAGGAGGTCTTATGGCGTGGAAGCTGTATTCATATTGTCTTGGCCATATATTATTTTAGTTTATATACTGACAACTACGTGACAGCATGGAGTATAGTTCTATTGGGCAGCTATAGGATATGTATTTTGTGTGTTGATTGGGTAGAGGGAGAGAGAGAGGGGGGCGGGAGAGAGAGAGAGGGAGAGAGGGGGAGAGAATGGTGGATAGAACATAATCAGTCATCGAGTACCATGACTGTGCAAAGAAATGACTGTAAAATTCTTGCATGCATACCAGTCGCGTCATAAATGGGACAGCATATTTTGCTTTGTCGTAAGAAATTGTTTGTAAAGCTTTTATGATTCCGATCAAAGGTCAAATTTCGATAGCTCACCTGATTTCCAGAATTTTGGAATAAAACGTACTTATACAGTGTGTTCTTTAAAAAAAGGTAGCTGAAGTTCAAAGGTCAGCTATGTCAAGAATACATGGTTTATTCTAGACTTGTGAAATTTTTACTACAATACGAAGTAACTCATCAGCTTTAATTTAACCTCTTGCTTGCGTCAACATTGTTACGGATCACAGAGTTAGGGTCCGTCGAAGGTGAAGGGGTGCAAAACCTATACTTTTTTGTAAGTCTTGGTTGGTAAAGTACCACCTTTCCTGTAAGTTTTTGTTTTACCGTTTGTTTGTTTTTCACACGAAGTTTTAATGAAATGCTATCCTCTCTATAAATAAGTGCAAGTGAATGTATAATGTTACATAACTAGCGTCTAGCAGCAATCTCTGTTCAGCACATCCTTTCTTACATTCATTTTACTGAGAAAGAATGAGAGATGAATGGCAACATCCTTTCTTACATTCATTTTACTGAGTAAGAATGAGAGATGAATGGCAACATCCTTTCTTACATTCATTTTACTGAGTAAAAATGAGAGATGAATGGACTGAGTAAGAATGAGAGATGAATGGACTGAGTAAGAATGAGAGATGAATGGACTGAGTAAGAATGAGAGATGAATGGACTGAGTAAGAATGAGAGATGAATGGACTGAGTAAGAATGAGAGATGAATGGACTGAGTAAGAATGAGAGATGAATGGACTGAGTAAGAATGAGAGATGAATGGACTGAGTAAGAATGAGAGATGAATGGACTGAGTAAGAATGAGAGATCAATGGACTGAGTAAGAATGAGAGATGAATGGCAAATTGACTGTTGTATTTTCATCCAGCGGGGTAATTACCCTGCTGCAATGTCAGGTATGCATAACCCTGCATTCTTCTTGCAATGTCAGGTATGCATAACCCCGCATTCTTCTGGCAATGTCAGGTATGCATAACCCCGCATTCTTCTGACAATGTCAGGTATGCATAACCCCTCATTCTTCTGACAATGTCAGGTATGCATAACCCCGCATTCTTCTGACAATGTCAGGTATGCATAACCCCGCATTCTTCTGGCAATGTCAGGTATGCATAACCCCGCATTCTTCTGGCAATGTCAGGTATGCATAACCCCGCATTCTTCTGACAATGTCAGGTATGCATAACCCCGCATTCTTCTGGCAATGTCAGGTATGCATAACCCCGCATTCTTCTGACAATGTCACGTATGCATAACCCCGCATTCTTCTGGCAATGTCAGGTATTCATAATCCTGCATTCTTCTGAATAATTAACATTGTTTCATTGTCATGTAACGGGGTAAATTTCCAGCTGCCATGTCAGGAGAGCACAAGCCCACATTCTTCTTAAAGAATGATATTGATTTGCTTTATTTTTGTCATGTAACAACCTATTTCTGGCAGCAATGTCAGGTAAGTACAACTCACTTGATTGTTTATATCCAATTAAAAGTGGGACAAGTGCAGTCTTAAATGTATCAGGAGACAGCTAATATCTGATCATGGTGCAACTTTCAATGATGTTGAGCAATGTTGAGTATAGGACATAGTTTGTGGTGACATCATTTCACCGCACCGGTAGCATAATGGATGCAAGGGAAGCATTCGGTTTGTGGTCCCCAGACAGATCGAGATCCTCCATCCAGAAAGACTATATAGGCGAATGTGCACAAATACCATGCAACATTACGGTCAAGCCTTGACAGAAATAAGGGTCAAGCCTTGACAGAAACAAGGGCATATCCTGGCAGAGGAGTGGGAGAAGCCCAGAAAACATTGAAGCTGTCTAAAGACAACCCGAGGCCCATCCAAGGACCACACTGCACGTCGTATCAGCATGGTCTGCGGGTAAGGCCAACAACTTTCCATCTTATTGCATGATTGGATGATCCTATAATGTGTCCTTATTGCATGAGCGTCACCAACTGCTGGAGAGGTGGCTCCTAGGCGGGATTCCAATTCCCTGTTAAACGTTGTTGGCTACGAAGCCGCATTTAACATGGACGGGAAAGTGAAAACCCACAATGTGAACGCGGTTGCAGGGCATCCACCAGAGTTCAATGACGACGTAAACATGTGAGCAGGCAAAAATGAAGTATGTAGGCTGGCCTGTGTGGAAGTGGCCAAAATTGGGCCATTCGTCTTCTACGGAAACATGAACCTTGAACTTAAGACATGACCGAGAGGTGTTTCGGCACCTTTGGTGGGTAATAGGACCTTGAGGATGGTGCTCCAGCCGACCGTCTTCGAGCTGTCCGTGAGAGGCTGGTAGAGATGTTTGGCCATAATAGGCCTCAATCATGAGGGGAAATGGCATCCACGATCCCCTGACTTGACACCCTGTGGCTTTGTTCTCATGGGGATGCCTAAAGGGCTCACACGGGTAAATAATTCCCCATAGAGACGTGTGTTAAAATTAAAAAATAATCTGTAAAATAGCTGGGAGAAATGAGGCGTTTCATCTTCACTAATCTGGATAAGTGAGATATACCCTTTCATCCATCAAATTTCCTAGGCAGGTTCTTCGGCTCAAACTCTGTCCAAGGGTCCGCAAAGCCAGACTACGAGTTCTTTTCACTCAAAAAATCATTTTCTGAACATGCACCCAATGCGATCGAGGAATGCCGTTTATGATGACAGGAGAAAGATGAAGGGCGTCACGGTCCAAGACTTTGGCTACCAGGGTCGAGGCCAGATCTTCATCAACGAGAATCTGGTGGCATCCACCAAGGAACTACTGAGCGACGTGAAAAAGGCTAGGAAGGGCGCAGGCTACAAGTTCCTCTGGTCACATAATGGAAAGATCTACGTAACGAAGAACGAGAAGGCCTTCCCGATCATAATCTACCGTAAAGACGACATGTCTAAACTTGAGTAAATATTCCCATCAATCTTAATTTCTGACTGTTAGTTACAATGTTAAGATTTAATGCTATTTTAAACGAAACAGAAGCGTTTATCCACATCTATAACCATAATATTCATCATAGCCAGGAAGCAGAAACAGTGGCTGAAAGGCTAAATTCTACCACAATGTCCCTTGAATACTGTATCGATGAAGGTTCTGAAACAATTTTACCACCTTCTTTTTACCAAACTGAAAAACACGTTTGTGAAAATCAAAGTGTTAATGATGATTTTTCCCTTTTTCACTTAAATATCCGTCGCATTAACAAAAAATTTGATCAGTTGAATTTACTCTTAAATAACATAAACCAAAATGTTTTGTTGCTGGACTTACTGAGACATGGACCTCATGATGGCAACGGCGTGTTTGCTCTTACTGGCTATCATAGTCCAATTACAAATAGCAGGCTGAATAGGACAGGTGACGGTGTAGCTTTATATCTCCTCTAATTTTGACTATAAGCTTAAACCAGAACTTACTGTTATGAGTGAAGCTTTAGATACTCTATTCGCTAAATTGGATATTCCCGGCCACAAAAATATTGTAATTGGAATAATAGACCGCCACATAATAGTACTGAAGTCTGCATTAATGAATTACAGGATATTCTCTCAAGCCCTTTATTGATTAACGAAACGTTTCTAGTGGGAGATTTTAACGTAAACCTCCTACAATTTGGAGAAAATATTTATGTGAATGCTTTCTTGAATACTCTCATTTTATTCGCTTTGTTCCCACTCATTAATAAGCCAACCAGAATCACTGATACCATCTCAACCTTGATAGATAATATCTTTAAAAATCTACAGCCGCTTCCAGCGGCAGGGATTCTAGTAAGTGACATTTCAGATCACTTTCCTTTATTGCTAGTTTATCTCTAAAGATTAAACGGTATGAATTATGCAAAGAATATGTACGAAGTTTCAGCCCTGAGAATGAACAGAAATTTAAGGACGACTTAGCTGCGGAAGAATGGACCTCTGTTTTGAGTGAAACTGATACGAACAAATATTTTGATAATTTCATGCAGATAATAACTTTGTTATTCAACAAAAATTTCCCCGTGCTAGAAAAGAAATCCTGTAATTCTAAGAAAACTCCTCGTATGCCTTGGATTACACGTTGTTTATTGAAATCAATAAACAAGAAGAATAGGTTTTTTTATGAACATAAGTATAAAAAATACCAGAATCAAAGCAAAAGTATACTCGATATAGGAATATTTTTTCTACTACTTTGCGTAGTGCTAAGAGAGAGGTTTTTTTTTTTGTTTTTTTTTTTTGTAACCAAGTCAAAGCTACATCTAATGATATGCAAGGAACTTGGAAAGTTATAAGACAATTACATAATACAAAATCAAAACTCACAGGACCCACAAAACTTATGATTAATGGTCACCAAACTGGAGACAAATTAATTATTAGCGAATTATTCAATGAATACTTTGTGAATGTAGGGAAAAGGTTGTCAGAAAGTGTTCCAAACAGCACGAAGGAATTTTTTGACTTTTTAGAAAGTCCGAATTCTGAAACATGTCTTTTGATTCCAGTTACGGAAGAGGAGGTAATTGATATTATCAGTAACCTCAAGATTAACAAGTCCCCATGATGTGATGGCCTCACAAACAAGATAGTGAAGAAAGTCGCTGCATTTTTCGTGAAACCTCTCACTCACGTATTCAATTTATCTATTTTAACGGTGATGTACCACAAAATATGAAAATTGCAAAAGTAGTACCTATCTTCAAGAAAGGAGATCCTCAAGAAGCAGGTAATTGCCGCCCTACTTCTTTGCTCACAACCTTTTTCAAAATCCTTGAAAAGCTCATTTATGTTCGTTTGATTAATTTTTTTTCAAGTCATGTGAAATATTAACTAATGTACAATTTGGCTTTCGTGAAAAGCATACCAACATCACATGCGATACTACATTTTATTGATAAGGTTGCCTCGGCAATTGAGAAGAACTTACATACTGTACGTATATTCTTAGACTGTTCTAAAGCTTTTGATACAATTGATCATAATATTTCATTGTACAAACTATCCTATTATGGAATCAGAGGAAAAGCTTTGGAATGGTTTAGAAGTTACCCAACTAATATAAAACAATTTGGTTTTTCTTTAATGGTGCGAAGTCTACTTTGCGATCTATTTCTTGTGGTGTTTTACAGGAGTCGCTGCTTGGTCCCCTACTTTTTATTTTGTATATAAACGATTTTCCCAAATCGTCACTACTTCTTTCTTTCATATTATTTGCCGACGATTCTAGTATTTTCTCCTCTCACAAAAAAACCACACCAACTACTGAATATTATAAATGCAGAACTGAAATCTGTAGTTACATGGATCCATGCATACAGGTTATCTTTAAATTTCTTCAAAACCAACTATATGCTATTTAACAATTCATTATCATCTTTACCAGGCCATATACTCTAATAATGTTCAAATAGAAAAAGTCAAGAATACAAAATTTCTTGGCCTACATATACGTATAGATGACAAATTGAATCAGAGAATGCATATATGCTTCTTAAGTAAACTTCTTTCCAGAAATGTTGGCGTTATCAATAATATAAAATCTATATTTCCAAAGAATATATTGCGTATACTATACTCAACCCTTGTACTACCCTATCTCAATCATGGCGTTCTTGCCTTGGGAAACTCAGAAAATTATACTCCAAAAACGGGCAGTGAGAATTATTTCTGGTGCAACATAACGTTCTCACACTAATAAACTCTTCTATGAAAATAAATTCCTAAAAGTACAGGATACATATCTTATGAATCCAGGATCCATTATGTACAGCTCGAAGGATTCTGAATTTCCATAGATTATTTTATATTAATGAACAAGTGCACAATTACTACACTCGGCACTCTTCTTCTTACCACCTGCCATCCATTAGAATCAACTTTAAACACAATACATTTGCTTTCGCTGGACCAAAATATTGGATTTTTTTTATTTTTTTTTTAATTCTTTTCAACAAACCATAAGCTTCAAAACATTCAAAGACAAATTCATACTAAGTCTTTTGAGTAAATATGTTACGATGTAACTAGGCTTTATAATCCTATACCAGATACCTGGACGCTTTTACCCTATAAGGTAATCTTATGTGAATTTTTACATGGTATATTATTCATGTGGAATTCCTATTCATTTAATTCCACTGTTTATTTTTTCTCTTTCTTTCTTTCTTTTTCTTCCCCTTCTCTCTCCCTTCGGTTCTCACTTTATTTCCTCTATTTCTCCCGTTCTCTCCTTCTCTCCCTCTCTTTCTCATTCATATTTACTACCTTTAAGATATAAATATGTACAAGTTATGTAAATATGTTTCAGGAGTCTGTATATAGGCCTATGTTATATTCTCAATTACTCTGTACATAATTATGAATATTACTCGTCATGGTGACCTACAAATTTTACAAGCTATGCTTTTAGTTGGGTCACCCCATTTCCGTTTGTATAAGTACCCTATATTCTGTTAATTCATGCTGATATATTACTGTAATATCATGTGTCAATATGTCAACAACAATGCAATGTAAAAATGGAAATGAAACGAATAAATTCAAATTCCAATTCACTATTTAAATGAAATATAATCCCCTGAAATTCCATGAGAAAAGCTTTCATCTTCAAACCAAAACGCAGTTTGTAGAGGAATTTATACTCAATATCTATACAGCTATTCAGCTTTTTGCCAAACTGCATTATTGATTTTTAATTAATTTTTTCTTCATTTATTTTGGTATCTTTGGTACGAATTTGTGAAGGGGTCTGGGACATTCCATTTTGTTTGCAGGTGTGAGCACTAAAGAGCAGGGTATACACATCCCAACCACGTAATCTGGATGATTTGCGTATTCTGCATGACATCAATGTTCTTCGTCATGATCCCGCAATAGAGCAGTGCGAGACATGCAACGTCGTTCACGGCTTTGTGTCTACAAGGGAGGTGGACGCGTCGAAGATGTTGGTGCATAAAAGGTAAAGGCTGAATAACGTGCTCACCAGAGATTGTAAATTACAGTCACTCTCAAAATGTTAACAGAGGGGACATAGCATTTCATTAAAACTTAGTGTGAAAAACAATCGATGAAATCAAAAACTTATAACAGAAATTGTTGGCTTCGTATCTTCAAAACCAAAAACTGGGAAAAAGTAGGTTTTGTACCCTTCACCTTCGAAGGACCCTAACTCTGTGATCCATGATAATGGTGACACAGTCAAGGTGTCAAATCAAAGCTGATGAGCCACTTTGTATTTTAGTAATCATTTCACAAGAATAAACCATGTATTCTTGACCTTGTATAACTGACCTTTGAACTTTGGCTACTTTTTATAAGAACACACATGCGACCTCACATGACGTAAACATAAACTGACTGAGGAATAATTGTGAGCATGTGAATATTTTCCCCTATGGGTAATCACCCTGATTATTTGTCAAAGCAAAAGAGGAAACAAAGTTTATCTTTGAAATGCAGATAAAACACGCACCTGTTTCATTCACTTCCTTTAAAAAAAATCTACAAAACAGCAATCAATTGGTATTATTGTACATCGTAACAGAAAAAACTCCTTTAGTATGTGATATTTCCTCACTTGGAATTGAAAAAAAAAAAACCAAGTTAATAACTGAAAACACACATTTCATTTTTTTTCATTAATCAAATGAAAACAGCACAACAAAATTACCAAAAAAAAAAAAAAAAAAAAAAAAAACAAGCGATGAATATCAATGTGTAAAAGGTCCATGTTGAGAGTACACCACAAAACTGTGAGTACAGTGCTAATCATGGCAAGGTCAGTATACCTTTTGACCTTTGACCTTGTCGGACTTCACGCTTATTCGGACTTGACGGACATTCTTTGCAGGTTATTTACCTGTGGTGCAAATTTGGTGGTCATTATAATTCAAAGCTGTGGAAAGTTAGACAGATTACACCAACTATAGATGCCGTTGGCGATGACGACGGAAAAGTGACGCCAACACGAAGGCAAGAAAATGTTGACGGATCAAATGTCGTGTCTTCCGATAAAATGTCGGTGGAGCATAGTACTGTTGTCTCACCGAGTTGTGACTACATACAGGGGCGGATCCAGGAATTCCGTAAAGGGGAGACGCCTGTACAAAATTAATGGGTGAGGGCGGCGAACGCGCCCCCATTTTTTCTTTGTATTTTTTGTTTTAACAAAAATAAAGAAGGTGCGCGCGCCCAGTGCACCTCTCTCTGGATCCGCCTCTGATATAGCATAAACAACTGACTTTTTAAAAGGTGTTGAAAGGGCCGACGAGGGATGTGGTCCATGTTTCGCTAATGTAGTTAGTCTTTAACTCAGCCTAACGCAACACATTTGACATTGCCACTTTTTCGGACCCAGGGAATCATGTTATCCAACCTTTCACAGAAACACTGAACTTTCATTTTTGCCCACATATAGATTTAGATCAAGGAAGGAACAAAAAACAAAAAAGAAAACAGTTGTGTTTCTGGTTAAAATGTTCCCATGTCATTTGTTCAAGTGTCATTTCGTATAAATCTATCAGGGATTGAAAAGTGTAAAAAGTATGGATGGACTTCCAGTACATTCATTTATAATTGTCTGCCAAAAAGCGTATTTAACGGCACTTTGGGTGATACAAAAAAAAAATGGTCCAAATTCCCTGCAAACATGACATTCAACAGGTTATACCTGTAAGTCTCTGTAGGTTTTGTCAACATGTTTTGCCTCTTGCTGACACAGTTTTCGTGATATGGACAGCCGAAAGAGCGTTATTCCTTCATTATACATCAACTTTCTAGCTGTAGATTCTGTGTAATAGTCAAAGCCTGATCAAACGTGCATGAAAATAATAATGTATAGTTTGAATGTGGTATTGTGTATTGAATGTGGTGCTTATTTTGGTTTGAAGTTTATGATATCAAGTAGTTATAAATTAATTGTGCGTTGTCCTTTTGTTGGATAGTTACTGTGAATTCCTCAAATTCAAAATACTAATACGTAATGATATGTCAGAGATTGCATATGCCCCTGTCACACTTTGCTGGATAGTACAACTATCGGGCAAGGGTGAGATCGCACTATCCGTTTTTGGCGAGAAAACAAAACAAAACAAAACAAAACAAAACAAAACAAAACAAAACAAAACTTATTGTATGCACAAAGTCATCTCGTCGCTCTGACGCAAATCTCCTGAAGATAACGTCAATCCAAAGCGTAAAACGGACGTAAAACGCATTCTAACGGATATCAACGGATGCAAGAAATCGACATTCGTTTCTCATGCGTTTGCCTTATCCGATAAAGTGTGACAGGGGCATTAGAAATTGTTACCTTACAAAATATTTATGCTTTTTCTAACCACAGACAGGAATGTCTAGTTACTGTCTCAGCCGGCTTTAAACAGGGACATTTCTGAGTGTGTGTATGACAACGTCTGTTGGTGTGCGGTTGTGTAAGTATATAATATGTGTGTGCGTGTGTGTGTGTGTGTGTGTGTGTCTATTTTTGTATATGTGGATATTGGGTCTGGAGCTGCCCAATCAAGCTTATATCTTATTTGTGAATAAGAATTGTGACACCTCTCGCTCCTTCATTATGCAATAAAAAAAAAAAATGATTAGGCCCCTAAAGTTTATTTTCTTTTCTTTGAAAATAATCGATGACACACCCTTAATCTTTAAGTAACGTGTGTGTGTGTGTGTGTGTGTGTGTGTGTGTGTGTGTTTCTTGGGGGTGGGTTCACGCATCTCTGAAATCAACTTTAACCTGCTGGAGATATAGAGTTTGGGGAAATCCTTTTTGAAAGATCGTATTATTCCAGAGTAAATCCTTTTATTTCAACGATGGTTTTGAGGCCTGGCTGCCACAAGTTTTCCTGAATTCTGTTATCATCTGATTTATAATTATGTACATATATTTTTTTATGATATGTCTATGATTCTAAAGAATCACTATATGCTTTCTGTTGAGTCGAATCAAACATTAACTTGTTAGTCTATCAATGTCTATAGACCTAGTCCAATAAACAGTTTTTTTTTTCTGCATGACCTCTGGAATAAAAGGAATCATTTAGCGTAATAATCTCACCCCAAAATTAATCGTCGTCAAGACATAAAAAAGGAAGAATTTGACACCAGTGGTAATATAACATGGTTATGAAACTCGATGTAGTTCACATTTACGTTCTGAACAGATTCTTTTCGACCCGTTTTGAGTGGGCTACAGAAGAGTTCGGAATGATAGATATGGTTCTCAGTGAACTATTCCATCTTAACTGTGACGTCTTTTCACCGTCTGTGTCTGAAAGTGTCAAGCGGGTAGAGTCTTCCTGCCGGCGAAGCCGGAGTTAAAGCCAGGATGAATGGGCGTGGCTTGATCGTAACTTTCTATGACCTTATCATCGGCTTGACGTTAACGGATCTGATCTTAACTAAGCATCATAGCCGCAGTTCCTACGAGATTACGCATTTAACCTACTCTCCTCCCTGTCGTGCCCGTGACATTCTCATCTGTCCTTGGATAACAGCAGGGGCAGCGGAAATATTGTTTAGTGTGCACGGGTGTGCGGTGTGTGTTATGTATGTGTGTGTGTGTGTGTGTGTGTGTGTGTGTGTGTGTGTGCGGGGCGGGGGAGGGGGGGGGGGGTTATTACGTGAGGCTCCGACGAGGATGGGGTGGGTAGTGCTCATGGTTGCTTTGGCCCAGGTCAATGTTCTCTTTCCCACACTAAGATGGGAATAATTTTTAGTCGGAACCAACGAACGTCATATATGTCCTGTTAGTTTTCCCACTCCGACGTGCCGAATATTATACTTTTTTTTTTTGCGGTTCACGTGTGTGTGTGGGGGGGGGGGTGAAATCCCCCCCCCACTCTTCCCTCTTGACTGAACAGCCCCTTGAACAGGCACACCTATTGTTCGCAACAAAATCCATATCCTTTTGTAGCAGGTAAAAGAAAACTATGCAACTAAGAATTGAATTTATCTTACAGTGTTGTAGGAAAGCTGGACAGTCCGTTTAAAAGTAGGTTTTACAATATCTATTAAATCCATGTGCCGTCTAGTTGAAGATAACAACTATTCGTCATATTACAGCTGCATGGACAACGAGGAAGAGATTCAACATATTTTCATATTGGAAGCATAATGAAAGCTAACTTCACTTACCTCTTTAAGAAGTCAGTTGAATAACATTGCCCTTAAGATATGCCAATATGAAGTCGAATTAGTGTACACCTTGCTGGAGAAAAAAATGTGGAATTATTATCATATTTTCATCATATCTTCATTCATGTTAGTCACATTGAAAGTAAATTCCCCTCCCCCATAAAAAAATAAAGAAAAACACTCTCTCGGTGTATTTTCAGTCTTGACCAGCTTTGTTATAAGAATATCCATTTGACTTTATCCTTTGAAAGACGCAAGACACCAGAAAAGTTAGCCTACTTTAATATTTACTTATTAGAAAAGATATACTTTATTCAAGAAGTATATAAAGGGTAGATAGATGTTGAGTCAAATTGTATATCGAGTTCTGAAAATGCCCCAAAGGAATCGCCTAGTATCTTTAGTATTTTATTTCTCTCTCCAGTATTCATTCTGAAAGCAATGATGACAAATTCTTATACTTGGCGTAGATGAATCTACAAGAAATGCGTTTTACTGAGTGATTTTTTTACTATCATTTATGGATACAGTGGGTGAGGATACCACTTCAAGTTTTGAGCTCCAAGAAGTATTTAGGGCATGAAAAATTTATACATGCGTCATCTGCAACTTGCGATTACATTATTGTCAGTCCCAAATTAGGATAGCGGTCACATCTTATCTATTCGTTTGTTTATCCGTGGTAAGAGATGTAGTCATCAACCTGGTCCTGGGCCTTGACATTTCATTCAACCTCTCCATCCGAATACTTTTTTTTTCTTCCTTTAGACATGATTAATAAATTTGCAGGATTACAAAATGACTTCCGTTTATTTGTGCGTGTTACGTAATGATAACGATGGTAATGATAATCAGCATCATTGTTGTCATTTTTTTATTCATTTTACTTTTAACTATCATCCAATCTGTCCGTCTCAATATAAAAACTAGATAAACAACATAGAACAGGTGGCGGATACTGTCTCAAATATTTTCGTTCTCCTTATTTTCAATGTAGTCTCTATTCGTTTTACGGTTATACACCCTTTAATTATTACTGCTTTACAGCAGATGCTGAGTGTGATAACTACATAATTTGTTTGTATTCGGTGGTTTGAGTAAACACCAAAGATGTATGATTAACACAAAAATTTGGTAATAACATGATGAGATGTTTCACAAATGCTAATTTTGAACTCAACGGAGTTGACCTTTTCAAATATACATCATTGTCTCAAGTCATTGTCTGTAGTCAATATCATTCCAAGCCAGGAATCCAAGATTTCTGGAGATTGGAAGAAGAGCATCAAGGAACTCCCAGGGATGATGAAGGGTATTGACTAGACACGTAAAAACACGTCACTGTCTGCCTATTGACGCATGTTCCGTATCGTGGAGGAGTACTAGTATCACGTTGACTCCACGTGCACAGTCTGGATTGCTATAAATAATCGCGGGGTGTTCCTCGTGTCCACATCAAACGATCGCAGACAGAACTAGACTTCAAAACACACCACTTATCTCTTCGAAAGTACCCCTGCCTGTCATCGCATCCGCCTTACCTCCCTTTCAGGGACCAAGGATCCCATTCCGACTCACGGTCTGAATGATATTACATAAAAAACAGGAAAGAACCCGTTTAATCCGCAATATCTCAAAAGCAAGCAGAAATTCTGAATTCTACGACAATGAAGAAGAGTTCCGAGGAGGTACATTGGGTGAAAGATGGAGCACAGGAATCACATTGTGTTGCCGTGTCCCTCCGCAACACAGCAGATCAAAGTGCTTCAATCAAATTTCGTCAAACTTCAAGGCAGAAACCAACTCGACTCGCTGGGATCATCGGACAGTCATTGCTGATCGTATTTCTAGTATTGTTAGTGGCTGGGTTCAGCCTCTTCTTTCTTTTACTTCCTGCTATCGTGCGTTCTTCGACTGATCAAGATGCATTCTCATGGGTCATCGTCGTCGGTATCGGAGCTGTGTTATCCATGCTAAGCCTAGGTTTGGCCTGCTTCTTGCATCGTATCAAGATAAAGAACAAAAGAAAGAAAAGAAAGCGTCGACGGGCATTACACAACAAACAATCTGGATCTGAGATAAATCGTGTGGCAAAGGAAGCTGAGAAAAAAGGAAAACATGGTGATCCATGAACGGTAAGCCTTCCTCATTGATTCTTCTTTATCCCTGATCCATAGCGCTTATATCTAATTCTATCCTCACTATTTCAAAACATTTTTATCATCACGTATTTTGTTCATCATCTACATGCTGCAGGATAAGATTGATATATCCCTTTAAAGAAAACCAAGATCTACTACCATCTTTCCGGCAACATTTACTTTATTCAGTATTAAAATAAGCACTTACCCTCGGAACAGTTCTAGGGGTATATAAAGGTGCAGATCAAGAAAAAGTTTGTGGAAAAAATGACAGTGTTTGGAAAGGAGAACTTACGGCTTCTTATTATAGATGATTATATTGTCAATGCCATAAATAAATTCCTCTGCTCTTCCATCTCTTCCATATACCACCTCTCTCTATCTCTCTCATCTCATGCATGCTTATTCCATGTGAATGACCCTGCTGTAGATAGGTGATCTATCACTTGGTCTACTCCCACTTCGTCCAATAGCCATTTTAGTCTCAACCCACATGGTCTAATCCCTTTTCGTCTACATCCAGTTCGTCTAATGACCGTTAGTCCAATTGCCACTTAGTCTCAATAACATGCATGCAGTTGGCCGACTTCCAAATGGGTTATACACATTTCGTTTAATAGGGCCTACCCACAGTTTATTAGACCAAATGGGAAAAATCGAAAGGAGATTAGACTATATGTTTGTTAGACGAAACGATAATTAGCCAAACCGGGCATTAGACCAAGTGAGGATTAAAAACAAAAAGGCATTAGAGGAAACTGACAGTAGACCAAATGAGTTTTGGTGTTAGATGAACCAGAAAGTAGATCATCTGAGAGTAGGCCAAGTGGCAATAAACTGACCTCTATTGCTTCGATTTTTGTGTCGAGAATGACTTTATGTTACACTTTAATTTGTTTTAATGCACATAAGAACATAATGAACCAATATGATGCTGTTCGTACTATTGATATGTGTAACTGATGTCAAACTCATGTGTGCTCGACCTTTTTTTTTTAAACCTCGCAAAAATTCAAATTCTATGGAAGCCTATACTGGTTTCGAAGTAAGTTACAAAAGATATATTTTCCATTGCTCTACCAATGTCACAGTTATTCATAGGAAACCCAAAAGGTGGATTGAGTAAAAGCAGCAATATCACCAGAACACATCAGAGGAAAATCCAACAATCCCTATATACCTAAGTGATGAATTTTTCTTCCGGTGCCCACATTGCTGGATAAGGAGACTACTGTATTTTATGACATCATTATGGACAACAATAACAATTTTCTGGCTTATTGAAAGAACGCTTGACTTACCTCCTTCAGGGAGCAGGGGAATTATTGCCCTTTACATTTTCATATTAGGTCTATAAAATGTATACTTTTAATGAAAAATGAAATTTGTAGAATTCTGTTCTTTTTTTTTCTTCCGGTGCCCAAATTGCTGGATAAGGAGACTACTGTATTTTATGACATCATTATGGACAACAATAACAATTTTCTGGCTTATTGAAAGAACGCTTGACTTACCTCCTTCAGGGAGCAGGGGAATTATTACCCTTTACATTTTCATATTAGGTCTATAGAATGTATACTTTTAATGAAAAATGAAATTTGTAGAATTCTGTTCTTTTCTCTATGTTGTTGCACAAAATGGGGTCATGAGTGTAGTCACCAGTCTCCTTATCCAGCGACTACGGCACCTTTACTTTGAAACTGATTGTCCGATCTTCCTCAATCTTTCACTGATGTGTCCTACTGATGTTGCTGCTTTCACCCAAGTCTCATTTACATCTGGGCTTTGGTTTCCTTTAACTCAAATTTGTCATTATAACTTGTGAATTCACATCATATATATATATATATTTCTTTTTAGATGGCTTTGATAAAAATGTTCATATTAGGACATTAGGTTCAATCTTTCAATGAGGCATGCATAAACAAGATCTTAGTGAGTTCTTGTCCTCTGGGCCGGGCTCGATTTAAGCGATGGACATCAACAAATCTAGGCTATAGACGTTGATAGTTCGCGGTTGTATAGGGTCCATTGTAAACACTCAACAAAATAATATAAAGCCAATTCGATGCATTTCAAACGGATCGTAGATTAATAGTTTCATGATTTAAATTGTTCAAGATATGCCTAAGTTTTTCATATGTAAGTAATCCTCATTTACTACAATCATGATTAAATCTGAGCTTAGTAAAAACACATGCAGTAACAATCCTTCCAATTGTGGCAAAGAAGATAATTAATGCTTTCACGCAATCACTCTTTTTGGTAATGTGTCTTCAAAATTTAATGAGCTATTCTTGCTGGGGCTGCTCGCTATCGAACTTAATACTTTCAATTTGTTATTATTCAAGTTATTCAAGTAAAAACAAGTTTGTGGCTCGTAGAACAGGTCTGATTTTGTGTGATCTTTGATGTTTGTATGGGTATGCATAGTCTAATGAAGCACATGATTGTAATTCGGGCTTTCAATTTTTATCGTGTAATGTACTAATAATCCAAAGTGCCTCACGATTTGCTGTCTTTTTAGGAAACGCTCTCCTTATAGACCTTCCAGTTTATGTGATACGCTGCTTGAATTATTACAAACGTCAGACACACTTGGAAATTGCAGGTTGAATCAGTCATTAAATAGAAGTCCTCAATGAATCCGTCAGCATCTGAAAAAAAATTGTCTAAATAGTGCATAAACGATAAGTTATTAGATATGGAAAATTAGATAAGATATGGAAAATAATGCACCAACGATTAGTTATTAGATTTATTATGGAAAATTACACAAAAATACATGTATTATGTATTTGAATTTCTCTGAAACTTCCCCTGTATCTGTGTATACTACAAGGCTTTTTCTCGACATTTTTTTATTTCAGTGTAGTAAGACTTACATTACAATCACAATACTTTTATCAAAAAAGCATATTGCTTTATCCGTAAGTGTTTCTCATGTCAGAATCTTTCATTTAGATGCTCTCATTTTCCCTGACATTTTTTTTTTCTGGAATTTCTCCAGTAAATTTCCTTTTTTGGGGGTATTCAATTGTTCGTAGTGAAAATTACAAGTTCGATATTTTATCGAAGGAGCAGACTGCTTTATCAGTATATTTCACATCTTGTAACTATCTTTCATGTTTCATATTAGATGCTGTCGTTTCCCAGAGATTTCCGCTTTTCTTTTAATTTCTATACTTCACGGGTCGTCTCCGTCTCCGTTCCCTTCTACTTCCCGTTAGCGTTGCAGTTCTTTTCGCTTTTTCTTCAAGTTGTAATATTATATTTCTGCTTGTTTTCTCCTGTTCCCAGACATCTAACTGCAGCTGTTGATAGCGTGGTTAGCACGAGTGTTCTAGTCGTAGGAAGCATCACATCGGTGTGATCAGTGACCTTTCATCGTATCCTAGGAGCTCCAACTACCTTCTTCCGGATTCAAACTGTATGTGGACGGTACTTAATGTTTACAATGTACGCAGCCGTGGCTGTACGTCACATACAGTACAGGTGTACTTAAGAATGCAATTCATACTTGCATAGCATGTACGGACTGTCGCAGGAAAAGCCAACAAGACGGAAATTACGAAGATTCGTAACAGGTATCAAAGCCCTTAGCTAGCTTGTGCCCATCACGCTCTTTGTTTGTTTTGTTAAGGTTGGGAGCTCTAGCTACATTGTAGAAGTGGAATTACGTGTGTATCATACTGCTTTCTTTTGTTTTTAAGGACAACACTATGCAATTTTGACACTTCGAAATGTATAGTAAATTCAAACTCCTGATGCAGGCATCCCGGAATGAGATAAATCTTAGATGACGGTCAAATCGTGGTTCCATGTCAACTGAGTATAATGCATGCATCATTTTTCTTTTTCGTTCAACATAGTTCAAATTTGAAAATAATTCTTTTAACTAGCCCCTCAGTTTGGAAACGTTGAAAATATTTTCGGCTCTATTCTTTTCAGAAAGTTCATATAATTTCACTTTGCATTTATTCTATCATTTTTATACAATTGGACGTCAACCGGTTTCCTTTTGCAAAAATACTTAAGTTCACGTCAACGTGTGTATGAGTGTTGAAAAGTTTCGTAGTCACTCAACAGACTTGACAACATGAACTTATGAAACAGGTCATGCATTATGTTTGACTGAAGGCTTTTGTAAAGGATAATATTTCGAATTTATTTCTGAAATGAATCCTCAAAACAAGACAATTGTAGAGGAAGTTAGTGTAAGTGACACATGCGGAGAGCCATGCAACTTTATCTCGCAAATGTCAATGAATCCCATGTGTCTTCCCTGCTATGCCATTTGTATCAACTTTTTGGTCAAAATTATAATCCTCTCCAGAAGTATAAACGCAATTCACTTGTTTCTCACTATGACCTTTAGGCTTATAAAGTAAACAACTGGTAACCCTGATAGCGGATGACATAGAACTATTTCCGTGTTTCTTAATTCAATCACTGTATGAAGTCCTACATCATGTTCCATCGCAACAGTACTGTGTGATTCTAAAACTGTCTGTCTACCTGTAGTAACCATGATGTACGTATGTATTTGTGCAGTTTGCACCGAATAAAAACGAGAAAGACTAAATGCACACACCTTATTAAGTCGTAAATTCAGGGAAACGGAGTGCCTCTTGTATGCTTCAGGGAGTTCTTGAAACACAGTTGAACTGTGTTAAAATGCTGTTTAAAGGGATTGTACAGTTTTGGTTGAGACCTATTTTCAGGTTTCTAACATTTTGGGGTGAAATAATGAGAAACCTCTTATGGAATATGCCAGAGCACGTAATTATATGAGGAATTCAACGTTTATTTGATAAAAATTGGTTTTGAAATGGCTGAGATATCCAAAAAAGAGTGATTCTGATAAAGTGTGGAACCCACACTTTATTACGATCGCTTTGTTTTACTTTGTTCTTGGATGTTTCAGTAATTCCAAACCCGATTCTCATCAAATAAAGTTTGAATTCCTCTTAAAATGGTATGCTCTGTACTGTATCATAAGTGTTTTCTCGGTATCTCGCAAAAAGTTAAAAGCCTAATTCTCATCTCCACCAATACTGTACCATCCCTTTAAAAGAATAACTGTGTTTTAATTGAATATGAGAAAAACAAGATTAATGCTGAATGTAGTTCTCAGCAAATGTCTATCCTAATATTTTTCAATCATATTGTTTTTCTTACTTCTATCATTTCATATTCCAACATTAATGTACCCAGTTCAATTAGTGCATTTAGATTGAACGTTTTCTACCATAGCTAGATTTGTGAACTGGTAGAGTATGATATTAACCAATAATCAAAAACTTCATTGAAAACTTACTACAAAGTGTTGGCGTAATAAGAATTTGCAACTCTCTATCTATGAAACAGTATTGTGATTACTATTATCAAGACTCAAAATTATCAATCATTTGAAAATATTGCTTTTTATGACAATATATGCTTTTCCTTACAATACAAACGCCATATTTCCACACTGTAACACCTGAATTAAAGGTAAAAATCCTTAACCCTATTCCCACGGGGGGGGGGGGCATTTTGGCCCCCCTCGACGTTTCGCGTGATTATTCAGCAACGCGTGATGCTCTCGCCGCGACATTTTATGAATTTTTTTCTTTCAAGTATCGCGCAACTTTTTAGACCAAATTTGTTGATCCCGGGGCATACCGTTTTGAAGCCACGCCCCTTTGAAAAAAATTAGTCGACCAAAAAATTGCTCAAAATCATGATTTTGCGTGCAAATCCGATGTAAATTGTGTTTTTGCAATTAATTCATAGAAAAATAAATATTTTTACTTTCGATGGCTGATAGTGATTTATTTTAGCCTGATTATGCTTTAAAAAGTTTCTGCGACAAACTTAGACGAAAAAACCCAACAAAAACAAAAGTAAAAACAAGGAAATACATAAGAAATTCAATAAACAATAACATGCATATCAAATGATTATGAAGCCGAATTTTTGCTTCAATATTATTGTTGGCGATATTGAAAAGAATATGTTCACCAAAAATTAGAAATCTTAGAGCTTTATTTTTTGATTTATAGGCATTTTTGGAATAAATTAGCATAAATTAATTGATATAAAAGACATAAATTAAAATTTGAAAAATACAACTATACAGTCTGGTAGATTACATTAGCCTCTACCTTAGTGCAAATTTTAGCGAGGATCGCGCGATCCACGACCGAGATCTGAAGGGGAGGGGGGGGGGGGGGAGGAGGCAAAAAGCCCCCCCCCCCCCCCCGCGGTTTCAAATCCCTCAAAAAACCCGGTGGGATTAGGGATAAAGGGGTAATCCACACAATTTTCATTATTTCACATCATGTCGTACATAACTCAACAGCTCCATGTCTAATTTTGTGGAATTTATTGTGGTTCTTGAGCAGAGAAACAATACTTTGAAAAACCTTAAACAAATTACAATGAACAAGGATTATGACACTGGAGGCTCACATATGTCAGTAATGTAGCAGTGTAATTCCGTTACAATACCGCTTGCTTGCGAGTTCACCTATGTATAATCTCTGCATGCCTTCTTCTTTTGCTCTGCTTCCTTTAGCCCCAACTCAAGCATTCTTATGGTGGCCCTGCCATGTCATCATCTTTGTTCATTTCAATTTGTAATGAATTTTTGAAAATATATTTAGTATTCATCCCAGTTATCATAAATTCTGAAACTCTATGCTCAATCTAACTAATTGATAGTTGTTCAAATATAAACATCTGAAAATCATCTGGAGGTATCCTTAGATCATGCTGCAGTCGGCAGTGATTCCAACGACCAACTGTCGAACAATCTGCACACAATATGTACGTTGAAAAGAAAAAAAAAGTTTTATGACTGCTTCTACAGAAACTGTGTTGATGAATGTATTTTCATTTCATTTATTGTTGATTTTGCTGATGATAGCAAAATCATAGCGCACTAGAACCAATGATCCGATAGCTTTTTAATGGAATGCAATAAACTAATCTGTATTTCTCAGAAACCATGATTACCATTGCAGGGTATTTGTTTAAGTCTTATGTTTTCGTGTTGACTATAATGGCTTCCTGCAAGATTTGAGAACCTAATAGAAGCCAGTTCACATGTAGTTGAAACTAAGCATGAGTAAAAAGGTTATTGCAGCCTTTCCCTGAAGTGAAATTGACTTGTATCTGATGTATCTGAAACTGGATTGGTCTGCATAAAAATCGTTACAAGTAAAACAGATTCATATAATATAAAAATGCACACGTGAACGTGCATTATTTAACAGTGAATCAACAAAAGCCTTTAAAGAAGCAGTATAATACGGTTGTTTTAAACTGCACTTCTTCAAAAGATTGAAGTCATTAGCAGTTCGGCATTGTTGCCACTTGAAAACCATGGTTTTAATTCATTAAATGACTTTGCACCTCCGTATTGCTGGTCAATTTCAATATTGTCATTCTTATTATTCACTAAGGTCAACCGGTTACTTAGCATTGCCAAACCTTGGACAGAATACAGTAAAAGAACTTTTTATCATAGGGGTGCTGTGCAATATAACAATCTCCCTCCAAACTTAATAGTTGTTGGTAGTCCTGCCTCATTTTCTAGTATATGCATTTGTTCGAGATTTTTTATAATCCCTCCATAGTATAAGTTTATTTTCTTTGTAGCTCAGTCAATATACTTTTTTTTTTCTGTCGTCAATGACATATTTTAACAGTTTGAATCTTTTTATCCTGATATCAATTTCATGTTAAGGTCCCTTGGAAGAACAGCCATGTCTTCGTAGACTGAGCTGAATGGGCTATCCTACAGTACATCTGTACATATTCATTGCTTTTTCTCTCTCTCTCTTGCTTTCTTCCCTTTTCCATATATTATGTATTTCTATTTTTCTAGCATAATGAAATATTCTTCTGTTGATTATATGTTTGTATATTGCTTGTTGTACTTTTACTGTGCTTTTTTTTCTTGCATGAATTTACGTTGAATAAATAAATCAAATCAAATCAAATCAAATCAATTGATCCGTGTTTCAAAATGGATGTGGTTGTAGAGGTCTTTTAATTGCAGACTATTGATAAGTGTGAAGTGGTTTACGTATAAAGTACATGATACAGTATTCTCCGCTTATACCATCGGGTAGTGTGCGGAGCATTTCTTTCTGAACATTGCATTCATCATGAGATTAGATACGTACATATTGTATGTAATATATGTATATGTATATATATATATATATATATACTAGGTGTTTCAAAAAACATTTCCCACTTTTGATCATTAACAGCGCAAAAAGTATTCATTTGATAAAACTGTCATTGATATGAGTAATAGCTGAATAGTGTACAATTTTGCTAAAGGCAATTTGGATGCGAAAGCATGAATCAATTTCATGAAATCTAAGGTTGATTTTCAAGTAAGGTTTCAGATTTTGGTCAAATTTTAGCCCTCTGTGCAAAAATAAACTTTGCACAGGAACCAATGATGTGTCTGTGAGTGTGTGCTGACAATGGCCCTGAACAATGGACATGCCTGAACCACTTGTTCACGAGGCGTCAGTCTCGCGCTCCCTGGCACATGAATGCTTAATCAATAATTCATGTGGATTGCCCTGGGCACTGCTAGTCTGAATTCATGCACGGTAAAGGGTGAAACATATGCACATGGAAACGTAAGCACATGTTTCCATGTGCTTGCAAACACCAAATTTCATTCCAGTTGACAATCATTTTCAAATTTTGCTTTACATATCACTGAATCTGGGATATGAATAAGCATAAATGATCTAGAGTTCTTCATTTTAATACAACTGTCTACTAATCCGACAAATTTGTCACTTTTTTTTTATAAAAAGAGATCATTTTTGGTAAAGAGTTCAGCAGCATTTTTCACTGGGGCAATTCGTTTCACAGTAGATTTATTCAAGGCTCCATATACACAAGTGTATGCTCTATACTGATTTTCTTTGCTTCCTGTCACCATGTTTACGACAGAACAGAAGATATTCATTGTAATTTCATTTTTCAGAATTAGGGAGAGCACTGTCGCCACTCAACGACAGTATCGGCAGGCGTTTGACTTTACACAGATACTGCCATTATAGGCTGAATAAAGACTAGCTGTGATAGTGGAATTTCTCATGAATAAATAATAAAGCATTCAAACCCTGGCCATTGTTCAGGACCATTGTCAGGGTGTTAACCACACACTCCAACACACACCCATTGACCCCTGTGCAAAGTGAACGTTTTGTACAGAGGGTTGAAAATAGAGCAAAATCTGAAACCTAACCGTGAAATTAATCATGGATTTCATGAAACTGATTTATGCTTTCATATTTAAACTACCTCCAACAAAATTGTACACTATTCAGCTATAATTCATATCAATGACAATGTTATCTGATTTATATTTTAGGAATTATTAAGAATCAAAAGTGGGAAATGTTTTTTGAAACACCTAGTATATATATATATATATATATATATACATGTATACATGAAGAGTTTGCTTCCTAAATTCCTCATTTTTCAATGGATTATGCGCCTTTTGGAAGGGAGCTCTTCCTATACAGTTCTAACAAAATAAATCACACGAAAACAAAAAATCATAGTTCCTGAATATCCATTCTCAAACTTTAGTAACGGGCTAGATAAAGATTACAGCGACTTTCAGACTCTATCTTTTTGGGTTATCATTTCTGATTATGTATCTTGGTGGTTGCTGCAGGGCAGAAGGTAATCTCTTAAAGCTACAGACTTTCAAAGGATATGACTATCGACTGAGGGTAATGATACCTAAATAGGCTTTTTTTTTTTCAATTTCAAAATACAATTAACTTTGACGTGACATTAAAGTGCAGTATCCCTAAAAAGAAATATGAAATACATGAGGAATTGTACAGCCATGTGTTACACTGCTGTTTGTGGTATTAAGAAACCTACATGCGGAAAGTGACAAGAATTTCGAATTGCCTCTGTCAGGTTTGTCAATAATTCCAGCTATTCGCGTCTGCGAAGCTAAACAGAACTATTCTTGAGACATATCATCGAGATGCATTTATCAATAGGGTTATTGAGGGGGCCCAAGGTTGAAAATAAAATCACTAGTTAAGAAATGATATTGGCATAATATGTGTTAGAGACCTTCGAGATATATTACCTAATAAAATTAGAAATCTTAACTCCCACTAGTTTTTGCTACGCTAGTTTTTAATTTTTTCCCTATAAAAATCGATGTACATGATTTTTTTTTTACAGCGAATGGAAGAAAAATTAATCATAATTATAGGGCTCAAAATTTGTCAGAAAAGTGCTCATGGTCTAAGAAACAACAAACTTTATGCTAATTTGATCCTCAATGTTGAAGTATTCTTGCTTCTAGGGTTTTTTCAATTTTCCATATACAATGTGTGTGTTGAAAGCACTTACTAGAAAGATTAGAGGCAGTTAAGGACTTCAACTTTATCAGAAAGATAACCTAATTGGCCTTAGCTATATCATATGCAAATTCATAGATGGTCAAAGTCAAAGTCAAAGTCAAAGTAGCAATATTTGAAAGCGGCTGGAAGAAAGACTAGTAAGCCCTATTAATAGTCGGTGATTTTCTCATAATGTATTATGGGGTAGTCTACGAACAGATCTCAACGGTAAATTACTGGAAAAGTTTATGATGTGTAATAACTTCGTTGTTTGAAATGATGGTTCTGGGAACAAGACTGGATAGTCACACCGGCAAAGCATCTTGTTTAGATCTGTCTATCACATCGGCAGCCCTGGCCGGTAAACGCATGTGGCAAGTGTTAACAGAATCACTTGGAAATGATCATTATGTAGTGTGCGTTCAGTTATACATTAGCGCAAATCCTTTTCATTTTCGTGAAATCAACACAGGAGGCGAAAAGCGATACTTCAGAAAGATCAACTGGAAGAAATTTGCCTCCTTATGTAATAAAAAGTTAATTGTTGATTCTGCTGATAAATTTGAGAAAGATGCCTCTCCAACAACGTTATTTGAAGAATTTATGGTACGCCTAATCAAAATATTAGGAATATCAA
Organism: Diadema setosum; assembly: GCA_033980235.1. Classification (NCBI taxonomy): domain Eukaryota; kingdom Metazoa; phylum Echinodermata; class Echinoidea; order Diadematoida; family Diadematidae; genus Diadema; species Diadema setosum. The sequence goes on along the minus strand of CM067076.1, from coordinate 5,180 downwards.
GTTACCGCCCAAAAGACACAAAGCGCAACCCTGTCTCATGGTGGACGAAGGATTGTTCCGATAAAATAAAACAGAGAAATAAAATACAGAGAAAGTTGAGGAGACGATGGTCAATGGAATTGCAAAACGAATTCAAACAAAGGAAAGCAGAAGCCCAGAGGACTATCCGTGAAGCCAAAC